>OV815289.1:20858838-21470208 GCA_929108145.2 Limnephilus rhombicus | reverse complement strand
ATTGCAACTACTCCTGTTCTCACAAGAATTATGTTAGTCACATTCGTACCCATACTGGAGTTAAACCTTTTTTGACGATCCACAAGCGGACTCACAGTGGGGAAAAACCTTTTTCATGTTCCGAGTGCAACTATTCATTTTCCCTAAAGGGCAATCTGACTAGCCACATCATGACTCACAGTGGAGAAAAACGTTTTTCATGTTCCGAGTGCAACTATTCATGTTCCCGCAAGAATCAACTGACGAGTCATTTGCTGACTCACAGTGGAGAAAAACCTTTTTCATGTTCCGAGTGCAACTATTCATGTTCTCGAAAGGGCCAAATGACGAGACACAAGCTGACTCACAGTGGAGAAAAACCTTTTTCATGTTCCGAGTGCAACTATTCATGTTCTCAAAAGAGTAGTCTGACTAGCCACATGCTGACTCACAGTGGAGAAAAACCTTTTTCATGTTCCGAGTGCAACTATTCATGTTCTGAAAAGAGCAATCTGACGAAGCACAAGCTGACTCACAGTGGAGAAAAACCCTTTTCATGTTCCGAGTGCAACTATTCATTTTCCCTAAAGGGCAATCTGACTAGCCACATGATGACTCACAGTGGAGAAAAACGTTTTTCATGTTCCGAGTGCAACTATTCATGTTCCCGCAAGGGCGGTCTGAAGAGCCACACGCTGACTCACAGTGGGGAAAAACCTTTTTCATGTTCCGAGTGCAACTATTCATGTTCTCGAAAGGGCCAAATGACGAGACACAAGCTGACTCACAGTGGAGAAAAACGTTTTTCATGTTCCGAGTGCAACTAATCATGTTCCCAAAAGGGCAATCTGAAGATCCACAAACTGACTCATAGTGGGGAAAAACCATGTTCTCGAAAGGGCCACATGACGAGACACGAGCTGACTCACAGTGAAGAAAAACCATTTTCATGTTCCGAGTGCAACTATTCATGTTCCCTAAAGGGCAATCTGACTAGCCACATGCTGACTCACAGTGGAGAAAAACCTTTTTCATGTTCCGAGTGCATTTATTCTTGTTCCCAAAAGGGTATTCTGACTCGCCACAAGCTTACTCACAGTGGAGAAAAACCTTTTTCATGTTCCGAGTGCAACTATTCATGTTCTCAAAAGGGTAGTCTGACTAGCCACATGCTGACTCACAGTGGAGAAAAACCTTTTTCTTGTTCCGAGTGCAACTATTCATGTTCCCAAAAGGGCAGTCTGAAGATCCACAAGCTGACTCACAGTGGAGAAAAACCTTTTTCATGTTCCGAGTGCAACTATTCATGTTCTCAAAAGGGCCAAATGACGAGACACACGCTGACTGACGGTGGAGAAAAACCTTAATCATGTTCCGAGTGCAACTATTCATGTTCTGAAAAGAGCAAACTGACGAGGCACAAGCTGCCTCACAGTGGAGAAAAATCTTTTTCATGTTCCCAGTGTAACTATTCATGTTCTCAAAAGCGCCAAATGACTAGACACACGCTGACTCACGGTGGAGAAAAACCTTTATCATTTTCCGAGTGCAACTATTCATGTTCTGAAAAGAGCAAACTGACGAGGCACAAGCTGACTCACAGTGGAGAAAAATCTTTTTCATGTTCCGAGTGTAACTATTCATGTTCTCAAAAGCGCCAAATGACGAGACACACGCTGACTCACGGTGGAGAAAAACCTTTGTCATGTTCCGAGTGCAACTATTCATGTTCTGGAAAGAGCAAACTGACGAGGCACAAGCTGACTAACAGTGTAGAAAAACCTTTTTCGTGTTCCAAGTGCATTTATTCATGTTCTCGAAATGACAATTTGTCGAGCCACATTCTGTCTCGCAGTTGAAAAAAACCATTTTTTTGTGATCCGAGTGCAGCTATTCGTCTTCTCAAATGAGAATTTTGAAGAAGTTCGTGTGAACTACACAAAATTAAGACTTGCTCGAAACTAACAATGATAGTGTTGATCGGTTTTTCACCAGGGAGTCTCCGATATCTTAAATTAGTATCATGTAGTAATAGTGTTTATGGTGAAAACTGCTAAATCTTAGAATTTATTCTGAATCTCTTGGTAAAAGGTTTGTTGTTCTTTCCTTTTAAAAGGCAAGTTACGAGTTGTTTAAAAATACGTTATTCCGATATAACATCACGAATATTAAAAAAAACGTTGTTTTGCGTACCATTAAAATTACTAAAATTTTAAATAACCGATAATTGTGTACGCGGTGCCATTTTAAACCTGTCATATCTCATTGAACCTCAACAAATTTAGCTCGTTGATCCCTATAATTATTCGATCGATCCTGATAATATTCCACCTTTTCTCTTAATGATATATTTATTTTTATTTTAGTACATAAAACAGGCGTGTTGCCCATAAATTTATAAACATGGATGAGTTAAATACAGTGTATAACAGAAATTATAACAAAAATACTAACAAAACTAATTAGTTAAATACACAAAGTGAATGACAAACAAGAATGAGTAAAAAGTAGAATACAAAAGTTTCACCAACAATTTATTATTGGCACTTGTGCTGATGGGACAATGATTTAGTAGGTACAATATTGCCTGTTCTTTGAACAAAGGGCTTCATCACAATATCGCCCTTGAGGTGATTTTTCACAAAAACGATGCTCTACAAATTATCCAATTATTATTATTATCAGTTTTATATGAATGATGGTAAAATATATTTTTTGAAGTGTTTAAATGGGTCATTTAAAATGTCAAGTTCATTATTAGAGCAGTGTATAGTGTTATAATGTCTTAATGTTCGTGGTATAGGGGAGAAATATCGTGTGTTTGTGTGGTAGGTAGATATATAGAAAATATCTTGCATCCTCCTCGTTGAATATCTTGATAGTGTGTTGATGTTAATTTGGGATTAAATGTTTGGTGTATCAACTGATGCATGTATAATTTTTTGTAGATGCAATAAATCAGAAAGTTTACGTTTGGCTGTCACTGTAGTTTATAGTGTAGCATTCGGACGTTATACGTTCCAAATTGATAAACCTTTGCGATGAGCAATTACACGGGTTAATTTTCTTTGTATGGATCGATTCTATAATTGTGAATCTCATAATTGGGAGACCAAATAGTTAGTCCGTATTCTAGAATACTTTGCACAATTGATTTATATAATGTTAAAGTTAATTCTGTACTTAAAAACTATTTGTGATTCTTAGCGTTAATCCTAATATTTGAAATTGTATTTACATGTATATTGAAGCCAAGAGACGAGTCAAATATCACGCCCAAGTCTTTAATTGAAGTTTTGTTTAATAAAGGGACATTGCTAATGTGATATGTATTTGAAAATATATTTCTGTTCTTTGTGAAGGAAATTACCGCACATTTGTTTTTATTAAAATATAAATCATTTAGTATGCACCATTCGTGATGTGATGATAGTTCTTTTTGAAAATCGGTGCAATCTTCTAATGATGTGATTTCTTCATACAGATTGGGGTCGTCTGCATGTAGGAGATATTTGAAAAATTTTATTCTTAAAATTATTTCGTTGATAAGGATTAAAAATAGCAAGCGTCCAAGATGAGAGCTCTGCGGAATTCCCGACGTTACAGTAAAAAGATCTGCGAATTATCCTCCTACAACTACTTGTAGTTAATAATCAAATTTAATCAGGTTTTTGGACACATTTTTTTATATTGACGAAAAGTTTTTAACTGCCCATGAAGATATTGCGCCTAAATCAAGTAGTAATTTAAAACAATATTGAATGTCGCATATCATCCTGAGTAGTTTGAGATCGTCAGTAAAAAGCAAGCAAGTTATACTTTGGATGGGTTCTTAAACATCATCTATTGTATCAAGAATAGTAGAGGTCCCAAGTTTGACCCCTGAGGTATTCCTGAAAATGCAGGGAATTCCCTGGACTCATGGCCACCGATGTATACTGTGTTATTTTTTTTAAATAGGTCACAAGAAATTGTATTAGATGTTGGTCATAGCCTATTCTATGGATCTTTCGTTAAGAGTACGTCGTGATCCACGCGGTCGAATGCCTTTGCAGTCAGTATAAATTACGTCAGTTTGAAATTGTGCGTCCAATCCTTTTGCTATTTTATGCGAAAGTTCGAGGAGATTGGAAGCAGTAGATTTTTTGGATAGAAAACCATGCTGATTTTTCCCAAGAAACAGTTTTATTTTATCTGTCAGTTTTTCACAAATTAATGTTTTAAAACTTTTTGGAAGAAATGATATAATCGCTACCAGTCTACAATTATTTGGCTCTGTTTTGCAACCCGACTTGTATATTGGGCTCACCTTAGAGAGTTTCCAAGATTGGGGAAATATAATATATTTAATTAAATGAAGACAATATAAGCGAAACTCAATCCAAAATGTGGAAACCGAAAAATCAGAAAAAGATATTGGCACCATAAAGTTAAAGTAAAAATAATATATATTATAGATTCTAATAACTTTCCTGTGCAGTTAAGTTGAGAGATGGGTCTATAATTTTTTTTATATCGCTCATATAACATTTTTTAAAGACATGAGTTAAAAAAGCCGTTTTCCATTTGACTGGAAAAATACAGTATTGTAGTGATTTATTAAAAAGTAGGCTGAGTGGTCTGGCAAGGAAATCTCTGCATGATTTGAAAAAAAAAATAGTAGGAATACCATCAGGACCTGATCCCTTATTAGTTTTCAAATTCTTACATTTAATTAATACAGCTGAAGGCAAAATATTGATTGCACCAAGAAGATTTATTTCCAGAACAGGGTGATACGGTCTTTGCTTAGTGGAAATGAAGAGTGAGTTACTGATATGTCTTACGGCAACGTGTCGCCGTCTTGCTTATCCCCTCTTACTCTCTCACACTCTTCAGTCACTCTTTATCAGAGGGTATATTTCCTTATATATAGGAACAGAGTTATATAACACTGATTTTCAAAAAGGGGATAAAAGCGAAGTAACCAATTATAGTCCTTATTATCAACAATTTCAATACTTTTTGAGAAGCTTATTTTGAAAAATAATTGGCACAATTAAGTACAGCATGTGTCCTCAACAGCATTGTCTTATAACCGGCAAATCAACACTTACAAAGTTTAAAAATCCGATTTTCTTCAATTACACAGTTATTAATAACATCAATGTTTAATCTGTTTCTGAAATTAATGATTTGGGTGTAACTTTTGACACTAAACTTAACTTCATACAACACATTGAAAATATTTCAATGAAGAATTGGGTCCATTGTACCGGTAGCGGAATGTTGATTAAAACACAGAATGTAGTTTGTTTAATTTTAATTTCTTTTTAAGTGAATTTTATTCCGAATCCTTGTGAGAATAACTGAAATCACAATAATTTGGGTTAACATCCTATTTTTTGATTCCTACTACTGGGTAGGGGTAAAATTATGTATTAATACTTGTAATAAAACACTGCTTGTAATCTGAGAACTGGAACAACTCTTTTATTTGTGAGAATACAATGAATGTACAGTTTGGTTTTAAATATGTGTCACAAGATGGCGCTAGTAGTATATTTATGTTGATGTAACACTCCCACTCAAAATAGAGATTACCTTCAGAACATATTATAACTAAAATAAAATTACACTTTAACAATTCCTAAAGTATTCAAATGTTTTACTGCACCTCAGCTCTTAGTGAGCAAGTCTGCAGGGATATCTGATGTACACAAATAATCAACACTAATTGTTGCATACTGCCATCAGTATTACAACTATTCTACAGTATTTGCACATACACAAAACAATCTAATGGGATTAGGAGAACTCCTCGAGTCTGCAGCTGTTGGTGCAAGAATTGGAGACGTGGTTCGGATACACTATCCGCCATTAACCTGATCACCATGAAGATCTTCACGCCCTTCAACAGCACCAAGGCCTTGCTCTTCAAGGTAGGTCACCACCAAACACCACTTCAAATGGCCAAAACTTCGCCCAGTCGGCCAAATTAACAAGGAAAAAGTAGGAAGATCGTCAATGGCAGTGCCAAGATGACTCAAAGGTTCAGAACTTTTGGATTTGAAGCCAAAATACCCAATAAACTGATTTTTTTAAATCAAAAAGTATAGCAAATATCTAGTAAGGATGTAAGTTATTTGTGTTAATTGTGTTTTAAATAAAAATTAGTTCAAAAGAAATTGAAGGGCCTAACAGACCATGTAATATTATGCAAAAAATGAGATAGAATAACATTACCTACATGAAAATAAAAATAAAAATATGGGTAACCGAATGAAACAACATAATTCAACAAAAACTCAACTTTTCAGACAGTCATATTCATAAAGTCAAAACCCATTTACCTTCATCTTCACAGCTCGTGACATTGTAAATAACTACTAAGAACCTGGTAAGCTTTGTAAGGTCATTTCAATAAAAAATGTTAATTTCTAAAGAGTCCTCTCTATCTTCCATCTTCTTCTTGTTCTTCTATCTTCTGTAAAATATAAATAAAAATGAATTGCCAAACGCGCATAACTTCTGAATGTCTGCACCAAATTGGATAATTATTTTATGTTGGGTTCTTTTTTGTCAGGACAAGGTTTGTATAAAACTACTGGTGAGCTCTGTAAAGCTCTGGCGTTACGAAATTTGTATACAAAAATTGCAATAGGCGAGCTGTTTGAAAACTGAATGTATGGAATGCAGGAGGGGTGACGGGGAATGCTCTCCAATCATTTTCGTTGGAGTATTCGGCAATGCTGCATCAGTCGTCCTCTACAGAGTGTATATGTTACCGTAAAAGCCCGCACTACGCTAAATATTAAGATTTTTCAGTAAATTCTAAGATTTACCATAGTACAGGCTGTTAAAGTAATATTAGGTCCTTACATATGAAATTGGCGTTTTGCCCTGCTGGCAACTTTGATCTCCAATATCTTCTCTTTGGTTAGGAATTCCAAATTCAAGTTTATACAGCTATTTACTCATGTATTTGTGTTTGAAAATTATAATGCATTTGTTTTTTCCTTTATTGTTTTTTTTTTGCGTCACTTAGTTTACGAAATGGAAAACTTGAAATATCGCGTTATTTACGAGTACGAGTTCCACCGTGGCACAAGTGCTGCAGAAACGGCTCGAAGGATTAATGATGTGTATGGCGACGGTGCCGCAAAATAAAACACAGTGCGTTTTTGGTTCCAACGTTTTCGTTTTGGAAATTTCGACCTGCAGAACAAGCCCCGTGGACGGCCGGAGACCAAAGTTGATAATTTATTTATTTATTTATATATAATTTGTACAACATTTATTTGTAACAATTACAGGCATATAGCCTAAGACGTTATAATTGTACCATTTATGCAGTGTATATGCAATGCCAAAAATCTTACAAATGCGCTATAGGACACAAAAAATAAATCTATTTTTTTATCCACCGCATTCAAAAAGCACGTAGCTCTCCCCAAAGGTGAGTTCATAAATAAATTAGTGCGGCTTGCTCTACTATATGTATAGGAGGTTGTGATGACGTCCTCGAGAGTGAGACTCTGGTACAAAAAAATTTAATTGGGCCAGTATCTCATTATTAGATAAGTGACCGTTCATTAGTTGAAAAAAATATTTAAGCAAAGCAATACCTCTACGTGTCTCTAGGGAGTGGTAATTGGTCATGCCTAATATATAAATGGATGGGTAAAGCCAAGGGTAACGTCCATAGAGCCGCGAGAATAAAAACCTTAAAAATTTCTTATGGACTCTTTCAATGCGTAAAGTGTATGTTAATTCGTGTGGGGCCCAGATGATCGAATTTGACTCAAGTACACTCAGGACTAGTGTGTTATATAATAACGTCAGTGTTTTTGTGCTACGAAACGGATATGAGTTTCTAATTACGAAGCCGAGAAGCCTGTATGCTCTGCTTATTAAATCATCGATGTGTTGGTGAAAAGTTAGTTTGCTGTCGTAAATAACTCCTAGATCTTTGATTTGGTTTAGGTGTTGGAGAATAATTTCATTAATTGTATAATCAAATACATGCGGTTTTTTTGATCTTGTATACGAGACGATATTGCACTTGGGTGTACTGAAGTTCAAGCCATTTATTTTGGCCCAGTTTGAAATGCATTCAATGTCACGTTGAAGGAGAATACAGTCAAAAAGATTTTTTATTGAGCGATATAGTTTCAAGTCATCTGCAAATAGTAAATACAATATAATGAAGAAATGAAGGCTATTGTGGAAGCGGATCCATCGCAAACCACGTCCGAGTTAGCTACAGGCTGCGGTGTTAGTGATAAAACTGTTTTAATCCACTTGAAGCAAATTGGAAAGGTGAAAAAGTTTGAAAGGTGGGTACCTCACGAATTGAGTGAAGCAAATCAAGAAACGCGCATTGCCTGCTGCATTGCATTGCTCAACCGGCACAATAATGAAGGGATTTTAAATCGAATCATTACCTGTGATGAAAAGTGGATCCTGTATGATAATCGGAAGCGCTCATCGCAATGGCTGAACCCTGCCGAACCAGCCAAACCATGCCCCAAGTGAAAATTGACTCCAAAAAAGTTACTTGTGAGCGTTTGGCGGACTAGGGCTGGTGTCGTTCACTACAGTTTTCTTAAATCTGGCCAGACGATTACGGCAGATGTCTATTGTCAGCAACTGCAAACCATGATGGAAAAGCTAGCTGCGAAACAACCGAGGCTGGTTAATCGCTCTAGGCCACTGCTGCTTCATGACAACGCTAGACCACACACTGCACAACAGACGACTACCAAATTAGAGGAGCTTCAATTGGAATGTCCAAGACATCCACCGTACTCTCCGGACCTTGCCCCAACAGATTATCATTTTTTCGAACTTTGTATAACTTCTTGCAAGGGAAAAAATTCAACTCCGATGGGACAGTCTAAACCGCCTTCAAAGATTTTATTGATTCCCGTCCGAATGGTTTTTTTAGTAAAGGGATCGATGAACTAAGTGCATAGATAGTAATGGTACATACTTAGATTAAATAAATATATTATATTGAAGAAAAATCGACTTTATGTTCCTCCCATACAAAACACCAATTTCATATGTAAGGACCTAATATTTACATTAAATTAAACAGAATTACTGCCTCAACACCACAGGCTACCCTAGTGAGGCGGTTTATAAGAATCCTCAACTATATAACAACAAATTTCTTTTCTTTACCTTTAACCTACTGTTCATGTTCATATTAGTTTGTAACTTTTAGTACTAATGTAATCCATAAACCATTGTAAACTACGCGGTTATAATTTTCTATAAAGGTATATATATATATCATATAATTATTATATTATAATGATTGCCATGAAGCTGCTTAGAGATTCATGCTCATATTTTGGAAGCAAGGCGAGACTTAACTGAAAGAAATTGTATTTGACTAGAAAACCTTAACAAACAAATGAAAATTATTTATTTTATAACATGTTTATATAAATTAACCAATTTTTTAAAAATTCAATTTGGGAGGCGGGAATGGGTACCGCCGCCCCGGTAACTTTTATTGGATAACCAATAACTCTGCCATAGGTCAACCCAAATAGTTCGCTACTTTTGGTGATTTAGCAGGAGTGCCCGGGTTCATGGGGTAAGGTTTGTCTAGGTCTTGGAGGCGGATGACCAGGTTACACTGAACCCCAGATCTACCCATCCCTTAAACTCTTTTCCTTCCCAGAACTCTCCTCTCCTTCCTTTCCGAAAAAAAAAATATTTTTTACCAAAAAAACCACGCAAATAAAAAAAATATATTTTCACTGTTTTCAAGTGTAATTTATAGAACTTCATTTAAATTAAATAATTATATTAAAATATGAACAACTTTTAAAAAAAGATGAGGCAGAGTAAAATTAAAATATAAAAAAGTAAATTCTTCCACAACTCCAATAATATTTTTCTTGCCTAGTTAGTGTGGGGACCTAATTATGTTTGTTAAAACGGGTGTTCGTTTAATTTAATTAATGAATTTATATTATTTGTTGATAAAGACGTTGTGAAGTTGATATACAATAGTGGATTCGGGATTTCCGCAACCCACGAAAAAATCGTATCACTCAAAAGTACGGACTTTTGGCGAAAAAAACATGGTAAAAAAAACCTTGCATTTGGAAACACTGGCCGCGAGACACAGACACAGAATGGTGCTGCCACTGCAAGAAAAATGAAGGAGGTACTGGAATAAATAAATGTTTGTTGTTAATTTTTGCGAAGTTTTATTATTAATTTTTAGTATGCCTACGCCACATTTTGCCTCCCCAGCCTCATTTTTTCAACATCTGCCCCGGTTTTACTGGTTTGGAGGCAGCGGTTGCTTTTTCAGTATTTATTATTGAAATGAGGAATTTAAAGTAATTTTTGGGGGGATGTTACAGTCTCACTTACTCCAGACGGTTGAGAGCAGTTGAGACTATTATTCAACTCCCTCTCTCCCTTCAACTCCTCACCACTCTTTCCTTCCGTGTCCACCTGTGTAGTGTTTTTTTGTTTGTTTAAAAACATCAATATTTTCCTATTATTCAAAGGAAATTTTTCAAATTAAATTTTTTAAGGCATTATAGATAATTTACTAATGTAACATTGTTTTCAAATATCTCAATAAAAAGCTTACGAAACATATGATTTGGGATTTTTATACTTACTTCAAAACATGTTTCTTTTACCCTTTAAGGTGATCCACTAGTCCTGGAGAAATTCGACATCGGAATCCACGCCTCTTTTTGGGAGGGATTTAAAAATACTTGAGAAGAAGGTTGGAGAAGGTATTTGAGAGTTGTTTTTCATGTACTGATTTTGCAAAGGCCTGGAAAAAACAAACTCATTTTTAACACATTGGTTATTATAACAAGGGAATATATATACATATATATTTTACATGAATACCGCACAAGAGTCCTAACTGCTCCCGTCTGAAGCCAGTGAGACTATGGCATCCCCAATTGGGGTTTGTTGTGAGGCTGAAGGTAGTGGGGAGCAGTGTCGTAGCGTGGGGGGGGGGGGCGGCCCGCCCCGGCTGCACTTTTAAGGGGGGCGGCAAATTTTGAC
The DNA here is from genome assembly GCA_929108145.2 of Limnephilus rhombicus. Lineage (NCBI taxonomy): Eukaryota > Metazoa > Arthropoda > Insecta > Trichoptera > Limnephilidae > Limnephilus > Limnephilus rhombicus. The sequence goes on along the minus strand of OV815289.1, from coordinate 21,459,189 downwards.
AATAAATAATAATATTATCTTAGAAAAATTTAAACCATTTCAAATCATTATTTGAAAATGTACTACGATTCTTTCGTTTTCGAATGCAGCTCTTTTCTTTATTATTTATTAAAAATATCAATAATTATATTTTTTTAAGCTGCAAATTTCGCAATTCGTAGGAAAACCGTACGCATAATATGATAGTAATACTCATCAAAGCTGGTAACTCTGTTTAGATTCACTCTTAATTAAAACCTGAATTGTGTTCAGTTGTGCATTCATCTGCTGATACATTTCGAAAGAGACCATTATTTTATTCGAAGTGCAGTTATAAAATTCTAGTTGCAGACTACATATGTGCTTCCAGAATCAAAGAGAAACCATTTTCATATTCTGAGTGTAGTTTTAATTCGCCAAATACAGATTTAATTTAACCCGTCTAATCACAGGAGATTCAAATTGTTCCGCGCATTTAATTTTAAAATAAAATTATGAAATTATGTCCCATACATTTAATTTTAAAATAAATTTGTGATTGCGATAAAAAGACAAGTTACAGTTTTATTACTTTTTTTTTAAGAAAAGGAATCTGTATTTCAAATTTAAATTTATTTTAATTTCCACATAACATTAAACAAATACAAGATACACACAAATTCAAATCGTCACTAAACACTTTCCTTGTTAATAAATGTCACTACACGTTGAGTGAATACCTCACGTAAATGAAACGCCTATTTTTATTGGTATATATATTTGTATTTTATTTTTTTTCATTGGAATATTGTTATTTTATCTGTATAAACATTGTAATTATAATAAAACAAATAATATTATATAAACATTGTAATTAAATAAATGTGGTTAGCTGGAAGAAATGGGGTCTACCCATAAGCTACACCTTTTGTAATTTTTATTTTATTTTATTAAAGTTTATTCTATTTTAGGTACTTTTATTCGAATATTCGCAGGCGTGTATTTTTGAGCCAATTCACATTTCCAAAATTAAAATTTTAATATTTATAAACAATTATGTTCTAATAAGCACGTCGGAAAAATACTTTATCTAGATTTTAGAACAATTTTGACTTTTGCAAAAAGGATTAAAAAAAAACAATAAAAGGGAACGTTTAAAATGCATGGTAGGAACCGGAAATTTTGTGCGCAAACATTGTGACAGGCAAAAGTTTATAAATTTATTTTTTTATTATTCGAAAGGTTAAATCAGTTTTCCTTTGAATTGTGTCAGCAGATGAATCTCAGTTATAAAATTCAGTTATAAATATTAAATTAATGAAGTTCAGTTATAAAATTCTAGTTTCAGACTCTGTATGTGCTGCCAGAATCAAAGAAAAACCATTTTCATGTTCTGAGTGTACTTTCAATTCGCCGCATACACACTTAATTCAAACCAATTTTGTGTTGAGAATAAAAATTTCCTGTTGTAGATTCATTTGTTGACACATTTCGAAGGAAAACATCCTCTTATTTGAAGTTCAGTTACTTATATTATTCTATTTGCAGACTATGTATGTGCTGCCAGAATCAAAGAAAAACCATTCTCATGTTCTGAATGTAGTTTTAATTCGCCAGATACAGATTTAATTTAAACCAGTACAAAATGTAAAATTCCAGTTGAATTCATCTGCTGACACATTTCGAAGGAAAACATTCAGTTAGACGGTGGCAGGGGGCGGCGAAACTTTCCTCCGCCCAGGTGTTCTGAGTGTAGTTTTAATTCACCACATACAGATTTAATTAAAACCAGTTTTGTGTTCAGAATGTAAGTGTCGGCGGAATAAAAAAAAACCCTTTTCATGCTCTGAGTGTAGTCTTTATTCACGTTTAATTCACAAATCTGCGGAAGAAGTACCTGTAGAAGTTAGCGAGGGGGGGGCGGCAAATTTTTCCTCCGCCCCGGGCGGTTGAAACCCACGCTACGACACTGTGGGGTGGGGAAGAAGATCGGGAAGAGGCAGGTGGGGAAGTACCGTTAGTTTAAAATCGTAATTTAAAATCGATTGCACGGAACCTAGCGACATGGAGTCCAAAGACGTCCACACACCCCCGTGTCGTTGTAACTAATACAAAAGTATACACGTAGTCTTTATGCAAAATGAAATTGTATTGTTTTGTTTTATTTTGTAATATTCAGGCACAAAATATTTTGCAATTATTTTGTAAAGAACTTAATTTGCCACATTATATAATGAAACGTTATCCGAAAATAGAATCATAAGAAGGAGATTTTAGCACTTGAAAGTATTTTTACAGGCCTATTAGTTTTTTTTACAGACTTACAAATGAAATTATTAAAAACTTATGCGATTATTTTCAAGGCCAACATGTGTTCTACTTGCAGTACTTAATTCAAGCATCTATAATATTTCTAAGCAATCAAATTTTCAAACCAAAATCAATTGCTATCTGAATCCTCGGGTGTTACAAAAAAAATAATCGCGGTTAATATTCCGGAGGCTTCGGACTTCGTAACGATTACGTCAAAAAAAAGAAAAATTGCTAAACCAGCAGATAATAGAAATGCAACAGATTTTGAACAAATACATCGAAAAACACCCTCCACGCAAAACGACTCCCTTCCAAATAATTCTCTTTTACAGGATGTAATTCCGTCCACTTCTTCCTCGATTTCAAGTCTAAGTCCAGCAAGCCCTTCAACCACACCCGCCCCACTGGTAAATAATACTCCTTCACAAATGTCACGTCTGTATAATAATCTTGATAGACCACCTTACATTACACACGTGACTAAAATTTCAAAGGATGAAAAACAATCAAATTTATACGATGTGGACTTTGGTCATTTTATGTTTAAAAATAAAATCCACCCTGTCTGGAATGGAGTAAAATCGGTTGGGCGTAACCGTCTTTCTGTTGAATTCAAGACAGCAGCTGAGGCCAATAGCTTTGTAAAATCTGATGTTGCCAAAAAAAACTCGTACAACGTTTTCATACCTACATATCAGGTTACAAAGTTAGGTGTCACAAAAGGGATCCCACCGCACTGGTCGATAGAGGACATCCTGGAAAACATTACTGTTCCTCAAGGTTTCGGAAAAGTTTTAAAAGCGCGTCGTCTAAATTACAGGTTTAATACGGGAAACTCTGTAGAATGGAGACCCTCCCAATCCGTTGTCCTAACATTTGACAGCAAAGACCTTCCACAGAATATTACTATGTTTAACGTCTCTCTACCAGTAGAGCTCTATGTGTTCCCAACTGTGCAATGCTACAAGTGCTGCAGATTTGGACACACGAAGAACCTCTGCAGATCAGAACCCCGTTGCTTCAAGTGAAGTTCGTCCCATAGTGGCGATTCCTGTGATAAAACAGAGGAAAATTATAAATGTTTTAACTGCTCCGGTACCCACATGTCCATCAGCAAAACTTGCCCTGAACTGTCAAGGCAGCGCAATATTAAACACACAATGGCCGAGAAGAGCATCTCTTATGCGGAAGCATCAAGAATGTTTAACAAATCCATTCCATCTTATTCTGAAGTAACTTCCAAAAATTCTAAAAAATCCACCCCTTCTCAACCTTCTTCTTCTTCATTTAGAAAAACTGTTGAAAGGGTCGTGAAACCTAGAGTTCTAACAAAAAAAAAAATAATGCTAATCACGAATCCCTTCTGTGGTTCCCTAATGGACAAATTCCTTCCAGTTCAAATTTCAATTCTTACCTAAAGTCATCTACTAGAGAACAAAATTATAATATAGACCTTAACTCTACACTAATCACCTCATTTTTACATATTTTACAAACTTTAAATAAAAACAGCATTCAAATACCGTCCCACGTTGCTAAACAAATTACTAATATTATCAACTCAACTAGAAATGGCTCCTCTGATGAGGATTCTTCAGTGGAATTGTCATAGTCTTAGAAATAAGACTGAACAATTTTTAAACACATTACACTCAAACTCAATTGCAGTGGCTGCCATCTCGGAGACGTGGCTGGAACCGGATTCTGATTTCAGAGCCAGGGGATACCACTGTCTTCGAGACGACCGTCAAGATGGAAAGGGCGGCTCCGCTCTTTTCATTAAAAAATCATTACCCTTCTCCCCTGTAGATGTAAAACCAATTGGTTGTCCTTTTCAAGTGACGGCCGCAAAGGTTTTTGACACTACAATAATTTCTTTGTATATATCACCATCTAATAAACCTTCTAAATCAATCCTAAAAGCTATGTTTTCCAAGGTCACTACCCCTTCTCTTGTTCTGGGAGATTTCAATGCCCATCACGGATTATGGGGAGCTCACAATTGTGACAGAATGGGCAGAGATATTGTTGATCTACTAGATGAACTAGACTTTTGTATTATCAATGATGGTTCTCCTACTCGTCTTCAGGTGCCTGGTCAGCGACCCAGCATGGTTGATCTTACTATTTGCAATTCCAACATAGCCGCATCCCTGTTATGGAAGGTTTTGGATGACCCTCATGGGAGTGATCATTATCCCATCCTCATTGAATCTTCGAATATTTATCATTCCAACAAAAATGTCAAGTGCAGTAGTCGAAAACCAAGGTTCTTAACTGCCAGAGCCAACTGGAATGACTATTCAAATCATACAAAGTTCTCTGTGCAAAATCTGCCCTCTCCAACTACAGAAAATGTTGCGGAATGTTACGATTTATTTGTGTCTGCAGTCATTACGGCCGCAGAAAAATTTATCCCCATTAAAACGACACGTAACAAAGGGAAACCTCCCCCAGCTCCTTGGTGGGATATTGAATGCTCAGACGCAGTAGATATGAGGAAAAAATATGCGAAAATTTATTCAACAAATATGAATATGGAGAACTTCCTTCAGTATAAACAAATTGAAGCTAAGACCAAACGTCTTCTAAAAAACAAAAAACGTCAAGGCTGGAAAAAATTTTGCACATCATTATCTCCCGAAGTTCCTCTTTCAGTTGTTTGGAATTCAATTCGCAGGTTTAAGGGTTCTCACGTCCCAACGGTGACTCGCATAAATAAACCAATCCCAAGATCGATATCTTCGGGCCTTCTCCATACTAGAAATTTCGTCATCACTGTCACCAGCTTAACCAAAAACATAAATGAACTAATACAAAATAAAATGGTCTACTAAAGACAATATAGAAGAAGTTCAAGGCCATTTGCCACCATAGACAATATAATCGCAGTGGACCTACTTTATTAATTCAGTAGCCAAATAAATTATTTAAAAATAAAAATGCTTGAAAGCAGAAAAATGTTTTAGTTTCCCCAAGAAAACAACCTTCCATCTGACAAAGCCTGAGGGAATGAGCTTTACGTAATTTTTAAAGCTCATTTCCTCAGCAAGGAGCTTTGTCAGATGGAAACTTGTTATCCTGAGGAAATCAAAAATTCAAGCGTTAGTAAAAAACCTAAAATACTTGAAATATGAAATCCTTATAAAAGGAAAACATTTTCAAATAATCATTGGTTTTCTACGACGAATTTAAATTTTTCTGCTTGAAAAATGATAACTCGGGGGTACATGTTTAAATTCTTTTTATTTTCAGAAAGACAATCGATAATAGCACATAAAAACACTGGTTCGGTGAATTCGATGAATTGAAAAATGGTTTGAAAAAGAATATCGACAGAGGAATGGAAAGGAAACATGGCTAAAGCGTCATACAGCTGTGACATTAAAGATCAACATAAACAATAGCTGTATTGTTTGTTTATATACGTTCATCTTCAATGTCACATCTATATAGCGTTTTATCCATTTTTCCTTTCCAGCAGTCACCGTACAGTTCTTGTAGAATGAAATAAAAAATCTACATATTCTAAATTTCCTTTCAACAGAAATTAAACAGAGTACCTATACCTTCATCGGGGACCCATTTCAGCCATCTCACGGTAAAAACCGCATCATGTGTTCTGAAAAAAATATATCACATTAAACAAAGTTTGTGAACAGAATATACAGTATTTTTCCCTTGTGATGACATACTTTGTTTATCACAAGGGAAAAGTATTCTCACTTCTGTTCATATGAACATATAAATTAGTAGCATTATTAATTTTACCTGCCATTAACGGTGTTATGGTCTGCCAAACAATGTTATAAGGTGTTCCTAACGTAAAGCTCCAAAATCATTCAAAGTCTGGAACATTTTCTGAAACAATATTTGTGAAACATTAACCACTCGGACCCATAAGCTTGTGTTAACGATAATATAACATTAACAGACATATGTATGACGTACGAGGCGTACGTATTACAATTATACTTATTAAAGTAAAATTGAAAGAATATTTTATCAATATGTCGTTTAACCTCAAATAGATTTACAGATAAATTAAGCTGAATGTTAATGTCTCATGTAATTACCTGATTTCTGGATCAATTGCGGACACATTTGAAACATTTTTCCACCTCTGGAATTCCTGTAAACGATTTTTAAATGAAATATGCCCATGCCGATGTCAACAACACAAATTCAAATTCGTTTGATAATCGCATGACGCAATTTGACGTTTAAAGTTAGACCTATCTATAATAAAATTCAGCTTTATCTATAAGAATTTGGTTCACTCCTGTCAGTTTCAAGGTTAAAGCCAAGTTTTACGCCCCTGGTGACTCGACCACTCACTTCAGAGTGGGTGGCGGTCGAGCAGGGGGGTAAAACTTGGCTTTAACCTTGAAACTGACAGGAGTGAACCAAATTCTTATAGATAAAGCTGAATTTTATTATAGATAGGTCTAACTTTAAACGTCAAATGTCAAATTGCGTCATGCGATTATCAAACGAATTTGAATTTGTGTTGTTGACATCGCCATGGGCATATTTCATTTAAAAATCGTTTACAGGAATTCCAGAGGTGGAAAAATGTTTCAAATGTGTCCGCCATTGATCCAGAAATCAGGTAATTACATGAGACATTAACATTCAGCTTAATTTATCTGTAAATCTATTTAAGGTTAAATGACACATTGATAAAATATTCTTTCAATTTTACTTTAATAAGTATAATTGTAATACGTACGCCTCGTACGTCATACATATGTCTGTTAATGTTATATTATCGTTAACACAAGCTTATGGGTCCGAGTGGTTAATGTTTCACAAATATTGTTTCAGAAAATGTTCCAGACTTTGAATGACTTTGGAGCTTTACGTTAGGAACACCTTATAACATTGTTTGGCAGACCATAACACCGTTAATGGCAGGTAAAATTAATAATGCTACTAATTTATATGTTCATATGAACAGAAGTGAGAATACTTTTCCCTTGTGATAAACAAAGTATGTCATCACAAGGGGAAAATACTGTATATTCTGTTCACAAACTTTGTTCAATGTGATATATTTTTTTCAGAACACATGATGCGGTTTTTACCGTGAGATGGCTGAAATGGGTCCCGATGAAGGTATAGGTACTCTGTTTAATTTCGGTTGAAAGGAAATTTAGAATATGTAGATTTTTTATTTCATTCTACAAGAACTGTACGGTGACTGCTGGAAAGGAAAAATGGCTAAAACGCTATATAGATGTGACATTGAAGATGAACGTATATAAACAAACAATACAGCTATTGTTTATGTTGATCTTTAATGTCACAGCTGTATGACGCTTTAGCCATGTTTCCTTTGCATTCCTTTGTCGATATTCTTTTTCAATTCATCGAATTCACCGAACCAGTGTTTTTATGTGCTATTATCGATTGTCTTTCTGAAAATAAAAAGAATTTAAACATGTACCCCCGAGTTATCATTTTTCAAGCAGAAAAATGTAAATTCGTCGTAGAAAACCAATCATTATTTGAAAATGTTTTCCTTTTATAAGGATTCATATTTCAAGTATTTTAGGTTTTTTACTAACGCTTGAATTTTTGATTTCCTCAGGATAACAGGTTTCCATCTGACAAAGCTCCTTGCTGAGGAAATGAGCTTTAAAAATTATGTAAAGCTCATTCCCTCAGGCTTTGTCAGATGGAAGGTTGTTTTCTTGGGGAAACTAAAACATTTTTCTGCTTTCAAGCATTTTTATTTTTAAATAATTTATTTGGCCAATGAATTAATAAAGTAGGTCCAATGCGATTATATTGTCTATGGTGGCAAATGGCCTTGAACTTCCTCTATGTTATTAAGACAATAGTCTTTGGTGGACCATTTTATTTTTGGTTAAGTTGGTGACAGTGATGACGAAATTTCTAGTATGGAGAAGGCCCGAAGATATCGATCTAGGGATTGGTTTATTTATGCGGTCGAGTCACCGTTTTGTTTTGTCGAGTCACTGGAATTTGCCGATAAACTAGCTTCTCAAACTGCAACAGAATTCACATACTCATTTAAAACACGGGGTTGGATGGACACCCACTTCAATTTAACGGAACTTAGGGAGGTCTTAAACGATCTCACAGACTCATCCGCTGGTATAGATGGAATTCCTTATAGCTTTTTTAAAAACTGCGACGTTACCACACTAAACTATTTTCTTTCAATTATAAATCTGATCTTTGACTCCGGCAAAATTCCATCATCCTGGAAAACTCAAATAATTGTTCCCATTCTGAAACCCCAGAAAGACCCTAACTCTGGACTTTCTTACAGACCTATAGCTCTGTCATCTTCCTTAGTTAAAATAGCTGAACATATGATTAAAAGACATCTAGACTGGTATGCAGAAAATGAGAAAATTCTTCCCAGCTCTCAGTTTGGCTTTCGAAAAAGAAAAAGTACGATCGAAAGTGTGTCCATCCTGACTTCTGATATCCAGTTAGCCCTGGCCGATAATGAATTCCTTGTTGGTGTTTGCCTCTATGTGTGCGGAGCTTTTGACAATGTTTTATTGGATGTTTTATTTAATAAATTATTAAAAATTGGCATCCCTCGTAAGCTTTCCAGTTTTATAATTAACCTCCTTCTTACCAGGAAAATTCAAATCCAGGTGCTGGATTCTCCTCCACTGGAAAGAATAGTAAACAAGGGTTTGCCTCAGGGCTCCGTCCTTAGTCCTATCCTTTTTAATATTTATACCTTTGACCTGCATCGGAGTATGCATCCATCTTGTAAAATACTCCAGTATGCGGATGATCTTTTTATATATATTTCAGGACGAATTATTTCTATTCTGGAGGATGTGATTAACATTTGCATGAAAAACCTTGACACCTGGTTAAAAAATCACGGCTTAGAAATTTCTCCGTCCAAAAGCAATGTTATCGTCTTTTCCAGAAAACGTGTTACTCCGCGTGTAACAGTCCAAATAAATAATTCAATTCTCCCTATGCAGGTACAAATAAGATTCCTTGGGGTAATTTTAGACTCTAAGTTAACATGTAATAAATAAATGTCAAGCTGACCTCAACACTTTACGTGCCGTTTCACGGGTCTGGTGGGGAAGTCATCCATTCACCCAAAAACTTTTTTATAACGCATATGTTAGGAGTCATTTGGATTACGCGTCATTCCTCATTGAACCCACTTCTAAAAAGAACCTCGCAAGCAGGCGCGGCTGGTGCTTAAAATGTTTGGTGGTTCACCTATCAATAAATCAAACACGTATAATGTAATTTAATTGTTGGTAGGTCACACAGCTAGCTACCGTAGCTACCAAATTTATAGAGAATAAATAAATAAACTTCTTCGGTCCTTAATAATCAAATAAATAAACTTCAAGCTTCTTCCCAGTACCTACCCGGTGTAGCGCATTTAAAACGCACACACATAAAAAGTCATTTTTAACTGAAAAACTAATGTCGTTGTCAAATAGGTTCCCTAAATCCCAAACATAACAAGACCCGTTGACTTGTGGTTGAATTTTGCAAGCTAAATATTACTATCCCGTTCAAACCTATTTTGCTGGAGCCCTTCGGAATACGTCGGATGTTTTCGACGCACTTAAAATTTAAAAAAAATATTAAGTAGGAACACGCTGAGCTGTAAAATGTTCAATTTTGTTGGCGGTTCGGCGCACTATTGAACGTTTGGGCCAGCCGCAAGGTTGGACCGTATTCAATTTCAATGTTTAAGATTGATTATCGGAGCAATGCGTTCTTCCCCAATTAACGCTTTACAAGTGGAGGCTGTGGAGGCTCCTCTTCATTTCAGAAGACAGTTCTTGGCTGACAAGTTTTTATTTAAATGCTTAAGACTCTCTAATCACCCACTGAAAGACAAAATTACTGCACTCACTGCTCAAGTGAAATCACTTCCGTATTGGAGGAACAAATCAATCCCTCTTCTTGTTAAAAGCCTCCATACGTACTGTTCGTATAAACCCCTCTTAAATCCATCAGACAGACTTCCTTTATATGCCAACTCCTTTCGTATTCATTTGCGTAAACCAAATATTCTTTTTTCTCTCGGCATAATTAACAATCACGAAGCTCCAACAAAACTTATCCAAATTTTAAATTCGAAATATTCCAACTGGAAAATTATTTACACAGATGGTTCCAAGTCTCCCTTATCAAACCATGTGGGAGCGGCATTCCACTGCCCATCAGATCAAGTCGATAGAAAAATTAAACTTCCAAAAGAGGCTTCCGTTTTCACTGCTGAATGTATAGCCATTTTTGAATCCCTCAAATACATTGACGATGTTAACATTGGAAAATTCTTAATTCTCTCCGATTCACTGAGTGCACTTCAAAAATTAAACTCTTCCCCTTTCCATTACCCAGAAGACGATTTCTGTGTTGGAATTCGCACTTTAATTCATAAATTAACCGACTCTGGCAAAGAAATCATCTTGGCTTGGATACCTAGTCACTTCGGTATCCCTGGAAATGAAAAGGCCGATTCATTGGCGAAAGATGCCATTATTTCGGGGGATATTTTATATAAATTTTTAAACACCGATGACATTTTCATAAAATTGAAGGAAAACATGATTTCCACATGGCAGAATCATTGGGAAGAATCTAGTCAATCAAAAGGATATAGCTTTTTCACAATTCAGCCAACGATTCCTTCAAAACCGTGGTTTTCAAGACTTTCTTTTAAAAAATTCTCGACATCATCCATTTGCCGCATGCGGATAGGGCATTGCTGCCACAATGTTCACCTGACAAAAATTCATATTAAGAATTCTGCGATGTGTGAATGTCGTCTTGGTGAAGAGGATCTCAATCATATTTTTTTCAGTTGTCCTTTAAATAATTCATACAAAAATTTCTTCCCTCACCTAATCAGTTCGGGTATATTGCCTCCCTACAACATTGCATGCCTGTTATCTTCTGTGAACAAACGCGTGTATAAAGTCTTGGCTAATTTCCTGAATATTAACAGCATCAATTTGTAACTGTAAGTTAAGTTTCATGTATTTATTTTATTTTTTACGCACAATAAATTGTGTCAGCATATTTTTTAATTTCCTTGTTATGTTTAATTAAAATCATCTCTTATTGTAATAATTTTGCGTATTATTATTATTATTATTTGTATAGTATTATTATATAATGTAGATAGGTTCTTGTTATTAAAACTAAATTAGTTAATATTAACCAAAAATTACACTCACAAAATTACACTCACAAAAGCATTCACTTGACACTGGCCAGAACACTCTTTTGGGGTGAAGAGCCATTAAAAAAATAAAAAAAACCAAAATCAAGTAATTTTGTGTGATATTGCATTATTTCGCATGGCTATATATTAAAAATATGTTTTATAATTATTTTTGTTATATGGCATCACCGTGGCCAATAGCCAACATAAGGGAGCTGAAAATTTCTGACAGATCACTGAATTCTGCCCCTTATGAACTTGGGAAAATTAAATTAATCTTTTTTTATTAAAATGGTCAATTTATTTCAATGACAGTCGAAACAACTATATAAATGTGCTGTGGATATATAAAATTCGTATCTTTAGTGATTATTTACTTAACATTTTATAATGTTTATAAAAATAAGTCATTTTGTCTCCAGACGTTTGACATAATGTCAATGTTTAGCAGAAAATTATCTTTTGAATAGTGTTTGAATTGAAGAGGTAAAAACTTTTTGTATTTTTATTAATTAGCACACGTTTTTAATTGTAATACATATTACAACAAAAATGTTCGTCATATGATTTACCTAGTTGGTTGAATTTTGTGGTGAAACTTGTGAATAACTTAATAATTGTGTGTTTGATCAAAAGTAGCTTTAACCGTTGATATTTTAAAAGGTGTCAACCTAATTTAAGTTTATAATAATGCTTTTTTTATAAACGACACACCAAAACGTCTCAGATTATGATATTTACACAGTTTGGCCTGCATGTTTATCTAAAGGCTGGTTTCCTGCGATGAAACATGTGACAAAAAACACTGTGGCCCCTATCTAACCATTGTGTAAATGGACGCAGGAGACCGGCTGATGTGAAAACAGCGCAAGAGTCCCAACTTTTGGCGTTTTTTTGGAAATTTTCATTTTGGTAGGCCGGTGCGGGCACGGCCGCCCCAGGAACCATTTATGGGTGAAATGCAGATCCTGCCAATGTCTAGAAATTTAATAAAAAGGCACTTTCTAGATGAGAAAAGTGTGGAGAAGCTGAATTAAAAAAAAATTAAGGCGCGCTCGGCAAAATTGAGGGAGATACAGCCGTTTAAAGTATAAATAAAATTTAACTTTGTGAACCGATACTACGCCATTTTGTCACTGTTATGTTGGTATCCCAGACCTGATACAAACGAAGCTAGATACGATTGTAGCCACTTTTCTCATCTAGAAAGAGCCTTTTTATTAAATTTCCAGACATTGGCAGGATCTGCATTCCTCCCCCATTTATTGCTTAACTTGATCGCTCCAAGTGGTTCGCTACGTTTGGTGCCTTAGCAGGGGTGCCTGGGATCACGGGGTGAGGTTTGTTCAGGTCTTGGCAGCAGATGCATCTTTCTACTTAATGCGTGTCGAGCCAGATTGAGAGAGAAACTGGTTGAGTGAGATTTTTTTTACATCTCCAGCTGCCGCAGTGGGAGGGATGGATTCATACGTCAGGTATTTCTAGACACGTTGATCTCATATCCCTACTCACCCCTCATACCTTTTTTCTTCTCAGAACCTCCTCTTATACATTTATTTTTTCTCAGAGCCTGCTGTGTGGAGCGTTTTTTTTTATATTAGCTCCACACAGGAGGCCCTAAGGAAAATAATTCCACTCAGGGCCTATGTCATCTTTGGCTTTGGCTGATGTGGAGGTCTTTTTAGGGGAAGGAAGGGGAGGAAGTTTTGGGAAGGCAAAATGTATGAGAAGTGGGTAGGAATCTGGGGGTCAGTGTGTCCAGGAGTGACAGACAAATGAATCCATCCTTTCCACTGCGGTGCAAGGCAATATTCCGAGAGAGTCCTGCTGGAGAGGTCAAAAGATCTCCCTCAACCAGTTTCTCCCGATCCGGCACATTCGCCGCCAAGATCCGAACAAACCTGATGACCCCATGAACAGGGCACCCCTGTTTAGTCACCAGTAGCTTGCCACTTGGAGTGACCTATGGCAGAGGTGTTGGTTATCCAATAAATGGTTCCCGGGGCAACGGTATGGGTTCCGGAGCTAATGTAAAACAAGTGACCATTATCTTTTTATTTTTCTGTCTTGTTCTGTTTCATCTTTCGTTTAGATTTATTAGTATAATTTGCTTCTTCAATGATATACTACGTTGATGTGTGTAACATTGAAAAGTTATTATAACAAGAGTTTTTTTTTTCAATTATTTGTGGCTTTCACCATTCAAGGGTGTTCTAGGCCAGTGTTCCGCAAACTTTCACCCTTCAAGGGTGTTCTAGGCCAGTGTTCCGCAAACTTTCACCCTTCAAGGGTGTTCTAGGCCAGTGTTCCGCAAACTTTCACCCTTCAAGGGTGTTCTAGGCCAGTGTTCCGCAAACTTTCACCCTTCAAGGGTGTTCTAGGCCAGTGTTCCGCAAACTTTCACCCTTCAAGGGTGTTCTAGGCCAGTGTTCCGCAAACTTTCACCCTTCAAGTGTGTTCTAGGCCAGTGTTCCGCAAACTTTCACCCTTCAAGGGTGTTCTAGGCCAGTGTTCTGCAAACTTTCATCCTTCAAGGGTGTTCTAGGCCAGTGTTCCGCAAACTTTCACCCTTCAAGGGTGTTCTAGGCCAATGTTCCGCAAACTTTCACCCTTCAAGGGTGTTCTAGGCCAGTGTTCCGCAAACTTTTTGTGTTCAAGGTACACCTACCAAATCAAGAAATTTTAGAGGTACATCAAAGAAAAAAATAAATATTTTTTATTAAAATCAATATACATAAAACGAAAATATGTTTAACGAGAAATGTGAGACTGCTTATCTGAGCACAGGAGATCAAAATTTGGAACACTCGTTGGTAAAGCTGCTCTCATCTCTTCGTCGATCGTCCTCAGGCGTTCTCTTTTTTTTTATTTTATCGTAGTTTTTGTGTTAATTAAAACTGCAATTCGCATAAATAGGACTTGCCAAATGATAAGAGAACTGCAACAGAAGTTTTCAAAGCAGTGGATACTCATTGTTTTATGTGCAGCCCAAAATGTGCTGTTTTGGAAAATTGTAGTTTTAATGTCCAATCAGTTTTTAGCTCCGTGAATTCTTTCTGCTCATTTATCGGTACGTATCCAAGGGAAATGCTATCGTTAGAATGGATTTCGTACCCAGTCCATAGGTTGCAGGTCTCACTTAGGAAAATATGAGTTCACTTTTTCTGCTAACAGCTCCAAGTGTTTCATCAAAAGTTTGCACTTTTTTTCTGAATCGGCAGCCTTGGCATTTGGGAACATTTCATTACTAACATTGGTAGCATGGCTGATCCATGACACTAACTTAGTGTGAAAGCTATCAATATTATCCGATACCGTTAAAATTTTAGAATTCCTGCCTTGCCTTTTTTGTTGAGGTCATTTAAATGAGCAAATATATCCGCTAGATATGCAGGTTTTGCTACCTATTTTTCTTTTTTAAACAGAGAAGCAAAATCTGAATCCTGGGTCTATAAAAAGTCTGGGTCTCATTTTTTAGTTCCCTTGCGGTGAGGCATACCAACTAGTGTCCACGGTACACCAGTGTGCCGCGGCACACACTTTGCGGAACACTGTTCTCGGCCATCATTTAAAATTACAAAGAAAGGAAAGGTGAATTTATATGGTAATTTTATTTAAATGTGCAAATTTCAAAATAATATGGAAGATTGGAGTCGAGTTCAGACTTAGAAGAGGTGAAATGTTGAATGGAGGGGAGGCAATTTTAGATAACACTTGATAGAAGAGAGGATATTTATTTAGAGAGGGACAACCAAAAAATATGCGATCTAAACCATTCTTCTTCTTCTAGACCAGTGTTCCGCAAAGTGTGCTCCGCGGCACACTGGTGTGCCGTGGCCATTTGTAAGTGTGCCGCGAGTCCCGCGTCACTTCTCACAAAGTGCTCTGTAAATCGGTCTTTACTTTTCTGTGCGGCGCGGCGGCCGGAGGTGGCGTGGGTGGGACTCGATCGCTGCGAAGTGGCCCATTATCACGTGTGCTACACTACATAAGTGGGGTGCTATTGCTACATTATCACGTGATTGCGCACGAGCTATCGGGGTGCATGCGCGTGACAACATGACATTACGAATTACGACGGCGACGTTGCGCCCGCTTGTTTAGTAGTCATTCGTTAATGCTAGTGTTTGGTTGTGTCGTCGCGAACTTAATTGACTTTTTTAATTGCAAAAAAATATCCCATATTACGTGTATATAATGGATAAATTCGTTAAACGTACCGCAAGTTTGTCAAGCGAAACTAATGATTCCCAAGAAGAAGCAGAGTCAACGAATAAAAAACCTAAACTTTTTGATCGAAAATACGATGAGAGCTACGAGTATGTGCGTTATGGCTTTATATATTGCGGTGACGAATCGTGCCCAATCCCAAAATGTCTTGTTTGTGGAGAAACTTTGGCTAATAATTCGATGGTGCCCAGTAAACCTTCACGACATTTAACAACTAAACACCCATCGGTGGCTCACAAAGATAAAGCCTTCTTTCAACGTATGAAAGACCAGTCTAAGAAACAGGTAACTCTCATGAGTTCGTCTTTCAATACATCAAGCAAAGCGCAAAAAGCAAGCTACGTGATCGCTAATATGCTGGTTAAATCGAAGAAACCTCATTCTCTCGCTGAAACTTTAATTTTACCTGTCTGCAAAGAAATTGTCAAAATTATGATTAGCCAAGAAGCCGCTAAGGAAATCGAAAAAATACCTGCGTCAGCAGATACGATCTCACGTCGCATTAATGAAATATCCACCGACATTCAATCAACGTTAATTGAAAAATTAAGGCTAAGTGGAGTTTTCGCGCTACAAGTCGACGAGTCTACTGATATCAGTGGTCACGCGCATCTCATCACAAATGTGAGGTACACGGATAGATTTGAAATAAAAGAGGAGTTTTTATTTTGTCTGCGACTACCTGGTTATACCACCGGAGAAGAAATATTCAGAGTAACAAACCAGTACTTCAGTGAACATAATTTGGAATGGCGCAACTGCTTAAGCATTTGCACAGACGGAGCAGCAGCCATGACAGGAAAAATTAGGGGATTTATAACCAGGGCTTCTGAAAAAAATCCTAATATTAAAAATTTACATTGCTTTTTACACAGAGAGGCACTGATGACGAAGTCTCTGCCTGATGAATTGTTTGTTGTCTGTCTTACAAGAAGTCGTCAAAATTGTCAATTACATCAAGTCGCGACCGCTGAACTCTCGTCTCGAAAAGTGCTTTCTCGGATTTACGAGCTGAAAAATGAGACCCAGACATTTCTAGAAACCCAGGGTTCAGACTTTGCTTCTCTATTTAAAAAAGAAGAATGGGTAGCAAAACTTGCATATCTGGCGGACAATTAAATGAGCTGAACAAAAAAATGCAAGGAAGAAATTGTAACATTTTAACGTCTTCGGACAAGATTGAAAGCTTTCATGCTAAATTGGTGCTATGGATCAGCCACGCTACCAATGGTAGTAACGAAATGTTTCCAAATGTCATGGCTGCCGATTCAGAAAAAAAAGTGCAGGCTTTGATAGTGAAACACTTGGAGCTGTTAGCAGAAAAAATGAACTCATATTTTCCTAAGTGCGACCTGCAACCTATGGACTGGGTAAGAAATCCATTTTCGGAAAGCATTTCCCTTGGACATTTACCAATAAACGAGCAGGAAGAATTCATGGAGCTTAAAACTGATTGGACACTAAAATTAAAATTTTCTGAAACAGAGTTAGCTCATTTTTGGCTCCACGTAAAAAATTAGTATCCACTGCTGTCAAAGCGAGCTATTGCAATTCTATTACCGTTTGCCACGACCTATTTATGCGAATTGGGGTTTTCAACTCTCACTACGATAAAGTAAAAAAAAAGAGAACGCCTGAGGACGATCGATGAAGAGATGCGAGCAGCGTTATCAACGATTGTTCCAAATTTTGATCGCTGTGTTCAGTTAAACAGGCTCACATTTCGCATTAAACATCTTTTCATGTTATATTGATTTTAATAATAAATATTAATAAAATATTGTTTTTGGTAAATTTTGGTTCGGAGTGGCCACGCTTATTACGAATAATTTTTAAAAAAAAACTTTAGATATGCCGTAATTACTATAAAAGGAAACTTTTTGGCTCGGTGGCGGCGGAGAAAGATGCATTTTAATTATCAATTGCGTAAAATTAAAATTCACTTCTCGAACCGATTCGGTGACAGTTCGCGGTCATTCTGTCACTGTTATGTGATAAATATCAATCATAATTACACAAACCCGGCTAGACAAACCTGCTTTGCCAAACAAACCATTCAAAACCTGGGATGTTTTTTTAAATTATGATGACATGCAGCTTTCGTAGTTTTACCCCAAAGTTCGCCGTTATTCGTAATAAGCCTAGCCAATCCTATCCAAAATTTACCTTGCTTTTTTTCTTTGGTGTACCGTTAAAATTTCTTGATTAGTTAGGTGTACCGTGAGCATAAAAAGTTTGCGGAACACTGTTCTAGACCATTCTAAGAAAAATTGAATATTCATTTAGACTTTTAGAAAAAGGTCAATAGGTCCCATATAAATAAAATCAGATATTTAATTTTAAAAAATCACTTTGTTAAACACCACTTACTTAATTAAAATTATAAGCATGTTTCAAAACCAAATGTTTGATCATTTTAATAAAATAAGTGGTGTTTTACAAAGTTGTTTGTTTTAATTTAATTAAAATGACACCACTAAGTAAATTTGTAAATAATGAAGGGAAATAAAATAGTCGATGATAATATTGTTAATTCTAAATTGAATTATCAGATTGTCAAAAATGTCTTTAAAATAACACGCGGTAGAAGAGAAAACTTCAGAAAACTAAAGTAGACAAGAGTGGGGAGGCTACGAAGCACCGCATAAAGAGGAGACTGATGAGGCCTCCTTTGTGGAATTAAAGGAAAAAAAAACTATTTATTGAAAACAGCTCTTTTGTAAACAGCTATAATGTAAGAAATATATTCTTTCTATTTGATCACATGTCATCGGAAAGAATGTTAATTTAACTCATATTTTTTTATTAAACTTTTTTAGGTGCTGTTATGGACGCCAAATCATAAAATTTCGATATATCCCTCGTGGCCTCAGTGGTGAGCGTGTTAATATATCCCTCGTGGCCTCAGTGGTGAGCGTGTTAATATATCCCTCGTGGCCTCAGTGGTGAGCGTGTTAATATTCTATAATAATATAAAATAATATATAAAATAGATTTCCGCAAAGAATGCAAGGCTGATGTAAACACAATGAGTAAGATTAAGAAAGGGACCCTCAGATGGTTTGGGCATGTGTAGTGCATGAACAAAGAAAGTAGTGTAGGATGAATATATGACGAAAATGTGAATGGTAGAAGAAGTCAGAGACGCTGGAGGAAGGCATGGCATGATCAAGTGAATTAGATACTTGAGTCGGGCCATGTCAAAAGTCGTAATAATAGTATAGTATGTATGAGACGATGTATGAATGTGAGTGAGGCAAAGAGTGTGCCAAGACCAAGCTGTTTGGCGGTCGGTCCTCTCTGCCTACCCCTGCGGAGAAACGGCGTGATGGTTAGTTAGTTTATTATTTTATTTTATGAAACACTTGGCAAGAGCACCCAAATTTCTTATGCGTGGTTTATGTTAATTAATTATTGTTGTTTTTGTTGTGAATTAGTGTTTTCGACTCTTTCCGTAATTCTTTATGTTTGTAGATTCATAAAAGGAACGTTTAAACAATTGAAGGCTGATAATTGTTATATTTCACTTTGATTTTGCTAGAAGAAGCCAAAATTTGTTGATTTCTTTAGACATTAAGTTTCAAAGCCTTGTTCCTATGATTAAAAGTTTATTACATTGATAACAGTAACATAATGCTCACAACGAATAATATTAATTTCCTTAAATAGCTTCTGAAATGTGTGACATTATCTATTCCGGTAACAATTACCCGGCCCCCACCTCCGTGTAACAATCACCTGGCCCCCACCTCCGTGTAACAATAACCCGGCCCTCAGCTCCGTGTAACAATTACCCGGCCCCCACCTCCGTGTAACAATTACCCGGCCCTCAGCTCTGTGTAACAATTACCCGGCCCTCAGCTCCGTGTAACAATTACCCGGCCCTCAGCTCCGTGTAACAATTACCCGGCCCTCAGCTCCGTGTAACAATTATCAACCCCCATCTCGCCGGGTTAAGATTTATATTAGGTACCAAACTTAATTTGAAATTACAGAATATAAACAAAATAAAAAATAATTAAAAGCCCCTCCTTAAAACAATTGAATTCTTCGATTCGACATATTAAAAATACGAAGTACTTCATTTGGATCAACTTAGTTCTTTTCTTTTGGAAGGCTAGAAATACCATCCTGCCATGACAGGCAAGCGACACATTGACCTGAGGCCTATTGATTGCAGTCAATGTTGAAAATGTAGATTCGCACATAGCAGTGTTGCAGCCTATTTTCGCCACAGATGCAAAAAGTTTATACGTATCTCTAAACGCCTCTCGCTCCCTCCCTTGCATTGTGCTTTCCATTTTATCCTCGCGACGACTCAAATAAGCTTTGAATACAGCAGCCTCTTCTAGAGATGGAATTGTTAGACCTGAGAAATTTGTTGAAATTGTGAATTGGAGATAAATAAATTACATTTTGTCTACATCCAACTCATCGAGACTCGCTATAGAATTCAGAAGATCGTCGTTGTCTGAAAACCTTCTTTGTTATTCAGCAATTAGTATGTCCAACGTTTGGAAATACTCAGATTTAAAGTGCTGAGAAATCTGGTCTTCTATATTTTGTCTTGCTGACGAACATGAAGGGTCATACACACGTAATCATCCATCCGATTTGATGTTTTGACTTGTGGGCCCTATTTTCGGAATTGCCACTTGTATATTTCAGTTATGAATTAACGCGTGAACTGAACTCCGTTGTTCATCTTGTTCCGTCCTTTTCCCCATATAAGGGGTTGGACCATGGACCGTGTCCCCACCTACGAACCATGGCCGGTCTTCTGGATCTGGTGGAGCTGCACCTGTCTACCGCACTACCCCCCGTGATATGAAGAGGCTGGGGGGAAGGCTAAACGGTATCCGATAGCTGTCCGTCCCGCCTCCAGTTACCTGATGCTTTTCTCCCTAGGGTCTTCTTTCATGTCTTCCATTTTCTTTCGTCTAGGCACCACCGGCTAGTTGCCATTACCCGTTGCCGTTACCATTTCTTTTCTGTACATATCTGTTATTTTCCTCCTTTTTCTCTCTTTTTTTCTGTACAGCGCCCGGTGCCGCCCCCCGGATTGTGTGATCTTTCTCTGTCATGAGCTGATTACTCATGACGGTTGCTGTTTAATTTTGTTTATTTTTTTTCTTGTTCATGTTACTAACAACTTGTTTGACTGTCCATGAGGCTCCCTGCTTTTGCATTGACACCTCCATGGGCTTTAGAATTGTAGAGATTGACCATTACAGTACAGTCCTGTAGGCGCGCCTGCGTACCGCCACCTAACACAGTATGAGGAGACATTGAAGGTCTGTATTTGTTACATTAAATGTAGAGCCGTTTATTCAAAAAAATTAGATTCTTGCGTGAACTCCGAAGGGGCGACCATAAGTTGCCTATACCGGGGTGGGACAGTGGTGGGTACTTCAATGTATAAATAATAATAATACTTGGATGATTTATATAGCGCCGTTTTTGTGAAAAATCACCTCAAGGGCGTATATTGATTAGCTTCTTCTACAATTTTATGATACATTTCATCTGATCTCAGTTTATTTATTTCATTTTGCACACACTTTATTATTGTTATGGCATCTTTCAATCCTGTACTTGGGGCTTGCAAAGCTGCGTTAGCAGGTTGAAGCATGGATAAGATTCTTCTGGCCACGACCCACGACCATGGCCATTCGAAATTGTAAATTTAGCATGACTTTTTTAATACCAACACTCATAACAACGTCTTCGTTAAATTTGTCCTTTTTAATTTCATCTAAAGTCGTCAAAATGGAAGAGTAATTATCATTTACAACTTTTGTAACCGCCAAGTGTCCTGACCAACACTGTTCGAGGAGCCGGCCAATTGGCGGAACTGATCCAGTGTTTCTATGTGTTATTATCGATTGTGTTTCTAAAAATAAAACTATTTAAAGATGTACCCTTTAGTTTTTAATTTTTCTAAATTCGTTAATATGTCTGCTTACGAGCATTTTTATATTTTTTAAATGATTTATTGGGCTAAAGAGTTAATGGAGTAGGTCAAGTGCCAGATAGACAAATGGCCTTGAACTTCCTTTAAAAAATATCGGGTCGTTTTTCGTGGTTAAGTTGATGACACTGATGACAAACCCTTTAATATGTAGAAGGCCCGAAGATATCGATCTAGGGATCGGTTTATTTATGACTCAGCATCCCCAAACTGTTTAGGAATTCCCCGTAAGCAGTGTGCGCAATATGTGCATTTACTTCAATGCCATCTATGGGCAGAATATATAATTAGTATGATATGATTCCTTGGTTAATTCAAAGCTGTTTAGTTAGATGTTACACTAATAAATAGTATTTTTTTTTTCAATCATATCAAACTATGAACCAACAGTTTACTAGTATATTATCATAGTCCATTGTATTTCTTAAAGTAGGGCACAGGTATTTTAAGGTAGGGCATTGCCCCATTGTGCCTCCCCCCCCTAGCTACAGCCCTGCATTCCATACTTACGATAGTTATTGGTAAGTAGTAATGCTGATATTAATCATTTGGTAGCGGCTGACAGCCAAACTGATCGACACCTGTTCTTTCATTTGAGCAGGCAGGCTCACATGCACAACTGCGCTGTGTCTAACGCGACCTACCTTACCCTACCAACGCTAATCGGTACACCAACGTGTGTTAGGGAATTCATTTTATGTATTGTTTGAGGAATATTTAAACTGTCAAATTACCTAATTTCAGATAAGTGTTTCTGTGGAGTGAGACAGCAAAAGTTTACGGTTAATATATCGACGGCAGGAAGGCTACTTGACGTAACCAACATTTTGTCGATTTTCACTTTTTGACATTTTACTTGAAAAAAAATACTGCGTCGATCTATGTACTCGAAGTTTATATATTATGAAAATTTGAAAGTTTACCCCCCTAAAATACTAACTGTTTTTTGCGGAAAAAAATACTGCGTCGATTATGAAAATTTGAAAGTTTACCCCCTAAACTACCTACTGTTTTTGCGGAAGTCCGACCAAAAATTGACGTAAGTGTTGGATAATCCGATTTTTTTTAATAAAATGCGAGATACTCTCTTGAACCCGGGCGTATCCAATGTTTTAGTTTTTATTCACTATGAAAAATTATATGGTTACGTCAAATAGCCTTTCCATGTTTTAGGAAACATTTTCGCTTACGGCAAACGGCTGACTAAAGTTTTAAGTTTTATTTGGTTACATTAATCCTATAAGTTGTGCGCATCAAATAGTTTTTAGTAACATCATTTTGTCAGTTTAAAAACTTTATTAAAGGTTGAATACTGCCACAGATTTTAAGACTTTTATTTTGTGGAGAATGTTACACTGTTTTAATCGAAAATGCGTCACGCTCAAACATCGTGTTATTGCATCCAGCTTCGGCGTTCAGTGCGCATCCGATCGATGCAGGGTGAACGTGAAGATGTAAATTCGTGGGTGAATATTTGTGCTCATGATCATTGTGAATGGTCTCATACGATAGGGGTCGATTAGTAAATGAGAAAAAAGCAGGTCTGCCGACTGGCAGCCTGGAAAACAACGGAATCTTCCGAATCCTGTCCGTTCCACAGTGCTTTCGCATACCCCGCTAGCAACGAATTACTGTAGTCTAGATCATCCCATTGAACAGTTCTTTGATCGGCCGACCACCAGCCTGGACGTTTTTGGTGTAAGATTGTTTAAAGTTTTGAATTTTTTCAATATATTTTTTTAAATTTTTTCCTATATATTTTTTATTATTTTTATTTAATTATGTTTTTAAAAACTTCCATTGCCATTTTTAAAAAAAATAAGTGATGCATATAAAAAAAAAAATTTGTGTTCCGATCATACGGCAGAGCCACTTGACGCGAACCAACTCGGCCGGCCGCGGTGTCCCTCACCCCTGTCGCGTGACTATACATGGTGTCCGGGGGTAACGTGTATTGACTTCGGGAGGTGATTCTAGATGGTTTGATAAGTAAAAAAGATAAATAACTTTTGTCGAAATTCCAACTTTTATGTGTTGTTTTGTGGTATAAAGATAAAAATAGACCAGCGTGTGCCGCCAGCTTTATTATTCTCCGCTGTTACGATACGGGCCAGTCACAACCATGCAATGTTGCCACAACCGTACCCGGCGGGCGCTCAGCAAGTAAGATCATACCTCACACTAAGGATTTTTAGTAGGTTCGCTTTTTTGTATGGGAAAAAAATGTTCGAATTTTGGAAAAAGTTGTTAATATTTTTTACTCATACCATCATGTAGAATCGCCTACCGAAGTTAATGCACTTTACCCCCGGACACCCTGTATAAATGTATAAATATATAATAATAACAATCCTTGTCAGATTCCATAAGCGCTGCATTCGTCTGGAAAACGACCGAATCTTCCGAACCCCATCAATACATGAATGAAACTAATGAATAACTGTAGTCTAGATCAGTGTTCCGCAAACTTTTTATGCTCACGGTACACCTAACTAATCAAGAAATTTTAACGGTACACCAAAGAATAAAAGCAAGGTAAATTTTGGATAGGATTGGCTAGGCTTATTACGAATAACGGCGAACTTTGGGGTAAAACTACGAAAGCTGCATGTCATCATAATTTAAAAAAACATCCCAGGTTTTGAATGGTTTGTTTGGCAAAGCAGGGTTTGTCTAGCCGGGTTTGTGTAATTATGATTGATATTTATCACATAACAGTGACAGAATGACCGCGAACTGTCACCGAATCGGTTCGAGAAGTGAATTTTAATTTTACGCAATTGATAATTAAAATGCATCTTTTTCCGCCGCCACCAAGCCAAAAGTTTCCTTTTATAGTAATTACGGCATATCTAAAGTTTTTTTCTAAAAATTATTCGTAATAAGCGTGGCCACTCCGAACCAAAATTTACCAAAAAGAATATTTTATTAATATTTATTATTAAAATCAATATAACATGAAAAGATGTTTAATGCGAAATGTGAGCCTGTTTAACTGAACACAGACGATCAAAATTTGGAACAATCGTTGATAACGCTGCTCGCATCTCTTCGTCGATCGTCCTCAGGCGTTCTCTTTTTTTTTACTTTATCGTAGTGAGAGTTGAAAACCCCAATTCGCATAAATAGGTCGTGGCAAATGGTAATAGAATTGCAATAGCTCGCTTTGACAGCAGTGGATACTCATTTTTTACGTGGAGCCAAAAATGAGCTAACTCTGTTTCAGAAAATTTTAATTTTAGTGTCTGATCAGTTTTAAGCTCCATGAATTCTTCCTGCTCGTTTATTGGTAAATGTCCAAGGGAAATGCTTTCCGAAAATGGATTTCTTACCCAGTCCATAGGTTGCAGGTCGCACTTAGGAAAATATGAGTTCATTTTTTCTGCTAACAGCTCCAAGTGTTTCACTATCAAAGCCTGCACTTTTTTTTTCTGAATCCGCAGCCATGACATTTGGAAACATTTCGTTACTACCATTGGTAGCGTGGCTGATCCATAGCACCAATTTAGCGTGAAAGCTTTCAATCTTGTCCGAAGACGTTAAAATGTTACAATTTCTTCCTTGCATTTTTTTGTTCAGCTCATTTAATTGTCCGCCAGATATGCAAGTTTTGCTACCCATTCTTCTTTTTTAAATAGAGAAGCAAAGTCTGAATCCTGGGTTTCTAGAAATGTCTGGGTCTCATTTTTCAGCTCGTAAATCCGAGAAAGCACTTTTCCGCGAGAAAGCCATCGTACTTCTGTATGAAACAGAAGTGACTGATGATCTGCTCCCATTTCCTGACACAATGCATTAAACAGACGAGAGTTCAGCGGTCGCGACTTGATGTAATTGACAATTTTGACGACTTCTTGTAAGACAGACAACAATTCATCAGGCAGAGACTTCGTCATCAGTGCCTCTCTGTGTAAAAAGCAATGTAAATTTTTAATATTAGGATTTTTTTCAGTAGCCCTGGTTATAAATCCCCTAATTTTTACTGTCATGGCTGCTGCTCCGTCTGTGCAAATGCTTAAGCAGTTGCGCCATTCCAAATTATGTTCACTGAAGTACTGGTTTGTTACTCTGAATATATCTTCTCCGGTGGTATAACCAGGTAGTGGCAGACAAAATAAAAACTCCTCTTTTATTTCAAATCTATCCGTGTACCTCACATTTGTGATGAGATGCGCGTGACCACTGATATCAGTAGACTCGTCGACTTGTAGCGCGAAAACTCCACTTAGCCTTAATTTTTCAATTAACGTTGATTGAATGTCGGTGGATATTTCATTAATGCGACGTGAGATCGTATCTGCTGACGCAGGTATTTTTTCGATTTCCTTAGCGGCTTCTTGGCTAATCATAATTTTGACAATTTCTTTGCAGACAGGTAAAATTAAAGTTTCAGCGAGAGAATGAGGTTTCTTCGATTTAACCAGCATATTAGGGATCACGTAGCTTGCTTTTTGCGCTTTGCTTGATGTATTGAAAGACGAACTCATGAGAGTTACCTGTTTCTTAGACTGGTCTTTCATACGTTGAAAGAAGGCTTTATCTTTGTGAGCCACCGATGGGTGTTTAGTTGTTAAATGTCGTGAAGGTTTACTGGGCACCATCGAATTATTAGCCAAAGTTTCTCCACAAACAAGACATTTTGGGATTGGGCACGATTCGTCACCGCAATATATAAAGCCATAACGCACATACTCGTAGCTCTCATCGTATTTCCGATCAAAAAGTTTAGGTTTTTTCTTCGTTGACTCTGCTTCTTCTTGGGAATCATTAGTTTCACTTGACAAACTTGCGGTACGTTTAACGAATTTGTCCATTATATACACGTAATATGGGATATTTTTTTGCAATTAAAAAAGTCAATTAAGTTCGCGACGACACAACCAAACACTAGCATTAACGAATGACTACTAAACAAGCGGGCGCAACGTCGCCGCCGTAATTCGTAATGTTATGTTGTCACGCGCATGCACCCCGATAGCTTGTGCGCAATCACGTGATAATGTAGCAATAGCACCCCACTTATGTAGTGTAGCACACGTGATAATGTAGCGTAGCGGCGTAGCACACGGCCACTTCGCAGCGATCGAGTCCCACCCACGCCACCTCTGGCCGCCGCGCCGCACTGAAAAGTAAAGACCGATTTACAGAGCACTTTGTGAGAAGTGACGCGGGACTCGCGGCACACTTACAAATGGCCACGGCACACCAGTGTGCCGCGGAGCACACTTTGCGGAACACTGGTCTAGATGATTCAATTGAAGAATTTCTTGGTCTGCCGACCAGCAGCCTGGTAGTTTTTGGTGTACGATTTTTTTAAAGTTTTTTTATTTAAAAAAAAATATATATTATTTACCTACTTATTCTTTTTCTTATTTTTATTTCAACATGATTTTGAAAACTTAATTATCAGATTAAAAAAAAAAATACGATAGCGATAATAAAAAATAATTTGAGTGCTCCGAGTGCTCCGATCAGACGGGCGAGCCTTTCGACGCGAATTACCTTACGAACCCGGCTGCGGTGCTTCTCACCGCTGTCACCTGTATAACATAAATATCATTATATAAATACATAAAGAATAATGTGCAGTCCTTGTAACATTGCCTAATAGTAAATAGTGGTTGGAAGTTCGAAAAACCGCCGCGCCGCCACCGTATCTTCAGAACCCTGTCCGTCCCCTCATTGCATTGCTGGTTGCACTAGAAACAAAACGAGCTTCACGAAAATGCCTGTCCTAACTCTCCGGATGGTGGTCGGAGATTGACGCGTGACTAGGCAGATCCTCCTCCCCCCACTCCACCGATCCCAATCAGTTCGATCGTGTTGCGACATGTATTCACCTCAGTCGCAACATGATCGGACCGGTTGGGATCGGAGGTGAATACACGTCGCGACACGATCGAACCGGTTGGGATTGTTGGAGTGGGAGGGGGGGAGGGGAATCTGCTTACTTAGTGCTTCCAACTTTAGAACAAATAGTTGGACGTGTATTTTTTTAAAAATACGAGTTATCGTTACTTAAATAGAGCTTAAAAAAACAAAAAAAAATGATGTGCAAAGAATGTCAGTTGCGAGCTGTCAACTTATTGCCTTCGATATGAGAAAAACGGTTCTTAAAAGAATACATCGCCGTACCTCCCAATACAAATAATTTTTTAATTTAAATTTGGTTACATAAACTAATTTTAAGTCTGATTCTCTTCGAAGAGGCTTACACCATGGTTTTAGGAGCTACAAATAACACAAAAGAGATTTGCCTTTCCGTAAATTAATCGCACACCGAACTTCTCATACTAAATATTGTTGGTTACAGCCAAGCTATCGTAAAATTTTCACAAAAAAGAATGGATGTAACCACTAAAATCATCATTTTTTTTGTATAATTACATAGATCCAATTATATTGGTAGAAACATATACATTATTCTGTTGTTCATTGTAAAAATCAACGAGATAGGGGTTACCATTACTATTTTCTGATTTTTTTTTTTGTTTTTCGACTTTCCCGAAAGTAGAGGATTTGCTAATTACGTCAATTAGCCTTTCTGCTGACGATATGTCAGCATCTACTCACATTTTCTTCTTCTAATCCTAGAACTTTGACAACATATACGTCAGTCGCGGTAATATCCATTGTAGTTAGTTTCACTTATTGACTAAATCAGTTGTCTACTTCTTAATCCCTGCATTTTATAACCCAAATAGCACTGGCGGAGCTTGTTGCTAAATAATATTGGCAGCATACAGTTTATAAATTGCATTGATTAAAATCCTCTAACAAGTATTTCCGATTTTCTGTTAAAAGCGGAATGGCGGATCCAAAATAAGGTAATACCGGTTTAACTTTAGAGATAAATATTGTATACATCGTATTGAGTTGCGCCACTATTCATGGCGATTCTCTCAACCGTATTAAAATGTCAAATGCTGGCTTAAAATACACTCACAATAATTATTAAGTATATATTTTTTTCTAAATATGATTTATGTAAGCATTGACCTGTCAGTGGTTGAGTGGGCATAGTGCTTGGGTCCCACCCGAGCGTCGCGTGTTCGATTCCTCGACTGGCCTCCATCATAACACAAGCAACATTTTCGGCTTTCTGTGGTGGTAGAAGGAGATTTTCAAACATTGTTGGATTATTCGTAACCCGGGAATATTTGTCTTTCTTTAAAAAAAAAAAAAAAAATACAACTTCAATGTTTTGTTATGATTTTCCAAGCAAAACCAAATATTTAAATCTCATGCGATTATATTTTCGTTATGAAAATGTTGTTTCAGGAATTTTCATTTGGGTTGAATCAATTACCTGCCGCTACCACAGCAGGGCCATGGATCTACTAAATCCTGAGACTGTTTCCATCAAGACGGAACCAGGGCCCCAGCAAGAAGGCGGAGGTGTAATGCTGTATACGGATATAGATTTCGACCTCCAAGATGTAAAGAAGGAATGTTTGCAATATGCGGAGAATACACAAACAGCTAGTTAGTTACATCAAATATATTAAAAATATAGCATGTGTAATTTGGAATTCAGATTACTTGTATTACTTGCGATAAGTTCCCGATTCCTCGAGTTTTTACCTCTTTTTATTTGTGACATGTTATAAGTTACATTATGCACCATAAATGCGTAAATATTGATGTAAGTAAAAACCTTTCCATTGACTTCTTCAAGAGCAGGGTCCTTCTCGAAGCATCGGTCCCTGAAGCGAACATCTGAGGTCATTCTTTTATCTTATATTGACCTTAAAGAATCTTTTCCAAATTCCCGCCTAAAAAATATTAAATGATCTTTAATCTTTTAAATTTAAGTTTTTAATAAAAAAAATAGTTTGGTTGTATCTGTCTACGTACTATTGCAAAAGTGTGGTGACCAAAGAAAGAAAGTATTTGCCTGCTTTATTGACTACGAAAAGGCATTTGAGAGGGTAAAACATGCTGACCTAATGAAAATGCTTGCGGATTGTAACATTGACACCAAAGACCAGAATTTCATTAAAAACCTGTATTGGTTCCAAACAGCAGAAAATAGACATGGGAACGAGAGATCTAATCAACATGGAGTACAACAAGACTGTATCCTGTCGTTACTATTGTTTAATCTCTTTTCCAACTATATCTTTAAAATAGCCCCAAGTACCGAGTAGGGTCTGAAGATCAACGAAGTTGTGATTAATAACATAAGATACGCAGATGATACTGTATTACTAGCTGACCGTATCGATAACCTCCGAGATCTATTAAATCTTGTTAATAATGCTGGTGAGCAACTGAGCCTAACAATCAACGCCAATAAAACTAAATGGATGACATTTGGACGACTAGATCACTCTGGTTCAGTGATACAGTTAAATGGTTGCAATGTCGAAAAGGTGGAAAGATTTAGATACCTCGGCAGCACTCTCACGGAGACTGGGATCGACCACCATAACATGGCATGTGCCTTTTTTTTACATGAGGTCCAGGAGAGCCACGAGCCTTAGTAATAATACATTGTTCCCACCCACTATTTTGTAATTGTCAAATCAGTATACGTTTGCCCTGAGGAAGGAACGGTCGGCTTTAAACAAATATACAAGTGGTTTAAACAAAGGAACATTGTTTCATTTATCTATAATGGATAACCACAAAGTTATAGCTACATTCAAAAGTATATTTTTTATGTATTTATTTACAAAAATGGAATGACTTACCGAGTTGTTACATAAAAAAATGCAATCCAAGTAACTTAATCAATTCCAATTTTTTTTTTACATGAGCCACGGGAGGCCCTGAGGAAAATAATTTCCCTCAGGCCTGTGTCATCTTTGGGGATGCTATGTGGAGGGTTTTTTTAAGGAAAGGAAGGTGAGGTGAGTTCTGGGAAGGCAAAGAGTTTAAGGAGTGGGTAGGAACTGAGGTTCAGTGTGTCCTAGTCATCTGCATCAAAGACCTAGACAAACCACACCCCATGAACCCGGGGCCCCTGCTAAATCACCAAACGTAGCGAACCACTTAGGGTGACCCATGGCAGAGGTGTTGGTTATCCAATAAAGGTTCCCGGGGCGGCGGTACCCATTCCCGCCTCACAAATTGGAATAATGAAAATTTAATTGAAAATTTAAATGCATAATGAAAATTTAAAAAAAGGTGTAGAAGTTAAGTGCAGAATTGAAGCAGCAAGAACTACATTCAGTAAAATGAAATCTCTCTTCTGCAATGACAAAATTAATTTAAAACTAAGGCAGAGAATGTAAAATTATTATGTGTGGTCGGTCTTGCTGTATGGATATGAGACATGGACTTTGAAAGTAAATACCATGAACAGGTTAGAAGCTTTTGAAATGTGGCTTCACCGGTGAATGCTCAAAGTCCATGGACTGACATGATCATTAACACAGAAATTTTCAGGCGGGCTAGAGCAGATAGAGAACTGCTCACATTAGTAAAAGTCAAGAAAATTAAATATCTGGGTCACATACTTCGAGGGGGGGAAATATCACTTGCTCCAATTAATATTAAAAGGCAAGGTAGAGGGTCGCCGAGGGCCTGGTAGGAGTCAAATATTGTCATATTAAAAAAAATAGCAGTTAGTAGTACAATAAACCTCTCTCAGGGTCTTTGGTATGAAAACTATACGATTAAATTAGAAGGATTTTTAAAATAAAATAGACAGTATTATTAAGAAATATGAATTAAAAGATTTATTATCACATAATAAAATAAAACTGGAACCAATAAACATATTAACAGAACTTAAGACTCACCTTCCTTGAATCGACCAAAAATTTACATGATTCTAACTATCTATCTAAATTACGATCTTGAGCTTCTGGTTTTTCTCCTGAAGTATGGTCGGACAAAATACCTGGAACTGATTTCAGCCGAAAACAGTATCTGCTCCCAAAACCAAAAGCCAGCCATGAAAATCTTGTATTATCAGGCGAGAATAATTATTCCTTCGTTATTTAACAGATTAAATTTCTTGTATTTTAAATCTTCCATGTTTTAAAATAAATTGCTTGTTACTTGGCAAGTAAATTCAAAATTAACCATCAGTTATATTCGGTGAAAATTACGAAGACACAAATGTGTATTTACAACACTTATCGGCACCACGATTACAATAGTCGCGGCCTAGTTAATTATCATCCAGTTCGGATAAAATAATAATCGTTTTACTTTATAAAATTATTAACGTAATCAATAAGAATCACGCCCGACTTGTCAGTAAAACCCTCCACCACCATAGAAAGATTACTCAGAAGTCGGCTCTAAACAAAATATTCGATTTTTATACCCTATTCAAAAAAGAAAAAATGAATGATGTTACTTCCAAAATTTAAAAAAATAAATTTATGAAGAAGCTTATTTAATATTATTTAATCACCTCTTGAAATGAGGTACCTGCTTGCCTAAATCTATGATAAAATAAACTTCGAGATATATTGACAAATATTTTATCATAACATTACCTCCCGGACCACGCAAATGTTTGTCCCCAAACATAATTATAAAAGAAACCTATTCTATCTGATACATTTGTCGATCCAAGGATTTCTATTAAATAAAAACAACAAAGCAATTAGTAATATTTAACAATCTTTTCAAAGATAAATAAAACATAATTTATAATAAATAATTCGTATGAACCTTTGAAATATTTAAAATTGATTAAATTTGAATTAGAATTAGAATACAATATTATTGATTATTATAGTTAAAATACCTGAAATAAACAGGACATAATTAAATGTTACGTGAACAACAATCATTAAATGATAAATAAACAACACACTTTAAACTGAAAGAGAAAAAAAATATTATAAATATTAATTCTACAAATTTTACATAACTCCTTCAAAAACGTCATATCACTTTTATGCTCAAAAGCGTCACTGTCCCAAATCAGGGTATTAAGCCTCAATAGGCATCACTTTTAGGGAGATCAATCAACCCTCACTTTGCACTGAATTTAAATCCATCTTTAGGATATCAAGAATGTTCACTCCGTGGAGTTTCCTGACTAACTCACTAAGGTCATTTGGTCTATCCAAGAAGGAAATTTATATAATAGCAATCAACATTTATGTAAAATCAAATTATTTAAATGTCATAATGTCATCAACCATCGCCAATGAATGGTGCCAAATAATTGAGGTAGACAACCAGCTTTGTGGAGTCGAAATTGTTTAGTAAATTTGTTTGAAACAAACAAATTTCAGTTTCCCAAGAGAGAACAAAAACTTTTTAAGCAAAAGTTTATAAATTAAATAAACTAATCTCTTCAATTAGTATAAAAAATATATAATGCATACTCGAATGCATAGGAGATATGCTCTATTATAAACTAACTTAACAACATCTAGATCTCTATATATATATATGTTTTATATATATATATATAAATATTTAAAAACACATGCGACATGAAATGAAATTAAATTTAACATTATTTTATGTAAATTTTATATTTTTCAACTATCAAGACAACTCAAGTTGCAAAGAGGTACGAATCTTTGGATCTCTGAGTAATCCTGTCAATTAAAAAAACACAGTTCATTTATAATAACCTTTTGTTTAGAATTTAAAAAAAATAAAGTATAAATACTTAGTGGTAATTTTTTTTAAATTCTAAGTTAAATAAAAAACTAAAATATATACAAATATATATATATATATATATATATATCTATACAAAAACAACGTGATTCTTATTTTAGTTTGTCTGTTCATTCATAACATGTCAATTAATAAGTTATATTATTAATAACTTCGTACTAATATACGATAATGGTTGAACTCGAGCGAAGTACTAGAGTTGTACGTGTGTTATAAATTGTTGTTTAAACAATATTTTGGAATTATTCATTTCATAATTAATGTTCTTTATTTCATAATCATATTTAAAAATATTTGAACTCGAGTCTAAAACTAGAGTTTAAAAAAAACAATAATTTTCCTTTTCAAGGAAAATTAAATTGAATTCCGCATTCAAATTATATTAATTATGTATCAACCCGGTTGATCAGACCTGATTGAAATGTATCGAAATTTGAATAAATTTCTGCTGATGTTTTCAGCCAAACCCTTGGAAACCACCATATAACTTAGGAATATAAGCTCGGCTTTACAGAACTCACATGTTTTAAAGTCAATGAATAGATTCTCCATGATTATGACACCAAAAAAAAATTACACGTTGAGTGTACAATATTTATTACTGATTGTATGGGCTTGAATTTTATTGGCTCTGACGTAGAGCATAACGTAAGACAATATAAAGGCATGCACAAATTAATTGAGACTTGATATATTTGAGAAAAATAATGATGTGATTTTGCAGAAATCACTACCAATAGTACCGTGTGAAAAAATTAACATACAACTCGATTTCAAATAGAGTTTATGAATTACTTGTAGAATGTTGTGTCAGAATTGCTCATTAAAACTTCCAGAACAACTCGAACCACTCAAAACAAGTTTCACACCACCTAGTACTGCGAGTATGCACATGGACCAGTGGACTGCAGTCCTTCCATCACCTATAGGTATTATCCGTCTACAGGCAACGGATCCACTGCCTTCCGCCTGACGATGTAGCACACTGTGTTCCGTACCTGAGTCAGCAGCTCAGGGTTTGATGAGCAGACAGCAAGCATCTCTCGCCCTCTGTCTGTCATGTAAGGTAAACGTTATCGACGCCGGATCGATACGTTGCGGATGGGGTACAAGCCCACCCTTACCTTTGGAACTTATTTGGACCATTAGGAATGGTAAGTTGAACACCAGGACCCAGTTGTTTAGACTGGATATACCTCCGCTAACTCCCCTCCAATGATAATAATGACGTTGCGTCATTGTCCGATTATTTCTCGAAGTCTTATCACATTTCATGTATATTGTCCTTTATTTGTTAAAATATTGATAATAAATATCACATTATTCCTTGTGTCACCGTTGAAAATTACTTGATTGAACTTAAATTCAACACATTTTTCAAAATTGTTTTTAAAAATAATGCCCGTTTTTGTAAACATTGATAATAAATATCAAAATTGATTGTGTCACGATTGACAATAAATAGTTTTAAAAGTTTTATAATTATGTATATTGGTATACAATCTATGACGTTACATATTAATACAATCGACTATTTCATTCTATCTCGAATCCTGGGGTGATCGGCCCACCACCTCAAAAAACGAAATAGAAAGAAACTGTCTAACCAGTAAAGGCAACTCTGAAATATCTGCATTCCGTGCGCATGAAATACGAACAAATCGAGTGGCTCCATTCAAGTTATTTGTATTCATTTATAGAAATATTTTTTTTTGAATAAAATCTTTACTATTAGATTGTAAATTACTTTTAAATAATGATAAAATCTGCATTTCGAAAAAAAAAACCTTATTTGTTAAAATATTATAAAAGGAAAAATTGATTCTTGTTTAAAATGCAGTCGTTGAATAAGACGCTTAAATAGATCTTCTTTTGTTTTATCATTTATATTCTCGAATGAAGTCGACATTTTGGAAAAATTATTCAAAGAAAGTTGTTCTATTTGCAATTCGTTTGAAAATCACAGCCGTAATAATTCATTTAAATAATTCGTAGTAATATATTATTTTGGAAATGACGTAGCGAAATGAAAATAGTTACACCGAAATACAAACAATAAACAATAACATTTGATTGTATATCGTTTGTTTTTCTTTTAAATAAAATGTTCGTAGCATTATTCCATAATGAAAGTCGTAGATGAATGAAATGCGTTTCGAATTAATCGAAGATTGAAGACGTTCCCAATTGTATAATAAATAGTACGCGGCCGTAATAATTCAAACACAAAGAAAAGATATTAAATCTTGCTTGATTAAAATTAGAAATGACTTTACGAGCTGAAAATAGTTAAGCTATTTTACCATTTTAACCGAGAAAAAAAAATAATCAATTTTGATAACATTCTATTGTTTTTAAACAAATGAAATATTTTCAAAACAAATGAAACTTGTTAATAACAAAAGCTCTTGAGAGAGAAAAAAAAAAATGACATGTTATCAATAAACAGACATATTTCTGAAGCAAAATAAATACATTTCATTAGTAAAAATCCTTGTAAAATAATCATAACGTATAAAACGAAACCCAACACGTTTAAGGTCGCCAAATTGTCATATTAAGAAATATGAATAAAACGATTATATAGGCAACGAAAAATGACAATGACAAATAACATAGTTACCGCACTTAAGACTCACCTTCCTTGAATCGACCAAAAATTTACATGATTCTAACTATCTATCTAAATTACGATCTTGAGCTTCTGGTTTTTCTCCTGAAGTATGGTCGGACAAAATACCTGGAACTGATTTCAGCCGAAAACAGTATCTGCTCCCAAAACCAAAAGCCAGCCATGAAAATCTTGTATTATCAGGCGAGAATAATTATTCCTTCGTTATTTAACAGATTAAATTTCTTGTATTTTAAATCTTCCATGTTTTAAAATAAATTGCTTGTTACTTGGCAAGTAAATTCAAAATTAACCATCAGTTATATTCGGTGAAAATTACGAAGACAGAAATGTGTATTTACAACACTTATCGGCACCACGATTACAATAGTCGCGGCCTAGTTAATTATCATCCAGTTCGGATAAAATAATAATCGTTTTACTTTATAAAATTATTAACGTAATCAATAAGAATCACGCCCGACTTGTCAGTAAAACCCTCCACCACCATAGAAAGATTACTCAGAAGTCGGCTCTAAACAAAATATTCGATTTTTATACCCTATTCAAAAAAGAAAAAATGAATGATGTTACTTCCAAAATTTAAAAAAATAAATTTATGAAGAAGCTTATTTAATATTATTTAATCACCTCTTGAAATGAGGTACCTGCTTGCCTAAATCTATGATAAAATAAACTTCGAGATATATTGACAAATATTTTATCATAACAATATCTTGGCTGTGAAATGTACGAGAGTGGACCGGTATTAGAAGTGTTGAGGAGCTATTTGTGGCAGGGCAAGATAGAGATACGTTTACCAGAGTGATCGCAGAGATCGGAAGGATGAAGAAGAGGTCATATATATCAAAGAACAATGTATTATGTATTATTTTTTTTTTGCAGGCAGCACTAATGTAGAGACAGTGGCCATTAAGGCGGATCTTGGATACCGAGAAGACGCTGAAGGGAGTTTTCCTTATATGGATATTAACATAGAACTGTCCAATGTTAAAACGGAATGCTTAGAACGCGTTGAAAGAATGAACCAGACTGCAAGTAAAACCGATTTTCATTGTAAGATTTAACATGTAGTAGTATCCATTTTTTCAAATTATCGCAGGTAATATGTTTCATGAGCCTTTTTTATCCATATTATTTTTCAAATTTGTCGACAGATCTGAAGACGCAGCCTGTAGATAATCGACTCTCTTTTCCTCATTGCAACTACTCCTGTTCTCACAAGAATGATCTTGTTAGTCACCTTCGCACCCATACTGGAGTTAAACCTTTTTCGACGATCCACAAACTGACTCACAGCGGAGAAAAACCCTTTTCGTGTCCTAAGTGCAACAACTCATGTTCCCACAAATACAGTCTGACTTGCCACAAGCTGACTCACAGTGGAGAAAAACCTTTTTCATGTTCCGAGTGCAACTATTCATGTTCTCGAAAGGGCCATATGACGAGACACATGCTGACTCACAGTAGAGAAAAACCTTTTTCATGTTCCGATTGCACCTATTCATGTTCCCAAAAGGACAGTCTTAAGAAACACATGCTGACTCACAGTGGAGAAAAACCTTTTTCATGTTCCGAGTGCAACTATTCATGTTCTCGAAAGGGCCAAATGACGAGACACAAGCTGACTCACAGTGGAGAAAAACCTTTTTCATGTTCCGAGTGCAACTATTCATGTTCTCAAAAGAGTAGTCTGACTAGCCACATGCTGACTCACAGTGGAGAAAAACCTTTTTCATGTTCCGAGTGCAACTATTCATGTTCCCAAAAGGGCAGACTGAAGATCCACAAGCTGACTCACAGTGGAGAAAAACCTTTTTCATGTTCCAAGTGCAACTATTCATGTTCCCTAAAGGGCAATCTGACTAGCCACATGCTGATTCACAGTGGAGAAAAACCTTTTTCATGTTCCGAGTGCAACTATTCATGTTCTGATAAGGGCAATCTGCTTCGCCACAAGATTACTCACAGTGGAGAAAAACCTTTTTCATGTTCCGAGTGCAACTATTCATGTTCCATAAAGGGCAATCTGACTAGGCACATGCTGACTCACAGTGGAGAAAAACCTTTTTCATGTTCCGAGTGCCACTATTCATCTTTTCGAAAGGGAGATTTAAAGAATCATAGGCTGACTCATAATGGAAAAAAACTTTTTTCATGTTCCGAGTGCAACTATTCATGTTACCAAAAGGGCAGACTGAAGATCCACAAGCTGACTCACAGTGGAGAAAAACCTTTTTCATGTTCCAAGTGCAACTATTCATGTTCCCTAAAGGGCAATCTGACTAGCCACATGCTGATTCACAGTGGAGAAAAACCTTTTTCATGTTCCGAGTGCAACTATTCATGTTCCCACAAGAATCAACTGACGAGGCACTTGCTGACTCATAGTGGAGAAAAACCTTTTTCATGTTCCGAGTGCATTTATTCATGTTCTGAAAAGGGCAGTCTTCTTCGCCACAAGCTTACTCACAGTGGAGAAAAACTTTTTTCATGATACAAGTTCAATTATTTATTTTCTCAAAAGGGTGATTTAAAGAGACACATGCTGACTCACAGCGGAGAAAAACGTTTTTCATGTTCCGAGTGCAACTATTCATGTTCCCAAAAGGGCAGTCTGAAGAAACACATGCTGACTCACAGTGGAGAAAAACCTTTTTCATGTTCCGAGTGCAACTATTCATCTTCCCAAAAAGGCAGTCTGAAGAAACACATGCTGACTCACAGTGGAGAAAAACCTTTTTCATGTTCCGAGTGCAACTATTCATGTTCCCTAAAGGGCAATCTGACTAGCCACATGCTGACTCACAGTGGAGAAAAACCTTTTTCATGTTCCGAGTGCAACTATCCATGTTCCCTAAAGGGCAATCTGACTAGCCACATGCTGACTCACAGTGGAGCAAAACCTATTTCATGTTCTGAGTCCAACTATTCATGTTCCCACAAGAATCAACTGACGAGGCACATGCTGACTCACAGTGGAGAAAAACCTTTTTTATGTTCCGTGTGCCACTATTCATATTCTGAAAAGGGCAGTCTGCTAAATCACAAGCTTACTCACAGTGGAGAAAAGCCTTTTTTATGTTCCGAGTGCCACTATTCATTTTCCCACAAGGGCAGTCTGCTTCGCCTCAAGCGTACTCACAGTAGAGAAAAACCTTTTTCATATTCCATGTGCAATTATTCATGTCCAACAAGGGCAGACTGAAGATCCACAAGCTGAATTACAGTGGAGAAAAACCTTTTTTATGTTCCGTGTGCATCTATTCATGTTCCCACAAGGGCGGTCTGTCGATCTACAAGCGGACTCACAATGGAGAAAAACCTTTTTCATGTTCCGAGTGCAACTATTCATATTCCGAATTTAGAATATTTCCAAAAACCTGATATATGTATTTGCTGAAGCCCGTACTCTGGTTTCCCTTCAATAACGCATAAATCTTTGGCCTTTTACTAAAGATTTCTGTGGAGGGGAGCACTCAAATGAGTCTACAAACCATTGTTTTGTTCCCTGCTTCTTGAAGCGGGGACTTTATCGGTGGTGTTGAAGGAATACGACCCGGTGACTAGCTATTAGAGGAACGGACTATTTTTGAAACCAGTTTCTATTGGATTTTTAAAATAGTCACCAACGCGAACTGGGTGAAGCCGAACCAAAAGCCGCCCGCAGGGCCTAGCAGTAAAAACCTGCAGAGCGGGTTTTTAACTGCTTGTTATTATTAATGCTGTTTTTCTTACTCCATTATTTCAG
The DNA here is from genome assembly GCA_929108145.2 of Limnephilus rhombicus. NCBI lineage: Eukaryota > Metazoa > Arthropoda > Insecta > Trichoptera > Limnephilidae > Limnephilus > Limnephilus rhombicus. The sequence goes on along the minus strand of OV815289.1, from coordinate 21,419,531 downwards.
ATACAAAATATTCATCTATTTTTATAGAAGTTCACCCTAAAAGAGTGCTTTATATTCTTCTAATCTAGTGAACTGAATTATAAAAAACACACTATATTATTTACTTTATAATTATTTAAAAAACAAATACTCCATTATATACATGTTATGTCTAATTCATATTAATTTCTTATAATTAAATTATAATATCTAAATGAAATCCTCAGCACGGGAGATCCCAGTGAGGATATCATTATCTCTACTTGTTACTAAGAAATGAAGACAATAAATCATTATTATTATTATATTATTATTAATATCTTGATTTATGCCCCAATAATCCTCTACTTTTTATTATAGTTACACGTTATTTAAAATAATGGCAAATGCATAAGTAGGTACTGTCCTCAATTCACCCATTTATGTCCACAGATGTATCAAAGTTCTTGTCATTTTTAATGTAATTAATGAAAAAAAATTACAATTGTAAGTCAAGCCTAAATCAATTTATTTATTTAGGCTATTATTTAAAGAAAATAACTTAGTTTACATCACTTTATTTTTTATACTTTATAATATCAACATGTTTCGTGAACCATGTTCACTTCTTCAGGAATAAAAGTATACTAAAGTTAAAAAAATAATTATAGATTACATATGGAGAGAAGAAATTGAAGGAGGGGGAAGGGTTGACAATGGTGGGAATTTCGAAGAATTGGGGATTACCAAGCTATTAGAAGTAAAAGGCCGGTTAAGTGGGAAGATATTTAAAACAGGGTTAACAAAAATTTTTTGCTTATTAATTATGTCAGCTTTGGAATTAACATTTCTTCTTATTTCTAAAATTTCTAAATTATTGATTTGCGATGTTTTATATCCTGTATGTAATATTTGAAGACCTGAATTTATGTCAAAGCTATGATCATATTTTAATAAATGGTCTGCGAACTCAGAATCGCTATTGCCATTTAGTGCTCTGAGGTGCTCTTTATCCGTAACCAAATGCAAAATATATCGGTTATAAAAATCAGAATATCGGTTATAAAGGTCAAAATATATTTGGTTAGGTTCAGAAAGACAATTGAACATGTTCTTAAATTTTTTAAATAAATTACACAAAAACATTAAATTTACATTGGAAATTGGTAAAGATAAGAGCTTAAATTTCTTAGATTTAAATTTAACATTAACCGGTACAAAAATAGATTTCAATATTTTCCGTAAAGATACGTATACTGATATTGTTATACATAATTCTTCTAATCATCCCTTTTCTCAAAAACTAGCGGCTTTCCACTCTATGATTAATAGACTAATTACAATTCCTTTGTCAGCTCTTAACTATAATTTTGAATTAAATCTCATAAAGCAAATAGCAATTAATAATGGCTATTCTACTAATTTGATAGATGAAATACTAAATAAAAAAATTAAACAGAATTTTTTCAAATTATATATTTACCCTATTTCTAAAGATAACAATAAACATTGGCGTAGAATTTTATTTGTCGACAACGATACGTCAAAAATTATTAGTAAAAATATTCCCGGTACTATTCAACCAGCGTTTTACACAAATAACAAACTGAAGAAATATATACTCAACAATAAAGATAAGGAAATTAAAACAAAAAAATCAGGGGTTTACAAACTCAATTGTAATGATTGTAGTTCGTTTTATATAGGTAGGACTTATAGAAACTTTGAGATTAGGGTTAAAGAGCACCTCAGAGCACTAAATGGCAATAGCGATTCTGAGTTCGCAGACCATTTATTAAAATATGATCATAGCTTTGACATAAATTCAGGTCTTCAAATATTACATACAGGATATAAAACATCGCAAATCAATAATTTAGAAATTTTAGAAATAAGAAAAAATGTTAATTCCAAAGCTGACATAATTAATAAGCAAAAAATTTTTGTTAACCCTGTTTTAAATATCTTCCCACTTAACCGGCCTTTTACTTCTAATAGCTTGGTAATCCCCAATTCTTCGAAACTCCCACCATTGTCAACCCTTCCCCCTCCTTCAATTTCTTCTCTCCATATGTAATCTATAATTATTTTTTTAACTTTAGTATACTTTTATTCCTGAAGAAGTGAGCATGGTTCACGAAACATGTTGATATTATAAAGTATAAAAAATAAAGTGATGTAAACTAAGTTATTTTCTTTTAATAAATAAATAATGACATCACAAAGTAACAACCTTTTAGAAGAAGTTTTCTTCGAAAAATTAACTATTATTTAATATAACCGAAAGCAGCTCCACATCTGAGAACTTTGAAAAACGTATCTCCTCTTTAAAAAAACATAATACGGTCAACGAGAAGGTAATAAAGATCTGCAGGTTGGGTGTAATGAAAAGAATTAGTGCCGGTCAAATATACTTGTACTCATAAGGACTTTAGATAACTATTCCTAGCCATTCTGTGGTGTAAAAGCCAGAAGTGATCAAGGTTTACTACAGCGCAAGCAATTAGCTGACTCACGGAGTGAACTCGAGACGAGGATATAGAACGGAGAAACTCAACCCTCATTCAAACACGTTCTTTTGCCTACGTCTCATCTAATGACAGCGGAGGCACTGTAATCGATGGCACCGGCAACTATTGTCACTATTATCTTTACATATTATAAAACAAAGTCCTCCGCCGCGCCTGTCTGCACGCGATAACTACTGAACAGATAAAACTCAAAAACTACTGAACTGATTTTATGCTGTTTTCACCAATAGACAGGGTGATTCATGAGGAAGTTATAGGTATATAATTTTTCAAGGTGTTGTGTAAATTGGTTGTAATATATCACCATTACACAGTATAAAATGAAGTCGCTCAAAATGTATGTGCGCGTAGATCTTTTAAACTACGCATCGGATTTTCATGCAGTTTTTACCAATAGATAGAGTAATTCAAGAGGAAGTTTTATATGTATAATAGATGCTTATTATAGTAGAGAAAAACCGAGAAATTCAAATATTCAATTAAGGCAGCGGGCAGCTGACGAGCGGGTGGCGTGGATTTTATAAAGGTTGGGTAATGGTGTTGTGTTTCGTTAGCCACAGCAACGTGTGGCCGGGTCTGCTAGTAATATATAAAGGAGAATGCCTGTATGTGGTGGACGAGCAGGCGGTGTGGATTTGATTTATATGCAAATTAACAGATGGCGGTGTGATTTAATTTATCGTGGTTATAAAGGTTGGGTAACCATCCAGTAGATGGCGTTGTGTTTCTTTAGCCACAGCAAAGGGGGGCCGAGTCAGCTAGTTTGCACTAAAATATATATTTTTATTATTTGTGACAAAGAGTACCAACTGCTCCCGGATGGAGCCAGTGAGACTGTGACATACCCAATTGGGGTGTGTCTGAAGTGGAAAGAGATGGGTTAGAGGAAGTTGGGGAAGTAACTTTGCTATTCAGATCTTGTCACCAAATACGGCTAAAGCCATTTCAAGTAACGTTTCAAATCTGAATTCCATGTTAGCTTGTAAAGAAGAAGTAGCACGGTCGTCCTAGTTGTGGTCCAGTGCATTTCAAATAAAGCTTTATTTGTTTCCTGTTGCTCCCACTTGAAGTAAATAGTATGTAAATAAAATGATCTTGTGTTGTGAGAGTTTAGCGTAGTATTATTATTATGTAGATAGGTTCTTGTTATTAATACCAAATTTGTAAATACTCAAAATTAAACTTACACACGTTATTAAAAAAATCATTCACTTGGCACTGGCCAGAACACTCCTTTGGGGTGAAAGGCCATGAGACAAAAAATTAATAAAAACATGTTTTCTGAGATAGCTTATCTCTTATTTAAGGTCCTCGCCCTTGGAATGAATTATTTTGCAAAAATAGTACAAAGGTTTTTTGCCTTTCATTCAACAATCCTGTTTCTCTTTCTCCCAAGATAAAAACGGAAACAAGCCCCGATGAAGATGAATAATGAAATAGTTCCTAGAATAATTTTGTAGAACAAAAGCATTAGATTTAAAAACAAATATTTTAGCTGAATGATGCGTCAGAATAGCTGATTGCCACCAGGACCATCTCTCGAGGTTTTCGCAAATCTGAAGTCAAACGTTGTGGTGCGATTGAAACAACCGATTCCGTCACAGCGACCCCTGAAACTAATAAAACAATATAATACAATACTATAACACTTGCTAGGATCAATGTGTTAGGAGATGTGGAGGGGGGGAAATGTAAAATAAAACATTTTATTTTTAAAAATGAGATATTTGTAGTAAAAAATTATTATTGTTAAAAACGAAATAATTAGTGTTTAAACATTAAATTTCGTCATAATCTTAACTTTTATTGTCATCGATGCTGGGGGGACTCCGTTCGTACATAAGCCGAGGGATGAGCAGGGACCGGAGCAGGCAATCCCTGCTTTGTGGCAAATGGCCCTGCGCAGCGCACCCCCGGCGCACCCAGTCGTACATCGGCAAAAGACCATGTGCTAAACGGAGTCGGGTGCCACAGGGTTGTTCGTGTTAACTGGATTAAGGATCCCATCTTCTCCCTTGACACAACCCCATTGGACGGGTGGTAGGATTTTGCCGAGCCACTGCCACTAGCTGTGAGAAAGTAATGAGACCAACGTAAGTATTGATCACAAATTAATATTTGTAATTTAAAGAAAGTAGTATTTAAAACTATATATAAATGGATTTACTTGTAGACATACTCTGAGCGAGTGTTGCTTTGAAGCTCGTCCGGTAGGAGGAAGTGTGGCCATGTCTGATTTGGGCTTCGTTGACACTTTAAAAAAAATACTGAATACCGATGTTCGTTCAGGTTGTCTTGATGAGCAGGTACTTTGTATAAAAAGATTTGCACCAGCCTGTTCAATATCCTCAGGTGATGCTGAGGGATCTGTGAATATTGCTGAAATGTCTCGCTGAGGCCAGGATTTTCTGTGAATCGCTTAGAGATTCCCACTTTACTCTTTCCATGTATCCTCAGCGATACGGCGTGATTTTGTCGCATCTGGAGAAGGAGAATCATTTTGGCGATTGGAAGCTGTCGCACCGAATACAATTTGGTCTCTACATTCCCACGGCCTGGCTTCATGAAGAACATATTGATTGATGGAGATGCCAATCCAATGAGGAGAACTATCAAGTCCACATCCTCCCCAACTATTGCTACAGTTGGAGCAACTTTATCCGACCCGCCCCTTACAATAGTGCTGTAGCAACAGTTTTTTTTTTTTTTTTACATGAGCTCCACACAGGAGGCGCTGAGGAAAATAATTTTCCTCAGGGCCTATGTCATCTTTGGGGATGCTGTGTGGAGGGTTTTTTTAGGAAAAGGAAGGAGAGGAGAGTTCTGTGAAGGAAAGGGGTTTAAGGGGTGGGTAGGAATCTGGGGTTCAGTGTGTCTTGGTCATCCGCCTCCAAGACCTAGACAAACCTCACCCCATGAACCCGGGCACCCCTGCTAAATCACAGTTGTTTTAATCCCGGCTGCTCTCATTTTCTCACTGAGCAAGTGAAGTGAATCCGTCTTGTTCTTTTCATTTGCAAGAAAATGCTCTTGTTGAAATTTTGAAAGCATCTCGTTTAATTTACTATTTTACTAGCGAGTTGCCGGCAAGCGTTGCAATGCCAATTAGTAAAAATATTGTTTTTACCTGAGTGTCTTTTCCCATTTCCCTTCCGCCTCCCCCTCCCCTCCCGCCTCCTTTTCCCTCCATGTAGTCCCACTCCACTTTCCCCGCCTTCCCTCTCCCCACTCACTTCCCGCTTCCTCCATCTTGCGAAACCCCACTGCATTTCCTTCCCCCCTTCCCCCTCCGAAACATTGAATAGATCCTTCAGAATTCATGTAAATTTCTTTAATAACAGTTGTTAATCTATTTTTAATTTTTCAGAAAAAAATCCTTTTAAAATGCGCGTCTATAAAGATGCAATCGTTTTCCTAGAAATATTTTGACGACGCAAATTGACCAAAAAAGGAGAAACATTACATATTTAACTCATTTTGGATTCATTGTCAAATTTCCACTATCGATATGTTATAAAAATATGTTCATATAATTTTTGATCGTTGCAATATTTTATTATTGACAGGACCACATAGTTTGCTTTTCTTTTCTGTTCTCAAGTTCTAACTTTCTAATCTTTGCTGGTTTACATGCTCATTAGAGCTGTCTTTTACTTTTAGGTACACAATTCTCATTTATATATCTTTTCAACTCGCTATTTGTGCTAACATTGTACTAACATAAACTAACTATTTGTGCTAACATTGCACAACAATTAAAACTAACTATTTGTACTAACATTGTACTACAATTAAAACTATTTGTTCTAACATTGTACCTACTAACAATTAAGTAAGAAAATACCGATGTCTAAGTAAAATCCATGACGCTTTATTGAAAACAATCGATTTATTATTTTCATTTGAGTAACAGGAAAAAATGTTTTAAAAAAAAAACACCATGCAAATAAAAAAATAATTTTCACTGTTTCCAAGTGAAATTTAAAGAATTTCATTTAAATTTAATAATTATACTCCCACAACTCCAATAATATTTTACGGTGCCTAGTTAGTGTGGGTACTAGCGATGTGTAGGTTCAGCTGGAGGGGGCTCTTGAACTCGGGCTCCTACTCCTACTCCCTTTTCAAATCGACTACTCCCAAAGAACCCGGTACAGTACTTGTAGCCGGCTGCCGGAACTCGGCGCGGCGCGGTGGCAGTTCGCACTGACTCGTCAAACCCGTGCATCACGGTCCGAGCCACATGTGCGAGTCGGGAGTAGAAGCGCATTTGAGTTCTTTTGCGTGCGGGCTCCGGCTCCGAGGTGGAACCCGAGCGTCTCGATTCGAGCCATTCGGGAGTAAGTCACGCATTCGAGTTCTTTTGCGAGCTCCGGCTCCGAGGTCCAGCTAGAGTGGAACTCGAGCGTCTCGGTTCGAGCCATGTGCGAGTCGGGAGCAGGTTGCGTGTTCGAATTTCCATGGGCCATTCGCGAGTTGGGAGGAGCTCCCGGGACCTGCTCCAAAAACTCAACTACTTTTAAAAGGAAGGACGTCTCGGAGGCCTCCGGAAAAGTGCATAACTTACCCATCTCTAGTGGGTACCTAATTAAGTTGGTTGCAACGGGTGTTCATTTAATTTAATTAATGAATTTATATTATTTGTTGATAAAGATGTTGTGAAGTTTAAGATCTAGAATCGTAGATTCGGGATTTTCGCAACCCACGAAAAAAAATCGCATTACTCAAAAGTACGGACTTTTGGCGAAAAAAATGGGAAAAAAACTTGCATTTGGCCGCGAGACACAGAATGGTGCTGTCACGGCAACAAAAATCAGGAGGAGGTGCTGGAATAAATGTTTTGTTGTTAATTTTTTGCGTTTTATTGCTAATTTGCAGTTTGCGCCTCATTGTATTTGCCTCCCCCGCCTCATTTTTTCAACATCGGCCCCATTTTTCTGGTTTCGAAGAAACGGTTGCTTTTTTTAGTATTTTATATTGAAATGAGAAATTTAAAGTAATTTTTTGGGGGGATTTTACAGTTTCACTTACTCCTAACGGTTGAGAGTAGTTGACACTCTTATGCAGTGTTCACAAAAAAAGTTAACTCCCCCTCTCCCCTCAATTCCTCCCCACCACCCCTTCTGTGTCCACCTGTGTGGTGTTTTTTTGTTTGTTTAAAAATATTAATATTTTCCTATTATTCAAAGGAAAATTTTCAAATTAAATTTTTTAAAGCGTTGTAGATAATTTACTTTTGTAATGTTGTTTTCAAATTTCTCAATAAAAAGCTTATGAAACATATGGTTTCGGATTTTTATACTTCAAAACGTGGTTCTTTTACCTTTTAAGGTGATCCACTAGTCCTGGAGAAATTCGACATCGGAATCCACGCCCCTTTTTGGGAGGGGTTTAAAAATATATGAGAAGAACAATGACGTTATATAAATAAATAGACTCGCCATAGTCTCATATACTCTCAATATAATGTGGAAAGTAAGGAACACTCTTTTGTTTTCAGCGATTTTCAGTATAATTTCTTAATTCAAAAGTTTATTCCTGTGTGATAAAGATAGACAATCAAATAATGCGTGTGTATGAATGACATGGATATATATGAGAGGGCAGCGTAGTGCTTGTCAGTTTTTAATGGAACGTTCGCTGTCTTTTTTTCTTGAGGCCCACTAGAATAAAAGGTCCGGCTGCCTGTCGGAGTTTGATATGTCAAGCTATGCAATAAATACAATTAATAGGGCAACGACAGTTTTTAAATGGTGGCGATTGTCATCAATACTTGTTAGAACTACTGATTTATGTGTTGTTTTACCGCAAGCAAACAGATAAACAGTGTTTAGGCTGATAAGTCTACTTTAAAACAGTGAAGTTTACTTGGCAACAGAAATTTGGCTGTTGCGCATCCAGACCTTTTACTTTAGTAGGACTTGAATTTTCTCTAATGAAGTTTAAAACCGCGAGCGGGAAACATGAAAATTAATTGCGATATTTATAATAATCGATAATATTAAGTAATTTGCGTGAACTTACAAATGAAATGTTATTCATTCGCCTTTACTATTATTTGCCGTGTAATTGAAACATTTTCTCATCACACAGGAGGGCATTTTGACACTTTTTTAATGCAATTTACTTACTGGTAAGTGCTGGTAAGACGCAACCTTACTCGACGCGTAGCAGTTTAGTACTAAAGTACTAGATATCGAGATCGGTACAATTGTCTTGTTCTTGTCTTCTCACTTTGAGATTTCTACCCCTCGTCTAAAACGTCACTGGAGAAGAAGGTATTAGAGTACCACTTTTATTCCAAATATACATAAATGACATCTGTCAGCTAAAACTACATGGTGAAATTTTCTCATACGCAGATGATACGGCAATATTAAACTTCGGTAAAACTTAGAAAGCCTATTAGAACAATCTCAAATGGATCTTAATGTACTAAACTATTGGCTTATAAAAAATGTATTAACAATAAATATTAATAAAACCGGTTACATGATCTTAAGCTCATCTAAAAGAATAATACCATCGCAAAAACCATTACAAATAGAAGAAAGAGACCTACATATTCTAGACAGCGAAAAATACCTGGGCTTATATATTACAAATACTGTCAAGACTGAAAGTGGCAAGAAAAGTATTGGCCACGAGGGAGTTCACATATATAATCTCCTTCCAGATAACCTTAAAGCGGAAAAGAATATAAAAACCTTAAAAAAAAAACTATTGGAACAAAATTAAAAATATTACTACTATACTTGTACTACTATATTATATATGCTCTGTACATAAGTTAAGAAAGCGAAATATTATATTTCTTTAAACTTAATAATAATAAAAAAAAGAGTGTTTTTTTAATATGCTGATTTCGCAAAGGCCTTTAAAAACATTAACTCATTTTTTACACAGTGTTTATTATAATAACAAGAATTTAAAATCGATTGCAAGGAATGGAGTCCAGAGATGTTCATACATCCCCGTGTCGTTGTAACTAATACAAAATATACAAATAGTCTTTATGCGGACGACGTAAGGTTTAATTCCCAAATTTAAATTCGTTTAAGGCCCCCATTTTTATTCATGCCGAAAACAACAGCGTGAAATTGCATTGTTTTGTTTAATTTTATAAAATTCAGGCACAAATATTAAAATATTTTCCCATTAATTTGTAATTAACTTAATTTGCCACATTACATAATGACACTTTATTCGAAAATACATTCATTAGTAGGAGATTTTGGCCAATGAAAGTATTTTTATAGGCCTGATTCTTTATTTTTTTCCAGACTTAAAGAACTGACTAAAAAAATCTTGATTGTTTTTTTTTTTTTTTTTACATTAACTCCACACAGGAGGCCCTGAGGAAAATAATTTCCCTCAGGGCCTATGTCATCTGGGATGCTGTGTGGAGGGTCTTTTTGAGGAGAGGAAGGAATGAACATTGGTCTTGAAGAGACCCATGTTGTAGGAAGGAGGAAACACAGAGGCCGGCAAATCATTCCACAGCCGAGCTGTTGAACATAAGAACGAGTCGAAGAAACGACCCGTTCTCATGTGACTAATGTCAACTGTGTACAAATGTTGGGCACGCGTTTGGCGTGTTTCCCGACTATGCACCGGTGCCGAAGGGATCAATGATGCTAGTTCCTCGGAGCATCTTCCATTGTAATACCGGTAGAACAAGGATAGCATTCCCACCCGACGCCTGTGCTCTAAAGATTGCAATCCGTCTGTTAAGATGGGAGAATCTATCAAACGGACCGCCCGTTTCTGCACAGAGTCGAGGGTATTTTTCAGGTATTTTGGAGCTCCAGACCAGAGGTGGCTGCCAAATTCAACCGTGGGGCGCACTTGCGATTTGTACAGGGTTAGCAGTTGTGTACTTTTAAAGTATCTGCGGGCCCTGTACAGTACGCCCAGTTTTTGGGAGGCTAACTTTACTCTGGCTTCGATGGAGCCCCCATACCTGAGCTGGTCACTTAGGGTTACACCAAGCAAATCAATGGAGGGCCTGTTCGGAAGATTGCTTCCGTTGAAAGAGACTAGATTTTCATTGCGATCCCTTTTAGACGTAATCAGACAAGATTGGGTCTTTGAAACATTAAATTCAACGAGATTATTTTTACCCCAAGAGAAAACACTCTCGAGGTAACCGTCCATTCTTTGCTTCAAAGCCTTACGAGCTGTTGGAGTTTGTGAGCCCTTTGGGGGCTTGTCAAACAAAAAGCTATCATGAACTGTACTGTCATCCGCGTAGCAGTGAATTGGTGCACATGACAAAAGGTCGTTGATGTGCAACAAAAACAGAGTTGGAGACAGAACCGATCCCTGCGGGACGCCAGCATTTATCGAGTGAGAGGAAGAGGTGAAACCATCGACTACCGTCTGAATCGACCTCTCCCTCAAGAAGTCGGCAATCCACGTACACAAGGATGCGGGAAGTCCGTAAGAATGCAGTTTGTTGACAAGTCCTCGGTGCCAAACCCGGTCAAAGGCCTTGGATATGTCCAGTGCAACCGTTTGGGTCTCACCGAAACGTTCCAGGCATCGCCCCCAAACATGCGTCACATACGCGAGAAGATCACCGCACGAGCGGTTCCGCCGGAATCCGTATTGACGGTCGTTAATAATTTTGTTCTTCTCGAGGTATGTGAGCAGTTTGTCGTTGATCACACGTTCCATCACCTTAGACAGAACTGATGTGATCGCTATGGGGCGGTAGTTGGCCGGGTTGGAGCGGTCACCCTTCTTTGGAATAGGATGGATAACCGCTTTTTTCCAACCAGAGGGCACAGAGCCAGTCTTCAGGGACAGTTTAAAAAGCTTCGTCAAAATTGGAGCTATTTCTGCAGCGCACCTTTGCAGTACCAGGGCAGGTATTCCGTCAGGCCCACTAGCTTTATTAACATCAAGCCCTCGTAAAACATGGAGTACTTCCCGATGCCGGATCCTCAGCTTTTTCATACGAAAACCGCAGTGAGGAACCGACGTCGGGACAGCACCTTGGTCATCGAGGGTTGAGTTATCCGCAAACATTTTACCTAGTAAGTTAGCCTTTTCGGTGGCGGTGTTTGCTAGTGAGCCGTCAGGTCTGGTAAGAGGTGGCAGACTGGATTTGCAGAAATTGCGACCTATTGAGCCCGCAAGCGACCAGAATTGCATGCTGCCAGATTGTTTTCAAGGCCAGCATGGTTTCTACTTACAGTACTTAATTGAAGCATCTATAATATTTCTAGCGATCAAATTTTCAAACCAAAATCAAATGAATTTATACGATTTTGTAATATTTCGCATGGCTTCATAATAATAACATGTTTTATTATTATTTTTAAGATATGGCATCACCGTGGCCAATAGCCAACATCAGGGAGATGAAAATTTCTGACAGTTCCCTCAGTTCAGGGGCGTATATCTCTGTATTAACCTTGTAACTCCAAAAAATATCGGGTCCATAGATGAACTGAATTGTAGATAGTAGGTAAACGGAAATGACAAATACGCCATTGAACCAGCATATCCGGTTTGGTTTATGATTGCATTTGTCAGGGTGAATAGTCGGTCGCGTTATACCAATACGTAAATATTTTGATTTTAAAATGGTTCTTGCAAAAGCACTTCGAGGAAGTTTTAAAAAGCCGTGCTGCGTTAAAGGCTGTGTGGACAGATATTCGATTCGACATAGATATCCCAAGAAGAAAGTCAGTTTCGTGAGTGGTCGTAATGACGACGAAAATGCAGGTGATAATCTCTCATCCGTTATTACATTTGTTTTTATGTTTCATTTTGTTGTTTTTTTTGCCTAAAACTGTATTTATTTTTCATTGTAGACCCCAACTCGACAAAATCTCATGACATAAGTATTATGAAGCCTTGGGACCACGATTACGTCAAACTTCGTAAAGGTAGGTAATCTTAAATTGCATCATTATTCTTTTTTATATTTATTCAGATTTAATTCATGTTTGCTGAGGACAAAGTTGTGGAAATTATTGCAAAACGTATAATCGCAAATGGTATAACGCTATGGTTTGTTCACAAACTTTGGTTAATTATATTGATTTCAGTGCATAATGACTTCCCAAGGGCCATCGGTTTGGTTGTTCCTGCCAAAGGGTGTTATATTTCTTGAAAGGGAAAAAATAAAGTAGTTTTTGTTCCAAAATTTTAGCTAATTCGTACATATATTTATTTCAGATCAAAATGTCTACGAAGGCACCAGCAGTGAGATTGTTCCTGCCGAAGGAGTCCCAGGAGTTAACGAAGGTATGTACATTTTGTATACTTAGGCACACTGAATAAAGGACGGTCTGAGTAAATGAACTTGCACCATTTCCAATGCCTTTAGGCATCTACGGTACCTACCTGACCAGTGAATCAGATACTTGAGACGGGCCATGTCAAAAGTAAGAATAATAGAAGAGTATGTATGAGACGATGATTGAATGTGAGTGAGGCAAAGAGTGTGTACCAAGACCGAGTTGTTTGGCGGTCTGTCCCCTCTGCCTACCCCTGCGGGGAAACGGCGTGATGGTTAGTTAGTTAGGTACATATGGCATGCCCCAGACGTTCGCTATTTGGATAATATTTTGTTTTAAGAATCCAAAAAGTTTATTACAAAGCTCCTGGATATTTGTTGAAAGGGAAAAGTATTCTACTTTTTGTTTCCAAACTTTGGTTAATGTGTTAAATATATTTATTTCAGAACAAAACTTCTACCTAGGGACCAGCAGTGAGGTTTTTCCTACCAAGGGGATACCAGGAGTTAACGAAGGTATGTATATTTGTTTTATATTTCTTGAAAGGGAAAAATAAAGTTTAGTTATTAAATAAAGTAGTACTGTTCAAAATTGATAGGGGTCCTTTTAAATAAAATAATTATCCTTGCAAAAAACTTCACTGTTTATTTCACTTGGACATGTTATAAATGTATTATAATACGGTGTCAATACACCGGGCCAAACACTGGCAGTTGTTTACTGTTAAAACTTGCGTTGGGAAGAAGCGATAATAATGGGATGCTAGCACTTTTATAATGTAAAAACCTGCACACATTTAAAGAATCTACAAAAAAAATGGCTTCCTCCATAGTATGTACTTGGTAGTTAAAACAGGCTGCGAACACTCAGCGTCCAGCCAAGCCTCGCACCATTCGAAATATCAACGTCTGGGAGCTTGCTCAAGCAACCCATAGGTGCTGGTAGTATCTCAATTTTTAACATAGCTTCCGCCTCGGGGTTTCTAAATCGCCTATGCCGATTTAAGAACCCTTCAAGAAAACATAACAAAAACAGGGGAAGACAATCAAGGCAAAAGCAAAAAACACAAATCCTAACTCTAAATACCGTACAAATACTAACAAATAATTTTACCTATTATAAATTAGCAGCCAAAACTAAATGATCCTGCACTGCTTATTATACTATTATTTAAAAATGTACATTCACAAGTTGAATTTTAAGGTGATTAACCTAAACTAATTATATAAACTTCAATTAACCAAAAAAAAATTTTTTACATATTTAAATAATAACTTAACACAAAATACTATTATAATAGAACACAACCCAACACAAAATAATATTATAATAAAACCCAACCCAACACAACACAATTGTCTTTTTTTTTTCAAGTCCATTGGTTAGGATCTTCTCCGGGTGCAGTCCACGATATAAGCACCACAGCGCGGGGTGCAATCAATCATCAATTTATAGGTTGTCATGTTGTTCCTGGGATTGGTATCTTTAAAGGGTCCTTTTTTTTTAATATTTTCACCCTAAAAAGTTTCATCATGGTCGTCCGGGGAGTCCGGACTGACGGAAGGGTCCGGGGCGTCCGTCACAGGTTCAGTTTCCGGGTCCAGAGGCATTAGACATATCTTTGTGATAGGCCTGACAAAGATTCCTTGAGGGGTTTTCAGGGTAACCACTCGCACTACACCATCCGCGCCGGGATGTGTAGATATAACTCGCGCCATTTTCCATAATGGTGGAGGTAGATTATCTTCCTTCAGAATAACCAGATCATCCTTTTGCAGTGCCCGTTGATTACTGGTTTGCCATTTCGTCCTTTTTTGTAGCTCCATCAAGTATTCTCGCTTCCATCTATACCAAAAGGATAACATTAGCGCATGGATTCTCTGATATTGGGTCAGCCTGTTGTCTGGTATGGCTCGGACATCTCTCTCCGGAATGATAGAGGATTTAGTGCCTATGAGGAAATGGTTTGGGGTGAGGGGTTGGTAATCGTGGATGTCATCAGACAAGGAAGTCAATGGACGGGAATTTAGACAGGCCTCAATCTGACAAATTAAGGTATACAAAAGTTCAAAGGTTAAAGCAGAATTACTAGTGACTCTATACAAATGAAACTTTGCTGACTTGACCGCAGCTTCCCACAGCCCTCCCTGACTAGGGGCTCGAGGGGTTATGAACCTCCACTCAATACCTCTGTTAGCTAAATAATTTTGAATCTTGTCGTTGTTCTCTCTCAAACTGGTATACAGCTCCTTGAGCCTATTACTGGCCCCCCGAAAGTTGCTAGCGTTATCGGAAAAGATCTTATCAGGTTCTCCCCTACGGGATATAAATCTCTTAAAACTGTTCAAAAAGGCATTGCTAGATAAATCCGAAACTAATTCCAAGTGAACCGCCTTTGTGGAAAAACAAACAAAAATACATAAATACGATTTCACGAGTGGAGCTCTCCTCAGTGGCCCACTTTTGGTTGGAATCGGTCCAGCAAAATCGACTCCCGTGATAGCAAAAGGTCGGCTCGGTGTGATTCTTTCGCTCGGTAAGCTTCCCATGATCTGGTTACCAATACGAGGATTACACCTAAAACACACAATACACTTATGTAATATCTTTTTAACAGTATTTTTCCCAAAAATAGGCCAAAACCTTAATCTTATTTCAGCTAATAGCGCTTGAGGTCCTGCGTGTAAGTTTACATAATGATAGTGACGTATAATCAATTCGGTTAGCTTATGTTTAGCTGGCAATATAATTGGATGTCTTTGTTGGTACGATAGGTGTGTAGCTAAACTTAATCTACCGCCCACATATATAAGACCATCACATAAAAAGGGATGAAGAGATTTTAAGTTACTATTTTTGTTGACATTTCCCTGGTTTTTTAATGTCTTCAACTCCTTTTGAAAGGCATGTGCCTGAGCTGATTTCAGTAGACAATTCAAACTTGCTTCTAGTTCAGCTACACTTAAATTACCTGAAATTTTACTTTTAATATTTCTGCAGTTATTCACAAACCGCAGTACATATGCTGTAACCCTTTTCAATTTGATAAATGAGGAAAATTTTCCAAATATTTCCCATTCTTGAATATCAGTAGATAAAAGAATATTTTTACTCTTGAGCTCCGGAGGGTTTGAACAGGAAATGTTCGATATAGGCCAATCGTTGACTCCGTCGGTCAACCAATTGGGTCCATTCCACCATATTGTAGAATTTATCAGTTTATCCGCCGTAGCTCCTCTTGAAAGTATATCCGCTGCATTGTCGGATGATGATACGTGTCTCCATTGATCTGGATCACTCAGTTCTTGTATTTCGGCTACTCGATTGGCCACGAAAGTGCTCCAACGAGTAGGTTGACCTTTCAGCCAACACAGCGCTATCGTAGAGTCACACCAATAATATGTGTTGATCTTCATTATATTTAATGCTTGTTTTATAGTTTTCATTAATTTTGCCAGTAGTACAGCACTACATAGCTCCAACTTAGGCAGTGAAATAGACTTCAATGGTGCTACCCTTGATTTGGATGTTATTAAGTGTGAATGCCACTTACCGCTGTGGTCCATTGACACCATATAGATACAGGCTCCGAAAGCCTTCTCAGACGAATCGCAAAAACCGTGTAGCTGTAGCTCTTTTGCTTGCTTGCAAATAATTTTTCTTGGTATTTTCAACACATTTAGCTGAATTAAATCTTGCAGGTAGGTCCTCCAGGGTGCTAATATTTCATTAGGTAACTGATCATCCCATGCTGCTTTGGACTGCCACAGCCTTTGCATTATCAATTTGGCTATGACTATTATCGGCCCTAGGAGTCCCAATGGATCGAAGGTTGATGCGATGCAAGACAATATCTCTCGTTTGCTCTCGGTTGGACCTGATGGCTTCATTATTACATAAGAAAAGTAATCAGATTCATTGTTCCATGTTAATCCTAATATTTTCTCAGTCTTTGGATTGTCAGTAATAATTTTGTCGGAATCGCCTGAATCGGCACACTTAGCTTGGCCCGACTCGGCTGACAATTCCAACGCATTGGACCTCCACTTCCTCAACGTCATCCCCGCAGATGACAAGATGCTGATTAATTCTTCTTTTAACTTTTTACAGGATTCCAGCTCATCTGCTCCCGTTAACAAGTCATCCATATAGAAGTCATTTTCTATGACCTGACTAGCTCTAGGAAAAATTAAATTATTATCCATACCAATTTGCTTTAAGCATCTTGTGGCTAAGATGGAGGAAGGTGCCAGTCCATAAGTCACAGTCTTCAGACGATAATGCTTGAGCACATCCTGTGGCGACTCGCGCCATACTATCTTCTGTAGGTCCAGGTCATCTTCACACATGTTAATCTGGCGGTACATCTTCTCGATGTCGGCAGTCATGACTATTTGATGTTTCCTGAAATGCAATAGTTGGTTATATAGATCCTTTTGTATAACAGGTCCTGTCATCAAGGCTTCATTGAGGGAAATTCCATTTGAGGTTTTGGCGGAGCCGTCAAAAACGACTCTCACTTTAGTAGTAGTGCTGGATTCTTTCACTACAGCGTGATGCGGTAAAAAATAGGAGTCACGATCCCCTTTTGACTGGTCACACATCTCCATGTGTCCCAATTCTTCATATTCACGCATGAATTTTACATATTGTGTCTTTAACTCGGGATGTGACACAAATTTTCTTTCTATGTTTTTAAATCTTTTTTCGGCAGTGAGCAATGAGTTTCCCAACTGATCAATGCATGCCCGACGCGGTAAACTTACTACATATCTACCGTCATCTTCTCTAGTATGAGTACTTACAAAACTGGCTTCGCAAGCCTTTTCTTCTTGAGTTTGAATTTTAGTGGAATTAATCTCTTCCAATTTCCAAAATTTTTCTATTTGATGACTCAACTTATTTATAGATAAACTGCAAAAATCTGATACAGGCCTTTGTTTGGGGTACACGTTGATAGGACCGGACACAATCCATCCCAGTTGCGTACGTTGAAGCGTTGGTCCTGACTCGAGTTTCAATCTATCGTTGTTTAGCATCTCCCAGAAGCTCTCCGCGCCCAACAGGATGTCGATGGGTGCAGCTATATTGAAGTTCGGGTCTGCCAGCTCCAGTCCTGGTGGTATTTTGAACTCTTTTTTCGCCATTGTCACTTGTGGTAAATTGGTTGTAATTTCCTGTAAAATCAGACATGATATTTCGCGTTTATAATCCGTATTAAGCGAAGTCATCTCCACTGAAATTCTCTTTTTTATGTGTGTGATATTATTATGGATCCCAGACACGGGTTTGTTTATCCATTCACATGGTAAATTTAATTTATTAGCAAAATCAGCTCTCATAAAATTACTCTGCGCACCAGAGTCAATCAGGGCGCGAGCTTTAAACATTTTATTGTTGGCCCCCACAATTCCTATGTAGGCGGTTGACAATAATATTATTTTTTCTGCCTTTTCCGATGCAGAAAAATTCGACACTATAACCTCGTTATTAGCATCCATATTTGAGGTCTCCGGCGGAGGTACCTCCTTGTGTAATAGAGTATTGTGGCTATACTTGCCACAAATTTTGCAGGTTAGGTTTGTCTTGCAACTCTGTGCCCATGATGACCCAACCTCAAACATTTAAAACACGCCCGGATTGATTTCGTAGCATCAATCCTATCCTGTAATTTTAATTTTAGAAATTTTTTGCAAAAATAAATTTGATGACCTTTATCATTACAGTAAATGCAGTTGTTTGCCTTTATTGCCAAGAATACCGATGAATCTTTTTTGTTATTATTGTTGCCTATTTGCATTTTATGTAGGTTAGAAGATTTTTTCTCTGAAGCATTCATAAGCTCCAATACTTGTGCCCTAGCAGATAAACATTTTATGAATTCCTTTAATGTAGGTAATTCACCTTGCAATGTATATTGTTCCCAATTTCTCCGGGTAGCTATATCCAATTTATTTGAAATTATGTAAATAATCAAAGGATCCCAATGATCTACTTTAACTCCGATGTTTTGTAACGCTTTCAAATTGACATTAGTTTCATCAATTAAATACCTTAATGCTACAGGCTCTTCATGTTTCATATCCTTTAATTGAAATAGAGTTTGGATATGTTTATGTACGGTAGCCCTGAGATTCGCAAATCTGTCGTGCAACAATTCCCAAGCCGATAGGTAGTTTAATTCCGAAACTTCTAGATTACTAATTATTTTCAATGCGTTCCCTTTCAGCGCAGATTGTAAGTAAAAGAATTTTTGGACGTTGCTCAAGGAACTGTTATTATGAACCAAAGTTTTAAAGGTTTCAACGAAATTTACCCAATCTTTTTGATTCCCATCGAATTCTCTCAATTGGAGAGTTGGGAGTTTGATGTCGACTCTACCCTCGTTAATTGAGTCCATCGCCCCTTTAGCAGTAGCAAGGACTGAAAAATATTGATTTTCAAACGTCTCGCGCTGAATAGAATTTTCCAGTTCCTCATCCGATAAAATTTCAATTTCGTCCTGTATAGATTCGAATTGATCTAACAATGGCTTTATTCGGTCGTACCTCAGTTTAATTTCAATCGCGGACAAGGAGTTTATAGAATCCGCGAAACGCGTCAATTTCCCTTTAATCACGCCTCTCTTGGCTATTAAAGATTTGATCTTATCCATTTTGTGTACAAATACCTTTTCGTAGCTTAATCCCTGATAAAATGTGTTCCGACAATGCGTATTTATTTATTTGAGAAGCTACCCGCCTGAAAGACAACAACGACAATATTCCTGGCAATTATTAATTGAGAACCTAATGTTCAATCATTAATTGAAAATCATGAGTTGCATAAAATCTTTACGTGGGTAGTGATTTTATTTTTTACAATACAATATTTATGGGATTAATCTTGTTAAAAAACTACGAATGAGTTCTGTATGGATGTTAAAGAATGGGTATGGGTGGGAAGGCACTAAAAACTTATCTCATTTCCGATGTGAATCCAGTCTTCCTTTGTTCATCTTTGTGATTCCGGTAATTGTAATATTGGTCATCTGTATTAATTGGCAGCTGGTTCTTGTTTTTTTATATTATTGCAGTCCTCTGATTGCAATCCGGATCGTAAGGCCCATGTTCAAAATTGATAGGGATCCTTTTAAATAAAATAATTATCCTTGCAAAAAACTTCACTATTTATTTCACTTGGACATGTTATAAATGTATTATAATACGGTGTCAATACACCGGGCCAAACACTGGCAGTTGTTTACTGTTAAAACTTGCGTTGGGAAGAAGCGATAATAATGGGATGCTAGCACTTTTATAATGTGAAAACCTGCACACATTTAAAGAATCTACAAAAAAAATGGCTTCCTCCATAGTATGTACTTGGTAGTTAAAACAGGCTGCGAACACTCAGCGTCCAGCCAAGCCTCGCACCATTCGAAATATCAACGTCTGGGAGCTTGCTCAAGCAACCCATAGGTGCTGGTAGTATCTCAATTTTTAACAACTTGCCTCACAAATTTTTAGTGACAGGGTGTCTGCTGCCCTAGAAGCATTAAACCATATACGTCCAGAGGCGTTTACAAAAAATCCATTGGACACTTCACGAGTTTTGCAATTCTTTGATACACTATTCGATAGTGTCAATGGAACTTCATTTCACCCCAAAGGGGGCAAAAAATATTGTGTGGCTTTATCAAATTACTCCCCCCACTTTCAATATTGTGGAATGAGTCGTTGCAAATATTGCGCACGATGAAATACGTCCATCAGACGACAGGGGCAAATATTAGGACTTAAGCTCCAGTATTAAATAACTGGATTTTTTCCAACCCCGGCATAATGAGTTGTGGAAATTTCTCGAAAATATAGGTTTCAAATATTTAAAATGTAGATATCTAAACCAAGATCCATTAGAAAACTTTTTCGGTTCGATACGAAGTCGTGGGGTCCGAAATCCGTCCGCTACCTTATTTTCAGCAGCCTATAAATCATTAATGATTTGTAATTTGTGGTCCGCACGTTCACCGGGTATGAATTGCGAAGCTGACAATTGAGCCGTCCTTCTGTCTAACATAGAAGATTTTATTTACATCCAATCTTCAACTTTAAATCTAAATTTAACGTCTTTTTTAACTATAGCGGACATAGATGCCCAATTTGGTGAAATTTTAGATTCATTTTCCATACAAAAAATGAGTATTGACGCCTACGTCGCTGGATTTTTGTTAAAAAAGGTGTTGAAATATATTAGAAATTGTAAAGAATGCAAATCATCTTGCATTGGTGATCCGTATGATTCCTTAAATGCCTTTATTCTGAGCCGTGAATACCGCATCACGGAAAGGCTCAGCCTTAATTATCCAACAAAAAATTTTGCACTAAACGCTTTTAATATTCGTTGTGTCATTGAGAATGTACTAAATCATTATTACGAAAATATACATCTTGTGCCCATTATAAAAAATACAATTTTCAAATATGTATGTTTTGATTGGATTAATTGTCAAGAGCATAAAAAAAATTTGACCGAATCTATTGTGAAATTCGCCGTGCCCTTTAATATTAATGTTTGGTGCGGAGATATTAATAAAAAAATATCTGGAAAAGATACCAGACCTTATAATGGACCTGATTCCATCAGGAAAAAGGCAATGTTGAGGTACACAAAATATTCTAAGTATAGAGAAAAATGGTCGTCTTAGTATTTTTTTTCTCCTTATTTACATTTATTTATATTAACATTTATATACATACATATCTCAACTCAACCTATTGTAGTAATATATTGTTTGTCAAATTCTGTGTCTTTGTGGGGGCGCTTAGTACTTTCTTGAATATATTTCAACACCTTCTTTAATTAAAATATGTTTAGTATTTACATATTTTAGTATAAATTTTTTGTGCTTACATATTTTGACCGTGCATCAACTGAGGAGATGACTCCCAAGGCAGCAGCTGCATAACCCTCCCGCGCCTCCCCCGTTGCCTTGAGCAGGCCCGAAGACTGACCGTAGCGGACCAGTGCCCTTACACCCTGCCTCTGGTGACCCGAAGCTAACTTTTTTCCCTAGGGTCTTCAGGTTTCTTTCCCCCTTAATCCCAACATTCTCTTCGAGGGCCTACCGGGAAGCCGGCTTGGGATGCTGACGCCGAGTCTTGCCTGCGACTGGATTGATGGCTCCGCTCATCCTCGGCGGGACTGCCTTCTCTCAGAAGGAACTCTTCTTCCTTTATATTAATAAACTTTTATTTCAGATCAAGTGGCGGAGATGAGACGTGATACAGTGAAATAAATAATTAACAACATGTACGCACTCGCATACTGCCTGCTAACAATGTATGCCTGGACATTGGAGGTCTAGAGTCATTTTAATAAAAAGTAGAGTTTTTACAAAAAAAAAATAGAGTCCTGACATGTACGGTGAAGGAGGAAACTATCTGTTTCCTTAGAACGCTGTGGGAAAGTGGTTGGCAACCTCCAATGTTTACATATTTTTGTATAAAGCTCTTTGTTTTTGTGTTTTTAAAATTTTTTTTGTGTACTGTTTTTGTGCTTGTAATTTGTGCTATTATTTTTTATGTATTTGTATTTATTGTACATTTTATAGAAAAGATTACAGAGTTAGCATAGTAAGCCAAATAATGTATTAATGGATATTCCGTTGGATATATGAATAATTATATAATACTGTTAATTATATGACAAGTACAATGAATGAATACATTATGGCCCAGTCAGCGTTAATTTCTGACTCATGCTCAATCTATGGGTGGAACCTCCTACTCTGCATTTTTATGTATTGTTTATCCATTGTCTTTTTAAAAATAAAAAATATTTAAAACATGCACGAGTTTTTCATTTTTCTAATGTATTGATTTTTCATTTCCTCAGGATAACAGGTTTCCATCTGACAAAGCTCCCTCCCGAGAAAATGAGCTGTAAAAAAACTATGTAAATCTCATTTCCTCGGAACCATCTTTGGCACATGGAACCTTGTTGTCCTGGGGAAAAGTTTTTCATTTTTCTGCTTTTCATTTTTTTTTTTTAAATAATTTATTGGGCTAATAAAGTAGGGCGAGTATATTGTCTATGGCAGGCCTCGTACCATTGTCTATGACAAATGGCCTTAAACTCCCTTCTACCAAGATCGGGATTGTTTTTCTGTGGTGAAGTTGGTGTCGACATTTGTCCCATAGAAAAGGCCCGAAGATATCGATCTAGGGATTGGTATATTTATGCCTCAGTTCCCTGCAGTTCCCTGAATTCTGTCCTTGAGCTAGGCGAAATTATATTAATATTTTTTTTATTAAAAGCAGTGAACATGGTCAATTTATTTCAATGACACTCGAAACAACTATATAAATGTGCTGTGGATATATAAAATTCGTATCTTAAGTGATTATTTTTTTACATTTTGTAATGTTTATAAAAAATACGTCATTTGTCTCCAGACGTTTGACATAATGTCAATGTTTAGCAGAAAATTATCTTTATGAATAGTGTTTGAATTGAAGAGGTAAAATCTTATTATATTTTTATTAATTAGCACACGTTTTTAATTGTAATACATATTACGAAATGGTAATAAAAATGTCCGTTATATGACTTACCTAGTTGGTTGAGTTTTGGGTAAATATCGCGACGTTTTGTAGCTGGATAGGTAGGTTGATAAAAAAAGGGGGGTAAATATGCAGTTAGTCCACCTCACGGATTATACGGAACGTTCGTGTTGTCGAAGTTTGATGCACGGATAATACGGAATGTTCCTTTTTTAGCTAATAGACAATCAATTATGACATTTGTCAGAAGTATCAATCTTATAAAATAAATTCTCTAAAATAAACTCGCTTTTCATCATACTTTTAAAAAACATCCCAGGTTTTGAATGGTTTGTTTGGCTACGCAGGGTTTGTCTAGCGGGTTTGTGTAATTAATTTAATACATTTCTTTCCATGTTCTACTGTTGCAAACACTTGTCAATGATGCATTCACTTTGTTTTACGCAAAAATATTTTTCTATGATTGGCAGCATTGATGAAATGTTAAAATAAAAACGATGAATAAACATGGCGTTACCGTGCGAGTGAATTAATTTTAACAAAATTAAAATGTTAAATGCATATTTTTTGCATGTTTTTTGGTCTCCCCCGACATAAATACTCACTTTTCGTAATAATAAAGCTAAATATAACTGTTTGGATAAAAAGTTTTCCGTATTAACGAGTAAGCGGTTTAATGCATAAATAATAAAAGGGGTAATTATCGGTTCGGACTGGCCACGCTTATTACGAATAATTTTTAGAAAAAAACTTTAGATTCGCCTTAATTACTATAAAGGGAAACTTTTTGGCTTTGGGGCGGCGGAAAATAATGCATTTTAATTTTCAATTGCATAAAACCAAAATTCTCTTCGCGATCCGACACAGCGAAAATCCGCGGCCGTTCCTGTCACTGTGATGTTGGTATCCTTTATAAATTAACAAGAGCTAATACGACTGTAGCCGACTTCGCGGGATACCTACATGAAATACCGCGAATCACAAACCATGTTACACAAACCTAGCGTAGCCGCTAAACCACTTGAAAACTGGGATGTTTTTCTTGCCTTGACGCGAGTAGGCGTTATAAAGGGGCACTTTCTTTTGTATGTCACAAACCATGTTACACAAACAAGCCCGCTAGACAAATTTCATAATTACGCGCATTATCCCACGAAGTCGGCTACAGTCGTATTAGCTCTTGTTAATTTATCAAGGATACCAACATCACAGTGACAGGTACGGCCGCGGATATTCGCGTGTCGGTCGCGAAGCGAATTTTGGCTTTATGCAATTGAAAATTAAAATCCATTATTTTCCGCCGCCCCAAAGCCAAAAAGTTTCCTTTTATAGTAATTAAGGCGAATCTAAAGTTTTTTTCTAAAAATTATTCGTAATAAGCGTGGCCAGTCCGAACCGATATTTACCAAGGTAATTTTTTGGGATTGGTGGCCAAGGCTATTACGTATAATTTTTAGAAAAAAACTTTAGATTTGCCTTAATCACTATAAAAGGAAACTTATTGCATCACGGCTGGCGGAAAATAATGCATTTTCATTTTCAATGTTGTTAAATAAAATTTCACTTCCGAACTACGACAGCCCGCCCGCTGCCGCCCGCCATTTGTCACATACACAAGCCCGCTACACAAACCCTGCGTAGCCAAACAAACCATTCAAAAACGTAGGCTGTTTTTTAAAGTAAAGATAACATACACAAGCCCGCTACACAAACCCTGCGTAGCCAAACAAACCATTCAAAAACGTATTTTGACAGCCACAAAATGGCGGGCGGGCTGTCATAGTTTCGGTTCGCGAAGTAATTTTAGTTAACGACATTGAAAATTAAAATGCATTATTTTCCGCCAGCCGTGATGCAATAAGTTTCCTTTTATAGTGATTAAGGCGAAACTAAAGTTTTTTTCTAAAAATTATTCGTAATAGCCTTGGCCACCAATCCCAAAAATTTACCGTTGCCTATATCCGTAACAGCACTTAAAAAAGTTAAACAAAATAATGTTAGTTATATTCACATTTTATCCGATGATATATGATAAAATAGTTAGAATATATTTCTTACATTAGAGTTGTTTACAAAAGAGCTGTTTTCAATAAATAGTCAATCGGACAACAAATATTTTTCTTATAAGGTCTCATATACAATTATAAAATAACAAACAATAATTGTGTACGTGGAATGTATCACAACTTGCACCACTCCGTTTATATCTTTATATATAAAAATCAAAATATGCTTGCTTGGGTCTATATGACGTCTATGCGTTGCTAAACTGTTCATCCGATTGTGATGAAACTTTGGGGATTTGATGTGCGCATGCCTACGATGGTTCCTATTTACAATAGTGAGCTCTGGTGTCATGAAATTATGCGTTGCTAAACCGTTAGTCCGATTGCGATGAAACTTTGGTGAGTTGTTAGCATGCCCACGAAGATTTCTATGTATGCTGGTGAGCTCTGGCATTATGAAATTTGTATAAAGTGATGAGTGAAAGTATATGAGGGGTTTGCGGGCCGTGGGAAGCGGGGGGAGTGGGGAGAAGAAAGGCGGGGAAGGCGGAAGGGGAATGGGACAATTGGGAAAGGACACGCTGAAAGAAACAATTTATTTATTAAGAGGCGTAGCAACGCATGCCGGGAACTCACTAGTATCTTTATAAAAAGCTAATTAAGTATGTGATATTATTCTAAAACAACTACATTTTTATGTAACCAAAATCTTGTTTAAGTCGGGTCAAGAGTGTGTTGCTGGAAAGTTCAAAAGGTCTCCCTCAACTAGTCTCTCCCATAGACAAAATTTTTAAAAATCATTTTAGCCAAGTTTCGGACAGCATTACAATGTCCTCATCAGGGCAGATGTGTAGATTATGGTGGAGTGTGTTTATGTATGTAGAGGTGTTTCCGTGTTGCAAGCGTTAATTCTGTTAGGGCCGTATTTCAATATAATAATTACAGATAGAATTCGTATATAACGAATTCGCTTATAACGGCTTACCGTTTTTAGTGACGACAATGTAAAGTCAAGTTAGGTACTAGGAAAACATATCCGTTTAGTACGACTCCGTTTTAAGCGATCTATTTTGACCAATTTTAATGATTATTCGTCCGTTAGAACGACGCGCTGTGTTTTGTTTACAAAACCTACACACCAACACCTCGCCGCCCCGCGCCTCGCCTACTCCCCGCGCGCTAACACCTATCCTTATTAGCACGCGTAAATCACAGTCAGTGTTTATCATCTTTTTGTCAGTGTTTATCATCATTTGCGTACGTGGGTGTTTTTCAAAAAATGTGTACATTGGTAAAAGTCAGTGTCCTATCACTTTCAGGATCAATAACTTATATTGTGTCGGTTTTATTGACCACCCATATATTTTTTCCAATATAATAACAAATAAATACCTTTATGGACAAAAAATAATGAATGAATCTATTAAAATTCTATATTATTTTAAAATATGTAAGACTACAGGTCACTGTTTTTGGTATGTCCTACACCTACCGCTACCAGTTAGAGTTCAAAAATTTAACGTTATTTTATATTATCCTAGTATTTATTTCTAATTATACTAATAAGATACAATTGTATTTTCTATTTGAGACCTTAATATAGATTAATTATCGTCCAAAATAATTTAAAAACCAGATTTTAAGTTGTCCTGCGATATTACATATGGTGGAATTTCCGCCTACGTGACCGCATTATTGACTTCTTCCAGACCAAATTTTGCCAAATCGATGCATATTTTCGAAAATAGCAACATTATTTAGTGTATGAGGGCGATCATGTTTGATTTTCGACAGTCAGTTTGCCAAGAATTTGTAACAGAAGTGGTCGCTCTCAGTTGTGCTAAAAAAATATTCCACCAACGATTCCATATTTCTCCAGGTAAATTAACAACATGCATTAGACTCTATTTTTTATTAAATTTATTCATTTATTGTTTTGCAAAATGTTCAGTTAGAATAAACAGAAGTTTCATAATTTATTGATAAATACATTTTGAAAAAATATTGACGAGATTACGTTACTTCTATTAAGCTACTGTCTCATGAATGGAACATAAAAGTAACGTAATGGAATTCTAAAGGTCAGTTCACGTGATGGCTCTCTACCAGTATTTTAGTCTATTTTTAAGAGCTTTACAATTTTGTAATAATTTATATTTTGTATGTATCTACATAATGTAACGTATTGCATTTAGGTATGTGGGTTGAGTGAAATAGCATTGAACAAAAAAAACACAAAAAAATATAAAAAGAAAAAATTCTTCTATGACATATACATAAAACAATAAATAAATAAAAATAAAATCTGCTGGTTCATACAACTTTGATCGACTTAGTATAAAATGTAGTATGGAACAGTTGATTTTTGTTCCTGTGTGTTTTTAGTTGGTCCTGTAATTAAAGTTGTGTGTATTAAAAGGGCATTACCAGATAAAACCAGAAATATGTCATTTTCAAATCAGATTTTAGACGTATTGACTCTTTTCCACAAAAAATTATAAATGGATTTCGAAAGATTGTTCTTTTATCTAGCATTCGTATGTAATAAATTTTTAGAAAATTTTTTCATTTTTAGTATAGTAAGGTTATACCATAGGTCGTTGGCAGATTTGTTAAATTTTCAAAAAAGTTTTTGTATTATACCACACGCATTTCAAATAATATAATAATGCACTAAAATAAATCAATACATTATCTAGCAAACGCATGTTTTAGAATTTTAATTTTAGTTTCAATAAAATCATTAAAAAATATATACGTACATGTGTTTCTTGACGAAACTTAGTCAGTTTGTGTATTTATTTGCGAACTTATAAACTAATATATTTCAGATTTTTTTACATACTTATTGTGCTAAGACATTATTGACAAATCATAAATAAGTTTGAGCGAAAAATAATTTTAGGAAGTATTTAATATTAATTAATTTACAGCTTCACATTTCACGATTTTTCGCATACTCGCAACAGAGAATTTCAGAGTTCATTCCGCGGGCAAGAGCCGCTATCTCCGGTCGTCTCCGCGGCGCTCTATAT
Organism: Limnephilus rhombicus; assembly: GCA_929108145.2. NCBI lineage: Eukaryota > Metazoa > Arthropoda > Insecta > Trichoptera > Limnephilidae > Limnephilus > Limnephilus rhombicus. The sequence goes on along the minus strand of OV815289.1, from coordinate 21,391,204 downwards.
CGTAACATTTTGAAATGAAGAATATTGAATACGAAACTTTGAATGTAAACGATTTCCTTGTTTCATGTTGATAAAATCTACAGGGTTGGACGAACGGAAGGCAAAATTTCATGTTTATTGAATAGTTTTATGCTAAATTTCGAATATTTTTTTATTGTATGTGTGTTATATTATTGTTATGTGAATACCTAACAAGAGTCCCAACTGCTCCAAAATACATATTTAATTTTTTTTTTTGTAAATTATTGTTTTGTGAATACCGCACTAGAGTCCAACAGCTCCCAAGGGAGGGAGGTTGAAGAAGAGTTGGGATGAGGTGAAGGGGTAGGCTGAGGGGGGGTAAAGGAGGCGGGGGGTGGAGGGGGTGAGAGGGGGAGGGGGTTGAGAGGGGTGGGAGGGTAGGCTTTTTTTATATCCATTTTTTGTATTACAAAAATAACAAACACGAGAATCGGGTATGGGTACCACTGCCCCAGGAACCATTTTTTTAGATTCAGACCAACACGTCTGCCGTAGGTCATCCCAAGTGGTTTGCAACGTTTGGTGACTAGCAGGGGTGCCTGGGTTCACAGGTTTTTTCAGGTCTTGGCGGCGGATGCGTCTGCGCACCAGCTGCATGGCAAGTCGGATCTGGAGAAAGTGGTTGAGGGAGTACCTTTGACTTCTCCAGCCTTACTCTCTCGGAACATCGCCTTGCACCGCAGTAGGAGGGATGGATTCATACATCCGCACTCCTGGACAAGCTGACCCCCACATTTCTACCCACCTCTAATACCCCTTTCCTTCTCAGAAGATCCTCTTCTCCCTTTCCCTAAAACGAACCTCCACACTAGTGTTGAGTACCTCATACAAGAGGCACCTCAAATGTCCCATACAAACATGTAAAATGTCCCCCCACCTCACAATATGTTTTTGTACCAACTCTTTTTCTTTTTTAGTACTACAAATATGAAGGAGGGACAAATATGAGGTGTGAGGTGGTTTGTTTTGTTGAACTAGATTCATGTCATGTACGGGACAAATATGAGGTGAGGTGTGAGGTGGTTGGTGTATTGGACTGCATTGTCACGTTGTCACGTATGGGACAAATATGAGGTGAGGTGTGAGGTGGTTGATGTATTAAACTACATGTCATGTCACGCATAGTTTGGGACAAATGTATGGGAGTTGTTTTTCACTCTCATAATAAGTATTAAATCTATTCTACTATGTAGGGTTCTGTTAAAATAAAATAAGAAGATTGGTACTCACTCGGTTTATTGACAAATAACAATTACTAAATAATAATTAACAGAGATGTTGCTTGGTGCACCTATTGTCACGGAGTGACAGGCCGTGCCGCGTCTCTCCCCACCTCGCGTCCCAATGGTGGTGGGAGTATCGACACTCCACATGCCTCCCCTCCTAGAATGATGATCATCCTTCCTGAAGTCCTCCTTGAATCCTCTAGCAGGTGGATGAAATATTGGACTGAAGAGGTAGGTATATGTACATGACGGAGAGACAGAAGAGTGTATGGAATGAAGGGCACAAATGTTCGAAGATATCTCGTGCTTAGTATGCCCATCTTTCAGGGAATCTAACTCGCCTACCCGATCGAGTTGTTCTCTCTGGTGTTTTCTCAGGAACTTTTATTGTTGTGGTCGGTTTAATAGTAGGGATTTCTTTCTCCTCCAAATCTGTTGGGAGAAAAGCAGGTTTTAGCCTATCAATACTTATGTACTTTTGATGGCCGCGTATTTCCACCAACATTTTCTTAGAATCCCTCATCAATACTTTGAAGGGTCCTTCATATGGCGCCTGCAAGGGAGCTTTAACCGAGTCTGTTCGAATGAAAACATGAGTGCAAGTTCCCAACAAACCGTGTACAAAAGGTTTATCATGGTTATGGTTTGTAGCTGGTATGGGTTTAATATCTTTCAACATATCGGTGACCTTTCTAGCGAACGTCTCTGGATCTGTTGGTGTTGTCTCGGTGAAAAAATCTCCCGGGAGCTTAAGTGGAGTTCCGTATGTCATTTCCGCGGGTGATGTTTTTGCATCCTGTCGAACGCAAGATCTGAGGCCCAAGAGAATCAATGGAAGTCTCTCTGACCAACTACTTGTGGAAGCTACTTTTAGAGCCCCTTTTAGTGTTCGATGCCATCGCTCTATTAAGCCGTTTGCTTGCGGGTGGTACGCTGTTGTTCTTAAGTGTTTTACCCCACACAATTTCATGAGGTCTTCGAAGAGCTTACTTTCGAATTGACGTCCTTGATCTGATGTTATTGTATCGGGCACTCCAAACCTAGCTATCCAGTTCTCCATGAGAGCGAGAGCAACTGTCTCTGCCATGATATCCTTAATGGGAATCGCTTCTGGCCATCTAGTGAAACGATCTATAATGGTCAATAAGTAGTTGTTGCCACGTGATGGAGGCAAGGGTCCAACAATATCAATATGGATATTCCTAAACCTCTCCTTGGGTAACGGTAGAGTTCCAATAGGACTGTGGGTATGCCTATTTACCTTGGCCTTCTGGCATAATATGCACGTGGTGACAAACTCTTTTACGTCTTTTTGCATCTTAGGCCAAACGAATCTTTGCCTAAGTGTTTTGTAGGTAGCTCCAATGCCGGGGTGACAAATACTGTGCATGTTATCAAGTATACGGTGTCTCCAAGTCTTTGGTACAAATGGTCTTACAACTCCAGTAGACATGTCACACCAAAGTGTTGTAGGACTTCCGGGAATCTGGACACGTTCCAAACGCAGAGAAGTCTCGGTATTCATGATTGCGATGAGTTCTGGGTCATTGTTTTGGTCTAACGCCACCTCTTCATAATTGATTGGCGATGGAATTTGTATTTCGTCAATCCTTGATAATGCATCGGCTACCTGATTTTCTTTTCCGGGTGTGTAGACGATTTTTGTTGTAAATTGCGCGATAAAATCTAACTGTCGTCTTTGCCTTGGCGAATCATTATCCGCTTTTTTGGTGAACGCAAAGCATAAGGGTTTATGATCGGTATATATGGTGACTTCTCTACCCTCAACCTGTCCTCGAAAGTACTTAATTGCTTCGTAAATGGCTGTGAGTTCTCTATCATAAGTACTGTAATTTTTTTGTGCGTTGTTGAGTTTTCGTGAAAAAAATCCGAGCGGTTTCCATTTCCTTTGCTTTTCTGTTCGTTGTTGGAGCAAAATTTGATGCATCCACCATAATTGCGAGGTCTGATGATATTTCTGGATGTGTGAGGAGTGTAGCATTAGCCAAATCAACTTTGGTCTGGTCGAATGCCTGAATGAGCTCCTCTGTCCATTGGATTGGTTGCTTGTCTGCTTTTTTTGTATTGGCGATTATGGCGTACAACAATCGTTGGGCCTCCACAGCCTTTGGAATGAACTTTCTGTAGTAATTCAGCATACCTAAGTATCTGCGCATGTCCTTTGCTGTTTTTGGTCTTGGGAAATCTTTGATGATCTCCACTTTATCGGAAAGTGGAGTCGTTCCCTCATTTGAAATTTGGTAGCCAAGGAATTTAATACTGGATTGACCAAACGTGCTTTTCTCGGCGTTAATGATCAAACCGTGTTCCTCAAGACGTTTGAAGACTGTTTCGAGGTGCTCCATGTGTTTGTTTTCGTCCTCGGATGCAATCATAATGTCATCGATATATGCAAAACAAAAATCCAAGCCATTCAGTACTTGATTTATAACGCGTTGAAACGTCTGTGCCGCGTTACAAAGCCCAAATTGTAAATGTGTGAACTCAAAGAGACCAAATGGTGTTATGATGGCGGTCTTTGGAATATCACTCAAACCAATGGGAATTTGGTGGTATGCACGAACTAAATCTATAGTGCTAAAAATGTTGGCTTTAGACAACTTGTGAGCGAAATCGTTCAGTTGTGGAATCGGGTAACGGTCTGGAATCGTCTGAGAATTGAGCCTGCGATAATCTCCGCAGGGTCTCCAACTGCCGTCCGATTTTTGTACCATGTGCAAAGGGCTTGCCCAACAGCTTTTTGATGGTCTACATATTCCTTGTTGTACCATAAGGGCAAATTCCTTCTTTGCTGCCTCTAGCATTAGTGGTGTCATTCTTCTGGCCCTGGCTGAGGTGGGTGGTCCGTTTGTTTCAATACAGTGGGCCACAGAATGTTTAACTTCTACTTCTCGATTGAAGGGTCGTGTAATTGCAGGGTATCGCTGTAGACATTGGTGGTATTTGCTTGTATTGTTGACCGTAGATATACCCGTACTTGCATAGTGAATGCGCTGCCCCGTTGACGTTAGTCCCGTCGTTGCGTCAATGAGTCTCCCTTTCCGAAGGTCCACTAGAAGATTAAAATTTTCTAAAAAATCTGCCCCCAAAATTGCGCGCTCGACTTCGGCTATGACAAATGTCCATGGAAATGTTCTACGCAATCCGAAGTTAACCATCATTCGGCGTAGTCCGTGTGTCTTGATAGGAGTACCATTTGCCGCGTAGAGTGCCACATTTGGCTCGTGTTGTTCAAATGTTTGCGGTGTTTTGAATTTGCTGGGAATTACAGAAATCTCCGCCCCGGAATCAATCAAAAAGTTTATATTGTTTTGCCGGTCCCAGATGTGCAACCTTTTTCCAATTTGCTCTATGTAAGTTGCATTGACACAGAGCTTCTTTAGTTTTCCGAACTCTTTGTCGTCGGCGGCCAATCACAGGGTGCGATGCACTTTTTCGCAAGTTTTCCGAACTTGTAATGATACCAGCATCGTTCGTAAACTTTTTTTGTTTGATGCCTGTTACGCGATGGTGATCTTGATCGCCTCTGTTTATTGATTTCCATTAGCTTTCCATCGCTTATTTTAGTTGAGTAGGATGAACTAGGAAAACCTCCTTCTACGTGGCATATATCATTGCTGCTATAGACATCTGCCATTTTGTCGGCAATTTCTGCTAGCTTGTCTAAGTCCTGATCGGCCGATACAGTCAGTATAGCTTGCATGTTATTAGGCAGCCGTTGTAACCACAGCGTCCTGAAAAGTTCCGTGTTGATGATGGTGGGTCCTGCCAGTTCTTTCATCTGACGTAATAGCTGAGACGGTGTATTATCTCCAAGCTGAAGTCCGTATACGAGCTTGGCAGTTTTCTTTCTCTCGGACTCTGTAAACCTAGTCACCAATGCCGATTTTAATGTGGCATACATATCCCGTGTGGGTGGGTTCAAAACGATGTCACTAACCATGGTTAGTGTTTCACTGTCCAGGCAACTTACGATGGAGTAGTATTTTGTTGCATCGGAACTAATGCCGGCTATGATAAATTGAGCCTCAATTTGCATTAACCACAGTTGACACTTATCCCGCCAAAAAGGCGGCATCCGAACCCCCACTCTTGCAACCTGATGACTAGTGTCCTGGTTCGTCATATCTTTATCGTTATTTTGCTGCGTGTTAGCCATTAACTCGCTTGGGCAACTTTAATTGTGTGTGTAATGGTGTGCAGTCTCAAATATAATAAATAATAAATGTATAAATTATTACGTGTAATAATAATGAATGCGTAATAATGTTATTTGAAATCGATTGACTCCGTGACGTTGTTTATTTGCATTAATCAAATTACGTTATTAAAGCGCCAAGTGGTACCAATTATATCTACGAATATACTAGTAATCTAGACAGAACCCTACGCAAGAAACTAATTATCAGCGATATCGAAACGCGAAAAATAGTTAAGACGGCAAATAAATAATAAATACCGGTCAATAAAAGGGAGTGGGCCTTGCGTTATGCGCTAGAATACATAAAATGCCCTTTTAAAGAGGCATTTGTACTAGGCTACGCTCGTCTGCTCGGGTTTCGATGTAGCGGGAACAAAATTTATTTCAGAATGTGGGTAGGAACGCGAGCAAATAATAATGCGATGTCATAAAAAATATTAATTTCGCGTGTTTTTATCGGGGTCACCAAATTTATGGGAGTTGTTTTTCACTCTCATAATAAGTATTAAATCTATTCTACTATGTAGGGTTCTGTTAAAATAAAATAAGAAGATTGGTACTCACTCGGTTTATTGACAAATAACAATTACTAAATAATAATTAACAGAGATGTTGCTTGGTGCACCTATTGTCACGGAGTGACAGGCCGTGCCGCGTCTCTCCCCACCTCGCGTCCCAATGGTGGTGGGAGTATCGACACTCCACAAATGTATGAGGTGGTGAGGCGTGAAGTATTTATATATTCTATGACATTTTTGTATTAGAACCGTGAGGTGGTGATGGGGTAAGCCATTCATATATTATGTATACCGCAGACGCGTCCCAACTGCTCCGAAATTTTTATTTTTTATTCTAAATTATTGTTAATACCGCACAAGAGTACCAACTGCTCCACTCTACATTTTAAAAAATATTTTTTTATTAAAAATTATTGTTATGTGAATACACAAAACAATAATTTATGAGCACAAGAGTCCCAACTGCTCAAAAAAAAAATTTTTTTGAAATATTTTTTTATTGAAAATTATTGTTATGTGAATACACAAAACAATAATTTATGAGCACAAGAGTCCCAACGCTCCAAAAAATAATTTGTATGTAAATTATTGTTATGTGAATACACTAACTAACTAACTAACCATCACGCCATTTCCCCGCAGGGGTAGGCAGAGAGGACGGACCGCCAAACAACTCGGTCTTGGCACACACTCTTTGCCTCACTCACATTCATACATCGTCTCATACATTCTCTTCTATTATTCTGACTTTTGACATGACCCGACTCAAGTATCTGATTCACTTGATCGTGCCATGTCTTCCTCGGGCGTCCCCGACTTCTTCTACCATTCACATTCGCGTCGTATATTCTTCTTACACTACTTCCTTCGTTCATTCGCTCTACATGCCCAAACCATCTGAGGGTCCAACACACATAACAATAATTTATGAGCACAAGAGTCCCAAATGCTGATTTTTTTTTTTTCTAAATATTTTTTATTGTAAATTATGTATTGATAAGTGAAAACAGTACCAACTGCTCCAAAAAATTTTTTTTATATATTTTTATTTTAAATTATTGTTATATGTATTCTAAATACCGCACAAGAGTCCCAACAGCTCCCAAGGGAGGGAGGATGAGGCAGTGTTTTGATGAGGTGGAGGGGGTTGCTGAGGAGGGGGAGGGATAAGAGAGGGGGTGCAGGGGGGGATCAGAGGGGGGTGCATACCTCATACAAACTCATCCTGATATCGTGTCCTACCCAACACTACTCCACACAGCATCCCCAAAGAAGAGATAGGCAATGTGTCGAGCGATTGTAAAAAAAGGTCTCTCCCGATCCGACCTTCCACGTAGTTGGTGGGCAGACGCCACCGCCGCCGAGATTCTGACAAACCTCGCCCCCTTAAACCCGGGCTACCCGTACCTATGGCAGAGGTGTTGATAATCCAATACATGGTTCCCGGGGCGGCGGTAACCATACCCGCCTTCCAAATTACTGATACTACCTATTGACGGCCGGCGTGGTCAAGAGGTTAGGCTCCTGACTCGCAATCCGAAGGTCGTGGGATCAAATTATTCAAATAAATTTTATTTGACTAATTTGGGTTATTTCACAATTATTTCATTTAAAAATAATATATTTGCGTCACGTTCCAGAGTAGAAGATACTTTTGTATCGCCCTGGTGTAAGACCACCATTCAGAATTGAAACGTTGCTAAAAATGGCCGTGTTTGGTGACCAGATCTGAATAGCCAGGTAATTCCTCACTTCCTCTTCCCCATCTCCTTCCCTCCCCACCACCTCCAGCTTCACAATATACTCCATACTCCATAGTCATGTCATAGTCTCACTGGCTCCAGACGGGAGCATTTGGGTCTCTTATCGCCCTGGTGTAAGACCACCATTCAGAATTGAAACGTTGCTTGAAAATGGCTTTAGCCGTGTTTGGTGACCAGATCTGAATAGCCAGGTACTTCCCAACCTTCCTCTTCCCCACCTCCTTCCCCTCCCCGCTACCTTCAGCCTCACAACATACCCTGATTGGGGATGTCATAGTCTCACTGGCTCCAGACGGGAGCAGTTGAGATTCTTGTGCGGTATTCACTGTAAAAAAAAAATAAAAATTATGCACACGAATAAATATTTCAAAATGAGATATTTTTTACAATCCAACTGAATTTTACTCTTTTTTTCATGAATACCGTACAAGAGTCCCAACTGCTCCCGTCTGGAGCCAGTGGGACTATTGCACCCCCAATTGGGGTATTTTGCGAGGCTGAAGTTAGTGGGGGAGGGGAATGAGTTAGGGAAGATGAAGGTGGGGAAGTACCTGACTCTTCAGATCTGGTCACTAAGCACGGCTAAAGCCATTTCAAGTAACATTTCAATTCTTCCACTCTAATGGCAGTAAAATAAAATGAAAAAACAAAAACCGAAATATTTTAAAAAATATAACAATTTTTTTTTTTGTAGGTATCTATCTACTTTATACCTACTGTGTTTCTGTATCTATTTATGTCTACGCACTTCGATACACAAATTACAAATAACTACTACTAATTAAAATTCTGGAAGCGAGAATTGAACATCTTCATCTGAACCATACTGTAGGCCCAGCTCCGCGTGAACTAATAGGTACGTGAAACCCGGCTTGCGGCGGAACGAAATCTAGTTCCAAAAACGTCCGCTCGCGACCGCTGATGTGTGAGCGCTGTAGTCGGAATCGGAATTATGATTTGCTGGTATGACAGTCTTAACGAGTACTTTAATACCCTTTTAGCTTAGTGCCCTAATTCAGGCTATGGTATGCACGTGTAGCCCATTTTTACGTATCTAATTATTTAAGCATTTTGAAAATGTATTTTAATTTAAGGTTCAAATATGCCGTTGACAGGTGCAGAAAAATCAAAAAAGATAGAGAGACAAAATTAAAAAATATCCTGAAAAATATGAAACCTTTTAAAAAAACAAAGACAAAAAAAACACCAAAAGAAAATCAAAGAGCTAACCGAAGAAGATAAAATAGCAAAAAGAAGACGTTGAAGAGAACAGAAACAAAAAGAACAAGTGGATTCTCAACCGCGACAATCACGAAATAAAGTATCCGATACTTATCATTCGTTAAAAATGAGATACAGAAAACTTTTAACAATTTATAATAAGATTTTAAATACATCTGAACGCTGCCTTAGAGTTCCTAAACGTTACCAAGTATTTCTTTTTACGCCACTCTCCCGTTATTGCTGTGATTTATTTGCTAAGATTAATTAATATATCTCAAAGAAATTTGTTCTATTTTTTATAGATACAGTTTATGGTTCATTTTAAATTTGTTATAATTAAACATTCGTAAAACAAAAACCCACATTTGTCTTTCTAGAACAAATAATATATAGTACAAAGTACCCAAAAGTAGCGTAAAAGAATGTTTTTATTTAAAAACTTAATATTTAATTCAATGAGCGTAATTATTAATATTTTTTAGATGACTGGTTGTGTTTTCAATTCGTAAATAAAATTCTTAAATAATGAATTTCTTTTAAATTTCTTTATAAACTTTATGATATAAGTGACGTAAAAGATTTTTTCACCAACAGTACTAAACTTAAAGTGCAATTATTTTAAAAGTTTATTGATATTTTCTATTTTCAATACTGATGTCATGAAGTTCATACTTTCTTTAATAAATTGACGTATATTTTTAATCGAAATGTAGCATCTCACATAAGTGGAATTCTTATTACGCCACCGACATCTTTTTAGGAAAACGCCCGCGTGCAACAGAACAAAAGGAATCAGTGCTGCTAGCTCTATCGAGCAGGCCCCATTGAAATACCTGTAGACCAGACTTAGCATGTCTACATTGCGTCCATGCATTAGGTATGGCAATCGGTCCATATAAAACTAATTGTCACACAGACGGCTCGCCCTAATTAGCACAGAATTAAGTTGGTTTTTATGTATATTGGGTCTCCAGGCCAGAGGTGGCTTTTTAATTAAATTGTTGGACCTACGTACGAATTGTACAGTGTTCTTAGCTTGTCAACTGTGTTTGAGAAAACGGTGTCCTGCTAAAATCGTTGGGGTTTTTTGAGTAATTTTAACCTTTATGTGTGTTGAAAACTATATGAAAAGGTCAGAATCACTTGCACTGTATATCGGCTTAGAAACATTTTTTATTTTATATATGTCGCTTCTCAGGCGGCTTGGAAATAATGATCTATGATTTTATTGCGCGTCATTTTTTCTCAAGGTCGCCAAAGTGCCACATTCAATAGCCTGAAGAATCTGCTAGCCCCAAAATGTAATTCAAGATGTGATATGAATCAAATTAATGTAAACCTGAAAGGCCACATGCATAGAAACTTCTATATAATTGTCTATGACTTCATACTGTCTATGTGAATTGGTTTATTTTTGTGTCTATGCATAACTTATGTATTTGGTTGACACAAGATTTCTGACCGTCAGTCATTTCATCCTGTTTCCAATCTCCAATTCTACATAATATCCCTTACTCTGTTTAATCCACGAAGTTAAATGTATCATCCCATACTTGTGGTAGTTATTGGTAAGTTTTAATGCTGATATTAATCACTTTTCGGCTATGAAAATGTTGTTTCAGGAATTTTCATTTTGGGTTGAATCAATTACCTGCCGCTGCTCCCACAGCAGGGCCATGGATCTACTAAATCCTGAGACTGTTTCCATCAAGACGGAACCAGGGCCCCAGGAAGAAGGCGGAGGTGTAATGCTGTATACGGATATAGATTTCGACCTCCAAGATGTAAAGAAGGAATGTTTGCAATATGCGGAGAATACACAAACAGCCAGTTAGTTAAATTAAATATATTAAAAATATAGCATGTGTAATTTTGAATTCAGCTTACTTGTATTACTTGCGATAAGTTCCCGATTCCTCATGTTTTTACCTCTTTTTATTTGGGACATGTTATAAGTTACATTATGCACTATAAATGCGTAAATATTGATGGAAGTAAAAACCTTTCCATTGACTTCTTCAAGAGCAGGGTCCTTCTTGAAGCATCGGTCCCTGAAGCGAACATCTGTGGTCATTCTTTTATCTTATATTGACCTTAAAAAATCTTTTCCAAATTCCCGCCTGTACAAATGGTAAATAATGATCTTTAATCTTTTAAGTTTTAGTTTTAAATAAAAAAAAATAGTTTTGTTGTGTGTCTACGTACTATTGCAAAAGTGTGATGACCAAAGAAAGAAAGTCTGTCAGTTTTATTGACTATGAAAACGCATTTGACATGGTAAAACATGCTGACCTAATGAAAATGCTTGCGGATTATAATGTTGACACCAAAGACCAGAATTTCATTAAAAACCTGTATTGGTTCCAAACAGCAAAAATAAGACATGGGTACGAGAGATCTAATCCATGATGAGTACGACCATACTGTATCCTGTCATTACTATTGTTTAATCTCTGTTCCAACTATGTCTTTAAAATAGCCCTGAGTACCGAGAAAGGTCTGAAGATCAACGTAGTTGTGATTAATAACATAAGATACGCAGATGATACTGTATTACTAGCTGACCGTATCCAGATGGTCTCCAAGATCTATTAAATCTTGTTAATAATGCTGGTGAGCAACTGAGCCTAACAATCAACGTCAATAAAACTAAATGGATGACATTTGGACGACTAGATCACTCTGGATCAGTGATACAGTTAAATGGTTGCAATGTCGAAAAGGTGGAATGATTTAGATACCTCGGCAGCACTCTCACGGAGACTCTTGACCCAGATCGACCACCATAACACGGCATGTGCCTTTTTTTTTACATGAGCTCCACACAGGAGGCCCCGAGGAAAATAATTTCCCTCAGGGCCTATGTCATCTTTGCGGTTGCTGTGTAAAGGGTTTTTTTAAGGAAAGGAAGGAGAGGGTAGTTCTGGGAAGGATAAGGGTTTAAGGGGTGGGTAGGAATCTGGGGTTCAGTGTGCCTTGTTCATCTGCATCCAAGACGTAGACAAACCTCACCCCATGAACCCTGGCACCCCTGCTAAATCACCAAACGTAACGAACCACTTGGGGTGACCTATGGCAGAAGTGTTGGTTATCCAATAAAGGTTCCCGGGGCGGCGGTGCCCATTCCCGCCGCCCAAATTGGAATAATGAAAATTTTAATGCATAATGAAAATTTAATGCCTGAATAATGTAAATTTAAAAAATAGAGGTTAAGTGCAGAATTGAAGCAACGAGAATTACATTCAGTAAAATGAAATCCCTCTTCTGCAATGACAAAATTAATTTAAAACTAAGGCAAATAAAGTAAAATTATTATGTGTGGTTGGTCGTGCTGTATGGATGTGAGACATGGACTTTGAAAGTAAATACAATGAACAGATTAGAGACTTTTCAAATGTGGCTTCACCGGTGAATGCTCAAAGTCCATGGACTGCGGCTTTCAATTTTGGAGGCGGATATGGGTACCGCCGTCCCGGGAACCATTTATTGGACAACCAACACCCCTGCCACAGGTCACCCCAAGTGGTTTGCTATGTTTGGTGACTTAGCAGGGGTGCCCGGGTTCATGGGATGAGGTTTATCTAGGTCTTTGTGGCGGACACGTTTGTCCAACCACTGCGTGGCGGGCTGGATCGGAGGGGACTGATTGAGGAAGGCCTTTTGACCTCTCCAGCCGGATTCTCCTGACCCTTCGCCTTGCACCGCAGTCTTTGGAATAGATTCATACGTCGGTCACTCCTGGCCACATTGACCCCCAGATTCCTACCCATCTCTCATACCTTTTTCCTTCCCATATCTTCTTCTCCTTTGTTTCCCTTAAAAAACCCTCCACACAGCATCCGCAAAGATGACATAGGCCCCTAGGGAAATTGTTTTCCTCGGTGCCACCTGTGTGGAGCTAATGTAAAAAAATGATCATTAACACAGAAATTTTCAGGCGGGCTAGAGCAGATATAAAACTGCTCACATTAGTAAAAGTCAGAAAAATTTTATATCTGGGTCACATACTTCGAGGGCATATATATCACTTGCTCCAAGTAATATTAAAAGGCAAGATAGAGGGTCGCCGAGGGCCTGGTAGGAGTCAAATATCTTGGCTGCGAAATGTACGAGGGTGGACCAGTATTAGAAGTGTGGAGGAGCTATTTGTGGCAGGGCAAGATACAGATACATTTACCAGAGTGATCGCCGATATCGGAAGGATGTAGAAGAGGTCATGTAGATCATAGAAAAATGTATTATATTTTTTTTTTGCAGGTGGCACTAATGTGGAGACAGTTGCCATTAAGACGGATCTTGGATACCGAGAAGACGCTGAAGGGAGTTTTCCTTATATGGATATTAACATAAAACTGTCGGATATTAAAAGGGAACGCTTAGAACGCATTGAAAGAATGAACCAGACAGCAGGTAAAACCGATTTTCATTGTAAGATTTAACATTTTATCATATTATCGTATCCATTTTTTCAAATTATCGCAGGTAAAATGTTTCAATGAGCCTTTTTTATCCGTATTATTTTTCAAATTTGTCGACAGATCTGAAGACGCAGCCCGTAGATGAACGATTCTCTTGTCCTCATAGCAACTACTCCAGTTCTCACAAGAATTATGTTGTTAGTCACCTTCGCACCCATATTGGAGTTAAACCTTTTTCGACGATCCACACACTGACTCACAGTGGAGAAAAACCTTTTTCATGTTCCGAGTGCAACTATTCATGTTCCCTTAAGGGCCATATGACGAGACACATGCTGACTCACAGTGGAGAAAAACCTTTTTCATGTTCCGAGTGCAACTATTCATTTTCCCAAAAGGAAAATCTGACTAGCCACAAGCTGACTCACAGTGGAGAAAAACCTTTTTCATGTTCCGAGTGCAACTATTCATGTTCCCAAAAGGGCCATCTCACTAGACACATGCTGACTCACAGTGGAGAAAAACCTTTTTCATGTTCCGAGTGCAACTATTTATGTTCCCACAAGAATCAACTGACGAGACACATGCTGACTCACAGTGGAGAAAAACCTTTTTCATGTTCCAAGTGCAACTATTTATGTTCCCTCAAGAATCAACTGACGAGACACATGCTGACTCACAGTGGAGAAAAACCTTTTTCATGTTCCGAGTGCAACTATTCATGTTCCCAAAAGGGCCATCTCACAAGCCACAAGCTGACTCACAGTGGAGAAAAACCTTTTTCATGTTCCGAGTGCAACTATTCATGTTATCGAAAGGACCATATGACGAGACACATGCTGACTCACAGTGGAGAAAAACCTTTTTCTTGTTCCAAGTGCAACTATTCATGTTCTCAAAAGGGCCATATGGCGAGACACATGCTGACTCACAGTGGAGAAAAACCTTTTTCATGTTCCGAGTGCAACTATTCATTTTCCCAAAAGGAAAATCTGACTAGCCACATGCTGACTCACAGTGGAGAAAAACCTTTTTCATGTTCCAAGTGCAACTATTCATGTTCCCGCAAGGGCAATCTGACTAGCCACATGCTGACTCACAGTGTAGAAAAACCTTTTTCATGTTCCGAGTGCACCTATTCATGTTCCTACAAGAGCAGTCTGATGATCCACAAACGGACCCACAGTGGCGAAAAATCTTTTTCTTGTTCCATGTGCAACTATTCATGTTCTCAAAAGGGCCAAATGGCGAGACACATGCTGACTCACAGTGGAGAAAAACCTTTTTCATGTTCCGAGTGCAACTATTCATGTTCCCAAAAGGAAAATCTCACTAGCCACTTGCTGACTCACAGTGGAGAAAAACCTTTTTCATGTTCCGAGTGCACCTATTCATGTTCCTACAAGAGCAGTCTGATGATCCACAAACGGACTCACAGTGGAGAAAAACCTTTTTCTTGTTCCAAGTGCAACTATTCATGTTCTCAAAAGGTACATATAGCGAGACACATGCTGACTCACAGTGGAGAAAAACCTTTTTCATGTTCCGAGTGCAACTATTCATGTTCTCAAAAGGGAGATTTAACGAAACACATGATGACTCACAGTGGAGGAAAGCCTTTTTCATGTTCCGTGTGCAACTATTCATGTTCTCAAAAGGGAGATTTAAAGAAACACATGATGACTCACGGTGGAGAAAAACCTTTTTCTGGTTTCAAGTGCAACTATTCATGTTCTCGAAAGATCATATGACGATACTAAAGTTGACTCACAGTGGAGAAAAACTTTTTTCATGTTCCAAGTGCAATTATTCATGTTCACTAAAGGGCCATATGGCGAGACACATGCTGACTCACAGTGGAGAAAAACCTTTTTCATGTTCCGAGTGCACCTATTCATGTTCCTACAAGAGCAGTCTGATGATCCACAAACGGACCCACAGTGGCGAAAAACCTTTTTCATGTTCCGAGTGCACCTATTCATGTTCCTACAAGAGCAGTCTGATGATCCACAAACGGACTCACAGTGGAGAAAAACCTTTTTCTTGTTCCAAGTGCAACTATTCATGTTTAAAAAGGTACATATTGCGAGACACATGCTGACTCATAGTGGAGAAAAACCTTTTTCATGTTCCGAGTGCAACTATTCATGTTCTCAAAAGGGAGAGTTAACGAAACACATGATGACTCACAGTGGAGGAAAGCCTTTTTCATGTTCCGTGTGTAACTATTCATGTTCTCAAAAGGGAGATTTAAAGAAACACATGATGACTCACGGTGGAGAAAAACCTTTTCCTGGTTTCAAGTGCAACTATTCATGTTCTCGAAAGATAATATGACGATACACAAGCTGACTCACAGTGGAGAAAAACCTTTTTCATGTTCCAAGTGCAATTATTCATGTTCCCACAAGGGCAGTCTGAAGATCCACAAGCTGACTCACAGTGGAGAAATACCTTTTTCATTTCCCACATGGTGACTCACAGTTGAGAAAAACCTTTTTCATGTTACGAGTGCAACTTTTCATGTTCTGAAAAGGGCATTCTGCTTCGCTGCAAGCTTACAGTGGAGAAAAACCTTTTTCTTGTTCCGAGTGAACTATTCATGTTCTGAAAAGGGTAGTCGGAAGAAACACATGCTGACTCACAGAGGAGAAAAATCATTTTTATGTTCCGAGTGCAACTAATCATGTTCCCGCAAAGGCAGTATGACTAGCCACATGTGGACTCACATTGGGGAAAAACCTTTTTCCTGTTCTGAGTGCAACTATTCATGTTATCAAAAGTATCTTCTGACGAGGCACATTTTACTCACAGTGGAGAAAACCATTCTATTTGTTCCGAGTGCTCCTATTAATTTTCTCGAAAGGGGGTTTTAAAGAAACTTTTGCTTACTAACAGTGTAGAAAAACCTTTTTCATGTTCCGCGTGCATTTATTCTTGTTCTCGAAAGGACAATCAGATGACTCACATGCTGCCTCACAGTTGAGAAAAACCTTTTTTTGTGATCCGAGTGCAGCTATTTCTCTTCTCAAATGAGAGATTTGAAGAAGTTCGTGTGAACTACACAAAATTTAGACTTGCTCGTAACTAACAATGATCGATAGTGTTGATCTGTTGTTTCACCAGGGAGTCTCCGATGTTTTAAATTAGTATCATGTAAAAATAGTTTTTAAGGCGAAAACTGCTAAATCTTTTGAATTTATTCTGAATCCCTTGGTAAAAGGTTTTTTGTTCTCTTAGCAGTGTATAGTCTTATAATGTCTTAATGGACGTGGTATAGAGGAGAAATGTCCTGTGTTTGTGTGGTTGGTAGATATATAGACAATATCTTGCATCCTCCTCGTTGAATATCTTGATAGTGTGTTGATTTTAATTTGGGATTAAATGTTTGGTGTATCAACTGATGCATGTATAATTAATAACAAGAGGTGGTGGTGTATTATTATCTATAAACTCAAAACTGATTTCCAGAAAACTTAATTGCGTCTTCAAAAATCTTAAACAATTATTAATTATGGTGTCTACTAAAAAAGTAAAAATTATATTAGGATGCATCTACATTCCCCCATCGTCTGATGCCCAAGTTTATAAAGACCATTACACTGAAGTAGAATTAATGCGTAAAAAATTCCCTAGAGCTAATATGATTTTGATAGGAGATTATAATATACCTAATGTAGTATGGGATTCTGAATATTTACAAACTTTTTGCCCAGACAATATTAATCATGGTTCCCATGAAATAATTGAAATGTCTAATTTTCTAAACCTTCGGCAGATTAATTTTGTTAATAATGTTAATTCCCGTCCTTTAGATCTTGTATTCACGAACTCCGACAATGTCAATGTTTTACGTGCAAAAGAATGTGTCCTACCAATCGATGTGCATCATCCACCTCTGGTAATTTTCTGTAAAAGTACTATCATGAAAAATACTAGAAAAACTAGTTATAAATAAACTTTTTTAAAGCTGATTTCACAAAAATAATTGAGTTTCTCTCCTCGATAGATTGGTCATTTTTGAACCTAAATGATAACATTAATTTGGTAGTAGAAAAATTTTATAATATTTTATATAATGCTATTGATTTACATGTTCCCATGACAAAAAATTATGTTACTGTATACCCCAAATGGTTTAGTAAAGATCTTATTGAAATTATTTCGCAAAAGAAAATTTGTCACAAAATTTATAAAACAACTAGGAATATAGATGACTTCAATAAATTTCGTGATCTGCAACCAAAATCAAAAAGAATGTCAAAAATGTGCTATTTGAACTATATTGAGAAATTTGAACAATTGTTAATCCGCAAACTGTTTTCAAATTCTCTGAGACTCTTAATAGTAAAGAATCAGGATTTCCTTCCACAATGTATTATAAACACAGAATAGCCGATAACTCTTTAGATATGGTAAACTTATTTGCTGATTGCTTTGGTGAAGTCTATGACACTAAAACTCATGATTTAACATTTGACGATTCTATTGACTTTAACAATTGTATATTTAATGAAACTGATATTAAAAAGAAAATTATTTCTTTAAAACAAAATAAATCTGCTGGCCCTGATAACGTTCCTCCAATATTTGTATTAAAATGTGTATCCATATTAACAATTCCACTAATGAAAATTTTTAATCTCTCTTTGAAAACTGGAATTTTTCCTGATCAATGTAAGAATAGTTTCTTGACGCCTATATTTAAAAAAGGTGATAAAACTGACGTCTCTAATTATAGACCTATATGTATACAATCTGCAATTCCTAAATTATTTGAATCTATTTGATTAACGAAACTTAACAGGGAATTTATTAAAGTTATTACACTATTTCAACATGGATTCATTTCGGGAAGATCAACTCTAACAAATCTTATGATTTATCAACATCGAATAATTGAAACATTGAATAAACGATCCCAAATTGATTCAATTTACACAGACTTTAGCAAGGCATTCGATAAGGTATCCCATGAAATTTTAATTCACAAACTAAAATCTCTTGGTATCTTTGGTAGTTTGTTAAACTGGTTCATAAGTTACTTGACATGTAGAAAACTTTCTGTAAAAATTTTAGATTCCATTTCAAAGCAATTTGTGGCTTCTAGTGGAGTTCCACAAGGTTCCCATTTAGGACCTGTATTATTTTTAATATTTATCAACGATATTGTAAAAAATTTTAAAGGTGTAAACATACTCTTGTTTGCTGATGACCTAAAAATTTACAAAACGATTACCTCCATCAATGATTGTAATATTCTTCAAGCTAATCTTGATCGCTTACAGGATTGGTGTAATTGTAATGAACTATTTTTAAATATTGAAAAATGTCAATTTATATCTTTCTGTAGAAACAAAAATCCTATTAATTCTAATTCTAGTATCAACAATATATCTCTTAAAAAGATGTCTCATATTAAGGATCTGGGTATCGTATTTGATGAAAAATTAACATTTGTTCCACACATTAATGAAGTTACTAATAAGGCTATGAAATGTTTGGGATTTATTTTAAGAACAGTTAAAGATTTTACGTCACTTTATTCATTTAAAATTCTCTTCACTGCTTTAGTAAGAAGTGATTTAGAATACAATTCCACTATTTGGTCTTCATACTATAAAGCACATCAAAAACAAATTGAAAAAGTTCAACATAAATTTTTAAGGTTCATTAATTACAAACTCTCCATACCCATTGAACAAATTAATTATGTTAACTTAATGAAATTACTTAAATTAACTGACCTTTCGTGTAGAAGAACCAAGAGCGATTTAGTTATTTTATTCAAATTGGTTAATGCATCACTTGACGCACCTGACTTAACAAAACTCATAACATTCGGAGTACCAAATCGTAACACGAGACTTTCTGAGCTGTTCTTTGTTTATCCGTCTAAAACTAACTATTTCATTAACTCCCCAATCCAAAGACTACATAGGCTTGGAAATAAATTCAGTTCCGTTTACATTTTTATTTATACCTTACCTAAATTTATATCAGAAATTTCAAAAATCTGATTTAAATTTTATTATTATTCTTCTTATATTTTTTGTTGTTATTTCTTTTTAATTCTGATTCCTTTCTTTTAGTGTAAAGGAAGAGAAATAATAATCGGTATTTTATTGTTTCTATTTCTATTATTATTATGTTACAGGATTTATCTCAATGCTCCAAGGGCGTAAATAAATAAATAAATAATTTTTTGTAGAAGCGATAATTCGGAAAGTTTACGTTTAGCTGTCAGTGTAATTTATAGTGTAGCATTCGGTCGTTATACATTCTAAATTGATAAACCTTTGCCATGAGCAATTACACGGGTTAATTTTCTTTGTATGGATCGATTCTATAATAAGGAACTCCAGTGAAAAATATTATGGCTTTAAAAAAATATGTTCATATAGACCAAGAAACGCTGATTCTGAATATATAAGATTTATTTCATAATATTAAACGCAGAGTTTTTAAAAAAATATTAAAAAGTGCATTTTTAAACCTCTTCTCAAAACACAGCGTTAAGTTGGCATTACTGAAATGGTTAACGGTGACGTCACTGTTAACCTGTCACCTGGTGATAGTGTGTATTGTATTGTATTGACATTTGAAATGACTTGAAGTGCACACGTACCTATGCAATTCAACATTTCGTGTTTTTGGTTTATTTTCATACTGTTTATAGAGATTTAGATAAATAACAGTTATTGTATTTATTGAAACATAATTTAGGCCCTCAACAATTTACGAAAATTTGCGGACAATCTGCAATAAATTTTGTCTATTTGAGGTTAAAGTCGTGTCATATTTTGACATTTAGTTTACGTATTTTCAAATTGTTTTTAGTATAGGGCCTTTTATACAAGTTGTTACACACTCGTCATGATCAGTGTATTATAAATACCAGTGTTTCTGTATGTGTTATACGTAAAACAATGTACCTACAAAGTAACGCCTGACACAAAACACGATGTCACATGTATTTGCAATGAAAGAGATGATTTATTGTTTTTATATTGCACTTTGATAAATACAATAACAGTAGCGGTGAAATGTGGACATTTTACCAATGTTTTTCTATATTAAAAGCAGTTAATCTTGAATAAAAAACACACCTCACACCTAAAAGTCATTACAAAGCATTCCGCCTTCCGCCATCCGCCATGATTCTTCATTCAAACAGGGATGTTCTGCCCAAAAAAATTATTTCCCTAGATTTCGAAGTGAAATTTCCCTAGAATTTCACATTTACGCAATTACCTACGTAGCCACCTGATTGTGTAACACTAATCCTGTTATATGTTAATTAATATGATAATTAATTGGAAAGATATCGGAACTTGGTAAATATACTAATAATACCGTGATTTTACAAATAAAACACTTTTTGCTACGTGAAGTAATAATTTAAAAGTACGAATATACTCACCACTGAATTAGAAACTGAATTCCAAATTTAAAAAAAAAAACACTTTGCAAAATAAAAATCATAAGCAACCCGCCGCTCATTTGTACCAAGCCTGGTATTTTGAAGACCCCCCCCCCCGAACGTGTCACGTAGTATGGGTACGTTCCCTAATATCATTTTGAGTTGTCAGTGTTAAAAATAACATTGCATGTAAGTACATGAACAATAATTAAGATTCATAGGAATTCCAAAAAATATATATACGTATATATATATAAATAATACCAGTAATATTGTCATATGTAATAAAAATTTTGCCAGAGTTCGAAATTTCCCTAGATTTTGTCCTGATTTCCCTTATCCCTAAAAATATTTTTCTCCCCTAGATCTAGGTAAATTTCCCTCGAGATAACATTACTGATTCAAAATGACAACTTAAAAAGTAAAAAAACTAACGGTGGGTGAAGACCACCATAGATACGGTGCGTTTCTGGGAGTCTTTAAAAATTAAAACTTTGACAATTATTTTAACTATTAAAACTAACTATAAAAATAAAAATGCAGTTATTTAAGTTTGAAGGTCTTTATTCATTAAAAAAAAATAATAAAAAATGGACTGGAGTTCTCTATTGTGAATCTCATAATTGGGAGACCAAATAGTTGATCCGTATTCCAGAATACTTAGCACAATTGATTTATATGTTAAAGTTTATTCTGTACTTAAACAATTTGTGATACTTAGCGTTAATCCTAATATTTGAAATTGTACTTACATGTATATTGAAGCTAAGAGACGAGTCAAATATCACGCCCAAGTCTTTAATTGAAGTTTTGTTTAATAAAGGGACATTGCTAATGTGATATGTATTTGAAAATATATTTCTGTTCTTTGTTGCAAATCGGTGCAATCTTCTAATGATGTGATTTCTTCATACAGACTGGGGTCGTCTGCATGAAGGAGATATTTTAAAATTATTTCATTGATAAAGATTAAAAATAGCAAGCGTCCAAGATGAGAGCTCTATGGAATTCCCAATGTTACAGTAAAAAGATCTGCGAATTATCCTCCTACAACTACTTGTAGTTAATAATCAAATTAAACAGGTTTTTGGAACGCGTAACGTCATAATGACACATTTTTTTATATTGAAGAAATGTTTATTCTCAACTGCCCATGAAGATATTGCGCCTAAATCAAGTTGTAATTTAAAACAATCTTGATTGTCGCATATCATCCTGAGTAGTTTGAGATCGTCAGCAAAAAGCAAGCAAGTTGTACTTTGGATGCGTTCTTGAACATCATCTATTGTATCAAGAATAGTAGAGGTTCCAAGTTTGACCCCTGAGGTATTCCTGATTTGCAGGGAATTCTTTGGACTCATGGGCACCGATGCATACATACTCTTTTTTTTTTTTAAATACGTCACAAGAAATTGTATTAGATGTTGGTCATAGCCTATTCTATGGATCTTTTATGTACGTCATGATCCACGCGATCGAATGCCTTTGCAAAGCCAGTATAAATCACGTCAGTTATAAATATATATATATATACATTGAGGTATATAAATAGAGAAGCAAACTTCATTACCGCTCATCGAAAAAAGCGTAACCACTCTACAACTGCAACGACGTAGCTTTGGAATCACTAAACATTTGAAAGTAAACATATATTTGTCTCACTTGCACAAGTTACGAGAACATTACCACCGCTAGGATTAGATAAAGCCAGAAACGCAAACCTGCAATAGCGGCTTGGTGTTGCCCACTATTTAAAATTTTACCCAAAATAAACAATTAAATAGTTCTTTTTAACGTTAGTTTGTAATAAAATAAACTTTTTTAAATTTGTTTTTTTCATTATATGACTGAAAGAATGCACAACTAATGAAATAATGAAGTCATTATTTGTTCCAATATTTTTTATTGAACCAATAGTATATAATACTCAAACAGAAATTGTTTCAAAAGTGTTTTCTAAGTTCTTTTCTCGAAAATCGAATTATTTCCACCCACTTCTCACGGCGTGCTGCATCTTATGGTGCCCTGCAAAATTATTAATATAAAATACGTAAAAAAATATAATTACTTACTAGATTATTCATTAATAAACTAAAATAAGTTTTAATGAAGTATGTTATATGAAGATTAAAACATAATTTTTATTAAGTATTTTAATATGGTTACCTCCATAGTAACTTATTCAATAAATTATGTATTCTCCCATTAATGTGGGAAAACCAAAACGACTTTTTAGTGGCAACACTGAACCTATATTAGAGTATTTGACATTTTATTTCATTTTCTGCTTTTTTAAATTAAATGTGAATATGTAAACAATAAACTTAGGTGTGGAAAGTAATTCCACTTGCTTTATTATGTTGAATCGCATTTTTTAGCGACGCATTTAACCATTTTGGTGATAGTTTTGATCGCGTATCGTCCGGCACAAGTCGGTCGGCGTCACAATGAACACTGGACTGACGTTAGCGGGGCATATGCTTCTGGACATATGTACAGTGGCAATGCTTTGGTTCGGTCATTAGTCATCTAGTATATATATATCAATGTATATATATATATATATATATATATACACGGTGTCCGGAAACTCGTAGTACAAGCGGAAAACTGGTGAACCTACATCACATAGACAACCCAAATAAACATAAAGATTTTCAATTTGAGCATTTTCAAATTTAAAATTAAAAAAAAAAAAAAATTAAAAAATTCGGCTTATTTAGGGTTAAAATTTTAAAAAGGCGGAAATGTCATGATGACAGATGGAAGATGTTCCACCTCACGGATAATACGGAAGGTTCAACGTTGTCGAAGTTTGATGCACGGATAATACGGAATGTTCCTTTTTTAACTAATAGACAATCAAATATGACGTTTGTCGGAAGTACCTACCAATCTTATAAAATAAATTATCTAAAATAAACTCGCATTTCATCATCATTTTAAAAAACATCCCAGGTTTTTGAATGGTTTGTTGGCAAAGCAGGATTTGTCTAGCGGGTTTGTGTAATTATTCTAATAAATTTCTTTCCATGTTCTACTGTTATAAATACAGGTACAAACTTGTCAATAATGCATTCACTTTGTTATACGCAAAAATATGTTTTCTATGATTGGCAGCATTGATGAAATGTTAAAATAAAAACGATGAAACATGGCGTTTCCGCGCGAGTGGAAAAATATTAACAAAATTAAAATGTTAAATCCATATTTTTGGCATGTTTTTTGTTCTCCCCCGACATAAATACTCACTTTTCGTAATAATAAAGCTTAATCTAACTGTTTGGATAAAAAGTATTCCGTATTAACGAGTAAGCGGTTTAATGCATAAAAAATAATATTTATTCTCCCACCTCTTCTCTTCTAAACAATATGGTTAATTAGCGTACCTGTTTATTTTGTTATGTAGATAGTAGCCCCGAGCGGAGCATGTGAGCGTCCAAGACAGCATTGGTATTATTAATTGTATTATTCCATCGTAATGCACAATAATTAATCATGTTTAAATATGAAAATAACACACACTTTGTTTTAGAGTTTGTTATGATGAAATGGTGTTTGATTGATCTCGCACAAGTATTATTAATCACGTTTAGATATGAAAATAACACACAAGTAACACAAACTTTGTTTTAATGTTGTTTTAATGAAAGGGTATTTAATTTTTGTTATTACTTTTTGGGATATTATGCCGTGTTGCGTTACCTCCTTCTTTAGCAAACGTTTCGGACAGCGTAACAGTGTCCGAAACATTGGCTAAAGAAGGGGGTAGCGCAACACGGCATAATATCCCTAAAACTAATAACAAAAATACTTTAAGCCGTGAAAATCTAAAATCGTATCTGGGGTATTTAATTAATCACATTTAAATATGAAAATAACACACAGTTTATTTTAAACCTTGTTAAATGAAGGGTTTGTACGCCGTTCAATAAGAAAAGATATCAATCGACCGCAATCTTCATCATACGTCAACGACCGCAATCAACAAGAGACAAAACAAACTGACGAAAAATAAAGAAATAAATTTGTGGCGTAAACAAATATCCGGTCAGTCCTATTAAATTATCGCTGAACACTGGGAATATTATTTAATTTATTTTAGCAGCATAGGTATGATTTTTACAGAGTTAATTATTGCGGACATCAAACAAAAATAGGTATACCTATCAAGGGTATGAGGGATGGGTAGGAATCTGAGAGTCAGTGTATCCAGGAGTGACGGACGCATGAATTCATTCCTCCCATGGCTGTGGAATATGATTTTAATAGTCCAGTCAGCCAAAGTCGTAGAACACCAATTGAAACACCATCGACTACTACCATTTAGACAAGTGTTTAGCCAAAAGTCCCCGCTCCTACGCCCCTTGCTTCCCCACCTGTGCCCGCCCAAACATGAAAAGTGTAAGGGTTTTGTAAATCACGTCTATCTCGATTACTAAACAACATATGGGGTTGAATTTTTTTTTATTCTCTTTGCTGTAACATTGTCTACAATTAATATTCAGTTAACTTTCGTCGTAACTTTTACCGTTTGTTTGTAATTCGTATGAAAAGGTAAAAATTTGTATATTTTTTGGCATGTAATTTTACATTTTGTCACAGAACTTTTCAGGCCGACATTTTATGAAAAAATGTTTCCTACAAAGATTGTAGCCCTTTCTATGAGCTGTAAAGTAATATATTTTAATGTGTACTTTATGGCTAGAAAACATCAGATATCAACCGTGAATGCTTGGTGCACCATCTCTGCGTCGCTCCGCGGCAGCCGATTCATTACCGCACTATTAATGTATGATGTTTATACTCATTAATTGTATTTTTTGTCAATTGTTTTAAATTTTGGTTATACTGAAGAAGTGAAATTATGCTTACTGGTATCAGTTCAAGTTTCAGCAACTAAAAATGCCAGAGTATTTCAGTTTAAAATCTATAACTTTATTTATTGAATGGAAGTATAAACTAGCTCGAGTTTCGAGAGAGTACGGCCTCAACCACTCTCACGATCTCCTGCCATGCAGCTGGTCAAATAAAAGCCGCCAAGATTCAGACAAACCTCACCTCATGAACTCGGGGACCCCTGCTAAGTCACCAAACGTAGCGAACTACTTAGGGTGATCTACGACGAAGGCGTCCACTAATATCTACAGGAATTCCAAAAACTGAAAAAATCTAACTAATATCTATGAGAACCAAAGTGCGTACGAATATCTACAGCTCAATTGCTGACTAATATCTATGAGAACCAAAGTTGACGAATATCTACGGCACTGGCATAGGTTGGATTTGCAATTATGTATACCATATTGGAAAACGTACTAATGCAGTTTAAAAAAAACTTTATTTATTTATGTATGTAAAAACCCCTAATATCGACCTATTGGACACATTTAGCTGATTATTAAGGATTTGGGTTTTTGTTTTAACAGCTTTCTTTATTTCGAGTGCTTCTAAATTATGTAGTCTGTTACCATAACTATTTCTATGTGAGTTAGGTTAGGTCAGTTTAGGTTGAGGTGCCGTGTATTTCGAAATAAATAAATATCTTTGTATTATGACCAATAAATTATGTTCAATAAATTATTGTCCTCGTAAACAGCAAAATACGTAATATTATGCAAAAACTTCATGTACTTTAAACAATTAAGCCTTTACGTAATTAGTAATTACGTAATTGAAGTAATTTAAGCTTCTCCGTACAACCTCTTGCTCAGCTGCCCTCTGTAGATATTAGTCCAACCTACGCTCTGTAGATATTAGTCAACACTAGGACCGTCATAGATATTCGTCCGATCTTAGCTCTGTAGATATTAGTCAACACTCTGAAGTTCGTAGATATTAGAGCTGTTGATATTCGTCTGACATACAGGCTGTAGATATTAGTACCTGGAGTCACCTACGGCAGAGGTGTTGGTTATCCAATAAATGGTTCCCGCGGTGGCGGTACCCATACCCGCCTTCTAAATTGATAAATTTTATTACATTATAAAAAAATAATAAAAAAACCTTGTTCAAATTGGTTCGAACACGACTGTAGTCAAATGGCGGCCATGTTTGTTGTGTTGTAGCAACCATTTTTATTTCCGTTCCCGAGGGTAAAACGGTCCAAGTCCGAAATTTGAAGAAATGAGTTTTTGATGTAGACTTGAAGTAAATTATCATGTTTATCAGTGGCAGAAAGATGGAAGTCCCATTATGAAGAAAAAATACGATTTTGATGCAAGTACATGATGCAACAACTATCATAGAAGCAGAAGGGTGTACCATGGACTTTATTCCTTTTATAATACACCACATGTCATAACAAAATAGTCCACTTCATTTAGAGGCAGTAGGACTCAAGTCCATGTTTTTGTTTTTTTTTTACATGAGCTCCACACAGGAGGCCCTGAGGAAAATAATTTCCCTCGGGGCCTATTTCATCTTTGGGGATGCTGTGTGGAGGGGTTTTTTAAAGGAAGGGAAGGAGAGGAGAGTTCTGGGAAGGAAAAGGGTTTAAGGGGTGGGTAGGAATCTAGGGTTCAGCATGTCCTGGTCATCCGCCTGCAAGACCTAGACAAACCTCACCCCATGAACCCGGCACCCCTGTTAAATCACCAAACGTAGCGAACCACTTGGGGTGACCTATGGCAGAGGTGTTGGTTATCCAATAAAGGTTCCCGGGGCGGCGGTACCCATTCCCGCCTCCCAAATTGAAAAGTTGACTCAAGTCAGCGTTTTTTTTTAAACAATTATTTTTAAAGGCTTTACTATAAAAATTTAGTTTAATTTGCTCCTTTTTAAAACAAAACTAACTGATTTAATAATTAGTTTTTTTCTTATCTATCATACAACATCTCCTGAACATTTACCTTTTTGGACTTGCTTCCGTATGTTTCGGGTACAGAATTTGGTTCAAGGCCAAGCCATTCGGATTAGTAGCTTACCCCTTCTATTGTGTTGATCGAACCGATCGCAGAAAGGGACAGCAAATTTCGCATTGCACTTTGACTTGAAAGCGCAAAAATAATGAACAGCTGTTTTTAACCGTGAAACGACCGTACTACACGGAATAAAATTATGGATAATTTCAAAATAATGCTTTAAATCCGGATTTCTATGTTTGTTTTCTTTTAATTAGTTTTTATTAGTTAGGTACTATGAACGTCAGTAATAATTTATAAGAATTTGACCAAAAAAAAAATCAACTTCTGACTCGATTTACTCGAAAACGAAAGCTCAAATCAAAAAAAATTATACTACAAAATCGACTCCAAATGTGATGAGGATTCCCCAGTTTCCCGCTTGTACTACGAGTTTTCGGACACCTTGTATATATATATAATATGTTGATAGGTTTAATTCCTTTTTATTAATTTCTAAATAAAACACTTGTGTTGCAAAGTTTTTTTTAACTAAGAAACGACATTTATGTTTATTAATATCACTTTGAATGGTTTTTTCTAACAATCAAATAATAGAATAACAAAACAAATGACAATCGATGATTGCATTCTAATTGACATTATAGGATTCAAATTTAAAGGGAATATATTTCCTTTACATCTCCCCCCCTGCGGGAAAGAAAATTATTGCAAAAATTTTCATTCATCTTCGATATCCTCTTCATGGTTCATCAATGCAGGTGCTGGAATTAATTTCGAGATGTGGAAAAAATTTGATTCTAATTTTTTTCGACCAGTATTTATCTTGTAAATTGAGTTTGATAATTTTTCTATTATTTTGTAGGGTCCGATTCTCAATTCGTCGAGCTTCTTCCTGTTAAGTTTGTTTCCATTCTCCACAAAAACAGTATCACCAACTTTGAAGTTAATATGTCTCCTGGTTTTATCGTAAATCATCTTGTTGTAATTATGTGACTTTATAGTATTTTCCAGAGCTTTTTTTCTGTCTTGAATCAAATCGATGTCAGTCTTCTTAAGTTTTAACTCATTTGGCAAAATCGTAACATCTGTGCCGTTAAGTAGGTACTGAGGCGCATAACCAGTGACAGTGTGCTCCGTTTCATTATAGTTTTTTACACAATTACGGGCTATAGTTGTCCAAGCCACTTTTAAGTCATTTTCGTTGATTTTGCATCTAATTTTATTGACTAGCGTTTGATTTAATCTTTCATTTAATCCATTTGAGAAAGGCGAGTTTACTGCAGTAAAAATGATTGGAATATTTTTTTCATCCAAAAATTTTTTGAATTCTCTAGAATTAAGACCCGGATATTGTCTGATAGTATCATGCCAATGTCATTAGTTTCTGTGGAGTTTAAGAGTTTGATGAAATCGTTGGTATTTTGAGTTTTTGACGTCAAAATATATGCAAACCTCGTGAAATGATCTGATAGCAGGTGCAAGTATCTCTTTGTTGACCGTGAACCCCCAAAACCACCTATCGTATCAATAGAACATATTTCAAAAGGTTTTGTTGCGGGACCCAAGTAGGACATCAATCCATATTTATTTTGACCTCTTGATTTGTTCTTTAAACATACTGCACAACTTTCGCAAGTTCTCTTTATATTGTTTGTCATGTTTTCTGATGTGTACCATGAGCTTATCATTTTTTGCATTTGATTAATTCCTATGTGACCTAGGTCTGTGTGAACATTTTTGATAAAATCTATGCTGAATTTTTCTGATAGAATTATTTTTTCTTTTTTTTTTACTTTCTTGTAATAAACATTATTCTTCGATATCAATTTATCTTTTCTGCACTGTATCTTCTCATTTTTGACCTGATCTTTTAAGATATCTTCTAATTTTATTAAGTTGACAACTTTTAATTGCTCATCTTGGTTCTCATCTGGTTCTAAGACTGGGTTTCTGCTTAGACAATCAGCTTCAATATTGTACTTTCCTGGAGAATATTTAATTTGAAAATCATATTGGGATAAGTAATATGTTAAGTCACCAAGCTCTTCATCGGTTCTAGATTTGATATTCATATTTTCCAGCGGTTTGTGATCTGAATAAACTGTAAATGGTTTTCCTATCAACCAGTATTGCCAGTATCTCACTGCCTCTTTTATAGCTAAGCATTCTAAGTAAATTGCTTTTTTCTTTTTCTGTGCGCTGTTTAATTTTTTCGAAAAGTAAGCAACAGGTTTTTCTTTTCCATCAGATTGTGTCTGTTTTAAAATAGCTCCAACACCCTCTAGAGAAGCATCTGTATATATATTAATTGGTAAATCTTGATCAAAAATTTCCAAGATCGGTTGTGAGCATATTAGGTTTTTCATCGTTTCAAAAGCATTTTGGCATTTATCAGTCCAAATAAACTTTTGATTTTTCCTTAATAAATTATGCAAAGGATCTAGTATTATTGCACTCTTCGGAATGTACTCATGATAAAAGTTGATTTTTCCTAGAAATTGTCGCACATTCTTTTGTGTTTTTGGAATAGGAAAATTCTTTATTGAAATCAAATTATCCTTTACTGGCTTGACTGAATTATTCTGAATTATATGACCCAGATATTTTACCATATCTGATGCAAATGTGCATTTTGTAAATTTTAATCTAAAACCTTCTGTTTTGATTGCATTCAGCAGCTTTGTCAGATGATCAATGTGTTCAGCAAAAGTTTTTGAAAAAATAAGAATGTCATCTATGTAATTGACAGCAAATTCGTTTAGTTTATATTTTCTCAATATATTGCTTAATATCCTCTGAAAAATTGCCGGAGAAGTCTTCAATCCAAAAGGCAGGCAGGTCCATTGATAATGTCCCTCCTGTGTTACAAATCCTGTTTTTTTTTTGTCTTCAATCCGCAATGGAATAGACCAAAAGGCTGAGTTTATATCCAGCGTTGAAAAAAATTTGCAATTTCTGGTCTTTGTCATTAGGTCTTCAATCAATGGAAATGGTTGAGCTTGAGGTATTACTATTTTATTTAAGTCTCTGAAGTCTATGCATAATCTGGATCTTTTGTTTTCTTCTTTTTTAAATGCTAGAGTGACCGGTGCAGCAAATGGACTGTACGACTCTTCTATCAGTTTATTGTCTAATAATTTTGCTATTTGCTCTTCTATTTCCTTTTTATCTTCTACACTGCATCTGTAAGGCCTCTTACTACAATATTTATCCACTAATAAGTCTATCTTCGCTTCATATCCATTGACAGTGCCAACATCATATTTACTCTTCGCGAACACTGATGTGTATTTGTCTATTAGTTCATTTATTTCTGTTTTTTGATCATTATTTAAATGATTCATTGTTATTTTAAAATCTTCTTCTTTAACATGTTCGTTAAAATTAATTCTGTGTTTTTCTATATGATTAAATTTAGTATTCGTTTTCATATCTGTAGAATATTTTTCTTTTTTATTTGTATTATTTAGGCAGAGTTTCTGTGATATTTGTAAGTCTTCACTTTGGATAAGTTTGAAGTCTTTTATCATGTCTAATCCAATCAAAAAATCATACTTGAAATTGTGTTCATCAATAATGTACACATCAACTTTATTCTCCCATTCAAAAATTTTTATGTTTAACGTTGTCAAACCACTCGTCTTTTTAACACCATTAATCGTTACTAAATTTGCTTCATTCAAATTGTTTCCTTTTCCTTTTAGTTTCAATAATTTAGAATTAATTAGAGAAACATTTGAACCTGAATCATAAATTCCGTATATTTTTAATTTATCATTTAGTAATAGTTTGACTTTTATTAATGGTGTTACTATTAGTTTTTTTGATCATTTTCATTTAATTCAGTTTCTATCACTGAATTGTTTACATGTTTAATGGCATTTCTCTTAAATTTTTCATCCTCTTTTGTTTTGAACCAGCATGTAGCTTCAGGGTGGTAACGAATGCCCTTATTCAATTTTTCACAAATTTTACATGGATTTTTACCCCCATTTTTATTATGTTCTGCATTTTCATAAATCTTTTTTTGTTGACCATATGTTCATACTTGTTTACTTCATTAAACAAATCTACAGTATCTTGTAATCCTTCTCTATCGATCTTGTTAAGTATGAATTCTGGTAGTCCGGAAGCAACAAGATCTATCAAAGTACCGGTGTCAATTGATCTTCTCACATCCAATAGAAGTTTTTCTTTTCTCATAGCATAATCCAACAGAGAACCATCTTTGTATCTAAATGATAGTGCGTATGTGACAGGGTTCCATCCTTTGTTTGCAAATGATTCACAGAATTTGTTTTTCCATGTTGACCACTCTGAGTTCATTGTTAGTTTTATAATCATGGAACTGTACCAGTCTATACAAGATTTATCCATGAACAATCTGAGTATTTCTATTTTTTTTCCATCCATGGTCACATCAAACCGCAAACATTCTTTTTCAAACACTTCCATCCACTGGCTTGCATTTGTATTTTTAGTGCAGAATTTTT
Organism: Limnephilus rhombicus; assembly: GCA_929108145.2. Classification (NCBI taxonomy): domain Eukaryota; kingdom Metazoa; phylum Arthropoda; class Insecta; order Trichoptera; family Limnephilidae; genus Limnephilus; species Limnephilus rhombicus. The sequence goes on along the minus strand of OV815289.1, from coordinate 21,359,030 downwards.
CTATAACAAACTTCTCAGCAATGTTTTTTAAGCTCTGTTGCTTATCTTCCATTAACTTTTCAATTAATTTTCCTAATGCATCTTCTTTTTGATGTACTTGTAAACTTTTTTCGTCCAATTCTTCGAGGTATTGGTCTCCAAACTGTAGGTTTCCATCTTCGTCTACATATGTTTTTTTTAGTTCTTCTGTCATGGTTAACCAGACTCTTCTAACCTGGTATCTTTTTTTCAAACTATTTTTTATTTTTCCAAAAGCACTAGTTTTCATTATCTCCTCGTGATAGCTGGCGGATCGTAGCATTTCTGGTATTGTAAACACTTTTCCATCACTTGTGACTATTTTTGTAATGCTAATAATATTTGATCTGCCATCGCATCCAGGTAATAGCGTAAATTCGAATTGAATTTTCTCCATTTTTGGTTTAAAACGAAATGTCGTTTTATAATATGTTGATAGGTTTAATTCCTTTTTATTAATTTCTAAATAAAACACTTGTGTTGCAAAGTTTTTTTTAACTAAGAAACGACATTTATGTTTATTAATATCACTTTGAATGGTTTTTTCTAACAATCAAATAATAGAATAACAAAACAAATGACAATCGATGATTGCATTCTAATTGACATTATAGGATTCAAATTTAAAGGGAATATATTTCCTTTACATATATATATTTTTTTTTTTATTAATATTTATTTCTTTTACATTTACATAATATAACATAATATAGCTTACATATTTATGTATATACTCTCCTAATAAAGCAAATGCTTGTGTTTAGGAGAGGACAACTTGTTTATAACTTATTTTTAAAAATTCTTATAACGAACTTAAGAATTTAACTTATGGAGAGATTTAGACTGAACATATTTTAAAAGTGTATAAGGGTAATTAAACAAGAAATGTATATAGGATGTACATAAAACAATAGGAATAACATATATATAAATATTGCGCGTCCAATCCTTTTGCTATACTATGTGAAAGTTCGAGGAGATTGGAAGCAGTAGATTTTTTGGACAGAAAACCATGCTGATTTCCCCCAAGAAACAGTTTTATTTTATTTGCCAGTTTTTCACAAATTAATGTTTCAAAACTTTTTGGAAGAAATGAGAAAACCGCTTCCAGTCTACAATTATTTGGCTATGTTTTGCAACCTGACGTGTATATGGGGCTCACCTTGGAGAGTTTCCAAGATTGGGGAAATATGTTATATTTAATAATGAAGATAATATAAGCGAAACTCAATCCAATATCTGGAAACAGAAAAATCAGAAAAAGATATTGACATCTCCTGAGTTCATGTCCCAGAGGTGTCAATATCTTTTTCTGATTTTTCTGTTTCCAGATTTTTGATTAAGTTTCGCTTATATTGTCTCCATTTAATTAAATATTACAATTTGAGGTTTTACTCATAAAGTTAAAATAAAAATAAAATATATTATAGATTCTAATAACTTTCCTGTGCAGTCAAGTTTAGACATGGGTCTATAATTTTTTTTATATCGCTCTTACAACCTTTCTTAAAGATATGAGTTAAAAAATCCGTTGTCCATTTGACTGGAAAAATACAATCTTGTAGTGATTTATTAAAAAGTAGGCTGAGTGGTCTGGCAAGGAAATCTCTGCATGATTTGAAAAAAAAATAGTAGGAATACCATCAGGACCTGATCCCTTATTAGTTTTCAAATTCTTACATTTAATTAATATGGCTGAAGGCGAAATATTGATCGTACCAAGGTTTTCATTACAGAAATTTTAGAAAAGAGCTCGCAGATAACTTGGCCTTGGGTAAACTTTGTGTCATTTAAGTGCATTTCTTTTGGTATGTCAGTTTTGTTTTTATATTTGCTTTTTGCAAATTTCCAGAAATCTTTTGGGTTAGCTTTTAAGTTTTATTTGATTAGGTCTAAGTGTTTATGATAACAAACTCTAATCAAATGAAGACAATATTAGCGAAACTCAATCGAACATTTGGAGACAGAAAAGATATTGGCTCCGCTGGGACTCGAACCCAGAGTTAAGAAAATGAAGATAATGTTGGTAGTTCTTAGTCGAAGTATGATACAGTTAAAAGTGACCGAATTGATATGGGTTCCGTAGCTCAATCGGTAGAGCTCTTGCCATGTTAGCAAAGGGTCCTGGGTTCGAGTCCCAGCGGAGCAAATATCTTTTCTGATTTTTCTGTCTCCAGATTTTCGATTGAGTTTCATTAATATTGTCTTCATTTATGTAATTAAATATTATAATTTGAGATTTTACTCATAAAGTTTAAAAAATAAAAACTCTAATCAGATTGTCAGTTCTAGTTCTAATCAATTAGAAAGATAAATTATCTAGTTCAATACCATATTTTTTGTGTAATTTGTTTTTTTCTTTTGAAAACTACTTAGGGAAGTGTTTTTTTGTTCTATTGGGAACACGAGAAGAGATAATCTAGTAGAGTATACTGTAAAACTGATGGACGGATTGATCTATTTTGTCCTGATTGATGAATTCCCAATCAATCTCAAGACTATGACTCAATCGAAGGCATCGATTGAGTCATATTCGGCTTTATAAAACTTTGGTCTTGAGATGTTGCAGGCTTCTAGATGTGGTAGGAAATTGAAAATAAGATTTATTTCCAGAACAGGGTGATACGGTCTTTGCTTAGTGGAAATGAAGAGTGAGTTACTGATATGTCTTACGGCAACGTGTCACCGTCTTGCTTATCCCCTCTCACTCTCTCACACTCTTCAGTCATTCTCTTTTGGAGGGTATATTTCCTTATCTATAGAAACAGAGTTACATAACACTGATCTTTAAAAAGGGGTGCAAGCGAAGTAACCAATTATAGTCCTTAATATCAACAATTCCAAATCTTTTTGAGAAGCTTATTTTGAAAAAAATAGGCAAAATTAAGTACGGCATGTGTCCTCAACAGCACTGTCTAATAACTAGCAAATCAACAGTTATTAATTTAAAAAAATCTGATTGTTTTCAATTACACAGTTATTAATAACATCAATGTTTAATCTGTTTCTGAAATTAATGATTTGGGTGTAACTTTTCTAAACTTAACTTCATACAACACATTGAAAGTATTTCAATGAAGAATTGGGTCCATTGTACCGGTAGCGGAATGTTGATTAAAACACAGAATGTAGTTTGTTTAATTTGTTTTGAAGTGAATTTGTGAGAATAACCGAAATCAAAATAATTCGGGTTAACATCCTATTTTTTTATTCCTACTTCTGGGTAGGGTCAAAATTATGTATTTATACTTACTAGTTGTAATAAAACACTGCTTTTTATCTGAGAATAGGAACAACTCTTTTATTTGCAAGAATACAACGACTGTACAGTTTTGTTTTAAATATGTGTCAGAAGATGGCGCTAGTAGTATCTTTATTTTGATATAACACTCCCACTCAAAATAGAGACTCATAACTAAAATAAAATTACACTTTAACAATTCCTAAAGTATTCAAATGTTTTACTGCACCTCAGCTCTTAGTGAGCAAGTCTGCAGGGATATTTGATGTACACAAATAATCAACACTAATTGTTGCATACTGCCATCAGTATTATAACTATTCTACAGTATTTGCACATACACAAAACAATCTAATGAGATTAGGAGAACTTCTTGAGTCAGCTGTTAGAGCAAAAACTGGAGACGTGGTTCAGATACACTATCCGCCATTAACCTGATCAACCTGAAGATCTTTTCGCCCTTCAACAGCACCAAGGACCTCCTCTTCAAGGTAGGTCACACCCAAACACCACTTCAAATGGCCAAAACTTCGCCAAGTCGGCCAAATTAGAAGGAAAAAGTAGGAAGATCGTCAATGGCAGTGCCAAGATGACTCAAAGGTTCAGAACTTTTGGATTTGAAGCCAAAATACCCAATAAACTGATTTTTTTAAAATCAAAATGTATAGCAAATATCTAGTATGTGAGTTATTTGCGTTAATTGTGTTTTAAATAAAAATAAGTCCAAAAGAAATTGAAGGGCCTAACAGACCATGTAATGTTATGCAAAAAATGAGATAGAATAACATTACCTACATGAATAGAAATGAAACAACATAATTCAAAACAAAACTCATCTTTTCAGACAGTCATATTCATAAAGTCAAAACCCATTTACCTTCATCTTCACAGCTCGTGACATTGTAAATCTTATATATAAAAATCTCGTTTCACGGTATTTATGATCGCACTCCTCTGAAACGGCTTAACCGATTTTTATGAAATTTTTTATGTATATTTGGTAGGTATGTGAATAGGTTTTAAAGTATATTTTAGGGTGTCCCTACACAGAAAAAAATCTATTTTTTTGACAATTCTTTTTATTGTACTTATTTTTTTTATTTGGAATCAAATAATTCCTATAAACCCAAATTTTAACCCTCCTACTCCCGCCCCCCTCCCATTTTTTAATCTTGATTTTAATATTTTCGTATGAAAAAATTTAACCGTCTTTCGTATTTCAAACAGAACAAAATTATTTATGTTTTTGAATGACAGATGGCGCTTTGTCCGCCTCATCGAACTTTCATCCACACATCCGCAAGACATTCACGATAAGCGCCGCGTCACTTTGATATTTCATTCAGCAATATATTCTCGCGTGGGCAAACCATCGAGCTTATTTGTGTTGGCTAAAGACGGACTGACAAAAAATATCGTACACTCAATTGCTTTTCGAAATTCATATTGATTTTCTTTATTTTATTTTCCTACTTTAGTTGATGTTTTTTTGTTTGTTTTAATCGGCGGTCATCGTCTCTTTCTGACATAGATCCCATCCCCACACACTTACAATACATTTTTAATTTAATAACAAAAATATTCACTAGAAATATTTTTTTATGGCAGAACAACGTTTGTCGGGTCAGCTAGTAACTAATAAGAACCTGGTAAGCTTTGTAAGGTCATTTCATAAAAAAATCTCCATTCCTAAAGAGTCCTATCTATCTATCTTCTTCTTCTATCTTCTATCTATCTATATTTTATATAAATAAAAATGAATCACCGAAATATATATGTACGCGCATAACTTCCGAATGTCTGCACCAAATTGGATAATTATTTTATTTTGTGTTCTTTATTGTCAGGACAAGGTTTGTATAAAACTACTGGTGAGCTCTGTAAAGCTCTGGCATTATGAAATTTGTATAAAAAAATTGCAATAGGTGGCACGCGAGCTGTTTGAAAACTAAATGCATGGAATGCGGGAGTTATTTAACTTGGGGAATGCTCTCCGATCATTTTCGGTAAATATTAATATTTTTCAGTAAATTCTAAGATGTACCGTAGTACGGGCTTTTAAAGTAATATTTACATTCAATCAAACAGAATTATTGCCTCAACACCACAGGCTAGCCTAGTGAGGCGGTTTATAAGAATCCTCAACTATATAACAACAAATTTCTTTTCTTACCTTTAACCTACTGTTCATGTGCATATTATATTCTGTTTGTAAACTACACTGAACATGTAGGTACTTCTTAATTATAAATGTTGCAATTTTCAATAAGTAAAGATATATATTAACAGCCTTACTAAAAAAAACCACAGCACGCCAGATAACTCGTGTTGCTGCAGCAAGATGAATAAAACAAAAATACACTAAAACAGGAAATATTACTAATAAGGTTTATTCTTAAAATGTATTTTAAATCTGGCCACAATGTTATTTTAAGTACTAAATTGTTTGTTTTACTTGATAACCGCTAGGTGGCAGCGCCTGCGCATTCGTTGTTCGCGCTCATAAACGACGCTGGAAGCGCGAAATGATTTCGCTTCGTGATGTGTGTGCAATATTACTTATGTGATGGTTAATTTCTATTAATATGACTAATTTACTCTTATATTTTTATCATTGATATATTTACTGTGTTTTTTGTGTTTTTTCATGAGTTTTAGTCAAGTTATAATAACGATAGTCGTACTTTGAAAATTGAAATGTCAACTATTTTATATGATACATGAAAATTCAAATTTACATTTAAAGGATTTTATTTTATGAGAATTTCATGAAAGTGGTGTTTTTTTTTAAATAACAATATTTAATACATGTGTTACTAAATGTATCAAAGAAATTAACGTCTTTAGAGATGCAAGAAATCTGTTATAAAAGCCGGTATAATATTAAGGTTAGTTTTTTAGCAATAAAAAAAACTTTGAAATTTTTTATTATTTTTTTATTGTATGCACGAGGAAAAAGTGAGGTGATAGTTTCCTTCCAAATTTATTACATAAAAGGACTGTGTTTTTGAAATTTTGATTTTTTTTTAATTTCTAAAAAAAATTTGGCGAGAATTTTTTTCCCATTTTTTTTCCGAGTTTAAATCTTAAAATATGTCAGTTTTTGAAAACTAAAGTGTATTTCAAATATACAAATCTAAAAGGTAATTTTATCCAGTTTTCATAAATGGTAATTGTTTTTACGACACCTTAAAAAATAAGAAATATATAGAACATTCAAAATACTTTGGAAAAATTCCAAATATCGTTCGCACATCAATCGTTAAAACAAAGATAAACTACCCTCTCAGGCCGTGTAAACAATGTGTATTTCTTTCAATGAACAAAATTTTAATTAGTAATGTTTTCACATCCGCGGCCGTTTGTCAATTGAATAAAACTTTCACTGGATTTTTTAGTAAGGCTGTTCATAGTTGAGAACTCCAGTCCAATTTTTTAAATTTTTTTTATGAATAATGACCTTCTAACTTAAATAACTGCATTTTTATTTTTATTTTTAGAGTTAGTTTTAATATTTAAAATAATTGTCAAAGTTTTAATTTTTCAAGATCCCCCTAAGACCACCGTATGTACGGTGAATCGTGTGACGTCATCACTCCTGAAAAATTACTATAGGATTGGGCAATCAGCTGATCAAGTGCCGCCATTTTGAATAGCGTTATTCGAATCATTCTCCCTAGAAGTAGCATTACTATTTTTTGTGCATTAGTTTTTCAATATTTTAAATAATAGAGATAAACTAATAGAGATACCTCTATTTTTGATCCTGAATTATTTAGGCTTAAATATTGTTTCAATAAACACAACAACTAAATCTCTATAAACAGTATGAAATAACGAATAACATGAAATGTTGTTAATACTGTTGGCTTATGTCATACCTACATAATCAAAGCTTTCAATACAATGACTGGTGACTCGTGACGTCAGCACTAACCATTCAGTAATACCAACTTTACAGTGTGTTTTGACGAGAGGTTTAAAAATGCACTTTTTAATATTTTTTAAGAACTCTACGTTTAATATTATGAAATTAAACTTATATATTCAGAATCAGCGTTTCTTGGTCTATATGAACATATTTTTTAAAGCCATAATATTTTTCACTGGAGTTCCTTATTATTATATTATAATGATCGCCATGAAGCTGCTTTAGAGATTCGCGCTCAAATTTTTGAAGCGAGGCGAAACTTAAAACTGAAAGAATTTGTATTTGACTAGAAAACCTTACCAAAAAAATGAAAATTATTTATTTTTGTAACATGTTTAAATAAATTAACCAATACATATTTTTGTTTACCAAAAGAGTTATTTTACTTGTTATTTACTTACTATTGGCTTCATTCATTGGTTTACAATTAGACAATGATCGAACGGTCAAATAACAGTCAAATTCATCCATTTATCTAGGCAGCAGGAATGCACTCAAATCATCTCCAAATAATACTACCGCTACTGACAATGATCTGTAAAAAAGAACATAAGGTTAAAAAAATCAAAAGTTTTGAATTACCCTCGTATAAAAAATATATATAAAGTAACATGCCGGATTAGGGCAGCTTATAAACAAATGGAATGTTGTCGAAATAACAATAACAATGAACTTTGAGTATGTATGCGATTTGAATTACTTGAAAAATAAACCAGTCTGCCGCGCCGTGCCGTGACGTGAACAGGGTTGCCAACGCAAATGTCCTCATATACCCACAATACAATAGATGTACAAATTCCCCACAGATTCCTTTACTTCCAAAATGAATCGAAATTATTTTGATTTAGAAATTAGTATTTTTTTTCCATTCGTTTTCAGATTTTCTCTTTCATTCAGTCATTAAGAGGGTATTTCCAGAGAAAACCAGAAATAGGGTGAGTTGCGGTAAATCCGGATTTGGGGGAAGATCGAAAAACTCGATTTTCGCGGTACCCTGGCAACCTATAAAATGCGCCAATACCTCTAAAGGAGCGCTATTTCATTACGCATAGCACCCCTTTCGGTCATTTTTTTTTTTTTTTTCATTTACTAGATTCTTATGTATCTTGAGGAGATGAATCATTTAAATTTACTGAATTTAAAGTTAATGTTCATTATACAAATAGAACGGCGTCATATGCGCCTTGCAATTTTTACCTCATGTGGGTATTTAAAAATAGTACCTGGCTATTATAGACTTAGAGGTCATGTATTTTGTCGGTAGGGAAAAATTGTTATGTAAAAACCCTACTAAAATTGCATGTTTTGCATAGCTCAACAAAGCAACCGGCATCAAGCAAGGGGAAATATATACATACGTGTGTGTTTGTGTTATGTTGGGAGTGGGAAGGAGTCGGTCATGTCCTTTTATTTGGAGCTCTTCCGCATTTGCCTTTGGGAATAAGGAAACCATGAAAAACCTTATCCGGGAGGAGTCGGCCGACAGTCAACATGAAACTGTGCGGCCTTCAGTGATTTCAGTAGATGAAATCCTGCATTTTGTGGTGATGGGTGTGGGTGTCTGTTTTTATGTGATATATACTTTATGGGAATTTTTAGGATAAACTTACATACATATAGATAAAATAAATATTATTATATAAATAGATATAAAGACATAAGTTGTGGGGAGAGGTCTGGTGATTGGGAATACCTACCGATCGCTCAGTCATCCGCGTCTGATTCAGGATTGTGCCAAATGTGATTAAGGTCCATCAGAATATGTTTGGGTAGTCTGTGTTTGTACCTGAAAGGGAGATCGCTAGGTGCATTGTATTGACCGATTTCTCTGATGAGTTTATTTTTACTATGTTGAAGTGACTTGTAAAATCGGTCGGTCAGTCTGTGTGTGTATTCAAATAAGGTCGGTATTTCTTCTCTTGCATGTAGTTTTTTCAAGTTTGTTCTGAGTCTTGTGTTGTACGTGATTTTAATGCAGAGATTTTGTAAAGTCTGTAGTTTTGTGTGGTCAGAGTGGGAGATGCTGCCCCACACGGGGATAGCATGAGTCAGTACCGGTCGAATGAGCGAATAGTAGATCAGGAGTTTGGTTCTGGGAAGTAGCGGACTTCTTCTGTTGAAGATTGGCTTCATCGCGCCGACTGCCTTTCTGGCTTTCACGTGCATCTTGGCTACGTGAGATTTCCAGTTGAGACGTGAGTCCATTGTGAGGCCCAGGTAGACGACCTCATCTTTCCATTCTAGGACGTGTCCTCCCATTTCGATGTTGACGTCTGGTGTTCTTATTTTATTTTTCCTCGAGTACATTATGACTTCGGTCTTCGCCTCGTTCAGTTTGAGTCGCCATTTTTTGTAGAACTCTATGAGTGCGTCGAGCGCCCTCTGTAGGTATATGGCTGCCATGTCTGCTTGCGTCGAGGAAACGTAAAATTTGACGTCGTCTGCATAGATGGAAAGGTTGCATCTCTCGTCATGGGGGATGTCGTGCGTGAAGATGTTGAAGAGGTGAGGTCCCAGTAGACTTCCCTGTGGCACGCCTTTTGGAATCTCACGTAGTGTCGACAGCGCGTTCCTGATGAAGACTTGGAAGGATCTGTTCTTGAGGTATTCTTGTATCACTCTCGTTAGGTATATGGGCGTGTTCAGTCTGTGTAGTTTGTGCAGGAGCCCTTTTATCCAAACGGTGTCAAATGCCTTTTCCAAGTCTAGCAATGCAGCGGCGGTGTAGCGATTTTCGTTGAATCTTCTCGCGATGAATTCCGTTACTCTGGATAGCTGATGGGTGGTGGAATGCCTTTTCCTGAATCCGAATTGTTCGTCTGGCAAAGTGTCTTTGTGGTGTGGTAAAAGTCTGTTGAGAATCACCTATTCAAATACCTTGCTCAGCGTGGAGAGTAGGCTAATCGGCCGGTAGTTTGTCGGCTGCTTCTTGTCCTTGTTGTGAGGCGCGTTTTTTGAACAGGTTAAATTTTGCGGAAAATTGTGAGATAATCGATCTTACCCCCATCAGAAATATCTACGGATCCAGGTAAGCTATTGAATTGATTTCGAATCCATTGTGTATTATTTTTAAATAAAAAATAGTTTAGGAAGGTTGCAGTGTCTAATCTGCTTCGGTATTGGCTGTAGCTTTCTTTTCGATCTTACCCCTTGACATATTTCCCGGGGAAAGATCGGAATATGACCCTTCCGACCTTACCCCTTTTGCGGTTTCCATACAAATAGCCACGTATTCCCAAACTAAGAGGTTCGTGAGGGCGCATTTTTGGTGGTGGTGGTGCTTAGTGCAGAAACAGCGCTGTGCCGGGCGGAAATCGCTATTCAGCTCCGTTGCCAATAAGGTGGTCGGTATATTTTAATAAATAGATTGACAAACGTTGGACTTGCATTTATTTCCCAAACGACACAGGTTATTATTACAATTTATCAGAAGGATTTTTATTATACGAAGAAGGCAGCGCACAAATGCGACTCGACAACCGGGCCGTGGAAACAGAATGGTCGGCCAGTTCGCCGTGGTTCTAGTGCCGGGTTTCTAATGTTGCCCGTTCAACAAAACATTTATAAGGCTATTCAATTCGTTCGCTGCCTTCCGCTACACCGTATTCGATAAATGCGAGTATCGATTACAGACGAAGGTCATTCATATTAGACTGTATATATAAATGATAGTTAAATGTTTTAAAAAATGTGTAGCTTTTAATTGTTTCAAGGTTATTATGCCGCGGATAAACACTGCGCGCTATATGTTATGCACAAGACGATGTTTTATCTGCTAAGACATAAATAAAGAAGATCACACAAGTGTGGAACATCAGTTTCTACTCTACATGACCTTGTTATATGGAAACAGTTTCAAAGAGTGATACCTACTCTTGGAAGACCAAATTATTTATTTTGTTCTGATAAAAAAATTATATCACCTATTCAAGTTACATGTACCTATACGTTATAAGTATAAGCACCACATAAATATATATAAATACAGTAGAACCCCGTTAATTCGAAATCCACGGGACATCAAAAATAAAATTAACGAATTCCCACGTACCTAATTCAAAATTTTATGAAAAAAATTGAGTATTTCGGCCCCAAATTCAAATTCTGATAAGTTCTTATGAATTAATTTGTAATAGTACGACTGATTCCCGTGTCAATTGAATTTTCGTAGCCGGTTTAGCGCCCGATATTCGAATTAAATTCATAAAAATATGGTATTTTCCGAGTAGGTAAATCAAATTTTGGCGGCCGAAAGCCGTCGCGGCCGTCCTTTCAAACTTATAAAAATGTGAAATACCACCGCATAAAACTTAATTTTACATCCTATTTCAGACGCAGCCAGCCCTTTGAATTCAGATGGTCGGAGTAAATTCGTAAAAATAGATATATTTCGCGTAAATCGGAATTTCGCGGCCGAATCCCGTCGCAACCGACCCACTTAATTCAGATATCTATACCAAATAAATTCATAAAATACAGTAGGTAGGTATATTTCCGCGTAAATCGAAATTTTGCGGCCGATTTCTGTCTCAACCGGCAATTCCAATTCAAAGTAAATTTGTGAAAATACCGATAAGTTTCGAAATAAACGAAATTTCGCGGTCGAAACCCGTCGAAACCAGCCCTCTAAACCTATTCAAAATAATTTCCGAAAAAAACTGCATAATTTCCGCGTAAATCAAAGTTTTGCGGCATATTACCGCCGCGGTCGGCTTTTCAAATTTAGATATTTGAAGTAAATTCGTAAAAATACGATATATTTAGCGTAAATCGAATTTTCGCGGCCGTATTAGGTCGCGGCCGGCCCTCTAAATTCAGATTCTTGTTTGAAATAAGTTCGTAAAAAAACCGCATAATTTCCACGAAAAACAATTATTACCGCCGCAGCCAGGTCTTCAAATTTAGATATTCGAAGTAAATTCGTAAAAATACGATATATTTAGCGTAAATAGAAATTTCGCGACCAAATCCCATCGCGGCCAGCCCTCTGAACTGTGATACCTATTGGAAATAAATTCTTTAAATACGATATATTTTTGCGTAAATCGAATTTTCCATTCTTTATTTCACTCTTCATTTTACAGCCGGTTATTCTAATTCAAACATTCGAAGTAAATTCGTAAAAATACCAATAATTTCCGCGTAATTCAAATTTATTATTATAAAATTACCGCCACGGCCGGCCCTTCGAAATTCGAATATACGAAGTAAATTTCTAAAAATATTATAAATTTCCTTGTAAACCGAAATTTTGCAGCCAATTTCCGCCGTAACCGTCCCTAGATTTGTTTCGAAGGAAATACTTAAAAATACAACATTCCAATGTTAACCAATGGGCCGTTTTCTGAGTAATTCCAAAATACCCACGAGATGGCAGCACGGTGTTTAGCGGTCCTCCTGTCATCTAATCTGTGAACCAAACAACCAAATCTATGGACTGACACACTGACGTCTTTCAACGATCTGTCATTTCGATAGCTATTTGCAATTTGTTTTCCGACAAGTTTAGCCAAACCAAGTTTGCTCGATTTGTAAGTAAGATGCTGCTCTGAGCCACAGACCATGCCGCTCAACGGCCTCAACAACGATGGACTCCTTATCGTAGCGCTGGTTCTGCCCTTCAAACCATACGTTGAATGTAAGATATGGATTTTATTATACCTCTAATACTTTAACCAGGGATGTAACCGGTCTTTTAAATGTGATTAATTTTAAGTAAGTGGTTCTATGGCACCCCCAACATACCCTGATGTTGTGAGGCTGAACTGAATGGGGGAGGAAAGAATATGGGAAATGTGGGGGCTGGGAAATGCCTGGCTATTCACACCTGGTCACCTAACACAACTATTGCCATTTCAAGCAATGTATTGCTTCTAAATGGTGGTTTTTCACCGGCTGTTTAAGAAGGGCCTTAAAAGAATGGAATTTTAATAAAGATCTTGAAAAGACCACTATTAAATAAGGGAGGAGAGGGAAATATTCCTAGTATGTAGGGAAATATTGCATGAGAACAAGTCGAATGCTGCTGTCATCTACTGTGGATGGATGTTCCGCTCTTGTCCGGCAAATTTCTTGATGGTGAACCGATACCAAAGGGATCTCATCAATTTATTAACATTATCTGTTATGTGTATTACCTAGATCTGAATAACCAGACAGTTACCAATTTCCTCCAGACTCAAAAGCTGTTGTTTTGTTACTCTTAATTTTTCATTATTTTTGACATAGGTAAAAGCAAAGCTTAAATCTCAAAGCATAAAGCTCGAGGCAAAAATCTAATCGCTTAACACTCAAAGCACAATCTTTAATTTCTCCTAACTATATATAGGCCATTGCACTGGTCGTCTTCTCTCGGATTCCTTGTACTATTCAATTATAATTTTCAGACGAATCTGACCACATGACGAAGGAGCGTCTGCCCATCCGAGGCCACATATTCGAGGAGCACGTGGAATCCTTCACCGGCTACTGCGCTACTACCGTGGGCTCCAGGTCATGCAGTGGTCACGCTTGTCCTACCTCTGCGAGGGGGACTTCAACCAGTCCTACTGGCTGAACGACTCTACCTTCATCATCAAAAAGGACCCAAATTTCCCCGAAACCACGGCTGAATAGAAGTTTTAATAGGTTTACTTATATTACCTCTTATCACCTTTTAATTTTGATATCTCTCATCTGTGAAATAGATTATATTTATATTTCTATTGAATGTTTACAAATAAAATATTAGCATAGGAAAAATCAATTTTTTATCAAGTGAATTCTACAAATAAATGTTAATTAATATTATATAGTATGGAGGTTGGGAGATTTCTACACTAGTTGCATATTTAATTTGATAATCTTATTTTATTTATTTTAACAGGTTGACTGTTCACAGAGTTGCTCACGCGTTGACCGACGCTACCACAACTATATAATATTAGGACTTAAAAAAAAATAATTTAAAAATGCCAAAACAATAAATAATTTATGCATAATGTTAATTATTTGTTGTACTGATATGTTCTTCTATGTGTATAATGTTTATAAATGTTTTACGACACATTTATATTATGTCTGTAATATTGTTCTTTTCATATTAACCTCGAGAAATAAAAGAAAGTTTTTTTTATTTATTTATATATTTGTTAAATTATTTTGTGTTATTTTGTACAACTAAACAACAATCTTTTTTAACCATGGCAGTAGATGTCGTGCAAGGCCGCAGAAAACCATAACAAAACTGGAGCGACACTCAGTCTTTATTTTAATAAAAGAAATATTATAATGATCTTTTAGTTATTTGTTTTTGGGGTGTTATGCCGTGTTGCGCTACCTCCTTCTTTAGCCAACTTTTCGGACAGCGTTGCAGTGTCCACCATCAGGGCACCCTGATGATGGACACTGCAACGCTGTCCGAAAAGTTGGCTAAAGAAGGAGGTAGCGCAACACGGCATAAAACCCCAAAAACAAATAACGAAAATACTTTTGGCCGTGAAAATCTTAAAACGTATCATAATAATGATCGTTTATTTCAGAATGTTGTGCAATGCAATATATTCCATATTTTTAAATAGTTCAAACATTGACAAAATAACTGCATTCATACACAGAATGGAACAGAAAATAAATGAAAAATATAGTATATAATAATAAATCCGAAAAAATATGCAAATATCCATTCATGGGGGATATTTGACAGGCTCCTATTTCCAGAAGGGCATCAGCGGGGACTCCATCCAGGCAACCGTGGCAGTGATGATGGTATTCTTCGACTGGCATAGTCTGCGCCATAAGCTTTCCCTTGGTTTTGGTTTTGTAGAATTCAAATATATTTTTTCACGTAGGTATCAGACGCCTTTCCTGTCAGTTTCTTAATTCTATATTACCTACTTCTACTTTTATCCAGGGACATATTGAAGGAACTCCACCTTTCAGTAGCTTTTGCCTGTACAGTACATCTGAAAATAAAATTAGGCTCAAACTTCCATACTTACATGATATAAAATACAAAACGGTCTACGTTAAGAAATAATAATAATTAGATTTTTTTCTTAAAACACTCTTACTGAAAATTAAATTACAATCACGAGATATACAGACATGGGACGAGAAATGCAAAGCAAATTAGATTGCCAACAAAGAAGAATCACCCGCGTATAAATCTCGTGCCAGAAAGTTTGATAACCGTGTAATAAAATTATTGCAATAATTGAAAATGTTTACTTAATATAAAAAAGGAAATAAGATATTATGTCTACCATAATTATTTGTTAGTTGTGGTTGACTACACTTGTATTTAAAGGTACGTTGGTCAAATAATGTCAACTGCGAAAGAAGGCAAAACATTGTGTATAAAATTTTGTGCATTCTATGTCAAATGTTTCTTTACGTGTTCATTATACTATACAAGTACTATCTGTATTTTATTGGGGATTCAATTATAGTAAGATATTAATTGAATGAGTCATGTACTTACTGTTATGGTTGATATTATTGAATACATAATCTGTGTCCCTGAAATGAGCTTTACAGACAACAGAATCAGGAGTCGGTGCCCATTTGAAATGAACCTAATTGAATGAATCCATTGCGCTTTCAAGTCTTTCAATCTTTGGGAAACTCGTGCCCAACCCTATTCTACACATTGGAACACTACAACAGGTTGACGGCATTATTATAATATTTAAAAACACTTAATTGCGTCAAACGGCCTAAAAAATGTATGGGATCTGACAGTTAAATAAAATAGTTGGACCGGTAGGACTATTAGCGAACCTAGCGGCCAAAATCGTGCGAAAACGGCCCATTCAGATACGGAAGATAATAATACGAATTAGGACGATGTTAACCGCGTAAATCGACATTTTATGGCGTTTTACCACCACTGTCTGTCAGATTCAGATTTACAAAATTATGTATTTATATATGCCTATAACCTATATATATAATTTTTTTTTGTTGGAGTGATTTATAATTTTCTACTAAATGGGCAAAAATGGTATTTTTTCATATCTTGTTTCCAAAACACTTTGAGAACACTTTGCCGATCTTACCCCGTAAGGGGGAAGACCGGTATACCGAAATTATAAATGGCTTATTTTTTTGTATAGGTAAACAATTAAAATGTTACAGATGCTAATTTGGCAACAAAAGGTAAGATGAAGTACCGTTTTTAGTAAATCTTATGGCTAATAGCTTAATTGCAAATTTAGTATGAATGCCGGTCTTACCCCAAAAATTTCCGATATTACCCCTCATTGAAAAATAATTTACCAGAAGTTTTGATTGGCAGATTTTGGGTGTTTTACTGTGGAAACTAAAGGTATTATAATAAAATTAACAACTTCGCGGGAACACGATGAATTTTTAAATGTCATTTTTAAATCAGATTTTAGACGTTGTAACATAGTATATTCATTTTAATGTTTTTTTTATTTAAACGGCAGAGCTGGGACTCTCAACAGGATTGTGGGTCTAAACAGGTTCCTTCTTTGTGAGCACTGAATATGAAATAAAAGAATAGATTTCAAAATAACAGATGCTTGTTTGGTTCTAAAACAGTCTTTTAAAAAACTAAATCCATATTCCCCAAGTCCTTCTTCAATCATGCATTCCTTTCTCTTCCTCCTTTCCTCAAAGTCTCTACCAGGAAAAGAAGAAGATGGTCCTACCTACATGAGGAAATAATTGAACAATATTGTTGCCCAAGTTTACCTTACCTACTTGGGCAGTTGGATTTTGGTAGTGACATTGGTCACTGTGCTCTCGTCGAAACATCGCAAATCATCGCAAGATTTCATATTATTTAATCAAATTGTCGTGTCTTAAAAACCTGGTGTTGTGCCGATATTGGGAACCCAGGATCGATCCTGAAACGCCATAAGAAGCCGTCAAAAGGTAAGAGACTTCCTCTCATTTCCTGTTTCCTACGATCAAAATTCAAAGCACAATTATTGGTCTTTACTCATCACAAAACAAAAAGGATTTACAGTCATATTCTCGTGTCGCGGTATAGGTCGTGACATTTTTGGTCCGTTCGCCGAATAATTTCGCTTTTTGTCGTTTTTTGGTAGACGTAATTTTGAAGCTAGACTATTGTGTTTTGAAGTTTAGATCGTTCCATTAGTTGACCTTTTTCCGGTTTTATAAAGCTGTTTCAGAATTACACATTCAGTCGTGAATATTGATTGGCATTTTTAAATTTAAATTGGTTATTATAGTCGTTTGGGCGGCTTTTGTTTTGGCGGACATTTTTGAATTCGTAGATAGTAGGTACTTCGTACAATCACCGCTACGCGTCGGTAGTTGTAGGTAGTTGTAGTTGTGTCAGTAACGTAGATTGCGTTAATTATCGCATCAGCTGTTGTCACAGCGAACATTTTGTTTACAAGTTTGACAGTGTTATTATTTTGTTTGGGTTAAAAATATTCATAATGGCGGCTAACACTATTAAGTACAAATTAGCGCTATTAGATATGGAAAGTGTTCGTTCTTCTGCCATCAAAGCCATAACAACTTTGAATATTGTTGACAAAAATATATTCAAATCACGTTTTTCGGATGTATCTGATATTAGGGAAAGATTCGTCGCTTCACATATTTTGATTGAATCAAATAAGAAGGATGAAGCGGAAATTAAAGTTTTACAAGAAAAATATACTGAAATCCAAAATATGTATTACGAGATTATAACCGTATTATAACCAATTATTTCCGGAAGTTTCGAAAAGTGATTCGGATCATTCAATCGCGAATAATAATGTTTCGTTGCCAAAACTAAAATTGATTATTTTCTCTGGAATATCAACAGATTGGCCAAATTGCATAAATACCTTTAATTCGTTGATCGATTCTAATAATGCTTTAAATTCGGTTCAAAAAATGCATTATTTATTAAGTAGCCTTTCGGGTGAAGCCTTAACACACGTTAAACATTTACCGATTTCTGAAGAAAATTATTTTGTTGCATATCATCTTTTAAAGGAACGGTATGAAAACATACGTTTGATCGCTGATAGACACGTAGAATTAATTCTGTCGATCCAACCTGTAAAAGCTCAGGATAATCTGAGGCAATTTATTTCCATTTTGAAAGAAAATTTTGCTGCGTTAGAAGCTTTGAAGTTTCCAGTTCGCCAATGGAGTTTTCTTTTATTACATATTACCAGCCTCAGAACAGACTTTGTCTAGTGAGGAGGGTAAGGAAAAAAAATCATATTGTACATAACAAATAATAAATAAACGCCCGGGTTGCCGGCACTGAATTGAATTGATATTGTATTACGTAAATTAAAATGAACATTTAAAACTCCACAAGCCGTGTCACAGTGGAGAAAAACCCTTTTCATGTTCTGACTGGAGCTATTAATGTTCTTGAAAGTAACAATTTAACATTCACAGGCTAATTCACTGTGGAGAAAAACCTTTTTTTTATGTTCCCATTGTAACTATTCATGTTCTCAAAAGGAACATTTAAAAGTTCGCAGGCCGTCTCACAGTGGACCTTTTACATGTTCCGACTGCAACTATTCATGTTCTATAAAGTGACAATTTAAAATCCACAATCCGTCTCACAGTGGAGAAAACCTTTTACATGTTCCGACTGCAACTATTCATGTCCTCGAAAGCGGCAATTTTAAATCAACAAGCCGTCTCACAGTGGAGAAAAACCTTTTGTATGTTCCGATTGCAATTGTTTATGTGCTAAAAGGGAGAATTTAAAAACTCACAAGTGAACTCATAGTGGAGGAAAACCATTTTCATGTTCCGACTGCAATTATTCACGTTCTCAAAAGGAATATTAAAAGTCCACAAGCCGTCTTACAGTGGAGAAAACCTTTTACATGTTCCGACTGCAACTATTCATGTTCTCGAAAGTGACAATTTAAAATCCACATGCTGACTCACTGTGGAGAAAAACATTTTTTAAGTTTCGACTGCAACTATTCATCTTCTCAAAAGGAACATTTAAAAGTCCACAAGCCGTCTCACAGTGGAAATAAACCTTTTTCATATTCCGACTGCAAATATTCATGTTCACAAACGGAACATTTAAAAGTCCGCAAGCCGTCTCACAGTGGAAAAAAATCTTTTTTAAAGAAAGTTTGAAGTTTAATCCTTGCCAAAATGTTAACCTAAAAAAAATTGCTTTAAATATGTTGTTAATATATCTCCAAATATAAGTAAGTATACAGCACTTATCCTATGTATGTCCAGTAGTAACTATTTAAGCGAGCGGATGTTTTCCGTTTTAAAAAAAATAAGAACAAACATCACTCAAGGTTTACGGATGAACATCTCCAATCGATTCTTAAAATAACTACCACGAATATGACACCCGACTTCAATGAGCTTATCAAAAATAAGAGAAGTCAGGTGATCAGGCTCAAGATAATTTAGCATTTTACCCTCTTTTTAATTTGAATTAAAATATATAATAACCAGGTACTTACATATTATGTAACTAAATAAAGTTTTAACAATTGAGCATGGGTTTTAATTTTGAGTCTGGCCCACTTACACACGCAAAATCTTATAAATGGCCCTTAATAAAATCCAGTTTGACACCCCTCCGTTACGTAATTGATTATAATTTCCAGCTCATAATTCATAAATGATCGGTTTGCATGGGTCTATAATAGAAATATGCTTAGATTGCAGAATTTTAAATTATTCTGGTCAATACCCGAATCCGGGGAATATGTTTTTTTTTTGCCATAGACAAAGAATTGACGACAAACGATAATTTTTTTTTAATTTTCTAGATTCTTATGTATCTTGAGGAGATGAATCATTTAAATTTACTGAATTTAAAGTTAATGTTCCTTATACAAATAGAACGGCATCATATGCGCCTTGCAATTTTTACCTCATGTGGGTATTTAAAAATAGTACCTGGCTATTATAGACTTAGAGGTCATGTGTTTTGTCGGTAGGGAAAAATTGTTATGTAAAAAACCATACTAAAATTGCATGTTTCGCTTAGCTCCACAAAGCAACTGAATTTAAGCCCAGTGGAAAAATATATACATACGTGTGTGTTTGTGTTATGTTGGGAGTGGGAAGGAGTCGGTCATGTCCTTTTATTTGGAGCTCCTCCGCATTTGCCTTTGGGAATAAGGAAACCATGAAAAACCTTATCCGGGAGGAGTCGGCCGACAGTCAACATGAAACTGTGCGGCCTTCAGTGATTTCAGTAGATGAAATCCTGCATTTTGTGGTGATGGGTGTGGGTGTCTGTTTTTATGTGATATATACTTTATGGGAATTTTTAGGATAAACTTACATACATATAGATAAAATAAATATTATTATATAAATAGATATATAGACATAAGTTGCGGGGAGGGGTCTGGTGATTGGGAATACCTACCGATCGCTCAGTCATCCGCGTCTGATTCAGGGTTGTGCCAAATGTGATTAAGGTCCATCAGAATATGTTTGGGTAGTCTGTGTTTGTACCTGAAAGGGAGATCGCTAGGTGCATTGTATTGTCCGATTTCTTTGATGAGTTTATTTTTACTATGTTGAAGTGACTTGTAAAATCGGTCGGTCAGTCTGTTCATGTATTCAAATAAGGTCGGTATTTCTTCTCTTGCATGTAGTTTTTTCAAGTTTGTTTTTTTTTTTTTTTGATTCTACGGATTCTTTCGTAATCCTCTAACTAGCTAGGGCTTTGCAATGCCCTTTCATATTCTAACTGACTAGTTTTACGGCTCATTCGGCCTTATAACTATTACCTTCTGAAGGTGATTATTTACTCGACTGAATTTACTTTTACATTAGTGTTATCGTGAGGAAAAAAGTCTTTACTGGATAAAAACCTCACACAAATTTTCAAAGAAAATGGGGGAACATAAGTTCTGAACTTTTTCTGGAATTTTACATTTAACTTTACTGAATGTAAATATTTTGTTTTGCCACACCCCTGAAAATTCTGCAAGATGGAATGCATGGAATTTTAGCGCCAGGTGAATTACCGTGTCCAGTGTAGGGATTGGGGTAGGTCCGGGATTGCGGAAGGTCCGGGAGGTTGGGATGGAGTTTAGACATCGATGGTGGTTGTCAGGAGCTCCATGAGGATGAGGAGTTTGTCGTCCCTGGACGCGCAGGCTGCCAGCCTTCCACGGACTTTAATGAGGCCGCGTAGGAGAGACATGATTTCCTCGTCATCAGAGGTGTTGGATTGGGAGTTCTGGGTGTCGGCATCTGGCCCACGACGCCCTTCTTGTTGTTGGGAAGTGCTAGGGTTGCCCCCCGCTGCTTCCGAGTAGGTCCTTCGGCCGCCTGTGTTGCCCGATGTTGATGGCTGGCGCGTTTCGGTGTTCTGGCGCGGCCCTGTCTCCCTCTGAGAGGCGTTCTCTTTGGCTCTGAGTTGGAGGGCGGCTACATACTCCATCCTCTTCGGGCATCCGCTGAAATTAGCGGGGTGAGGGCCTCCGCAGTTGCAGCAGGCGGCCGGTAGATCACGCGTGACCTTCTCACAGTCAGCTGTTGCGTGTGGTCCCTCGCACTTTACGCAGCGGGCGGGATGGGCGCAGTTTCGGGAGCCGTGGCCGAACTTCTGGCACCTGTGGCACTGCGTGCCGTGTTGTAGGTGGTTGCTCCTGTATTTCCTCATTGAGATTCTACAGAAGCAGATGAATCTCACGGTCGCTCTCAGCTGTCCCATGTTGGTCTCGCGGCTGAAGTGGGCCAGATACAGGGGGTATTCAGACCCTGGGGTCTTCATCTCGATGATGGCGTTCGGTGGGAAGCCCTGATCCCTCAGGTCATTGCAGATCTCCTCTGCGGTCAGTTTGGGAAGACCTCTGATGACGGTCTTCTTGATTTTGTCGGCCTCGGTGGAAAAAGTGTGGAAGGGCTTGGCCTCCCGACGTAGGGCGCTGGTGAGTTTGTTGTGAGCCTCGACAGAGCTCACGTTGACGCTGATGGTGCCTCCTTTGTTGTAATGGAAATCGAAGGTAGCACTGCCGATGTGCTTCCTGATTTCGTTTGTGACGTCGCCATGTGTCATGCTCCCCAGAGTCATGATCACCGGTGGCACTCTCGAGCTCTTGCGGGCTGATCTTGTTGCAGCAGCCCGTTGGTGGGGCTTGGTCTCTTGGCGCTCTGTCGCAGGAGGGCGCTCTGTCGGGCGTCTCTTGGGCGGTGGGACAACGTGTGTGGAGGCGTCGCCGTCTCCAACCTCAGGGAGGACATCGAACCTGTTCTCTACAGACAGGTACGATTTGGACGTGGGTTGGATGGGAGGGGAGTGGCACCGCTTGGCAGCAGGCGCTCTCTGCCATTCCGGCTCCATTGGTGTCGAGCTGGGCTCCGGGATGGGGGAGGATGGAATCTCTGGTGCAGGGCTGGGCCCTGGGATGCAGGATGAGAGGGTATCGGGATGAGGGGCGGGGACTTCGGCGGAGGCTGCGTATTCAAACTCCACGAGTCCTGTCCTGGTATTGACCATGGCGGCGATTGCTCCTGGTGGGCATTTGAAGTCCTATTGCCCGAGGGGGTTTTTGCGAGAGTTCGTCTTGTCAGTCATGTCTGAAAGAAAAAAGACAGAAAGAAAAATTAGTTTTGTAGTGGTTGCCTTGCCTTGAGAAAGGCAGTTTTTCTGTTATCGTCGGCCGAACTGAATGACGGGCAACTGCCGGCCTCGGGCGCCCTGCGGCACCAGAAAGCTTCAGTCCCCACCGTTCAGTACTTCCTTTGGAGTTCTCTACTTTTTGTAAGCGCAAGCCACCAAAAAGTCGATTCTCTGCGATGATCACTCAGTCCCTCTTTCAAGTTTGTTCTGAGTCTTGTGTTGTACGTGATTTTAATGCAGAGATTTTGTAAAATCTGTAGTTTTGTATGGTCAGAGTGGGAGATGCTGCCCCACACGGGAATAGCATGAGTCAGTACCGGTCGAATGAGCGAGTAGTAGATCAGGAGTTTGGTTCTGGGAAGTAGCGGACTTCTTCTGTTGAAGATTGACTTCATCGCGCCGACTGCCTTTCTGGCTTTCACGTGCATCTTGGCTACGTGAGATTTCCAGTTGAGACGTGAGTCCATTGTGAGGCCCAGGTAGACGACCTCATCTTTCCATTCTAGGACGTGTCCTCCCATTTCGATGTTGACGTCTGGTGTTCTTATTTTATTTTTCCTCGAGTACATTATGACTTCGGTCTTCGCCTCGTTCAGTTTGAGTCGCCATTTTCTGTAGAACTATACAAGTGCGTCGAGCGCCCTCTGTAGGTATATGGCTGCCATGTCTGCTTGCGTCGAGGAAACGTTAAGTTTGACGTCGTCTGCATAGATGGAAAGGTTGCATCTCTCGTCATGGGGGATGTCGTGCGTGAAGATGTTGAAGAGGTGAGGTCCCAGTAGACTTCCCTGAGGCACGCCTTTTGGAATCTCACGTAGTGTCGACAGCGCGTTCCTGATGAAGACTTGAAAGGATCTGTTCTTGAGGTATTCTTGTATCACTCTCGTTAGGTACATGGGCGTGTTCAGTCTGTGTAGAAACGATCAATCGATGAGAACTTCGAAAAATCGGGAGATTTGATGCATTCCGGTAGATCGGGAGATGAAGTGAAAAATCGGGAGCTTCGGTAACACTGCCCTTGCCGGAAATCGTCTTGATAGAGTTGTAAGTCTAAGAAACGAAAACAAATGCGAATCAACAATTAAGTATGCAGCCAGGCGGAGGTTTATCAAGTCAGGACAAAGTGGTTAAAGTGGTTAAAGTAGGGTTTACATATACAAAATACCTATTTTCCAGAAAATTGGGTCAGGATATTCAAAAATAGAAAACAAACCTGTCTACAAAGGTGGTGATAAAGGTTATCGTTAGGAACACAAAGAAAAGCAAAACAGAGTCTAGAATGTTAGGCTTAGAGCTTAGGAATTACAAAATTATCAAAATACCTAGCTATAACATAGTGAACCAACAAAAGTAAACTTAAACCAATGCAAAAAGAATAATAAAACAATTATTTACAATTCACACTGCTCGGGGAAATATTGTTGTAAATAAACAAGCAAAACTTATCATGTTCTTTGGTGATCGATCTTATCTTAAAGATAGACGACACTATTAAGGGGGAGTACAATCAAAATCATTTGATTGACCCTAGTAATTCACTTGCAAAGTAAAATACTGGTATCAGCAGTAAGTCACAATTCCAAGGAATATACTTAAAACTAAAATGTATACATAATATAATAAGCTGTCCTGTGATAGGGTAGAGTTCGAATTTCCATTTTGGAAATTCTTATTAAGAAGTATGCCGAAGCATTACTTTTTTGATTTTATACATAAAAATAACCTTATTTATTTATTTTTTAAGACTAGAACTTAAATTTAAGAAATACCAATACAAACATCAATAATAATAACAAACTTTGTGTATTGGAAAGTTGCTCAGATTTTCCCATACACGAAATTTAAGAATTTCCTTCTTCAAATTTCTTGGAAATACTACGGGAGCCGGGAAGCTTCAAAACTTCATAAAAGTTAAATAACTCCCAAAGAACTTGAGGGAGGAGACAGACTTAACTCTAAGGCACATAATAATAATATACATAATATGTATGTTCAATTAAGGCCGTAGATCATATTTTTTTACTTTATTTATTATTTATTAACCAAGAATAATGTAACATATATATTTTTTCATATATTTTTTTGGTATATACCAAAATTATAATAAAATTATCATTTATCGGACATAATAATAATATAATATATATGCAAATACCTACCAATTTTCTGACAGCAAACACAGAGACTTGAGGTTACATCGAACAAAATGCACGAATATTATAAAAAAAGTCTTGGCATTTTATAAAGTAGCATATTTCTGGCATATTTTTCACATCACTCTAGGTAGTAATCCAGAAGGCTGTGCTCTAGCATATTTTGAAGTAGTAGAGTTGAAAACACTGAATTGATGCTGCCACTGCAAGAAAAATGAAGGAGGTACTGTACTGAAGTTTTATTGTTAATTTGTAGTATACGCCTCATTTTATTTGCCACCCCCGCCTCATTTTTTCAACATCCGCCCGTTTTTGTCTGGTTTGGAGGAAGCGGTTTATTTTTTTGTATTTTTATTGAAATGAGGAGTTTAAAGTAATTTTTGGGGGATGTTACAGTCTCACTTACTCCAGACGGTTGAGAGTAGTTGAGACTCTTATGCAGTGTTCACAAAAAAGTTAACTCCCCCTCTCCCCTCAACTCCTCCCCAATCAACTCCTTCCGTGTCCACCTGTGTGGTGTTTTTTTTTGTTGTTTAAAAACATTAATATTTTCCTATTATTCAACAGAAAATTTTTATTTTTTTTTTAAAAGCATTGTAGATAATTTACTTATATAATGTTGTTTTCGAATTTCTCAATAAAAAGCTTACGAAACATTTGGTTTGGGATTTTTATACTTCAAAACATGTTTCTTTTACCCTTTAACCCCTCCGCAACGTAAGCAGATATATGCGTTAAAAATACGACAGCAGTCAAGTACAATAAGCGTGTTTACACGTCAGCGCGTGTGTCTTCATGGAAACCGTTATAACTCCGTTATTGTTTTAGTTACATCCGTAAAATAAAAAGTGAAATGTCGATAGTGAATCATGCTGCACATCTCTATTCAAGTTGTCCATAGAAATACATAAAAAGAACATTCTGTCAGACGTGCAGTCTGACACATAATTTATCCCGCCAAATTTCCTACGGGCGCCCGACATTGTTAATTTCTATTAAATATTTTTATATGAAATGATAAAAAAGTGAGGTGACAAAAGTGTTTATTACACATTTATACAATAGATTAAGTATTGTTGTTTATATAATCTGTGATTTTAGTACCGTTTTCACATAAAAACTTCACGTGAGTCATTTTCACATTTTTTAATGTTTGCATTCTAAATTTTAATATTTACAAATATTCATATTTATTTGTAATATAATAATTCGAAAGCTTATTTTGTAACCTGTCTAAAACAGTTTTTACGTTTCGGCTACGTTCAGAAATGTTTCATTTATAGAGCTTTGATTGTGAAGCGGTAATAATACAAAGTTTTCGTAAAATGTCATCTCGTTAAAGACATTAAAAGTGCATAATGGCGATTTTCTGAGGGGAAGGTGATCCACTAGTCCTGGAGAAATTCAACATCGGAATCCACGCCTCTTTTTGGGAGGGATTTAAAAATACACGAGAAGAAGGTATTAGAGAGTTGTTTTTCGTATGCTGATTTCACAAAGGCCTGAAAAAAACATTAACTCATTGTTTATTATAATAACAAGGGAATTTAAAATTGATTGCACGGAACCTAGCAACATGGAATCCAGAGACGTCCACACACCCCTGTGTCGTTGTAACTAATACAAAATATGCGTGTAGTCTTTATGCGGACGACGTAAGGTTTAATTATCAAATCCAAATTCGTTGAGCGCCTCCATTTTGATTCATGCCGAAAACAACAGCGTGAAATTGCATTGTTTTGTTTAATTTAACATGATAATGATAACCCAAAACAATGTGCGAATGCTTTCAATAATTGGTTTTCTAATGTCGGAAAAAATCTCGCAATCAAAATAATAAATGACAGATAATACCACCTCCACATTAGGAAATGCAATAGCTTCATCAAATAAAACGATTAGAAAATTCGAAACAATAACTGAACAAGAAATTATAGATATAATAAAAAACCTAAACACTGAGTCAGCACCAGGTTTTGATGGGATCACCGTTGAAATACTGAAAAAAATCTTAACTTTTTTAAAAAACCTATAACGCATATCATAAACATTAGTCTTAAAAAAGGAATCTTTCCATCTATATCCAAAAAAACTATTATCACACCGATTTTAAAATCAGGTGATACTAAAGAAATCAATAACTACCGACCTATATCAGTATTATCAAATATATCAAAAAAAATTGAAAAGGTAGCTAAAAAACAACTACTAACATTTATTGAAACTAATAATATATTGAGTGACCAACAATTTGGATTTCACGCAAAAATAAGCACACAGGACGCAATCATAGATCTAACAACAAAAATACATCACGCACTAGACAAAGGCAAAAAATCTCCAGCAATATTCATAGACTTAAAGAAAGCTTTCGACACCATAAGCCATAAAAAATTACTGCACAAACTAAACAAAATTAGAATTATAGATAACATTAAAATGTGGATAGAAAGCTTCCTGAACTCTAGAAACCAATATGTAAAATTAAACAACACTCTTAGTGAACCGAACACAAGCGACTTTGGAATACCACAAGGCACCATTTTAGGCCCTCTTCTATTCATCTTGTATGTAAATAATATCTTCAAATTACCAATAAAAGGGAAACTTATATCATATGCAGATGATACTGCAATTGTATTTCAAGCGAATTCATTAAATGAACTTGAGATAACTGCGAACAATGATATCAATACTTTAAAAGAATGGTTTGATAAAAACCTATTAACATTGAACATTGAAAAAACCTTTTATATAATTAATAGTATAAACAAAAAAACTCCTGGTAAAGATAACATTAAAATTTATTCAAACAAATGCACATCAAAAATATTAACTTGCCAAAATAATGAATGTTTATGCAGAGCAAATAAAAATGAAATAAAATATTTAGGTATAATAATAGAATAAAATATTTAGGTATAAATCTCATGGGATACCTACATGAAATACCGCGAATCACAAACCATGTTACACAAACCTAGCGTAGCCGCTAAACTACTTGAAAACTGGGATGTTTTTCTTGCCTTGACGCGAGTAGGCGTTATAAAGGGGAACATTCTTTTGTATCACAAACCATGTTACACAAACAAGCCCGCTAGACAAATTTCATAATTACGCGCCTTATCCCACGAAGTCGGCTACAGTCGTATTAGCTCTTGTTAATTTATCAAGGATACCAACATTACAGTGACAGGTACGGCCGCGGATTTTCGCTGTGTCGGTTCCCGAAGTGAATTTTGGTTTTATGCAATTGAAAATTAAAATGCATTATTTTCCGCCGCCCCAAAGCCAAAAAGTTTCCTTTTATAGTAAATTAAGGCGAATCTAAAGTTTTTTTCTAAAAATTATTTGTAATAAGCGTGGCCAGTCCGAACCGATATTTACCAATCAAAATTCACTTCGCGTCTTCGCAAACTGACATGGCGCGGCCAATCTGTCACACAAGCCCGCTAGACAAACCCTGCGTAGCCAGACAAACCATTTAAAAACGTAGGCTGTTTTTTTAAATAAAGATAATATTCACAAGCCCGCTAGACAAACCCTGCTTTGCCAGACAAACCATTTAAAAACGTAGGCTGTTTTTTTATATAAAGATAACAACATGGAGGTCATTGAAAAATGACATTTTCGTATTTTTAAATTTAAGAAATTGACGATAATATACATTATTTTCAATTTCCGCTCACGGAATTAATTACATCTAATTATTACCTATCTACTGGGGTATATATTTAAATTTTTTTGTCGAAAATGAGCTGATTCCGGCTTTGTATGAATTTACCCACGTTTTTAATTGTAATACATATTACGAAATGGTAATAAAAATGTCCGTCTTATGACTTACCTAGTTGATTGAATTTTGTGGTGGAACTTGTGAATAACTTAATAATTGTGTATTTGGGCAAAAGTAGCTTTAACCGTTGATATTTTAAAAAGTGTCAACCTAATTAAAGTTTATAATAATGCTTTTTTTATAAATGGCACCAAAACGTCTCAGATTATGAAATTTACACAGTTCGGTCTGCATGTTTATCTAAAGGCCGGTCTCCTGAGATGAAACGTGTGACAAAAAACATCTGGCCCCTATCTAACCATTGTGTAAATGGTCGCAGGAGACCGGCTGATGTGAAAACAGCGCAAGAGTTCCAACTTTTGTGTGTTTTTTGGAAATTTTCATTTTGGTAGGCAGGTACAGGTACGACTGTCCCAGGAACCTTGTATCGGATAACTTGGTCACCCTAAGTGATTCGTACGTTTGGTGCCTTTGCAGGGGTGCCCGGGATCATGGTCTAGGTCTTGGCAGCAGATGCATCTTCCCACCTAATGCGTGGGGAGCCGGGTTGAGAGAGAAACTGGTTGAGTGAGTTTTTTGGGTGATATGCAGATCCTGCCAATGTCTGGGAATTTAATAAAAAGGCACTTTTTAGATGACAAAAGTGTGGAGAAGATGAATAAAAAATAAATTAAGGCGCGCTCGGCAAAATTGAGGGAGATAGAGCAGTTCAAAGTATTTAAAATTTCACTTCGCGAACTGATATTATGACAGTCCGTTCGCCATTTTTTCACTGTTTATGTAGGTATCCCAGACCTAATACAAACCTAGATACGATTGTAGCCGACTTCGTGGGATAAATGATAAGGCGCGTAATTATGAAAAACAGAATTAATAGTGCGCCAGAATCACAAACCATGTTACACAAACCTAGCGTACCCGCTAAACTACTTGAAAACTGGGATGATTTTCTTGCCTTGACGCGAGTAGGCGTTATAAAGGGGCACTTTCTTTTGTATCACAAACCATGTTTAGCTGTCTAGCTGTTGTTTACATCAGGTCAGGGATACCAACATAATAGTGACAATTGATAAAATGGCGGGCGGGCTGTCATAGTGTCGGTCCGCGAAGTAAAATTTTACTTAACGCAATTGAAAATTAATTACTTATTCAATTTTTTTTCTATTGCTTTCCACGCTTTCTTTCACTTTCCAGATTAAAGTTCTCCACTTAAAACGCGGTAAAATCATGGTTTTCGGCATAAACCAAACATTGGCAGGATCTGCATTCCTCCCCGTTTTTTACCTCTCCAGCTGGTCTCTCTCGACCCGTCGCCTTACGCCGCAGTGGGAGGGATGAATTCATACTTCCGTCACTCCCAGTGGCGGCCAGCTCTAAGGTGCGGAGGAGCGCCGCACTCCCAAAATTTCTGGTAATCTAAAAACTCAAGTAATTTCTAAATTACATTTGTACATGTTTCCATTTTCAGAACGTATTTTTCCACCCGGAATCTAATAATTGACGTAGTCCAACATCACGATTACATCTTAAAAAGGTATACATGTTTTATATTGCATCGACCTATCTCATTAATTTAATTCATATCGATGCTTGAAAGGAAAAAAAATGCAATTCAGCTGTGACAAAGATGAAACATTAAGAGGAAGCCGAGTGGCGTTTTGTCCATACAAACATCTTCCCCAATTTCCTCTCTTGATTTTGCAAATAGTGCTTGTTTTTTTTTATTACATAAAATAGATTTTAACAATTAGCATTTCATTTGCTTTTTTCATAAGTTACTTATAGGAGTTAGGTTTGCTAAAATACCTATTATTCAAGTATGATTTTAGATTTTCACGGCAAAAAGTATTAAAAAGATTTTTAAGGGTATTATCAACCCTGATAAGAACACATTATCACTATGCTTGCACTTTCTGTTCTTATTTTCAACATTTTTTTATATTTTTATCAGTAATAATAAATTTATTCTTATTTTTCAGTGGAATCTGAACCGACAAAACTTTACTTGTTTACTATATAACATTCTATATACACATCCCAATTCATTCGCTTCTATTTCTGGAGATGGTTACATGAGGTTAAGGGAAATACTGTCAGTCATGGTGCATGATGCAGAGGTAATTATTATTTTTATTACTTACTTTCATTTTACAAAAATTTAATAACGTCAGACAAATCTAATGCATTTGAGTAGGTTTCTTTATATAAGTAAGTAGGTATCCTTCAAGTTGGTTTAATATGACAGTCATTATAAATTAAAAGACATGGGAGGAAATGTAACTACATACATACATAGATATGTACTATAATACATGTACACAAATAAAATAAAAATTCCATTTTTTAACTAATTTCCACAAGTGAACCAATATAGTTTTTATAAAATATAACTTATTAATATTTTTTGTTTTTGTTTTGAAGAGTTTTAATTTTCAATGTACATTTGTTACATTAATTTAAATGATTTTTTAATGATTTCAGGAAAAATATGATGAACTGAACTAAACTCCAAATTTTATACATTTTTGAGCCCCGAATGAAACATCAAACATCTTATGCAAACTAATGTCTCCATGAACCTTGGTTATATTTTGGCAATATGGTTACTTTATTTTAGGCCTGACGAAAGATATAATAGGTACGTCAGGGATATGTAAGTATAATTTTCTTTTGAAGGTATCAATTGAGTTTGAAAATACATCTAAGTCTTCATGTTTGCAATATTTATTGTATAACCGAGTCATTCTCGAGGTTGGTTTGAAGAAACTTGTATTAATACGGTAAGTATCGATCCAAAAGGTTTCAAGGTTTCTCGCGAATTTCGGCCTTATATAAAGATTAATTTGATTAATTAAATATGAATCATACATGTTGTTTATGATTTTAAAAAGGGAGATCAAATCTGAAATGTGCCTTCTTTTGACGAGTGAGACTTCTCTAAAGTGAGTGAGTCTTTCAGCATAGTTATCTAGATTCCGATCTACTCCAGATTTGTAAGCTAGTATTCTTTAAGTATTTTTTTTAACAGACTCAACTTTATTGCTATGAATTGCATAGTGTGGGGACCAAATCACGGTGCCATACTCTAAGATACTTCTTACATATGAGTAGTACAAGATTCTGAAGCTACTGGGTTTCTTGAACGATTTGGTAATTCTAGTGATAAAACCGAGCATTCTACTGGCTTGATTGACAATGTGTTGGTAATGGTTTCTGAACGTCAGCTTTGAGTCAAGAAAGATTCCCAGATCTCTAATGGAGTCTACTCTTTTCAGGATTTCATCACGGATCGTGTAAGGGTAATCAATTTTATGGACATTGTTCGTGAACGTGATGATATTACATTTGTTAATATTTAATTCCATGGCATTATCTGTACACCATTGAGACAACGTAAGTAAGTCTTTTTGTAAAGTTTCATAGTCTTGTTGTGAATTTACAGGATGAAAGATTTTTAAATCATCTGCATATAATAGACATTTACAAGAAAGTTGTACCGTGAGATCATTTATGAATATAACAAAGAGTAGTGGTCCTAAATGGGATCCTTGAGGAACACCGGGTGTGACTAGTCTGGGCGAGGACTCATAACTATTAACTTGTACATATTTACTCCTGTGTGAAATATAAGATATAATCCATCTCAGGAGATTGCCGTGAAAACCTGATCGTTTTAGCTTTTGGATCAGAAGAGGATGACTGACTTTATCAAATGCCTTACTGAAATCAGTATAGACTGCATCTATTTGTGTTCTTTTGTCAAAATTAGTACTTAAGAAATCAACATATTCAATTAAATTTGTGGTAGTGGATCTATTGCAAACGAATCCATGCTGAAGAGGGCTCAAAATATGTTTAAAATGTGTGAAAATGCTTTTATAAATTAACGATTCGAGAATTTTCCCAAAACATGAGAGTATACTGATTGGGCGATAATTAGAGATATCGCTTTTATTCCCAGATTTGAAGATTGGAGTGATACGAGCTATTTTCCAAAGATCAGGAAAAACACCTTCTTTGAGAGATTTGCAAAATATAATGTGAATAGGATAAACAAGAGATTCAGCACAGTTTGATATAAATAATGGTGGGATGGCATCTGGGCCTGGTCCTTTGTTTGAATTTAGTGATTTCATAGCGTTCAATATTTCGGTTCTTAAAATTTCAATATAACTGAGCGAGTAGTTGCTTTCTTGACAATTATTATTTATATTTTGATCTGAAACATCGTTTGTATTAAAAACAAAGCAGAAGTAATCTGAGAAAAGTTCACTAATTTCGTGACCATTGCGTGCTACAGTTTCATTTAGGTGTATTATTTTAGGGATTGAGTTAGACATACCCTTAGATTTTGCATAGGTCCATAGTGATTTTGTATTATGATGTAGAGAGTCTTCGATAGAACTAATGTAAGATTGGAAGCATTTGTGTATTCCAATTTTTACCCTTGTACGTAAGATTGAGAAACTTTCATGGTCTCTTGGATTCCCAAATTTTTTCCTAAGTTTATCTTTTTCTTTGATTTGATGGATAACAACACTTGAATACCAGATTGGATATTTGTTTTTATTCCTTTTTTTAGGTGTATGTTTCTCTACAATTGGCCAGATGCTATTGTATAGGAATTGAAGAGACTCATTGCAATTAAGTGTTTCTATTGGAGTCCAGTCGAATAGGGATAATTCTTTATTACAATTAAGATAATCTGTTTTCTTGAAATTGAATAAAGGACGTTCAAGGTTATCATTAAGATTATGCAATGTATTAAAAGTTAGATCTATTTCGATTGGTGAATGGTGCATGTCAATTTTAGAAAGAGCGAGGGCAGGTTGAACATTAAGAGTGAAATCAGAGAGAGCTAGATCAAGTATTCTACCGTTAACATTTTTAATATAGTTATATTGCTGTAAGTTTGAGAAATGTTGAAATTCAATTAACACTGAGGATTTTTGATCACTTAATCCAAATGATTCAATATAAACAGCATCATTATTATCCTTAACTGACCATTCAATAGAAGGGATATTAAAATCTCCTAATATTAGCGTATGAGAATTGGCGTGTGAATCAACACAGATATCTTGACACCTGTTAATGAATTTCGTAAAAGCATCAGTTGCAATATCTGGTGGAAGATAAGTTGTGCAAATATTTATAAATTTTTTATTTGATCCGTTTAACTTAATTCTTACCCAAATATGTTCGATATTAGAGGGTTCATCATTATCTGGTAGGCTACAATGTTTTTCTTGATAGCTATTAACACTCCTCCTCCGTCCTTCTTTCTGGAAGTTAGATTCTCACGGTCTTGTCTGAAAATAATGTATCGTTGGTCTAGCACCTCTGCATCTTGAATTGAAGAATTTAGCCATGTCTCTGTTAAACATATAATATCATAGTTTGAGGAGAGAGCATTAAGAGAAAAATTATCTAATTTGCTTCTAATACCTCTGATATTCTGATAATATAAAGACAGGGCCATTGCGATTGCTATTGAGGTGTAGGAAAGTGCATATTCATGACCCAATCTACGGTGCCAAGTATTGCCTGAAACCGCTAAATTAGACATTGTACTTTCAGGAACTTTTAACTTGTATTCCATCCTTAGTTTATAAACGCCATCTGTCAAATCTGCTATAGCAACTAACTCGTTCTGATTATTATAAACATAGCAGCATTTTCTTTTGAAAACCACTTTATTTCCATTTTTAATTAACTGACTGACAGATATCAAGTTCGTCGTAAGGTTAGGCACGCATAAACATCTTTTAATGTAACTTCATATTTACATTTCGGGGTTGAAGTCACAATATTAGCTTCTCCCGAGCATAAAACAGGCATAGCACTCTTATTAGCTGCAATTATTTCCTTAAAACTCGTCCGATTCGACGCATTACACATAATGTTTACATTCGGTGACATATGAAAACAAGCGCCCGAGTCTATAAACCAATCCATTTTGTTGTAATTCCCGCTCAAAAACACGACAGAAAATGCATTAGACTTCTTCATGTGCTCTGATTGTCCAACAGGACACAGATTTAAAATGCCCTTCTTTTTTACATCGATAACACCTGACATATTTCATTACATATTAAAACTTCATTTCCGATATACTTTAGCATAAGATATACTTCTGTGGCTTGACTTCAGTTCATTTGTATATTTATCACTGTATATTATGTAAAAGCTGTTTGTTTCTTACAAATAAATAAATAAATTACAGTTTTGACTTTCGATGTATTTCCGTCAACATTGCGGCGCTGGCGCACTCTGGCGGAAAATGCCCCAACTGACTCCGTGTCATTTCCTGCCATATCAAGCAATTTTTTTTATTGCATCTGCAGTAATTATTATTCCACTATGCTCGATTGCGAATATCATAAGGTAGAATTTTTCTGGTAGACCAGCTAGCATTAAGCAGCCTATCCATTCATTGTTCACATTAAATCCGGTTCCGGATAATTTCTGGCCAGTTTCAATAATTTGCGTGACGTAACTCTGCATCGAGTCAAGTTTCAAGACGAATCGATATCAAATTCCTTAATAAGGTAATGCATCTTGAAAAACCATTATCATCGAACATTTGCTTTAGCCTTTTCCATAAGTCTGCTGTAGATGTAGCTTGCTTGTTGTGCACGTACAGTGACGGATCTGTAGTGAGGACTATCTTCGCTTTTGTTTTTGCATCATCTCCAACGGCAACAGTTTCTTCGGCCTTGATACACTTCTCCATGCCTTCCAATATAAGTAGATTTTTCATTAAGTAGATTCATCGTAGTTTTGTCGTCCAACCAACTTGGGTATACTTGTGAGGTATGATGTCGGCCCCATTGTCGTTAAAAATGTCCTGACACTAATTACGAGTTTGCATTCGCAATAACTCCTTGCTCTATTCTCAATACGAACAAATACATCCGCGACAAATAGAAATGAATTTTTAACACAAATACCAATTAAATTATCGTGACTGATTATTTAAAAAAAACGCTTGGGAATCATCTGAGCCCATAACCTATTAAATGAAACACGTTGTTTTATTCAGGTAACAGCGAGAACTGACATATATTGAGCTTGGAAACATAGACATAGATGGCATTAGTGGTAGGTACTTTGATAACTAAATAACAGAAACAACAGATCAACGCTATCATTGTTAGTTTCGAGCAAGTCTTAATTTTGTGTAGTTCATACGAACTTCTTCAAATTTCTCATTTGAGAAGACGAATAGCTGAACTCGGATCACAAAAAAAGGTTTTTCTCAACTGCGAGTCAGAATGTGGCTCGTCAAATTGTCCTATCGAGAACATGAATAAATAAACTTAGAACATGAAAAAGGTTTTTCTACACTGTTAGTCAGTACATGTTTCTTTAAATCTCCCTTTGAAAAGATGAATAGTTGCACTCAGAACATGAAAAAGATTTTTCTCCACTGTGAGTTAGCATGTGCCTCGTCAGTTGATTCTTGTGGGAACATGAATAGTTGCACTTGGAACATGAAAAAGGTTTTTCTCCACTCTGAATCAGCTTGTGCTTCGTCAGTTTGCTCTTTACAGAACATGAATAGTAGCAATCGGAACATAAAAAAGGTTTTTCTCCACTGTGAGTCAGCATATGGCTAGTCAGATTGCCCTTTAGGAAACATGAATAGTTGCACTCGGATCATCAAAAAAGGTATTTCTCCACTGTGAGTCAGCTTGTGGATCTTCAGACTGCTCTTTTGGTAACATGAATAGTTGAACTCGGAAGATGAAAAAGGTTTTCAGCTTGTGCCTCCTCAAATCGCTCTTTTCAGAACATGAATAGTTGCACTCGGAACATGAAAAAGGTTTTTTGCATTGTGAGTCAGCTTGTGCCTCAACAGTTTACTCTTTTCAGAACATGAATAGTTGAACTCGGAACATGAAAAAAGTTATTCTCCACTGTGAGTCAGCATGTGGCTCGTCATATGGCCCTTCCGAGAACATGAATAGTTGCACTCGGAACATGAAAAAGGTTTTTCTCCACTGTGAGTCAGCATGTGTCTTGTCATATGGCCCTTCCTAAAACATGAATAGTTGCACTCGGAACATGAAAAAGGTTTTTCCCCACTGTGAATCAGCATATGATTCTTTAAATGAACCTTTCGAAAAGATGAATAGTTGCACTCGGAACATGAAAAAGGTTTTTCTCCACTGTGAGTCAGCATGTGGCTAGTCAGATTGCCCTTTAGGAAACATGAATAGTTGCACTCAGAACATGAAAAAGGTTTTTCTCCACTGTGAGTCAGCATGTGGCTAGTCAGATTGCCCTTTAGG
This sequence comes from Limnephilus rhombicus, assembly GCA_929108145.2. Classification (NCBI taxonomy): domain Eukaryota; kingdom Metazoa; phylum Arthropoda; class Insecta; order Trichoptera; family Limnephilidae; genus Limnephilus; species Limnephilus rhombicus. The sequence continues at coordinate 21,322,029 of OV815289.1, read as the reverse complement.
GAACATGAATAGTTGCACTCGGAACATGAAAAAGGTTTTTCTCCACTGTGAGTCAGCATGTGTCTCTTTAAATCACCCTTTTGAGAAAACGAATAATTGCACTCGGAACATGAAAAAGGTTTTTCTCCACTGTGAGTCAACTTGTGCCTCGTCAGTTTACTCTTTTCATAACATGAATAGTTGCACTCGGAACATGAAAAAGGTTTTTCTGCACTATGAGTCAGCATGTGTGTCGTCATACGGTCCTTTTGAAAACATAAATAGTTGCACTCGGAACATGAAAAAGGTTTTTTCCCACTGTGATACAGCTTGTGCCTCGTCAGATTGCTCTTTTGAGAACATGAATAGTTGCACTCGGAACATGAAAAAGGTTTTTCCCCACTGTGAGTCCGCTTGTGGACCGTCAGACTGTGCTTGTGGGAACATGAATAGTTGCACTCGGAACATGAAAAAGATTTTTCTCCACCGTGAGTCAGCTTATGCTTCGTCAGATTGCTCTTTTCAGAACATGAATAGTTGCACTCGGAACATGAAAAAGGTTTTTCCCCACTGATCGTCAAAAAATATTTAACTCCAGTATGGCTGCGAAGGTGACTAACAACATCATTCTTGTGAGAACAGGAGTAGTTGCAATGAGGACAAGAGAATCGTTTATCTACAGGCTGCGTCTTCAGATCTGTCGACAAATTGGAAAAATAATACGGATAAAAAAGGCTCATTGAAACATATTACCTGCGATAATTTGAAAAAATGGATACGATAATTTGATAAAATGTTAAATCTTACAATGAAAATCGGTTTTACCTGCTGTCTGGTTCATTCTTTCAACGCGTTCTAAGCATTCTCTTTTAACATCCGGCAGTTCTATGTTAATATCCATATAAGGAAAACTCCCTTCAGCGTCTTCTCGGTATCCAAGATCCGCCTTAATGGCCACTGTCTTCACATTAGTGCCGCCTGCAAAAAAAAAGATAATACATTGTTCTTTGATATATATGACCTCTTCTTCATCCTTCCGATGTCGGCGATCACTCTGGTAAATGTATATCTATCTTGCCCTGCCACAAATACCTCCTCAACACTTCTAATACCGGTCCACTCTCATACATTTCGCTGCCAAGATATTTGACTCCTACCAGGCCCTCGGCGACCATCAATCTTGCCTTTTAATATTAATTGGAGCAAGTGATATTTCTCCCCTCGAAGTATGTGACCCAGATATTTAATTTTCTTGACTTTTACTAATGTGAGCAGTTCTCTATCTGCTCTAGCCCGCCTGAAAATTTCTGTGTTAATGATCATGTCAGTCCATGGACTTTGAGCATTCACCGGTGAAGCCACATTTCAAAAGCTTCTAACCTGTTCATGGTATTTACTTTCAAAGTCCATGTCTCACATCCATACAGCAAGACCGACCACACATAATAATTTTACATTCTCTGCCTTAGTTTAAAATTAATTTTGTCATTGCAGAAGGGGGATTTCTTTTTACTGATTGTAGTTCTTGCTGCTTCAATTCTGCACTTAACCCTTACACCTTTTTTAAAATTTTCATTATGGATTTAAATTTTCAATTAAATTTTCATTATTCCAATTTGGGAGGCGGGAATGGGTACCGCCGCTCCGGGAACCTTTATTGGATAACCAATACTTCTGCCATGGGTCACCATGAGTGGTTCGCTACGTTTGGTGATTTAGCAGGGGTCCCGGGTTCATGGGGTGAGGTTTGTCTAGGTCTTTGATGCAGATGACCAGGACACACTGAACCCCAGATTCCTACCCACTCCTTAAACCCTTTGCCTTCCCAGAACTCACCTCTCCTTCCTTTCCTTAAAAAAACCCTCCACATAGCATCCCCAAAGATGACATAGGCCCTGAGGGAAATTATTTTCCCCGGGGCCTCCTGTGTGGACCTCATGTAAAAAAAAGCACATGCCATGTTATGGTGGTCGATCTGGGTCAAGAGTCAAGAGTCTCCGTGAGAGTAGCTGCCGAGGTATCTAAATCTTTCCACCTTTTCGACATTGCAACCATTTAACTGTATTACTGAACCAGAGTGATCCAGTGGTCCAAATGTCATCCATTTAGTTTTATTGACGTTGATTGTTAGGCCCAGTTGCTCACCAGCTTTATTAACAAGATTTAATATTTCTCGGAGGTTATCGATACGGTCAGCTAGTAATACAGTATCATCTGCGTATCTTATGTTATTAATCACAACTTCGTTGATCTTCAGACCCTACTCGGTACTTGGGGCTATTTTAAAGACATAGTTGGAACAGAAATTAAACAATAATGGCGACAGGATACAGTATGGTCGTACTCGACGTGGATTAGATCTCTCGTTCCCATGTCTTATTTCTGCTGTTTGGAACCAAAATCCATGTTTTTAATGAAATTCTGGTCTTTGGTGTCAACGTTACAATCCGCAAGCATTGTCATTGGGTAAGCATGTTTTACCCTCTCAAATGCCTTTTCGTAGTCAATAAAACAGGCAAATACTTTCTTTCTTTGGTCATCACACTTTTACAATAGTACATAGATAGGCACAACCAAACTATTTTTTTTATTAAAAACTTAAATTTAAAAGATTAAAGATCATTTACCATTTTATAGGCGGGAATTTGGAAAAGATTCTTTAAGGTCAATATAAGATAAAAGAATGACCTCAGATGTTCGCTTCAGGGACCGATGCTTCCAGAAGGACCCTGCTCTTAAAGAAGTCAATGGAAAGGTTTTTACTTACATCAATATTTACACATTTATAGTGCATAATGTAACTTATAACATGTCACAAATAAAAAGAGGTTAAAACTTGAGGAATCGGGAACTTATCGCAAGTAATACAAGTAAGCTGAATTCCAAATTACACATGCTATATTTTTAATATATTTAATGTAACTAACTGGCTGTTTGTGTATTCTCCGCATATTGCAAACATTCCTTCTTTACATCTTGGAGGTCGAAATCTATATCCGTATACAGCATTACACCTCCGCCTTCTTCCTGGGGCCCTGGTTCCGTCATGATGGAAACAGTCTCAGGATTTAGTAGATCCATGGCCCTGCTGTGGTAGCGGCAGGTAATTGATTCAAGCCAAAACGAAAATTCCTGAAACAACATTTTCATAATGGAAATATAATCGCGTGATCTTTAAATATTTGGTTTTGCTTGGAAAATTATAACAAAACATTGAAGTCGTATACTTACATAAATCATATTTAGAAAAAAATATATACTTAATAATTATTGTGACTGTATTTTAAGCCCGCGTTTGACATTTTAATACGGTTGAGAGAATCACCATCAATAGTGGCGTAACTCAATATAATGTATACAATATTTATCTCTAAAGGTAAACCGGTTTTACCTTTTTTTGGATCCGCCATTCCGCTTTTAACAGAAATTCGCTCGCCCGTCCGATCGGAGCACTCGGAACACTCAAATTATTTTTTATTATTGCATACGCATTTTTTTTTTAAATCTGATAATTAAGTTTTCAAAATCATGTTGAAATAAAAATAAGAAAAAGAATAAGTAGGTAAATAATATATATTTTTTTTAATAATAAAAAAACTTTAAAAAATCGTACACCAAAAACTACCAGGCTGCTGGTCGGCAGACCAAGAAATTCTTCAATTGAATCATCTAGACTACAGTTATTCATTAGTTTCATTTGTGTATTGACGGGGTTCGGAAGATTCGGTCGTTTTCCAGACGAATGCAGCGCTTACGGAATCTGACAAGGACTGTTATTATTATATATTTATACATTTATACAGGTGTCCGGGGGTAAAGTGCATTAACTTCGGTAGGCGATTCTACATGATGGTATGAGTAAAAAAGATTAATAACTTTTTCCAAAATTCTAACATTTTTTTTCCCATACAAAAAGGCGTACCTACTAAAAATCCTTAGTGTGAGGTACGATCTTCCTTGCTGAGCGCCCGCCGGGCACGGTTGTGGCAACATTGCATGGTTGTGACTGGCCCGTATCGTAACAGCGGAAAATAACAAAGCTGGCGGCACATGCTGGTCTATTTTTATCTTTTTACTACAAAACAACCCCTAAAAGTTGGAATTTCGACAAAAGTTATTTATCTTTTTTACTTATCAAATCATCTAGAATCATCTCCCGAAGTTAATGCACTTTACCCCCGGACACCATGTATAGTCACGCGACAGGGGTGAGGGACAGCCGAGTTGGTTCGCGTCAAGTGGCTCTGCCGTATGATCGGAACACAAAAATTTTTGTTTTATATGCATCACTTATTTTTTTTAAATATGGCAATAGAAGTTTTTGAAAACATAATTAAATAAAAATAATAAAAAATATATAGGAAAAAATTTAAAAAAATATATTGAAAAAATTCAAAACTTTAAACAATGGTACACCAAAAATGTCCAGGCTGGTGGTCGGCCGATCAAAGAACTGTTCAATGGGATGATTTAGACTACAGTAATTCGTTGCTAGCGGGGTATGCGAAAGCACTGTGGGATTCGGAAGATTCCGTCGTTTTCCAGGCTGCCGGTCGGCAGACCTGCTTTTTTCTCATTTACTAATCGAACCCTATCGTATGAGACCATTCACAATGATCATGAGCACAAATATTCACCCACGAATTTACGTCTTCACGTTCACCCTGCGTCGGTCGGATGCGCACTGAACGCCGAAGCTGGATGCAATAACACGATGCTTGAGCGTGACGCATTATCGATTAAAACAGTGTAATATTCTCCACAAAATAAAAGTCTTCAAATCTGTGGTAGTATTCAACTTTTAATAAAGTTTTTAACCTTACAAAATGATGTTACTAAAAACTATTCGATACGGCACATGTTATAGGATTAATGTAACCAAATAAAACTTAAAACTTTAGTCAGCCGTTTGCCGTAAGCGAAAATGTTTCCTAAAACATGGAAAGGCTATTTGACGTAACCATATAAATTTTTCATAGTAAATAAAAACTAAAACATTGGATACGCCCGGGTTCAAGGGAGTATCTCGCATTTTATTAAAAAAACATCGGATTTTCCATCACTTACGTCAATTTTTGGTCGGACTTCCACAAAAAACAGTAGGTATTTTAGGGGGGTAAACTTTCAAATTTTCATAATATATAAACTTCAAGTACACAGATCGACGCAGTATTTTTTTTTTCAAGTAAAATGAAATCAAAAAATGAAAATCGACATTGGTTCCGTCAATTAGCCTTTCTGCCGTCGAAATATTAACCGTAAACTTTTGCTGACTCACTCCACAGAAACACTTATCTGAAATTAGGTAATTTGACAGTATAAATATTCCTCGAACAATACATAAAATGAATTCCCTAACACACGTATCGATTAGCGTTGGTAGGGTAAGGTAGGTCATGTTAGACTCAGCGCAGTTGTGCATGTGAGCCTGCCTTAGCACAAATGAAAGAACAGGTGTCGATCAGTTTGGCTGTCAGCCGCTACCAAATGATTAATACCAGCATTACTACGTACCAATAACTATCGTAAGTATGGAATGCAGGGCTGTAATGCGGAGGCATAATGGGGCTATGCCCTACCTTAAAATACCTGTTCCCTACTTTAAGAAATACAATCGACTATGATAATATACTAGTAAACTGTTGGTTCATAGTTTGATATGATTGAAAAAAAATATTACTTATTAGTGTAACATCTAACTAAACGGCTTCGAATTAACCAAGGAATCATATCATACTAATTATTTATTCTGCCCATAGATGGCATTGAAGTAAATGCGCATATTACGCACACTGCTTACGGGGAATTCCCAAACAGTTTGGGGATGCTGAGTCATAAATAAACCGATCCCTATGGACTCTGGACTGCTGGACTCGTCAAGTGGAGGAGGAAGAGGAAGGCATAGATTGAGAATTGGGAAGGGAACGGACGTGTTCTTTATCAATAGGGAACAATCTTAGTATGGGACTTTTATTTAAATTAAGTTGGTTATTTATTACCTTACTATTAGTGTTTATGGCTTTCCTAAGTTCAAGTGCCTCTAAATTATCCAAGAAATTATCCAAGAATTATCCAAGAAAATATAAAAAGTAATTATCTCTAAATTATCTCTAAATTATCCAAGAAAATATAAAAAGTGCTCTAAGATCATGTAAATCCGTAATCTTTCAAGACAACTCATATCAACAAGATAAATTTTTTACAAAAAATCCAAAAGCCCCTAAATTATATGGTTTCTTAAAACTTCATAAACCTCACAAACCAATAAGACCAGTCGTATCAAGTTGCAATTCCCCAAATTTCAAAATTGCTTCATTTATAACTAATGTATTCAATAACTCAAAAGTTTTTGCTCCAAAATACACCATTAGAAATTCTTTTGACTTGATTGATGAGCTAGAAAACTTACATATCCCCAATGGTGCAAAATTAGTCTCCTTCGATGTTGTTAACCTGTTTCCAAATATCCCCGTAGCTGAAAGTAAAAATGTTTTATCTAAATTGCTACAAAATTCAAAGTTACCAAATAATTTCTCTAAGGATTTATCTCACCTGTTTAATATATGTCTTAACCAAAACTATTTCCAATACAATGAATGTTTTTATCAACAAAAAGAAGGCTTGGCCATGGGGGCACCGACATCACCCCTCATCGCTGATATATTCATGGACAATTTATAAAATAATATTTTTAATAGTAAATCACCATTATTACAAAACTTATTGTTATGGAAGAGATATGTTGACGATGTATTCTGTGTTTGGTTGGGAACCAAGAGACAACTCAACTCCTTCCTGTTGCTAATAAACTCCTTCCATAAACAAATTAAATTCACCATAGAAATAGGAACCAATTCTACCTTAAACTTTCTAGATCTTACGTTATCAATAATAAAAAATAAAATCGAATTTAAAATCTACCGCAAACCGACGTTCACTGACATAACGATTCACAACTCCTCTAACCATCCCAACTCCCATAAACATTCAGCGTTTCATTCCATGACACATAGACTAGTTACAGTCCCTTTATCAAATACCAACTTTGCAATAGAGCTATCTACGATCAACAAATCGCAATAAATAACGGTTACAACCCAAATATAGTCGACAACATTCTAAATAAAAAATTTAAAAAATTATCCACTAGTAAATTTTTATACAACAGTCCACCTCATAATAATAATATACCAAGTAATAATAATCAACCTCATCAATGGCGTAGAATCCTGTACATCAATAATTTCTCTCAAAAAAGTGTTAAAAATCTCCCATCAGAAATCAAACCAGCATTTTACACTAATAATAATATAGGCAAACTTTTAATGAACGGTAAGGATAAGGAAGACAGTCTATCACACTCGGGAATTTACTCACTTCAATGCAGCGATTGCGCATTTTTTTATATTGGTAAAACAGCGCGCAACATAAACACCCGTGTCAAAGAACATCTTCGATGTTTACACAGCTCTGGATTTTCAGAATTTGCAAACCACTTGATTGAAAACGATCATAAATTTGACAAAAACGCTGGCGCCAAGCTTATTCATAAAAACAACATCGGGATAAGGTTGGATAATTTAGAGGCACTTGAACTTAGGAAAGCCATAAACACTAATAGTAAGGTAGTAAATAACCAACTTAATTTAAATAAAAGTCCCATACTAAGATTGTTCCCTATTGATAAAGAACACGTCCGTTCCCTTCCCAATTCTCCATCTATGCCTCCCTCTTCCTCCTCCACTTGACGAGTCCAGCCCAGCCCATTTTTGGTAAAATATATATTATAACACAAATGTAACCTAATGTTAGAAGAGAATTATACTGCCCTGATGAAGCTACGGTTGTAGCGAAACCCGGTCGGCATAAAGTATAAAAATAAAAGTGGTGTTTACAAAGTTATTGTTTTATTTTAAATTAATAATGTCACATCACAAAGTATCCGCTTCATATGAACAAAAAAAAAAAAAAAAAAAGAACTAAGTTGATCTAAATGAAGTACTTCGTATTTTTAATATGTCGAATCAATTGTTTTAAGGAAGGGCTTTTTATTTTGTTTATATTCTGTAATTTCAAATAGCTGAGGGCCGGGTAATTGTTACACAGAGCTGAGGGCCGGGTAATTGTTACACGGAGCTGAGAGCCGGGTAATTGTTACACGGAGGTAGGGGCCAGGTAATTGTTACACGGAGCTGAGGGCCGGGTAATTGTTACACGGAGGTGGGGGCAGGGTAATTGTTACACGGAGCTGAGGGCCGGGTAATTGTTACACAGAGCTGAGGGCCGGGTAATTGTTACACGGAGGTGGGGACTGGGTAATTGTTACACGGAGCTGAGGGCCGGGTAATTGTTACACGGAGGTAGGGGCCAGGTAATTGTTACACAGAGCTGAGGGCCGGGTAATTGTTACACGGAGCTGAGGGCCGGGTAATTGTTACACGGAGGTAGGGGCCAGGTAATTGTTACACGGAGCTGAGGGCCGGGTAATTGTTACACGGAGATGGGGGCAGGGTAATTGTTACACGGAGCTGAGGGCCGGGTAATTGTTACACGGAGGTAGGGGCCAGGTAATTGTTACACAGAGCTGAGGGCCGGGTAATTGTTACACGGAGCTGAGGGCCGGGTAATTGTTACACGGAGGTAGGGGCCAGGTAATTGTTACACGGAGCTGAGGGCCGGGTAATTGTTACACGGAGGTAGGGGCCAGGTAATTGTTACACGGAGCTGAGGGCCGGGTAATTGTTACACGGAGATGGGGGCAGGGTAATTGTTACACGGAGCTGAGGGCCGGGTAATTGTTACACAGAGCTGAGGGCCGGGTAATTGTTACACGGAGGTGGGGACTGGGTAATTTTTACACGGAGCTGAGGGCCGGGTAATTGTTACACGGAGGTAGGGGCCAGGTAATTGTTACACAGAGCTGAGGGCCGGGTAATTGTTACACGGAGCTGAGGGCCGGGTAATTGTTACATGGAGGTAGGGGCCAGGTAATTGTCACACGAAGCTGAGGGCCGGGTAATTGTTACACGGAGGTGGGGGCCGGGTAATTGTTACACGGAGCTGAGGGCCGGGTAATTGTTACACGAAGCTGAGGGCCGGGTTATTGTTACACGGAGGTGGGGGCCGGGTAATTGTTACCGAAATAGATAATGTCACACATTTCAGAATCTATTTAAGGAAATTAATATTATTCGTTGTGAGCATTATTATGTTACTGTTATCAATGTAATAAAATTTTAATCATAGGAACAAGGCTTTGAAACTTATTTTGGTTTCTTCTAGCAAAATCAAAGTTAAATATAACAATTATCAGTCTTCCATTGTTTAAACGTTCCTTTTATGAATCTACAAACATAAAGAATTACGGAAAGAGTCGAAAACACTAATTCACAACAAAAACAACAATAATTAATTAACATAAACCACGCATAAGAAATTTGGGTTCTCTTGCCAAGTGTTTCATTAAATAAAATAATAAACTAACTAATCACGCTGTTTCTCCGCAGGGGTAGGCAGAGAGGACGGACCGCCAAACAGCTTGGTCTTGGCACACTCTTTGCCTCACTCACATTCATACATCGTCTCGTACATACTCTTCTATTATTACGACTTTTGACATGGCCCGACTCAAGTATCTAATTCACTTGATCGTGCCATGTCTTCCTCCAGCGCCTCTGACTTCTTCTACCATTCACATTTTCGTCATATATTCATCTTACACTACTTTCTTCGTTCATTCACTACACATGCCCAAACCATCTGAGAGTCCCTTTCTTAATATTACTCATTGTGCTTACATCAGCCTTACCTTCTTTGCGGATATCCACATTTCTCACACAATCATAAAAAATTCGAAAACAAAGTCTCAAACGATAAATGTCAATGCTTTTATTTTATGTTTTGCAGTTCTTATGATATTATTATAGAATATTAACACGCTCACCACTGAGGCCACGAGGGATATATCAGAATTTTATGATCTGTGCGCGTCCATAACAGCACCTAAAAAAGTTTAATAAAAAATATGAGTTAAATTAACGTTCTTTCCGATGACATGTGATAAAATAGAAAGAATATATTTCTTACATTATAGCTGTTTACAAAAGAGCTGTTTTCAATAAATAGTTTGTTTTTCCTTTAACTCCACAAAGGAGGCCTCATCAGTCTCCCCTTTATGCGGTGCTTCGTAGCCTCCCCACTCTTGTCTACTTTAGTTTTCTGAAGTTTTCACTTCAACCGCGTGTTATTTTAAAGTCATTTTTGACAATCTGATAATTCAATTTAGAATTAACAATATTATCATCGACTAATTTTTTTCCCTTCATTATTTACAAATTTACTTAGTGGCGTCATTTTAATTAAATTAAAACAAACAATTTTGTAAAACACCACTTATTTTATTAAAATGATCAAACAAATCATCACATTTGGCGCGGTCGGAAAAAGTACCACGGGCAGCCAAATTGTTACATTTGGCGCGGTCTGAAAAAGGAACCACGGGCAGCCAAATCATCACATTTGGCGCGGTCGGAAAAGGAACCACGAGCAGCCAAATTATCACATTTGAGCAGCCGAAAAGGAACCACAGCATCCGAGATGGAAGCTACAATGGTCAACCTGTGATCGGGCAGACAAAGGCCAGATCACGACTCCACATCATTGCGGAGCAGCAGAAGAAGCATCCTAGAAGCATCAAGGCCCTGGAGGAGTATTCGCGTAAGGCGTGGATACAGCAGTTCCGGATTTTTTTTTGCTGCGAGACAGAAAGAGACAGAATCTGTGAACGACTTCATAGCACGTTTACGAAATCATGTTAGATTTTGTAAATTCGAAGACAGACTTGAAAACAATTTAAAAGATGTTTTTATCACCGGTCTTCGAGTTGGTCGTATTAAGGAGAAATTATTCATCGAGGCTGAAAGTTTTTCATTGAAAAAAGTTTTAGAATGTGCTATGGTGATGGATTCATTCGAGGTAATTAATAAATCAATTAAAACGGAAAGTGTAAATTTGATAGCTAAAAATAAATGGAACGTTTTGTCACCAGAACAAAATTCATCAGCGGGGAGACCTAGAAATAAGAATGTTACATTTACGAATCAAACTAGATGTAAACATTGCGGAAGTTATCATGAATCGATAAACTGTAAATTTAAAGAAGTAATTTGTTTTAAGTGTAAAGGCAAAGGTCACATTAGTAAAATATATCGTGGGTTTAGTAAAAAGGTTATTTCTTCTGTGTTTGTGAATACGCAGGGAAGTAAGAAGAAGTTAGTGGTACATGCTGTGAACTGTGACCCAATTATGTGCAAAATCCTAGTGAACAATGTGATTTTTAACGGATTCTTGGATACAGGAGTGGCAATTTCGATATTGACAGACATAGATTATGTTAAACACTTCAAACATTTGGATTTAAAACCAAAGGATTTAACCTTGATGGGTTACGCTAATTGTAAGTTGAATTTATTGGGTTATATTTCATTATTAGTTGATTATAACGGTTATAGAGAAATGTTAGAATTTTGTGTAGTTAAAAATGGAACAACTACGGTTCTAGGTCGTGACTTTATAAAAAAAAATTATATTGGATTCACGGGATTACAATCAATTTCATCCCACGAGGGTAGTGAAATTTTTTCTCGCAGTGTATTTGAGAATGATAGAAGTGATTTACAATCAATTTCATCCCATGAGGGTAGTGAAATTTTTTCTCACAGTGTATTTGAGAATGATAGAAGTGATTTACAATCAATTTCATCCCAGGAGCGTAGTGAAATTTTTTCTCACAGTGTATTTGAGAATGGTAGAAGTAAAGTGAATAAAAAAATTCGAAAATTCCAGGAGGTTTTTTCGGAGAAAGTGGGTAGTTTTAATAAAAGTAAAGTGCAATTAAAATTAAATGGGAATGCGGAACCAAAATTATGCAATCCGACAAATATAACTTTTGAATTTGGAAGGAAATTAAGGTCAAATTTAAACAATTTTGTACCGAGAGGGGGGAGAGATAAGTGTCAGGAAAATCAGAATTATTATTATAAGAGAAATAATAAACGATCCAAGGGTTTTTCAATTGATCAAAATGTAATGGTAAGGGATTTTAAGGATAAAAATAAGGATAAATGGGTACCAGGGAAAGTACATAAACAATTAGGAAAAAAACTTTATATAATTGAGGTAAATTTAAATGGTAAACTTATGTATTGGAAAAGGCATTTTGATCAGTTGTCTAATTTGTGTGTATCATGGGAAAAGAAACCCAGCAATCCTTATATCGCGTCTGAGACGAAGAGACTGTCGTATGACGATTACGATGTCTCCAGCTTTGTGCCGGATGACAGACTAATGGGTGTTTCTCCTTCTCCTTCCAGCTCCAGTGATCCAGTGGCTTCCACGTCGGGAAATTGGAAGGACCGACTACGACCACGGACACACAGATGAGTCAATGAAGACAGGACTCAGTTCTCGACTCAACATGAGACAAATGAATTACTTACATTGTAAATATTGGAATATTGTATGTATTGTAAATAATTATCAGCATCATGTTGTGTAACTGTCTTCAGATTTAAGTGTGGAGGGATGTAGTGAACGTATGTCTTGCAGTATGAAAGAGACATGCGTGTATGAGTGAGACAGCATGCGGAACGTATAAAAGGCGTGAATTTTGTCCATTCGTCCTCTCTTGTTATCAGCTTCTTAAGAAGAACCTTGTACAGTATTCTCGGATTAAATACACATAGTCTACCCACGTCTATTATTGACATACATCCCATACTGAGATCATCATATCTGAGGAATCTGGATCCATCACTAAGGAGTCCAGAGGTAATGGGATAACCGGCCACGGTTATCACACTGCAACCTATGGACTGGGTACGAAATCCATTCTAACGATAGCATTTCCCTTGGATACGTACCAATAAATGAGCAGAAAGAATTCACGGAGCTAAAAACTGATCGGACATTAAAACTACAATTTTCCAAAACAGCACATTTTGGGCTGCACATAAAAAAATGAGTATCCACTGCTTTCAAAACTTCTGTTGCAGTTCTCTTATCATTTGGCACTTCCTATTTATGCGAATTGGAGTTTTAATTAACACAAAAACTACAATAAAATTTAAAAAAAAGAGAACGCCTGAGGACGATCGACGAAGAGATGAGAGCAGCTTTATCAACGAGTGTTCCAAATTTTGATCTCCTGTGCTCAGATAAGCAGTCTCACATTTCTCGTTAAACATATTTTTGTATTATGTATATTGATTTTAATAATAAATAAATATTTATTTTTTTCTTTGATGTACCTCTAAAATTTCTTGATTTGGTAGGTGTATCTTGAACACAAAAAGTTTGCGGAACACTGGCCTAGAACACCCTTGAAGGGTGAAAGTTTGCGGAACACTGGCCTAGAACACCCTTGAAGGGTGAAAGTTTGCGGAACACTGGCCTAGAACACCCTTGAAGGGTGAAAGTTTGCGGAACACTGGCCTAGAACACCCTTGAACGGTGAAAGCCACAAATAATTTTAAAAAAACTCTTGTTATAATAACTTTTCAATGTTACACACATCAACATAGTATATCATTGAAGAAGCAAATTATACTAATAAATCTAAACGAAAGATGAAACAGAACAAGACAGAAAAATAAAAAGATAATGGTCACTTGTTTTACATTAGCTCAGGAACCCATACCGCTACCCCGGGAACCATTTATTGGATAACCAACACCTCTGCCATAGGTCACTCCAAGTGGCAAGCTACTGGTGACTTAGCAGGGGTGCCCTGTTCATGGGGTCATCAGGTTTGTTCGGATCTTGGCGGCGAATGTGCCGGATCGGGAGAAACTGGTTGAGGGAGATCTTTTGACCTCTCCAGCAGGACTCTCTCCGAATATTGCCTTGCACCGCAGTGGAAAGGATGGATTCATTTGTCTGTCACTCCTGGACACACTGACCCCCAGATTCCTACCGACTTCTCATACATTTTGCCTTCCCAAAACTTCCTCCCCTTCCTTCCCCTAAAAAGACCTCCACATCAGCCAAAGCCAAAGATGACATAGGCCCTGAGTGGAATTATTTTCCTTAGGGCCTCCTGTGTGGAGCTAATGTAAAAAAAAAACGCTCCACACAGGAGGCTCTGAGAAAAAATAATCCATCAGGGACTATGTCATCTTTGGGGATGCCGTGGGGAGTGTCTTTTTAAGGAAATGTATAAGAGGAGGTTCTGAGAAGAAAAAAGGTATAAGGGGTGAGTAGGGATATGAGATCAACGCGTCTAGAAATACCTATAGAAATACGTATCAATCCATCCCTCCCACTGCGGCAGCTGGAGATGTAAAAAAAATTTCACTCAACCAGTTTCTCTCTCAATCTGGCTCGACACGCATTAAGTGGAAAGATGCATCTGCTGCCAAGACCTGAACAAACCTCACCCGGTGATACCAGGCACCCCTGCTAAGGCACCAAACGTAGCGAACCACTTGGGGCGATCAAGTTAATAATGTTCAAGCAATAAATGGTTCCTGGGGCATCCGTGCCCGTACCCGCCTACCAAAATGAAAATTTCTAAAAAAACGCCAAAGGTTGGGACTCTTGCGCTGTTTTCACATCAGCTGGTCTCCTGCGTCCATTTACACAATGGTTAGATAGGGGCCACAATGTTTTTTGTCACATGTTTCATCGCAGGAAACCAGCCTTTATATAAACATGCAGGCCAAACTGTGTAAATATCATAATCTGAGACGTTTTGGTGTGTCTTTTATAAAAAAAAGCATTATTATAAAGTTTAATTAGATTGCCACTTTTTAAAATATCAACGGTTAAAGCTACTTTTGCCCAAATACACAATTATTAAGTTATTCACAAGTTCCATCACAAAATTCAACCAACTAGGTAAGTCATATGACGAACATTTTTATTATCATTTCGTAATATGTATTATAATTAAACACGTGTGCTAATTAATAAAAATATTGGTAATTATCGGTTCGGATTGGCCACGCTTATTACGAATAATTTTTAGAAAAAAACTTTAGATTCGCCTTAATTACTATAAAAGGAAACTTTTTGGCTTTGGGGCGGCGGAAAATAATGCATTTTAATTTTCAATTGCATAAAACCAAAATTCTCTTCGCGAACCGACGCAGCGAAAATCCGCGGCCGTAGCTGTCACTGTTATGGACTGTAGCTGACTTCGTGGGATACCTACATGAAATACCGCGAATCACAAACCATGTTACACAAACCTAGCGTAGCCGCTAAGCCACTTGAAAACTGGGATGTTTTTCTTGCCTTGACGCGAGTAGGCGTTATAAAGGGGCACTTTCTTTTGTATCACAAACCATGTTACACAAACAAGCCCGCTAGACAAATTTCATAATTACGCGCCTTATCCCATGAAGTCGGCTACAGTCGTATTAGCTCTTGTTAATTTATCAAGGATACCAACATCACAGTGACATGTACGACCGCGGATTTTCGCTGTGTCAGTCGCGAAGCGAATTTTGGTTTTATGCAATTGAAAATTAAAATGCATTATTTTCCGCCGCCCCAAAGCCAAAAAGTTTCCTTTTATAGTAATTAAGGCGAATCTAAAGTTTTTTTCTAAAAATTATTCGTAATAAGCGTGGCCAGTCCGAACCGATATTTACCAAAATATTATAAGTTTTTACCTCTTCAATCCAAACACTATTCACAAAGATAATTTTCAGCTAAATATTGACATTATGTCAAACGTCTGGAGACAAAATGACTTATTTTTATAAACATTATAAAATGTTAAATAAATAATCACTTAAGATACGAATTTTATATATCCACAGCACATTTATATAGTTGTTTCGAGGGTCATTGAAATAAATTGACCATTTTAATAAAAAAAGATTAATATAATTTTGCCAAGTTCATAAAGGGCAGAATTCAGTGAACTGTCAGAAATTTTCAGCTCCCTTATGTTGGCTATTGGCCACGGTGATGCCATATAAAAAAAAAATTATAAAACATATTTTTAATATAAAGCCATGCGACATTATGCAATATCATACAAAATCACATGATTTTGGTTTGAAAATTTGATCGCTTAGAAATATTATAGATGCTTTAATTAAGTACTGCAAGTAGAACACATGTTGGCCTTGAAAATAATCGAATAAGTTTTTAATAATTTCATTTGTAAGTCTGGAAAAAAAAAACTAATAGGCCTATAAAAATACTTTCAAGTGCTAAAATCTCCTTCTAATGATTCTATTTTCGGATAACGTTTCATTATATAATGTGGCAAATTAAGTTCTTTACAAAATAATCGGAAAATATTTTGTGCCTGAATTTTACAAAAAAAAACAAAACAATGCAATTTCATGTTGTTGTTTTTGGCATGAATCAAAATGGGGGCTTTCAACGAATTTGGATTTGAGAATTAAACCTTTCGTCGTCCGCATAAAGACTAACAGCCTTACTAAAAAACCCAGCAAAAATTTTATTCAATTGACAAACGGCCGCGGATGTGAAAACATTACTAATTAAAAATTTGTTCATTGAAAGAAATACACATGGTTTCGACGGCCTGAGAGGGTAGTTTATCTGTGTTCCATTGATGTCCGAACGATATTTGTAATTTTTCCATAGTCTTTTGAATGTTTTATATATTTCTTATTTTTGAAGATGTCGTAAAAATAAATACCATTTATGAAAACTGGATAAAATTACCTTTTAGATTTGTATATTTGAAATACAGTTTAGTTTTCAAAAACTGACATATTTTAAGATTCAAACTCGGAAATTAATGGAAAAAAATTTCTTACCAAAATTTTTTTGAATAAAATGTAGAGAAATTAAAAAAAAAACAAGATTTCAAAAACACAGTCCTTTTATGTAATAAATTTGGAAGGAAACTATCACCTCACTTTTTCCTCGTGCATACAATAAAAAAATAATAAAAAATTTCAAAGTTTTTTTTATTGCTAAAAAACTAACCTAAAAATTATACCGTCTTTTGTATCAGATTTCTTGCATCTCTAAAGACGTTAATTTCTTTGATGCATTTAGGCACACATGTATTAGATATTATTATTTAAAAAAACACCACTTTCATAAAATTATCGTAAAATAGTTTTTGACACTTCAATTTTCAAAGTACGCTTATTGTTTTATAACTTGACTAAAATTATGAAAAACCACAAAAAACACGGTAAATATATCAATGATATAAATATAAGAGTAAATTATTCATATTAATAGAAATTAACCATCACATAAGTAATATTGCACACACAAAAATCATTTCGCATACACAGAAATCATTTCGCGCTTCCAGCGTCTTTTTCGAGCGCGAACAACGAATGCGCAGGCGCCGCGCCGCCGCGCCACCTAGCGGTTTTGAAGGAAAACAAACAATTTAGTATTTAAATATGCATTGTTGCCGGATGTACAATACGTTTTAAGACCAAATCTTATTAGTAATGTTATCGTGTTTTAGTGTATTTTTGTTTTATTCATGTTGCTGCAATAACATGGGTTATCTGGCGTGCTGTGTTTTTTTTTTAGTAAGGCTGTACATGTATATTTTTTATTAGTTACAACGACACGGGGGTGTGTGGACGTCTTTGGACTCCATGTCGCTAGGTTCCGTGCAATCGATTTTAAATTACGATTTTAAACTAACCGTGTTTGGTGACCAGATCTGAATTGCCAGGTACTTCCCCACCTGCCTCTTCCCGATCTCCTTCCCCTCCCCACAATCTTCAGCCTCACAACTACCCCAATTGGGGATGTCATAGTCTCACTGGCTTCAGACGGGAGCAGTTGGGACTCTTGTGCGGTATTCATGTAAAATATGTATATGTATATATTTTTTTTTTGTTTTTTTTTTTTTATTTACAAAAAGATACATAAATTAGAATAAATTTTATATAATAATTAATTACATTATACATGTATTTGATGTACCCCCATAAATAAGCAGGGCTTGTGTGTATGGGGGGTTAATATATATTCTCTTGTTTTATTAAACAATGTGTAAAAAAATGAGTTAATGTTTTTCCCAGGCCTTTGCGAAATCAGCATATGAAAAACAACTCTCAAATACCTTTTCCAACCTTCTTCTCAAGTATTTTTAAACCCCTCCCAAAAAGAGGCGTGGATTCCGATGTCGAATTTCTCCAGGACTAGGGATCACCTTAAAGGGTAAAAGAAACATGTTTTGAAGTATAAAAATCCCCAAACCATATGTTTCGTAAGCTTTTTATTGAGATATTTCAAAACAATGTTACATTAGTAAATTATCTATAATGCCTTCAAAAAATTAATTTGAAAATTTTCCTTTGAATAACAGGAAAATATTAATGTTTTTAAACAAACAAAATAACACCACACAGGTGGACGCGGAAGGGAAGAGTGGGGAGGAGTTGAATAATAGTCTCAATTGCTCTCAACCGTCTGGAGTACGTGAGACGTGAGACTGTAACATCCCCCCAAAAATTACTTTAAATTCCTCATTTCAATAATAAATACTGAAAAAGCAACCGCTACCTCCAAACCAGAAAAACCGGGGCGGATGTTGAAAAAATGAGGCAAATAAAATGTGGCGTAGGCATACTGCAAATTAACAATAAAACTTCGCAAAAATTTACAACAAACATTTATTCCAGTATCTCCTTCATTTTTTTTGCAATGGCAGCACCATTCTGTGTCTCGCGGCCAGTGTTTCCGATTTTTTCGTGGGTTGCGGAAATCCCGAATCCACTATTGTATATCAACTTCACAACGTCTTTTTCAACAAATAATTATAAATTCATTAATTAAATTAAACGAACACCCGTTTCAACAAACATAATTAGGTACCCACACTAACTAGACATGAAAAATATTATTGGAGTTGTGGAAGAATTTACTTTTTTATATTTTAATTTTACACTTCCTCATCTTTTTTTTTAAAGTTGTTCATATTTAAATATAATAATAATTTAATTTAAATGAAGTTCTATAAATTACACTTGAAAACAGTGAAAATATTTTTTTTTATTTGCATGGTTTTTTTTTGGTAACAAATATTTTTTTAATTTTTTTAGGAAAGGAAGGAGACGAGATTTCTGGGACCCAATTTTCATATCAGTAGATAATTATTCGCATGCGAGGAACGCGCACGATAAATTATCTACTGTTTCGATAAATACGTATTTTCGACCGTCGTAGATAATGTAAAACAACCGATAATAATACTAACATAAAAATGTACCAATTTTATTTTTTTATATGGTAACCCGTGTCTTTGACTTTGACACATTTTTTCTGTTTACGGCTGTCAATCTGTCAATTCACTTTGTTGTTCGTTGAAGAAGTAGTTGTTTCGTCTTGCGTGTTTTTCAAAATATTACCGACTTTTGCTTTACCTTTGGACTTTCTGTTACTATATGATCATTAGCTGTGTTTCTGGACTTTTCTTTCTTTTATAATATGACCTTTGGCTGTGTTTCTGGACTATTTCTTTAACTATTTGACCTTTGGCTGTGTTTGGACTATTCTTTCTTCGTCATGTCTGTTCGAATTGGATATGGAAAAATTCGGTTTAGGGGCGGCGTTCCTAGATAATAAAACTAGTTATTTTTATACTAATTATGGGCCGAAAAATCCGAATCTGAAAGAATTAGGCTTCGGAAAGCAATATTAACTGAATTACACGACTTTAAAATTTTCTATACACACACAGGAAAACAAGCCATTTTATTTATTTATTTATTTATTTATTAATCATTAACGCCCTTATGGGCTTTTACATACATTTACATTTTTATGTTTTAGTGCATACAGGTGTGTTTAGAATACAAAGAAAACATGAATAGTTTTTACACATGGTACATATAAATAAAGCTGGTAAGTAAAAAGTATAGCATTATACAATAAAGAGAAAAAAATCAGTTTTATATGTATATACGTATATAACAAATAATAATAATGGTGAGTTTTTAATATATGTGCAATTTATGTGTTGAATACATAGCGAAGTTGATTTTAAACAAAAATACATACTACCGACTTGCACCGCACTAAAATTAATATACAAAACAATTGCATTTTGACCAATTACTTTATCGTCAGAATTTCTGCAAGGAATTCAATTTCCGAAGACGAAATACTTTATACCATAAATATACCAATCCCCTTTATACTGAAACCATGGAATAATGTCAGATACTTCAGTAAACTATCACGGAGAGGACAAATGAGTTCGATAATATAATATAACAGAGTATCAATTACAATCAAATTAAAATGTTAATCAAAGTATAAGTCGTTAAAGTAAATTTGTTATTATTACCTATTACAACGATAAACAAGAACAGTTTTTAAAAGGTTTGTTTATAAATTATAAATTACTAACCTTTATTACGCCCTATATTGTAGGTGTTTTGACGGAACTTAAATATGAGGGTTTACAATAAACTGTGCACACAATATTTCAAGATGGGGATTTATAGTTCTATTGTAACTGTTCCAATATACTGAATTTAAATTTGGACACTGACAGATGACGATAAACATCGATTGAGTTATATTTATTTCCCAGTCGATGAAGTCTTTCGATATATTTTGAACGTATTCTCAGTATTCTGACATTACAAGTCATAGAAAAACAAGAAAGATGTTACACCACATAAAATTAAGTGCTGCCATTAAGCAATAATATCAATAACGTAAAACTTTCCGACACGATACTTCCTCACATGATAATATCACATAACACATTAACCCGATGAATTATGACTATCTCAACGGCCCTATTCTTAGACCAAACGCTAGGTTTGTGTAACATGGTTTGTGCCCCTTTATACCGCCTGCTCGCGTCAAGGCAAGAAAAACATCCCAGTTTTCAAGTAGTTTAGCGGCTACGCTAGGTTTGTGTAACATGGTTTGTGCCCCTTTATACCGCCTGCTCGCGTCAAGGCAAGAAAACATCCCAGTTTTCAAGTAGTTTAGCGGCTACGCTGGGTTTGTGTAACATGGTTTGTGATAGAAAAGAAAGTGCCCCCTTCATAGCGCCTACTCGCGTCAAGGCAAGAAAACATCCCAGTTTTCAAGTAGTTTAGCGGCTACGCTAGGTTTATGTAACATGGTTTGGTGATACAGAAGTGAGTAAAATTTATAAAAAATAATTACTTAAATTAGTTATTGATATTATTGCTTAATGGCAACACTTAATTTTATGTGGTGTAACATCTTTCTTGTTTTTCTATGGGCCAGTATATCAGTTGAGCTTAAGCTCGGCCTTGACGGAATGTGGAGCTCAGCGTGGCTTAGCACGCAATGCGTATATCAGTCGTAAACCTAGAGTTGACCAATTTTAAACGTTTAGTCTATGATAATTTCTATGCAGAACCAATCTATTTATGTTATTATCTATGGACTCTATGGTTAAAACCAAACTTCAAACGTCAAACGTCAAACATCGATATTTTTTATTATTTTCTGGTAAGTTTTTTTACGCACAATTGTGTATTTACAAGCTCGATTTATTGTTGTTCATTATAGTTTTTATTTTATTTTTACTTCGATTTAGATTAATCATTAGAATTGACTAGTTGGAAAACGAGTATGAAATTATTTGTTAACCTTGCTTTACGTGAATCATTTCAGAAATCAAAAATACTAGAACACTAAATTTCGCGGAAGAGGGGGTGAAATTGCTGGTGGAGCTGGTCTCATGAAAGTATTCGCTCACTTTGGAGAATAAAGCGTCCAATGCGGTCAATTGGAATTGGATGAGCTGACTTGTATAATGGGACCGTTGTTCACCCAGTCGACCGGAGTAGAATCAACAGTCTTCAAAGGTAACTATTATTAAGGATGCATATCAATTAATTGTAATATGAAATACTAACTTGTTATGTTTGCCATATATGGCACGAATGTGAATGGTAGAAGAACCCGGGGGTCGTCCGAGGAAGATTGGGGCTAAAGTTCGGTGTTTGGGTTAAATTCCTAAAAAATAAAACTAGTTATTTTTATACTAATTTGGGGTCGGGGAATCCGAATCTGAAAGAATTAGGCGGCGGCAAGCAATATTAACTGAATTAAACGACTTTAAAAAATTTTATACACATACAGGAAAATAGCCATTTTGGAAGCATTTTGATTCCTAGAAAATCAAACTAGTTATTTTTATACTAACTATGGGCCGGGGAATCCGAATCTGAAAGAATTAGGCGGCGGCAAGCAATATTAACTTAATTACACGACTTAAAAATTTTCTATACACACACACATGAAAATAATCATTCCGGAAGTATTTTGACACATGTAGTACAAAGATCGTAGAAAAACACGATAACATAGATGTTTTTACCATACAAAATTAAGTGTTGCCATTAAGCAGTAATATTTATAACGTAAAATAACATGTTTACATTTTAAGTACTTATTTTTTATAATTGATTCTCAAATATTTTAGGAAGGTACACCAACTAGTATTGTGGAGTTTTTATGCCTTGACGCGAGTAGGCGTTATAAAGGGGCACGTTCTTTTGTATCACAAACCATGTTACATAAACCCGGCGTAGCTGCTAAACTACTTGAAAACAGGGATGTTTTTTTGCCGTGACGCGAGCAGGCGGTATAAAGGGGCACAAACCATGTTACACAAACCTAGCGTAGCCGCTAAACTACTCGAAAACATGGATGTTTTTTTGCCGTGACGCGAGCAGGCGGTATAAAGGGGCACAAACCATGTTACACAAACCTAGCGTAGCCGCTAAACTACTCGAAAACAGGGATGTTTTTTTGCCGTGACGCGAGCAGGCGATATAAAGGGGCACAAACCATGATACACAAACCTAGCGTAGCCGCTAAACTACTTGAAAACAGGGATGTTTTTTTGCCGTGACGCGAGCAGGCGGTATAAAGGGGCACAAACCATGTTACACAAACCTAGCGTAGCCGCTAAACTACTTGAAAACAGGGATGTTTTTTTGCCGTGACGCGAGCAGGCGGTATAAAGGGGCACAAACCATGTTACACAAACCTAGCGTTAGGTTAGGATAGGTTAGGGACGCGAGCAGGCGGTATAAAGGGGCACAAACCATGTTACACAAACCTAGCGTAGCCGCTAAACTACTTGAAAACAGGGATGTTTTTTTGCCGTGACGCGAGCAGGCGGTATAAAGGGGCACAAACCATGTTACACAAACCTAGCGTTAGGTTAGGTTAGGTTAGGTTAGGGACGCGAGCAGGCGGTATAAAGGGGCACAAACCATGTTACACAAACCTAACGTTAGGTTAGGTTAGGTTACGCATTTTTAAGACTACGAATTTTCATACTTTTGGTTTAAGAATACGCCGTTGAGATAGTCGTAATTCATCAGGTCGTAATTCATCAGGTTAATGTGTTATGTGAAGAATTATCGTGTCGGTTTGAGAGCTGGTAACACTGCCGGCACATGTTTTTGTATATTTCTTGTTTTTCTATGATCTTTGTACTGCGTGTGTCAAAATACTTCCGAAATGATTATTTTCATGTGTGTGTGTATAGAAAATTTTAACGTCGTTTAATTCAGTTAATATTGCTTGCCGCCGCCTAATTCTTTCAGATTCGGATTCCCCGGCCCATAGTTAGTATAAAAATAACTAGTTTGATTTTCTAGGAATCAAAATGCTTCCAAAATGGCTATTTTCCTGAATGTGTATAAAAATTTTTAAAGTCGTGTAATTCTGTTAATATTGCTTGCCGCCGCCTAATTTTTTCAGATTCGGATTCCCCGACCCCAAATTAGTATAAAAATAACTAGTTTTATTTTTTAGGAATTTAACCCAAACACCGAATTTATTCCAAGATTGGCTTCATTAGTTGGACCACGCCAAGAGTTAGAATCACAGTAGGGCATGTAAAAGAAGATGTATGCACGTTTGGCGATTCATTCTCTGATAGTATGACAGTTGGTTAGTTACTTACTTAACTTAAAATTGATTTGAACTCATATCTTTCATTTCTGCTGTATGAATTAATGTGAATATCCCACAAGAGTCCCAACCTCTCCCTGCTAACTGAAGTCAGTGAGAATGCATCTTCTGTGGGATATGTTGTGAGGTTAAACGGGGTGGATATGTGAAGGAGTTAAGGCAGAGGAAGGTACGGAAGTTCCTGACTATTCAGAAATGATCACCAAAGAAGGCTAAAGCATTTCAAGCAGGGACAGTTCTAGACTTTTCATAAGCTAGAGTGGTAAGAGTGAAAAGTGTGACATTATTGATAATGTTGTAACTGAAAATATATACTCAATTTGGGAGGCGGGATTGGGTACCGCCGCCCCGGGAACCTTTATTGGATAACCAACACCTCTGCCATAAGTCACCCCAAGTAGTTCGCTTCGTTGGGTGATTTAGCAGGGGTGCCCGGGTTCATGGCTCATGGGGTGAGGTTTGTCTAGGTCTTGGAGGCGGATGACCAAGACACATCGAACCCTACCAGATTCCTACCCACCCCTTAAACCCTTTTCCTTCCTCGTACTCTCCTCTCCTACCTTTCTTAAAAAAAACCCTCCACACAGCATCCCCAAAGATGATATAGGCCCTGAGGGGAATTGTTTTACTACTAGCCACTGATTTCAAATAGCATTTGGATTCTGAGTGGATGTATCACCAACACCAAGGTGATACTGATAATATCCTACCTGAAAGTATGGTGTAACAAAATAACCTGCATTATTTATAATATAATTATTCACCCGACCACCATAACACGGGCTTGAGCATAGCATGGTGCTCGAAAAATCCACAAATGATGTAACCATTCAAAACAATGAATAAAGAAAAAATAAAAATAATACAGAAAGGGACGCATGGGCAGGTAGAGCGAATGAACGAAGAAAGGAGTGTTAGGAGAGTATATATTGCAAATGTGAATGGTAGAAGTTGGCAAGACATTGTGAGTCGGACCATGTCAAGAGTCAGAATAATATAAGAGTATGTACGAGACGATGTATGAACGTGAATGATGCAAGGAATGTATTTTTTTATATGAGTAGGTACCCCACAAGAGTCCCAGCTGCTCCCGTCTAGAGCCAGTGAGACTATGGCATCCCCAATTAGGGTATGTTGTGAGGCTAAAGGTAGTGGAGAGGGAGAGATGGGGGAGTA
This sequence comes from Limnephilus rhombicus, assembly GCA_929108145.2. Classification (NCBI taxonomy): domain Eukaryota; kingdom Metazoa; phylum Arthropoda; class Insecta; order Trichoptera; family Limnephilidae; genus Limnephilus; species Limnephilus rhombicus. The sequence goes on along the minus strand of OV815289.1, from coordinate 21,296,925 downwards.
CCTGCCATTGCTAATACCTGCCTGCATACATACCTGCTAACGCCATTTCAAGCAACGTTTCAATTCTGAATGGTGGTCTTATACCAGTCTTACACATCTGTGCCGCTAATATAATATACATTATTTTAAATGAATAAGACCGAGTTGTTTGGTGGTCCATCCTCTCTGCCTACCCCCCGGAAATGTCGTGGTGGCTAGTTATCAAAACACAAAAACTTAGATACTCCTACATCAAAACTTTTCAAATTGATCAGTTGACATTAAGGAAGAGAATATAGAATTTTCATGACGAAAAGGTTTATTTTGCAAACACGTATGTAACAATATAAGTTATTTCCAGTTATATTGTGAAATACATGGGTGTGGAATGAAGCAACTATTGGAATGAAGCAAGTTAACAACTTTTTATAATATTATATTCTTCTTTTTCAGCAGAAAAGAAAATCTACTACCGCAACCACCGAGTGGAGCTCTTTGACAGAATTTCAAATGAAAATTTTTGCTTCAAATCTCCAAAATGTACAGGAGGAGCACCTCCTCAAGGTGGAGGGCATCAAGACTAAACTCCAGGAAAACGAGAAAGAACATCTGCTCAGGGCCGAAAACCTCAAGGTCGAACGCCAGGAAGAACACAAGGAGCACCTCCTCGGGATGGAACTGATGAGGAGGAAAAACTAAAGTACAAATACTACTTCCATGTTAAGTAATATTTGTACTTTTATACACAAAAATAATAATTCAATTTAAAATATTTTCCTTTTTTATTGTTTTTCAAGTTACAATCCCGTTAAACCGCAATTAAGCAGTTTGTCAACAGGATGTTAATTTTCAATTACAATTTAAACATATATACATAATATTACGCCTTTTTGTTAAACTGAAATTTAATTGCTTCAAAATTATTTTGTCTTAATCTTCTACATTCAAACTTGAATTGTATAATGTAAGAAAAAAATACTGATTTTATTTTATTTTTATAACTGTCATATTATGTAAACAAAAACTTAGGGCCGTCTGTTTCAACAGAAAGTTAAATCGTGTTCTAAAGTTAAATTTTAACTGTCAGTTAAAGGAACGCGGACGTTAAATAGGACCGCGCGCTGTTTCAAGTGTATTTTCGCTAAAGTAAAAGTTATCAAAGTTGCCAGTCTAAAGAGCAGAATATACCTCGGAATTGTGTATAAAAACGCACCGCATTATTTTTTGGTGCGGCCACACCATAAACTAAATTTAAAAACGTATGAACTGTCAAAACATCCGGCCGCATTTTGTTTACTTGTTCAACTAGTTTCAACTTTAAATATGGCAGAATATGTGAAGAAGTAAGTACAACTGTGACTGTGGTTTTACTTGTTTAATGTCATGGCTTTAATATACGTTATGGTAATATGATTACTGATTACATTTTATTATTACAGAGTCAAGGCCAGCAATTTCTCTGTGAGAGAAGTTTCTAAACTGAACGAGTTGGTGGCGAAATATTCGTCAATATTGTTTAATAAAAAGACCGATTCTGGTACCAACCAGCAGAAGATTGAAGTATGGAACCAAATAGCTGCAGAATTCAATTGCAACATGCCAGGTCCCACGCCTAGATCGGCAAGCCAATTAAAATTCAAATTCGGTAACTTGAAAAGGGTGGCCAAAACTGTAAGTATAATTCTATTGTCTTTCGTTCTCCTATTTTTTCACAAAAGTTCCATAATTTAGGTAGTACACGGTATATGTATGTTTGTTTTAGGAATGGAGCAATGTGGTTCAAGAACAGAGGAAGACGGGTGGTGGCCCGCCCCCGTCTGATGCCTCTGAGACCACATTGTGGCTCAAGGGCATAATGCAAACGTCCATGGTGGGTGAAACGACTACTTCAGATTGTGATGGTATTATTTTATATATATTTAACTCAATCATAATTTATATATACAAAGACAAAACCAGATGAGTGTAGAAAGTGCCTCTATCCTACTAATGAAAACCTATCATTTTATCAATATGTACATCCAATACATTTCGTAGGGTACCCCGGTATGTTGAACTACCCTACCACCACTGCTGCCATGGAGCTGGTAGAAGTGGATCAAGCTGCTGCTGTACCTTTGAGCTGTGAGCTGGAGGAACAGGAGAAGCAGCAGGAGGATGTGATATGCGCTGAAAAGCCCATTATCAAAAGGAAGATGGCCAGTCCACTTGTAACAGGTAACAAACTAGTATCAAACATATGAATCGTTGAGTTCCAAAACCTGCCCTAATTGATTTTCTTACTTTCGAGTAAATCAAGAAAAACGTTATCAAATTGTGTATCAAATAAATGTGTAGTAAATCAAGAAAAAGTTTGTTATTTTCTATTAAATGTTTTATATATTTAAAAAAAAACGTTTTTTAATTATTATAGGCCCATATCTAAACACGATATATAAAGAAACTAGAAGACTTTTGGAAATAATAACAATGGCATTGCATTCCTTGTGAGAAACCACATCAGATGGCATTCACACCTAATTTTTGACCAAAATTTATCAGGGCGGGAATTGGAACTCAACGATTCATATATGCTTTATAGCTTTCTCTCATTTGCATTTAATATTGTTTTACATTGTGGAATCTTTGTACTGTCAAGACAATGCGTTTATAAAATTTTAATTGTTTGCAGGTTCAAAGAAGAAGTCTGCGGTCACCCCGGCCATATTAAGAACAAACCTTAGCTCTATGACGAAGAGGAAGATCGAGTACTTTGACGAGAGTCAAGACTTCATGAAGAGGAAGGAAGCTCGAGAAGTGGAGCTTCACCAATTACACCTGAGGAAGGCCTCTGCTGAGTGCCTAGCTGCGGAAGCTCAACAGGAGTTGGCAAAGCTACTTCTCAAGAAAGAAAAAGAAAAAAAATAGTTGTTAGTATCATCTGTTTAATTATTATATGTTCATATGAAGCAGATACCTTGTGATGTGACATTATAATTTAAAGTAGAACAATAGCTTAGTAAACACCACTTCTATTATAAGTTATTGTTCTACTTTAAATTTTAATGTCACATCATAAAGTATCTTATAAGCTTCATTCAATATGTAATAAAATAATAATTCGAAAAATGTACTCAAATGTACATAATATTATGTAGATATAATATGCAATACATAATAAAATACTCGTAGCATCTTTATTTTACTTCTATAGTTCATAATAATTTTGGATAGATGTACTCAAATGAACACAATATTATGTAGTCGCAATACTACAATACTCGTAGCATCTATATTTTTATGTTTTACTGCTGTAGTTTATAATAATCTTGGATAGATGTACTCAAATGAACACAATATTATGTAGTCACCATACTACAAAACTCATAGCATCTATATTTTTATGTTTTACTGCTATAATTTATAATAATCTTGGATAGATGTACTCAAATGAACACAATATTATCTAGTGGCAATACTACAATACTCGTAGCATCTATATTTATATGTTTTGCTGCTATAGTTTATAATAATCTTGGATAGATGTACTGTAATGTAATGTAATATTATGTAGACGCAATATAAAGTCTATATTTTTATGTTTTACTGATAATGGTTTATTACATTATTACATCAGCCCTGTGCACTTTAACATTGCTATCTAATGTGTGGGTATTTTAATTGCCTGACTATGTAATTTGCTTTTAGTTCTATAGTCAGCATTTAATAATTGTGATATTTGTGCTGGGTGTGGACTGTATTTTTGGAATAAATAACAAAATGTACAACAAAAATAAAATTCTTTTTATTTCTTGTAAGGTTACAAAGGTGATAGGTATATAAAGTTACAAAGGTAATAAGTAGATAAAAAAATGGGGCTAAAGGTTGGCAAAAAAACAATTAATTAGTCTGTTCCTTTTTTCACCTCTCCCACCGCCACCGCCACCGAGTGGGGGCCCGCCCAACGTTTCTTCGTCAGGGTGTTCTTCCGGATTTGGTCCATTTTCCGGTGGCTCCACCTCCTTATGCAGAATGCATAAGTTGTGCAAAACAGCAGCTGCGACAATTGTGTCCTGCACTCTGTCTTTTTTAATCCGGAGCTTTAGCGACAAAGCTGGAAAACGCCTTTTCCAAACCCCGAACGCTCTCTCTACTGTGTTTCTGGTCCTTATGTGGCTCTCATTATAAAGAGTTTCCGCAGGGGTCGTTGGATGGCGAAGTGGTGTCAAAAGGTACTCGCAATTTGCGTAGCCCTTGTCACCTAAAAGGTGGTAATCGCTGAATTCCTTGGCTATCAATCGCCCTTTGATAGCACTATTGTTGAAAATAGTGTTATCATGGGCAGAGCCAGGCCAGCGTGCAACTATATCCATAAATTTTAGATTGGCGTCCACAACAGCCTGCACATTATAAGAAAATACAGATTTCCTGTTGCGGAACACCTCAGCATCTTCTCCTCCTGGAGATTGGATAGGAATGTGTGTTCCATCTATAGCTCCTACCACGCCGGGAAATTTGGCAATGTTATAGAAGGAACACGCAACCTCAGACATCTCCGCCTCGCCTGCTGGCATCGTTATGTACTGCGGCCTTAGTCGAGCAATTGCTTTAATAACCCGCCACACGACTCTGGAGACAGTAGAATTGTGGAGCCCGCATAAGTCACCATTACTGATGTGGAAACTTCCAGTAGATAAAAACCGCAATGTCATAAGTACTTGGTCAATGGCGCTGACAGCTTTGTTCCTATAAAAATATGTTTGTGAGTATTTAGAAGTAAATGACGACCTATTATAATATACTTATGCGATATTACTCGTAAAAAAATTATAATTTACCTTCCAGTAGTTGAAATGTCTCCTTGTATTTGAAGCGTAACAAAATTTACGAGATTTTTCGACATCCGATACCGCGCCAAAAATTCGGGATCGTCCCAAATGACCATATTATTGACGCGGGGTCGAAATGTTTATGGTTTTCGCTGCAAGACATATTGGATGAGAAATTCGTCATCACTATCATCGTCTTCAATATTTATCATGATGGCTATGTTAAAAATGCGGAATTTCGTAGATTACCTCGACCAGAACTGACATAAACAAACTGAGAACTGTCAAATATGCCAATATGGCGGAGTAACTCTAGAGTAACTATCGGTTTTCGGAAAGTTAATAGAAAAGTTAAAAGTAACGTAAAACAAGCAGTCAAATTGATTGAAAAACGCATTTTGGTGAAATTTAACTTTAGTAACTGTTTTTTGCTTTACTTTTACTTTAGCGAGCGTTGAAACAGACGGCCCTTAGATAACAACCACTCTGTAAATTGCCATCTCAACACAGGCATTTCACACCTAGTGAGATGAGCAATACGTCATTACTGTAATCAAATGTAATATTAAAATAATGAAATAAATAAAATAAAAAATTATGACTCCTACTATAAGTATACCGATTGTCACGCATGACAATATAGACCAGCTTAACTTAGTAACCATTAAATAAAGTAGGTTATTTCTATGTTGTCGGTGAAAGCTTTCACCTGAAATATATCCAGATTTTGATCCGTCATTATCTTCATTTTGAAGTATCAAGTCTGTTAAGAATTCTTCTTTTGTGTAATTTGTTTGTATTCCATTAAATATTACACCTGAATAAAGACATTTAAAAAATAAACACTGCTATACTTCCTCAGACATTTTATTTTATTTTGATAAGTACCTATATTATTAATTTTCAGTATGATTGAATGCTGAAGAGGCCTGAGGTAAATTTACAACTACGTTAGCTCAAAAAATGAATAATTACACTAATATAAAACATGTAACCCCTGCCACCTTGAAACAATATTGGTGAATCTGAGATTGACATCACAAATAGCTTTCACGTTGACAGAAAAGAAACCTTTTCGGTTCTGGTGAATCTCTGCTCTTGCATCCACCTAAAATAATGGTTCACTAATGATTAGTCTGCACATTCATAAGTCGAATAAGGTAAGCAAGCAAAGGGGGACATGTTTGTTGATATTGGGACAAGCACTTGGATAAAATGACGTTTAACTTACCAGGGGACTGTACCCGCATGTGCAATCAAGAGCACCAATCACTTTAGGGAAGCATGCTATTGCAAAAAACCCTCTTTTTTTTCCAAACTTTCAGGATCATTTTTCAAAGTAATGAAAGCAGTTGATTGTAAAACATACAATTGATTGTAAAACTATCCAAATGTGCTTGCTTGCGGTAGTTTTGTGAACTTTGATTAAGTCCTCCACAGCAATCAGCATGGAGCCAGATGCTAGGTATCTGATTGTCAAAAGTATCTGGTGTTTTGTAGAGAGTGCTTTATTCCTGAAATGAAAACAAGCACACTATGCAGACGTACTATATTGTTAGCTACTTTTTTATACCTTTTAAAAAGCATTTTCACTTACCAGTTAATTTCAGATTTGACGTCATCCCTTATCAAATCTAACAAGCAATTTGCGACCCTTTTGGAGAGACGAAACCTGTAATAAAATTGAATTTCATCCACGCCAGGAAGTCGTCATCCCTGTTTTTATATATTCGCACTTTGCGTGGTCTGTTTAAATGTTCTACGAAATGAACGATATCTAAATCCTCAACGCTCAAAGAAAGCTCAAACTCCATGCTGATGGTTAATTTATTCATAATGTAATTTACGTACGTAGCAGATGTATATTGAAATCGAAACATTGGCAAATGTCAAATTTGACAGATGTCCTGAGATGTGTTATTGCCAATAGCGCCACAGCGTCTAGCAAAGGAACTATTCTGCGGCTTAAGCGGCCGATTTGGTCGGTTTAAGTTGAGCGAGGAATGTGCTCCTAGCAATGACTGATATACCGGCCCTATGCAGGGGCGTATATCTCTTTACTAACCTTGTAACTCCAAAAAACATCGGGATGCATAGATTAACTGAATTGTAGATAGTAAACGGAAATGACAAAAATACGCCATTGAACCAGTATATCCGGTTCGTGGGTTTATGATTATTGTTTGCAACTGTCAGTAAATTGTCGCGTCATACCAATACGTAAATATTTTGAATTTAAAATGTTTCTTGCCAAAGCGCTTCGAGGAAATTTGAAAAAGCCGTGCTGCGTTAAAGGCTGTGCTGACAGATATTCTATTCGACATAGATATCCCAACTACATAATTAAAGAAAGTCAGTTTCGTGAGTGGTCCTGGAGAATAGAATCGATTTTATTACAAATCCGATGCTAGCAAAAGGAACTTCAGTTTGTGGGTCTCATTTTACAATACGTAGTAAACACACGGTAAACGGCGCAATAGAAAAATGTGCCTTGCCAACACTACATCTTCCCGGCATTAGAAAATTCACAGATTTACCCAAGCCAACTGAAAAAAGGAAAAGGACAGTCAAGTGGAAGTTATGGCGACAAAAATGCAGGTGATAATCTTTCATCCGTTATTACAACGTTGTTTTTATGTTACATTTTGTCGTTGTTTGCCTAAAACTGAATTTATTTCTCATTGTAGACCCCAACTCGACAAAATCGCACAGCATTAAGTATTATGATGCCAAGGGACCACGATTGCGTCAAACATCAAAAAGGTATGTAATCTCAAATTGCATCATTATTTATTTTTATATTTATTCAGATTTAATCTAATAATTTAATAATTGCTGAGCACAAAGCTGTGAAAATTAGTTAGGTAAATATCGGTTCCGACTGGCCACGCTTATTATGAATATTTTTTAGAAAAAAACTTTAGATTCGCCTTAATTACTATAAAAGGAAACTTTTTGGCTTTGGGGCGGCGGAAAATAATGCATTTTAATTTTCAATTGCATAAAACCAAAATTCGCTTCGCCACCGACACAGCGAAAATCCGCAGCCGTACCTGTCACTGTGATGTTGGTATCCTTGATAAATTAACAAGAGCTAATACGACTGTAGACGACTTCGTGGGATAAGGCGCGTAATTATGAAATTTGTCTAGTGGGCTTGTTTGTGTAACATGGTTTGTGATACAAAAGAAAGTGCCCCTTTATAACGCCTACTCGCGTCAAGGCAAGAAAAACATCCCAGTTTTCAAGTGGTTTAGCGGCTACGCTAGGTTTGTGTAACATGGTTTGTGATTCGCGGTATTTCATGTAGGTATCCCGCGAAGTCGGCTACAGTCGTATTAGCTCTTGTTAATTTATAAAGGATACCAACATCACAGTGACAGGTACGGCCGCGGATTTTCGCTGTGTCAGATCGCGAAGAGAATTTTGGTTTTATGCAATTGAAAATTAAAATGCATTGTTTTCCGCCGCCCCAAAGCCAAAAAGTTTCCTTTTATAGTAATTAAGGCGAATCTAAAGTTTTTTTCTAAAAATTATTCGTAATAAGCGTGGCCAGTCCGAACCGATAATTACCATTAGTTATATTTCTTGAAAGGGAAAAATCAAGTGGTTTTTGTTCCCAAATTTTAGTTAACACATTAAATATATTTATTTCAGATTAAAACGTCAACGCAGGTACCAGCAGTGAGATTGTTCCTGCCGAAGGGGTCCCAGGAGTTAACGAAGGTATGTACATTTAGTAAACTTAGGCACACTGAATTATAGGACGGTATGAGTAAATGGGCTTGCACCATTTCCAATGCCTTTAGGCGTCTACAGTACCTACCTGACCCGGGTTTTTGCTGCTAGGTAAGGAACAAACATACCTGAACGAAGAAAGTAGTGTAAAAAGAATATATGACGCAAATGTGAATGGTAGAAGTTGGGGATGCCCGAGGAAGACATGGCACGATCAAGTGAATCAGATACTTGAGGCGGGCCATGTCAAAAGTAAGAATTATAGAAGAGTATGTATGAGACGAAGTATGAATGTGAGTGAGGCAAAGAGTGTGTGCTGAGACCGAGTTGTTTGGCGGTCCGTCCTCTCTGCCTACCCCTGCGGAGAAAAGGCGTGATGGTTAGTTAGTTACATATGGCGTGCCCCAGACGTTCGCTATTTGGATAATATTTTGTTTTAAGAATCCAAAAAGTTTATTACAATGCTCCTGAATATTTTTTGAAAGGGAAAAGTATTCTACTTTTTATTTCCAAACTTTGGTTAATGTGTTAAATATATTTATTTCAGATCAAAATGTCAATGCAGGCACCAGCAGTGAGATTGTTCCTGCCAAAGGGGTCCCAGGAGTTAACGAAGGTATGTACATTTAGTAAACAAGTTGTTTAGGAGTATACATCAGTTGTTCACGAGTATAATAATAAGCGTTTAGTATATGTATAACGTAATAAACTGAACATTAACATTTATCATTACTCATTATTTTATTTTCTTATAGTATGTATCTGTATGAAATTAGCTTTAGTTAATATAATAAGCCCTGATGAAGCTTGAGCTAAGCGAAATTAAATATTAATAATAAAATGTGGTGTATTACATAGTGTATTTTATAATTTAATATATTTTATTTTCGTTGAAAGGGAATAGTAATTCTACATTATGTTCATCTGATTTTTTCTACCATTCCTTCAAGAACTAAGATACATATTATTTTTTCAGATATAAGCACTCCTGTGAGACCCGGCAGTAGTCATGCAGTCGCAACTCGCAACGCAACACACCAAAATGAACATTTTAAGCGTAAGCATATTTTTAGCTTTTTGTTTGTAGATCATGATTTGGTATATTTTGTTATGAAAAATGTAATCATTTTTTTTCAAATATTGTCTTTCCAGGTAATAAGAAGAGCATCTTAACTTATGTGGGACAGATCGCAGCCCAGACTCCGAAGAAGAAAAAGGGCAGTTTGGAAATTTTGAAGACCAGGCGTCGGCTGAAATACGTCCAGCGTATGTGTGCCTGGACATTGGAGGTCCAGAGTCATTTTAATAAAAAGTAGATTCTTTATAAACAAAAATTACAGTCTTGACGTGTACGGTGAAGGAGGAAACTATCTGTTTCCTTAGAACGCTATGGGAAAGTGGTGGGCAACCTCCAATGTTTACATATTTTTGTATAAAGCTTTTTGTGTTTACATATTTTGACCGTGCATCAACTGAGGAGATGACTCCGAAGACAGCCACTGCATAACCCTCCCGCACCTCCCCCGTTGCCATGACCAGGCCTGAAGATTGACCGTAGCGGACCAGTGTCCTTACACCCTGCCTCTGGTGGCCCGATGCACACTTTTTTTCCTAGAGTCTTCAGGTTTCTTTCCCCCTTCATCCCAACATTCTCTTCGAGGTCCTACCGGGAAGCCGGCTTAGGGGTGCTGATGCCGAGTCTTGCTTGCGACTGGACTGATAGCTCCGCTCATCCTCGGCGGGACTGCCTGAACTCTTCTTCCTTTATATTAATAAACTTTTATTTCAGATACATCAAGTGGCGGAGATGAGACGTGATACAGTGAAATAAATAATTAACAACATGTACGCACTCGCATACTGCCTGCTAACAATGTATGTCTGGTCATTGGAGGTCTGAAGTCATTTTATTAAAAAGTAGATTCTTTATAAACAAAAATTAGAGTCTTGACGTGTACGGTGAAGGAGGAACCCATCTGTTTCCTTTGAACGCTGTGGGAAAGTGGTGGGCAAACTCCAACGTTTACATATTTTTGTATAAAGCTTTTTGTTTTTTAATTTTTTGTGTACTGTTTTTGTGCTTGTAATTTGTGCTATTATTTTGTGTGTATTCGCATTAATTGTACATTTTATATAAAAGTTTATAGAGTTATCGTATTAAGCCAAATAATGTATTAATGGATATTCCATTGGATAAATGAACAATTATACACGGTGTCCGGAAACTCGTAGTACAAGCGGAAAACTGGTGAACCTACATCACATAGAGAACCCAAATAAACATAAAGATTTTCAATTTAAGCATTTTTAAATTTAAAATTAAGAAAAAAAAAAATATTTAAAAAAATTTCGGCTATTTTAGGGTTGAAATTTTCGAAACGCGGAAATGTCATGATGACAGATGGAAGATGTTATTCTAAAATTATTTATAAGTTGCTGAATCTCTTTTCGTGTCCATAGTTTATTTATTTTCATCTTAATAATTTATTCTATAGGCATGTATGAATGTGAGTGAGGCAAAGAGTGTGTGCCAAGACCGAGTTGTTTGGTGGTCCGTCCTCTCTGCCTACCCCTGCGGGGAAACGGCGTGATGGTTAGTTAGTTATTTTAGGCATTACAATATGGTTAATTAACGTACCTATTTATTTTGTTGTGTGGCAGCTCCGTATCTTGTTGCAATGTTTTCAAATCCAAAAACACATCACAAACATTTGTCACCAATTGTTCAAATTTATCAAAATTATCATCAACGGCATTGGAGGTTGTCCACCACTTTCCCGCCCTGGTATAAATAACAGATGGTTACTCCTTCAAGGCTCTCGCAAGGACTCTAATTTTTTTGAAAGAACGAATCTACATTTAAGTTTGAACGAATCTAGACCTCCAGTGTCCCTGATTATTAGCACAGATATTTCACACATTTAATATTAGCACAGGTAGTTCACACACTTGCACAGTCATATTATTTACACAGGTACGTTGAACGAATCTAGACCTCTAGTGTCCCTGATTATTAGCACAGATATTTCACACGCACAGATAGTCCGCACAATTCACACCAAGCACAGTCATATTATTTACACAGGTACAGGTACACGTACCTACTTACAGAAACACATCACAAAAACTGTTCAAAATTATCACCATTAAATTCCAAGCACAGTTGGGCCCGTCGAATGATCGATTGTTGAACTCTTCGAATCATACCTGGGTTAATTTTTAGCTGATCAAATGCGTCGATGATACGTATTCTCAACGTATCGATATCAGGACATTCTGTCCTGTAGACTTTCCCTTTAACATAACTCCACAAAAAAAAGTCCATTGGTGTCAGATCCGGTGACCTTGCTGGCCATGCGATAGGTCCAGCACGTCCTATCCACCGACCTTCGAACTCTTCATCGAGATATCTTCGAACTTGAAGCCCAAAATGAGGTGGAGCTCCATCTTGCTGGTACCACAAATTCCTTATGGTTATCAGAGGAATATCTTCGAGAAGCTCCTGCAGCTCGTTCTGTAAGAAATGCAAATAAAGTTCTGAACTCAACCTTGCTGGAAGAAAACATGGCCCCAGCACTCTATCACCAATTAAACCCCCCCACACATTTAATGACCACCGGTGTTGAAAATGTCTTGGCCGCTTTGCATGAGGATTGACATGTGCCCACTGGTGTTCATTTCGAGAGTTGAACATGCCGTCTCGACTGAAGGTTGACTCATCTGTCCACAGAATATGTTCGATAAATGCACAATTTTGTCGTTCCATCTGAATAATCCATTCACAAAATTCTCTCCTATGGATATTATCCATGGGCAACAGCGCTTGGACACACCGGTAATGGTACGGGTGTTGTCCATCATTCTTAAAGGTATCCCAGACCACCTGGTGTCGAATATTTAATTCTCTCCCAACAGATCGAAGGCTTCGTTCTGGCTCTTGATAAAAACATGCTAATATGTTTTCTTCCAGACGAGGATTGCGAAAACCTGGTCGACCAGTATCGCCCATATTTGAATGCACATTTCCAGTTTGATGAAGACGTCTTGCTACTCCATTAATGACTCTTCGATCTGGTTGTCTCCGATGTGGAAATCTCTCCATATATTCGTTTGCTGCCATTGTTGCATTGCCATTTGAACGTCCTAGACACATTAGCATGTCATAATATTCTGCATTGGTATATTCCATCGTAATCCACTAATTAATCGCACAATAATTATTCACTTAATTTCATTCACAATTAATCACACAAGAAAATACGATCACAAAAACAGTCACAAAACACCTTGTTTTAAAGTTTGTTAAACGCTATAATTAATAACGCACTATTGTTTACGTTTGAAATAAAAATTAATAAAACACAAGAAACACACATTTGATTTTGAAACAAATCAGTTTAATTTAATTAGTATTATTATAAGTTAGGCAGATTGCGTAAGCGCGACGGCGTTTACGCTATTCGAATAAAATCAATTACAAGAACAACTCACGCCGAAACACGAAAACAAACTAAATTACTTTCTAACTGGGCCACCTACGGGCACCTAACTGTATGCGAACTAGAGTGAACTAGCTCTGTTTCGTTTTTTAAAACGCCGTTAGAATGAGATGCATGCCTGAACTCGGCGGCACATTCCTTGCGTTGTTGAATGAATCTCGACGCGAAATATTAAAACATCCGGTCAGTAAAATAAAATTATCGCTGAACACGAATATTATTTAATAAAAATTGGCTAATTTTCGTCGCCGTTTTCGTGGAAAATCACCTCAAAGGCGCTGAAATTTAATTTCTAATTAAATAATATTAATGAGTTAAATTAGTTCATTATTGCGGACATCAAACAAAAAGAGATATACGAGTACCTACCAATTTTCGATCGTATCATATCATTACGATATCATAATATGTAATTTTAAATTCTCAGGACCAAACGTATTTTCATGGTTGACTTTTGAAGTTGTTGCGCTTTCTTCTTCTTTAACCAACGTTTCAGACAGCGTTGTAGCGTGAAAATATTTAATAAAACACGACTCGTTTAAAATAGAGCAAAAATCTCATGGAAGGCGTATTATTTAAAGAAACATTGTGAATTTTTTCACAACTATGACTTGTAAAATAACTGACAAAAACGTATTTATAATAATTTTCGGAGCATACCTTGCGATTTTTTTCTATCGAGGGAATTTTATAATAAGCGTTTCAGCATGGAACGCGTCTAGATATTATCTTCAAAAAAACTTCAAATGTTTAAGGGAGATATGTAAGAAATCAGCAGAAATACGGGTAGCGGCGGCTTAATGTAGTATTAAATGTGTTCAAAATCATTTTATTTTATTTTATTTTTATATGAACTCCACACCGGAGGCCCTGAGGAAAATAATTCCCCTCAGGGCCTTTGTCATCTTTGGGGCCGCTGTGTGGGGGGGTATTTTAAGAAAAGGAAGAAGAGGAAGTTCTGAGAAGGAAAAGGGTATGAGGGTGGGAAGGAATCTGGTGTATCCAGGAGTGACGGACGTATGAATTCATTCTTCCCATCGCGGTGGAATATGATTAATGTATTTATAAGAAGAAGCTGTAGCACATTTAACGGATTATGCCCAAATATCGATGTGTTTAACACAAACTGATAAATTCACAGCATGCATAAAAAATAACACTCCATTGAATGCCACATGTTTAACCAATTACTTAATAACACTCCATTGAATGCCACATGTTTAACCAATTACTTAATAACACTCCATTGAATGCCACATGTTTAACCAATTACTTAATACTTCATTGATTTCTGAATTTCTCTTTTTTTATTTTTAGTTCACAACATTTTCTCTCCTACCTTTAGTAGTTCCAATTCCAATAAAATCACTTCCTGAAAGATATTATTGATATTATACATCGTATAATTTGTCGTTATTTTATTGGTCAATGACGTAAATAATGAATTTATACAGACGCTAACAAATAAAGGCAATGTTCCGAGAGAGTACGGCTGGAGAGTACGACTGGGACTCCCTCAACCACTCTCTCACGATCTCCAGCCATGCATCTGGTAGGCAGACAAATAAACGCCGCCAAGACTCGGACAAACCTCACCTCATGAACTCGGGGACAGCTGCTAAGTCACCAAACGTAGCGAACTACTTGGGGTGATCTACGACGGAGGCGTCTACTAATATCTACAGGAATTCCAAAAACTGAAAAAATCAAACTAATATCTATGAGAACCAAAGTGCGTACGAATATCTACAGCTCAAACTGCTGACTAATATCTATGAGAACCAAAGTGCGTACGAATATCTACAGCTCAATTGCTGACTAATATCTATGAGAACCAAAGTTGACGAATATCTACGGCACTGGCATAGGTTGGATATGCAATTATGTATACCATATTGGAAAACGTAATAATGCAGTTTAAAAAAAACTTTATTTATGTATGTATGTAAAAACCCCTAATATCGACCTATTGGACACATTTAGCTGATTATTAAGGATTTGGGTTTTTGTTTTAACAGCTTTCTTTATTTCGAGTGCTTCTAAATTATGTAGTCTGTTACCATAACTATTTCTATGTGAGTTAGGTTAGTTTAGTTTAGGTTGAGGTGCCGTGTATTTCGAAATAAATAAATAAATAAATATCTTTGTATTATGACCAATAAATTATGTTCAATAAATTATTGTCCTCGTAAACAGCAAAATACGTAATATTATGCAAAAACTTCATGTACTTTAAACAATTAAGCCTTTACGTAATTAGTAATTACGTAATTGAAGTAATTTAAGCTTCTCCGTACAACCTCTTGCTCAGCTGCCCTCTGTAGATATTAGTCCAACCTACGCTCTGTAGATATTAGTCAACACTAGGACCGTCATAGATATTCGTCCGATCTTAGCTCTGTAGATATTAGTCAACACTCTGAAGTTCGTAAATATTAGTCCAACATATGAGCTGTAGATATTCGTCCGACATACAGGCTGTAGATATTAGTACCTGGAGTCACCTACGGCAGAGGTGTTGGTTATCCAATAAATGGTTCCCGCGGTGGCGGTACCCATACCCGCCTTCTAAATTGATAAATTTTATTACATTATAAAAAAATAATAAAAAAACCTTGTTCAAATTGGTTCGAACACGACTGTAGTCAAATGGCGGCCATGTTTGTTGCGTTATGGTGAAGCAACCATTTTAATTTCCGTTCCCGAGGATAAAACGGTCCAAGTCCGAAATTTGAAGAAATGAGTTTTTGATGTAAACTTGAAGTAAATTATCATGTTTATCAGTGGCAGAAAGATGCAAATCCCATTATGAAGAAAAAATACGATTTTCAAAATTGCATGTGGATGCAAGTACCATGATGCAACAACTATCATAGAAGCAGAAGGGTGTACCATGGACTTTATTCCTTTTATAATACACCACATGTCATAACAAAATAGTCCACTTCATTTAGAGGCAGTAGGACTCAAGTCCATGTTTTTGTTTTTTTTTACATGAGCTCCACACAGGAGGCCCTGAGGAAAATAATTTCCCTCGGGGCCTATTTCATCTTTGGGGATGCTGTGTGGAGGGGCTTTTTAAAGGAAGGGAAGGAGAGGAGAGTTCTGGGAAGGAAAAGGGTTTAAGGGGTGGGTAGGAATCTAGGGTTCAGCATGTCCTGGTCATCCGCCTGCAAGACCTAGACAAACCTCACCCCATGAACCCGGCACCCCTGCTAAATCACCAAACGTAGCGAACCACTTGGGGTGACCTATGGCAGAGGTGTTGGTTATCCAATAAAGGTTCCCGGGGCGGCGGTACCCATTCCCGCCTCCCAAATTGAAAAGTTGACTCAAGTCAGCGTTTTTTTTTAAACAATTATTTTTAAAGGCTAGTTTAATTTGCTCCTTTTTAAAACAAAACTAAATGATTTAATAATTAGTTTTTTTCTTATCTATCATACAACATCTCCTGAACATTTACCTTTTTGGACTTGCTTCCGTATGTTTCGGGTACAGAATTTGGTTCGCAAGTTCACAGTTCAAGGCCAAGCCATTAGGATTAGTAGCTTACCCCTTCTATTGTGTTGATAGAACCGAGCGCAGAAAGGGACAGCAAATTTCGCATTGCACTTTGACTTGAAAGCGCGAAAATAATGAACAGCTGTTTTTAACCGTGAAACGACCGTACTACACGGAATAAAATTATGGATAATTTCAAAATAATGCTTTAAATCCGGATTTCTTTGTTTGTTTTCTTTTAATTAGTTTTTATTAGTTAGGTACTATGAACGTCAGTAATAATTTATAAGAATTTGACCAAAAAAAAATCAACTTCTGACTCGATTTACTCGAAAACGAAAGCTCAAATCAAAAAAAATTATACCACAAAATCGACT
Organism: Limnephilus rhombicus; assembly: GCA_929108145.2. NCBI lineage: Eukaryota > Metazoa > Arthropoda > Insecta > Trichoptera > Limnephilidae > Limnephilus > Limnephilus rhombicus. The sequence continues at coordinate 21,280,023 of OV815289.1, read as the reverse complement.
CCAAATGTGATGAGGATTCCCCAGTTTCCCGCTTGTACTACGAGTTTTCGGACACCTTGTATAATACTTGTCGTATTAATATTGTTAATTATATTAACAAAAATAATATGACAAGTCCTCGAGGTAGGTACATTGTTCTTGTCATATTATTACTGTTAATTATATGACGAGTACAATGTACCTCGAGGATAAGCTGTAATACAGGCGTGAATACGTTATGGCCCGATCAACATTAGTTTCTAACTCACGCTCAATCTATCGGTGGAACCGACTCTGCATTTTTATCTCTGTGTTGTTTATCCTGTCTTTTTGAAAATAAAAAAAATATTTAAAACATGTACCTGTGAGTTTTTCATTTTTCTAATTTTTCATCTCCTCGGGATAACAGGTTTCCATCTGGCAAAGCTCCCTCCTGAGAAAATGAGCTGTAAAAACCTATGTAAATCTCATTTCCTCGGAACCATCTTTGTCACATGGAACCTTGTTGTCCTGGGGAAAAGTTTTTTCATTTTTCTGCTTTTCAATTTTTTTTTTAATAATTTATTGGGCTAATAAAGTAGGGCGAGTATATTGTCTATGGCAGGCCTTGTACCATTGTCTATGACAAATGACCTTAAACTCCCTTCTACCAAGATCGGGATTGTTTTTCCGTGGTGAAGTTGGTGTCGACATTTGTCCCATAGAAAAGGCCCGAAGATATCGATCTAGGGATTGGTATATTTATGGCCCTATGACTTGTAGTGTCATAATACTGAGAATACGTTCAAAATGGCTTGTTTTCCTGTGTGTGTATAGAAAATTTTAAAGTCGTGTAATTCAGTTAATGTTACTTTCCGACGCCTAATTCTTTCAGATTCGGATTTTCCGGCCCATAGTGTATAAAAATAACTAGTTTTATTATCTAGGAACGCCGCCCCTAAACCGAACTTTACCCTTGGATATTTGTCAGTAATGCAAAAAAAGAAGTTGACGGAACTGGTGATGGAGGATCCCCAGTTGATAAGTGGGAAGTTCAGCCCCACGTTTACTCCTAAAGATGCGAAGAATCGATGGGAATCCATCGCAAATACGCTGAATGCCATTCCCGGTGGATGCAAAGATTGGAAACAATGGCGAAAAGTAAGTAGTTATTGTATCTAATCATTACCTGCAGTCCAGTGTTAGCTAGTATGAAATGATTATATTTTGATCCTAGTACAAAGTTTGCTTTTTATGAAAATTCATAAGCTAATAATTATCATTTTGGTCAGATCAAAGAGATCGCTCCTTGCGATAGTCGTACCAATCAAGCATCATAGTTATATTTGTTAAGTGACGTGAAGCATGCTTTTATCACATTACGATGTTTACAAAGAAATTTTTATGAGTCTGTACATATTTTGCAAACAACTTTGAACAATTGAATATAGGCTAATAATGCTATCTAAGTACTTTGTTTCTGTATAAAATAAATTGAAAAATTTCTGTTTTAAGAGATAGATGAAAAGTTATCACGTTGATAAAGCATTTTGACAAAATAATAAATTAAAACATGTATATTGATAGATTTATTTTTATATTAGTAGGTAAAAGTATTAGTTTTTTATATTAGAGTATATTAGTAGGTAAAAAAAAATTGTCCCAGAATTCCTTTGTTGTGTTGAATACATTATTAACCTTTAACTTTCTTATGTTTGTTATATATATTAACCTTTAACTTTCTTATGTTGGCAAGACTTAAAAGCCAAAACTAAAAATAAACAGGCCAATTTAGTTCGGTATGCAAGGGGCACAGGTGGAGGACCGTCTCTTGACGAAGGCCTCACGGAAGACGAAGCCAGAATCCTGGAGACAATAAACCCAGCATCGATACAGGGACACGTGGGTGTCTCCGAATCTATAGCGACATTTGATATGGGGATAGATGATACAGATGCAGTCACAACACTCCACAATCCCAATGATTTTGCGGACAATACCGTTGACATTTCAAGGGCTTCCATAGATCATGTTGGGACTGTGAACAGTCCCATAGGTGGTGATCAAAGTGATATTGAAGTAGAAGACGATTGCATCTTGGAACAATCAACACCAAATTATTTAAATAAAAAAAAGAATAGGGAGCATTATGGCAGCCAAAAAAATTATGAAATATTCTGAAGAGAACATGAAGATCAAACGGGAGAAGCTTGAGATACAAAAGCAGCAATTAGCTGTGGCTAAAAAAAAAATAGATTAATAAGGCAAAAAGTAATAACCATTCAACTTTTTGCCATTTTCCATAAGTATACTACCTTTAATTTGTAGATTATGCTATTCTACTAAGCTATGCCTGTCCCAGAGTAGCGTTATAGAATGCAATTCTATTTTATTGTATTTGTCATAGTATTTATTTTTATAAGAACCTACACAATATGCATTTTTATTAGTTCCCAGTATGCAAACGATTGAAATACATTAAACAAATGTTATTTTATTAATACAGTTTCAATTGTGTACTTGAGTGTTTTATTTCTTTTACCGTTGAAAATGATCAATTTTTTTGGAATATGACCTGAGTTTTTAGATTATGCTTCAGGTCATATTCCAAAAAATTGATCATTTCCAACGGTAAAACAAATAAAACACTCAAGTACACAAATGAAGCTGTATTAATAAAATAACATTTGTTTAATGTATTTCAATTGTTTGCATACTGGGAACTAATAAAAATGCATATTGTGTAGGTTCTTATAAAAATAAATACTTACTATGACAAAAACAATAAAATAGGATTGCATTCTATAACGCTCTGGGACAGGCATAGCTTGGTAGAATAGTTTTATATTTTATTGTCAAAAATTGTTATACACTTTAAAAAGGATTTTGTAATAAATAAATAAAATAAATATTTCTTTTAATTATTGCCAAATTTCCTGAGGTATTTGATATCAAATATTGCATTGTAACACACACACATGCTTACTAAAATGCATCGTACCACTCACTATGTTGGAATGGGAGTCAAGTAAGGTGAGTAATAAAGGTACTACAAATTTTAATATATTTTATTCTCGGGCAACTCATAGGCACTATGTCAAATATTGTTTTTTTAATATTTATAATTTTATAATTTACAAAAGTCATTAAGACAGTAATAAATAATAACTCCAATATCTTTTGCTAGCAATACAGAATAAAATGTACAATTGAAATTAAAGCAATTGATGACAAATCTTGAATAGTTTTTTTTGGTACACAAAACATAATGTAATTTCTTTTATTTATGTTAAACCGACAGTTTATTATATAAACCAAAAGACATATTAATTTAATCACCGTTACATAAATCAGAAAAACCAATAATACATAGGTTTACATAAAATTATAAGACTACTAACAAAAAAAAATTATAAGCACTCAAATATTAAGTCAATTAAGTTTGAAATTATTGCAAACTCTAATATAACTCAGTATAGGTACAAACAACATATATTTATAAAAAGTTAACTAAAGAATAAAAACACATTTTGGGTAGACACAAAACATTCATAAGTAGGTACCTACCTATAAAATATAACAAACAACATTGAAATCACCTTCTGAAATAATTATTTACAATTTGACGCTGAAGAGCCCTTCCAGCAAGCAAATCAATATTTGTTGAACTCCCTCCAACATTGTCCGTTGTACTGATATCACCGAAATCGAAATCGACATGCTCATCATGAACTAAATCTGGTTCATTATTATCAATGCACATATTGTGCAAGACAACACATGCATTAATTATTTTAGATGCCTTTTCAGGCTTATAATGCAGACACCTATGCTTTAACAAGCATCTGAACCTCATTTTCAACACACCGTTGCACCTTTCGATCACTGAACGTACTTTTCTAAACACAGTATTATGGCGATCTTCGGCTGTATGAGGTTGCGCATTTGCAATTGGGGTCAATATCCATGGCCGCAAATAGTATCCAGAGTCACCTAAAAATAGGAATATGAATAATGATATTGTTGTAAAAATATATATCCATACATACATAGGTGAAAAATTATCAATGCTCTTTATTTAAATATAACAGTGAAACATACATATATTATCAGAAAGTCATTAGACGTAGACGTATAGGTACATATCTAATGATGAATGCTGGGAAAATATAACTTGTTTTGAAGACCTTAACTTTGTTCCACTTTCAAGTAAATGACGAGAGATAATTAGATAAAATGTTACCTCTCTCATAGAATCCCCGGTGGCCTCTTCTATATAACATCTCTAATAAAGGTTCAATGCTAGAATTCCTCCAAATGAACGAGTCATGTGTGCTTCCAGGAAACAGTGCATTAACATGTATGATTTTGAGCCGAGCATCACATATCTAAAAAAGTACATTTTCGATGGTGTTAGATTTATTATATTCATTTGATATATCACTAATAATTGTTTCTAGCAATTAAGGAAAACTCAATTACTTACCAACTGTACATTAATGGAATGATATTGTTTCCTATTCACATATGATCGTTCATCAGAGGATATGTTTGAAGGTGGAACTATTGCCACATGCGTACAATCCACACATCCTACAACTCCGGGATATCCATGTTCATTAAAAAATCTGAAATAATAATGTTCAAACTACAAACATTGAAAAAATTTACAGCTCTTTAAAATTTTTAGGGTTCAAATAATAACTTACACATTCCTATTTGCTTCTAACTCAGCTAACGTAGATGGGAATCGCACCCATTTGTCAAAAATGGTAGGATGATTCAAAGCATTCACTACTTCACAAATCGATTTTGATACAGTAGATTGCGATACAGCCATATTTAGATTTGACCCAACAGGATGTTGGTAAGATCCTGTGCCAAAAAATTCAACGCAATTAAAATCTGAAAAAAAACTATGTTTTATTATCATATCACTGATTGAGTACCTACAAAAATTTGATTTGTTTGCATATAATAGGCATCATTAATCGTTCTTACCTTCGTTTTAACATCTACAGACTTGATTTTATAAGGTTCTTTCATCAAAGGCGACAATAAGTCAATTAATTTGAGCACCAAATGTTTAGATAGTCGAAAACTTTTTATAAACAGTTCATTACTCAGACTAAAGGCATCATTTCTTGAAAAGGTTTTTCTTGGTGGCCTTTCAGTTAATTCCACGTCTTCGATCGCTTGAATGAATGTCAAATCTTCAAAACTCACCATTTTTGTAATAATTAACAAAAAGACGATACACGCAAACCGTACAAGTGACACTTTTTGACAGTTGAACTACTGCTAAAACCAATAGTCTAATTATCTACTGCTTTGTAATAGATAATTATCTATTAGAAATTTCAAAATACGCTTTACATCAAAAATTAGTAGATAATTACTAGATGATAGAAAAACAATTATCTACTGAAATGAAAATTAAGTCCCTGGGAAAGAAAAAGGGTTTAAGGGGTGGGTAGATCTGGGGTTCAGTGTAACCTGGTCATCCGCCTTCAAGACCTAGACAAACCTCACCCCATGAACCCGGGCACTCCTAGGGTAGACTAAAGAAAAGAAATTTGTTATTATATAGTTGAGGATTCTTATAAACCGCCTCACTAGATTAGCCTGTGGTGTTGAGGCAGTAATTCTTTTTAATTTAATGTTAATATTACTTTCACAACCCGTACTACGGTAAATCTTAGAATTTACTGAAAAATCTTAAGATTTACCGTGGTACGGGCTTTTACAGTAACATAAACACTCTGTAGAGGACGACAGATGCAGCATTGCCGAATACTCCAACGAAAATGATTGGAGAGCATCCCCCGTCACCCCTCCCGCATTCCATACATTCAGTTTTCAAACAGCTCGCGCGCCACCTATTGCAATTTTTTTAAATGCATTTCGTAATGCCAGAGTTTTACAGAGCTCACCAGTAGTTTTATACAAACCTTGTCCTGACAATAAAGAACACAACATAAAAGAATTATCCAATTTGGTGCAGTTATTCATTTTTATTTTTATTTACAGATTACAGAAGATAGAAGAAGAAGAAGATGGAAGATAAATAAATAAGACTCTTTAGGATTAAAGATTTTTTAATGAAATGACCTTACAAAGCTTACCAGGTTCTTATTAGTTATTTACAATGTCACGAGCTGTGAAGATGAAGGTTAATGGGTTTTGACTTTATGAATATGACTGTCTGAAAAGATGAGTTTTGTTTTGAATTATGTTGTTTCATTCGGTTACCCATTTTTTTATATTTCTTTTCACATAGGTAATGTTATTCTATCTCATTTTTTGCATAACATTGCATGGTCCGTTGGCCCTTCAATTTCTTTTGAACTTATTTTTATTTAAAACACAATTAATGCAAATAACTTACATCCTTACTAGATATTTGCTATACTTTTTGATTTAAAAAATCAGTTTATTGGGTATTTTGACTTCAAATCCAAAAGTTCTGAACCTTTTAGTCGTCTTGGCACTGCCATTGACGATCTTCCTACTTTTTCCTCGTTAATTTGGCCGACTTGGCGAAGTTTTGGCCAAGTTTTGGTTGAAGTGGTGTTTGGGTGTGACCCGTGTGACCTACCTTGAAGAGCAGGGCCTTGGTGCTGTTGAAGGGCGAAAAGATCTTCAGGTTGATCAGGTTGACAGTGGATGGTGTATCCGAACCACGTCTCCAGTTCTTGCACCAGCAGCTGCAGACTCCAGGAGTTCTCCTAATACCATTAAATTGTTTTGTATTTTTGCAAATACTGTAGAATAGTTATAATGCCTCCAACTTCTGACATTTCCCCGATATTCTGATGGCAGTATGCAACAATTAGTGTTGATTATTTGTGTACATCAGATATCTCTGCAGACTTGCTCACTAAGAGCTGAGGTGCAGTAAAACATTTGAATACTTTAGGAATTGTTAAAGTGTAATTTTATTTTGGTAAAATATGTTCTTCAGTAATCTCTATTTTAAGTTGGAGTTTATATCAAAATATAGATACTACTAGTACCATCATCTTGTGACACATTTTTAAAACCAATTGTACGGTCGTTGTATTCTCGCAAATAAGAGTTGTTCCAGTTCTCAGATAAAAAGCAGTGTTTTATTACAAGTATTAATACATAATTTTAACCCTACCCAGTAGAAGCAATCAAATACAGGATGTTAACCCGAATTATTGTGATTTCAGTTATTCTCACAAGGATTCGGAACAAAATTCACTTAAAAACCAATTTAAATTAAACAAACTACATTCTGTGTTTTAATCAACATTTCGCTACCGGTACAATGGACCCAATTCTTCATTGAAATTATTTCAATGTGTTGTATGAAGTTAAGTTTAGTGTAAAAGTTACATCCAAATCATTAATTTCAGAAAAAAATCATTAAATGTTTTTAATAACTGTGTAATTGAAAACAATCGGATTTTTTTAAATTAGTAAGTGTTGATTTGCCAGTTATAAGACATTGCTGTTGAGGACACATCCTGTACTTAATTGTGTATATTTTTTTTCAAAATAAGCTTCTCAAAAAGATTTGGAATTGTTGATAATAAGGACTATTATTGGTTACTTCGCTTGCACCCCTTTTTGAAGATCAGTGTTATGTAACTCTGTTTCTATAGATACGACACGATACGATTCTACCACCCCAGCCAGGAGCACTCCTGTCCCGGTGAGACCGGTACACCAGGGGGCACTGATTTGTTAGGACTAGGAACACGTGCTCTGAGGATAGGAAGGAGGTTGGAGTTGAATCGACCGGTATACATGGCAACCTAATAAGCCAATATTGGAATTTAGGATGGGCAGGAACAAAAGAATGGATTGAGAATTATTTTTTTTTCCTTTATGCTTTCCTTTTTCTTGCCTCTTCTCGGCTCTTCTTGGATCTCGCCTCTTGTCTCTTCTAGGATCTTCTTGTCTATTCATAGCTCTTCCAGGATCTTCTAGTCTCTTCTTGGCTCTTCTTGTTTCTTCTTGAATCTTCTCGCCTTTTCTTGGATCTTCTGGACTCTTTTTGGCTCCGCTTGGTCCTGCTTGGCTCTTCTTATCTCTTCTTTGTTTACCATGTCCCTTCTTGTCTTTTCTTGCTTCTTCTTTTTTCTTGTGATCTTCTCGTCTCTTCTCAGCTCTTCTGGACTTTCCTTGCATCTTATTATCTCTTCTTTTCTATTATTGTCTCTTCTTGGTTCTTCTTGCTTTTTCTTGGATGTTCTTATCTCTTCTTGTCTCTTCTTATCTCTTCTTATCTCTTTTTGTCTCAGCTTGTCTTGTCTCTGATTATCTCTTCTCGAATATTCTCATCTCTTCTTGTTTTGAATGTTCTTGTCTCTTTTGGATCTTATTGGATCTTCTCGACTCTTTTCAGTTCTGCTTGCTACTTCTCATCTCTTATCGTCTAATATTGGCTCTTCTTAACTCACCTTTGCTTTTAATGCACCTTCTTTCCAATTTTCACCCGTGGTTGTCTGGTCTAGATTCCTCCTGCCTTTTCTTGTATCTTATTGTTTCTTCGAGTTTTTTTCTTGTCTCTTCTTGCGTCTTATCTCTTCTCGCTCTTTCTTGGTGTTTTTTGCGACTTCTTGCGGAGTTTAATTAATCTTTATACATGGCAACCTAATATGCTAATACTCAAACTAGGTTGGGCAAGAATAAAGATTTTGGTTGAGTGTCGTTTTCTAAGTTCTGTCATTTTCTTGATTCTTCTGGTCTTTTCTTGCCTATTCTTGCTTCCTTTTGCCTCTTTTTCGTTAATTTCAGTCTACCCTAGTATTTGCTTAGAAGTTCTTGCTTCTACTAGCCCCTTCGTGTTTCTTCTGGCTTAAACTTGCTTCATCTCACTTCATTTCGCTTGAAGTGAAATATCCCAAAACTGTGCTCAACAAATGTTTTGTTATGTTATTATTATTTTTCTTGGCTTTTCTTGGCTCTCCTAATTTTGATTGCATATTATTTGTCCTGCTAGTCCCCGCAGGTGTCTTCTTACATCATCTTGACTTTTCTCGACTTACAGTGGCATTTTTCCCTCTTCGTGAATCTTTTAGCCTCTTTTGATTTTGCTCTTCATGTTTCTTCTTATACCTTCTATCCTATTCTTGAATATTCAAATCAGATAATCCCAAAGAGATCAGAGGAATTCATCCGAAGAGTAGAGTAATAAGAGTAATAATTCAGAGTAATAACCCGACTGAATTAACAATAACATTTGAGATAAAGATAAAAGGTGTAGGTACTTGAAAAGCAATTCTTTCAGATTTTGACTAAACCTGTAAAAAACCTAAAAATCAAAAACTTGTTAACCATTAAGACAAAGAAAAAATATTTATATTGTGCACGTCAAAAGGGGAAAATATACTATTAAATATAAATATAAAATAGGTATTTGGTATGTGTGATATTCTATGATGCCCTGAAAGATGCTGAAAACCATCAATTGAATTTTGACAGATGCGCGCCTACTCGTAAATTCAGAAATCAAAAATTATCTATTTTACTACGGAAGCTTGATCGTGTAGGTATTCATGGTGATATATTTAGAAGGCTTAAATCTTATTTGGAAAACAGAACACAGCTCGTACTTATAAATGGGTATGAGTCACCTCCCATAATTGTAACCTCAGGTGTACCCCAAGGGTCCATTCTTGGCCCTCTGCTCTTTTTCTCTAATCCAAACCCTTTTCTTTCGCTGTTTTTTTTAAGGTTTTCATGGGCATTTTCCAATTTTTGACATAATATTGTTGTCATGGACTTTATCACAGTTTTTGTAATTAAAGCACGTTCACTCGACATCGCGACAACTCGCAAGACTGGGCAGCGGCTACTACGTGTCGTGTGGACAGCTAAGGCGAGCCCAGCTACTGGCGTACGAGTAGACAAGCCGAGTAGCTGTCTACTGGCTAAGCAGCAACTCGCACTGTGTAAACCAGCCATAACTGTATAATATACTAACTGGTTCCCGGCATGCGTTGCAATGCCATATTCAAAGTGTAACGGCGCCGGGCCCGTTTTATTGTTGTGTGGGTAGTAATAAGGTGTGACTGGCAATTTTAATATTTTGTATCATAAAAGTTAGATGATGGTAGATGCGGTAAATACCTTGTGGCTCCTTCGTACACAGCTTTGAGGTTAGAACCTTCGCGCCATAACTGTAAATTTATGCCGTGGACTCCGGGTGCTCACCCTTCTGTATTGTTAATTGTATACAAGAGACTCTATTCAAGTGGTGGGCATATTTGAATCATTCGCATTTACATCAGGTTGGTGGGCAAGTTAGAATGAAACACTATTGTGTTTACATTTAAAACAAATTAAATAGTACTGTATTTCTTAAATAAACACAAATGATGACATAAGAGATGCGAACTTACCCCCCATCATTCCAGACCGTATGATTACTATTCTACGCTATCTAAACTAACCGCTGGTGATCAACTGCAGCTCTCCCTGGTCCACGGCCGCATCCGGTCGAAGTGCTGGAATCGGGCGGACAGCCCGCCAGGATCGCCCCCACGTCCAGTCCTGTGATGTCCCGCTTATGAATCCCCCGAGCTGGGCGGATGGTCTCCAACAAAGCTCCTTCTAGAACGCCAATGCGCCTCCCACGGTGAAATCGGCGAGAGCAAAGTAGCGGAATCGCCTCTCAAATACTGTCCACGTCCGGTTGTAATCTGTTACTTAAACGATCTCGGCATATTAACATACCGAAGCGAGCGAGGATGACCTTTATATTCCCTCGATTTTGTGTGAGGTTGTTTTTATTCACTTCCCGATAATGCCGGTTTTTGGTTCGCGGCTCAGAACTTGCTTGCTACACAATTCCATTATATTGCACCGATTGAATGTGATTGTAGGAAAGGAATACATTTACAGATATTGTACTTCCCGTCTTTTTAAAAAAAATTTATACGCTCGACTTTAATGCTTATTTCAAACATGGCCCCGTGACGTTTTACTCGAGTCGGTGTGCGCGATACCGGCTCCAGTCTCAGTACCTAATCGCAGTTGTTATGCAATTATTAAATATTTTCATAACAAAAGAAATAAATTGTTTCTCCCTGCATGTCCTTCCCTTTCCCTCCCGTGTTCCCCTTCCACCTTGCTCACCTTCCCTCTACACCTCTCCCATTCCAGTGTCCCGCCAACCCCCCTCCTGCGTTCCATATATTCAGTCCCAGTATATTCAGTTTTCAAACAGCTCGCGTGCCACCCATTACAACTTTTTGATTCATTTTTCATTTTTCATGTAATACAAATATTCATTTTTGTATATTATAAAAACAACAAATCAAATTTGTTTATTAAAAAAACAATGGATCAAACCTATTTAAAATATCTGTTATTCTTGATTGGATTCAAAGTATTAGGCGAGTACTTCAAATTCATTCATTCATTTAAAGAGTTTCCAAAATTGAATTTCGATTTAAGTAACAATAATTGTTTTGCAAATTGTTTCTCAAATTTTGACATTTTTGACAAGAGTTTTTGTAATGATAAAAAAAGTGAAGGAAAAAATTCGGTTTAGGGGCGGCGTTCCTAGATAATAAAACTAGTTATTTTTATACTAACTATGGGCCGGAAAATCCGAATCTGAAAGAATTAGGCGTCGGCAAGCAATATTAACTGAATTACACGACTTTAAAATTTTCTATACACACACAGGAAAACAAGCCATTTTGAACGTATTCTGACACTACAAGTCATAGAAAAACAAGAAAGATGTTACACCACATAAAATTAAGTGTTGCCAAAGCAATAATATCAATAACGTAAAACTTTCCGACACGATACTTCCTCACATGATAATTCATAACATAACACATTAACCTGATGAATTATGACTATCTCACGCTAGGTTTGTGTAACATGGTTTGTGCCCCTTTATACCGCCTGCTCGCGTCAAGGCAAGAAAACATTTTCAAGTAATTTAGCGGCTACGCTGGGTTTGTGTAACATGGTTTGTGATAGAAAAGAAAGTGCCCCCTTCATAGCGCCTACTCGCGTCAAGGCAAGAAAACATCCCAGTTTTCAAGTAGTTTACGGCTACGCTAGGTTTATGTAACATGGTTTGTGATACAAAAGTGAGTAAAATTTATAAAAAATAATTACTTAAATTAGTTATTGATATTAATTTAGCCCCGAGTGAAATTATTTTCATCAGGGCCTTTTGAAGTTAATTTTTCTGGAGTTAATTTAAAATATATATATATATATATATTGAAAACAGCTCTTTTGTAAACAGCTCTAATGTAAAAAATATATTCTTTCTATTATCAAATGTCATCGGAAAGAATGTGAATGTAACTAATATTTTTTTATTAAACTTTTTTAGGTGCTGTTATGGACGCGCACAGATCATAAAATTTTGATATATCCCTCGTGGCCTCAGTGGTGAGCGTGTTAATATTCTATAATAATATCATAAGAACTGCAAAACATAAATTAAAAGCATTGACATTTATCATTTGAGACTTTGTTTTCGAATTTTTTATGGATGTGTGAGAAATGTGGATATCCACAATGAATGTAAGGCTGATGTAATAAGCATAATGAGTAAGATTAAGAAAGGGACCCTCAGATGGTTTGGGCTTGTAGAGGAATGAACGAAGAAAGTAGTGTAAGAAGAATATATGACAAAAATGTGAATGGTAGAATAAGTCAGGGACACCCGGGGAAGACATGGCACGATCAGGTGAATCAGATCCTTGAGTCGAGCCATGTCAAAAGTTGGAATAATAGAAGAGTATGTATGATGTATGAATGTGAGTGAGGCAAAGAGTGTGCCAAGACCGAGCTGTTTGGCGGTCCGTCCTCTCTGCCTACCCCTGCGGTGAAACAGCGTGATGGTTAGTTAGTTTATTATTTTAATTTATGAAACACTTGGCGAGAGCACCCATATCTGTAAGCTGTAAAGACAGGGGGACTATATCGCCACACGGTTGGGCAGCATTGTGAGGCGGAGGAAGGTAGGGGCTGCAGGAAAGGATTTATTTTATGAAGGAGAAAGTAAATTTGTTTGTAGTTCTTTCCTCATGCAAGCCGACTTACACCAATACGAGTTGAAGAAACAATCCATTCTCATGGAGCCAACTTCAACTGTGAATCCAGTCTGTAGAGCTTTGCGTACGTGCAACAGAACAAAAGGAATCAGTGCTGCTAGCTCTGTCGAGCAGGCTCCATTGAAATACCTGTAGACCAAACTTAGCATGTCTACATCGCGTCCGTGCATTAGGCATGGCAATCGGTCTATATACAACTATTTGCCACACGGACGGCTCGCCCTAATTTTCATAGAATCAAGTTGGTTTTTCATGTATATTGGGTCTCCAGGCCAGAGGTGGCTTTTTAATAAAATTGTTGGACCTACATACGAATTGTACAGAGAAAGAAAAATGAAAGCCGTGTCCTGCTAAAATCGTTGGAGTTTTTTTGAGCAATTTTAACCTTTATGTGTGCTGAAAACTGTATGAAGAACAACGTCAGAAACGCTTGCACTATATATCGGCTTAGAAACGTTTTTTATTTTATGTATGTAGCTTCTCAGGCGGCTTGGAAATAATGATCTATGATTTTACGAACATGTAATAATTATTATAAGCAATAATTATCAGCCTGAAACAGTCATCCACATTGAAAAATCTTCCGAGAAAAAATACATAAAATAAAGTTGGTTGTTTTCAGGTGGAAAAAATATAATAAGCAGTAATTGTTGAACGAAACACTAGTATATATTGAATCATTTGGCGGGTATAAGATAAGCCGCCATAGCTCAATTGGGAGAGCAGCTGACCGGCAATCAGAAGGGCACGGGTTCTAGTCTCGTTGGCGTCATGTGTTTTTTCTCGGAAGATTTTTCAATGTGGATGACTGTTTCAGGCTGATAATTATTGCTTGTAATAATTGTTACCTGTTCTTTCATTTGTGCTAAAGCAGGCTCACGTGCACAACTGCGCTGTGTCTAACGCGACCTACCTTACCCTACCAACGCCAATCGGTACACCAACGTGTGTTAGGGAATTATTTTATGTTTTGTTCAAGGAATATTTAAACCGTCAAATTACCTAATTACCAATTACACCTAATTTTGGATAAGTGTTTCTGTGGAAAAGTTAAATTGTTTCTTTGACTTGAGCAGTACCAGTGAGACAGCAACAGTCTACGGTTAATATATGATCGCTTCTACACACATTTTCTTCTTCTAATCCAGGGGGGTATAACTCCGGCCAAAAACTTCAACCGACAACAAAGATAGATAATATCTATGACTGTGTGACGCCGTTCCTCAGTCCACCAATGGGAAGGCTTTGCATTTTTTTATGTTGACGGTTGCGGATCTGCGCAATTATATTTCAAAATGGTCGCTTTACAATTTGTTTGCGTGTTGTGATCGAATGTAAAATTGCTTCTAAAATAGGCGCGGTGTGAAATCAGCAGACTTTAATACATCGATTACCCGATTTTAAGAACTCGTGCATATGTTTGTGGCTAAGAGTGTGGCGAAATGGTACATTTCGTTGATTCAATTGACGACCTGAAACCCATTCAGTTACAAATATTCATATGAAACTCTCTTTTCTACGGTTCTTCATGTCAAAGGTACATTCATTTGCAGTTTAAACTTTTTTCTGCATTTGTTTTGTTTTGTTGTATCTTCGTTTTCATGTATCTTTTAAAATATTTTCAGCTCGAAACACCAAAGCGTGACGGCTGACCATAAATATACGAAACCACCCAGGCTGGTGGAGACTGAGGATTACTAGTGCCCGCGCCAACAGAGCACTGGTTTGTTAGCATTTCAATTTATTATTTTTAATTATTATCTAGGTAAAGATATATATTGCGAGGATAACCTTGCTTTTTGGTGAACTTTATATACCGGATGCAGTATGATGATTCTGCTAACGTTTTAACGTTTATTAAATATTTTTTATGAACGTCAGTTGACTTATTTTGATGCACATTTAGCATTTTTAATTTATGATGATTCTTTGTTGTAGGTATGTAGGACGGTAGCATTGTGGTGTCATATGAGGAGATGGGGGCTGACGTGTTCCACCACTCTGTGGCAGCGCTGTCCTTGAGAGAACACAAGAAGGAAATCTATTCCATGGACTGGATCAGGAGGCAACAGTAAAAACACATTCTCAGTACGCTTGACTTTCTTATTCTGTATTTTCTATTTTTATCAGCAAAGAGAGTACGAAAACAGTATGCAATATAGTTGTGAATGATGAATCCTTAAAGCGGGTGGATGAGTTTGTATATCGTGAGAAGTATGTTTACGAGAGACGGGAAGGCTGATAGAGATATTGAATAAATGTACTGAATGCCATTGGCGCTAACAAAAAACAGTCTAAAGAAGTGAATCTAGGAGTCCATAACAGAGTGCTGCTACCCACTTTGATGTATGGCAGTGAGGCATGGAACTGATACAGGAAAGTAGACTGAATGCTATAGCAATGAGGCGTATGTGTTGTAAAACCATGCATCGTACTGTGTATTTTCTGCTCTATATTAGTGATCGATGAACCGGTGGATGATGGAAATGGTTTGTCTACTTTATAGCTGGAAATAAGATTGTAGAAATATATTATGAGTTTGTGCAGAGCGCCTTTGAGGTGATTTTTTTACAAAAATGGCATTAAACAAATCATCCATATATTATTACTCTTATGATTGTGTGAGAAATGTGGAGATCCGCAAAGAATGCAAGGCTGATGTAAGTGTAATGAGTAAGATTAAGAAAGAGACTCTCAGATGGTTTGGGTATGTAAAGCGAATGAACAAAGCTTTGAATGTAAGTAGAATATATGAAGTCGGGGACGCCGGAGGAAGGCCTGACACGATCAAGCGAATCAGATACTTGCGCCGGGTCACGGCAAATGTTAGAATAGTACAATAAGATGTATGAGTCGATGTGCGAATGTGAATGAGGCAAAGAGTGTGTGCCAAGATCGAGTTGTTTGGCTGTCCGTCCTATCTGCCTACCCCTGCGGAGAAACGGCGTGATGGTTATTTGGTTATTTTTGTATTTCCTGTTTATAATAAAAAACTACAACATGTAATTGAGTTTTCATTTCTCTATACCAGAGAAGTGCCAAATTCGATATTGTCGTAGGAACGCTAATCTTATTTGAAATTGTGCTTCCCGTTTTGAAGGGATTGAAATTTCAAGTAATTTTAGGTTATTTTACGACAGTTGGTTTCTTAAAGCAATGGGTTTCCATCTGACAAAAGCTCTGTCTAGAGAAAATGAGCTGTAAAGAAAAGTAAGTTCATTTTCTCAAGCAGCAATCCGTCAGATGCAGCTCTTAATGCTCTGGGAAAGTTTTTGACATTTCATTTTATTTTTAAAATAATATCTTAGGCTAATGATTAGGTAGGGACCGAGAGAATAATAAAGAGAAGAATTATATTGTCAATGGTTGAGCCTTTTTTTAAATTCTTGTCGATGGTATGTGTGACGTCATATCACATCGGTGACCAAATATATACAGGGTGTTAAGGGACGTACTTGACTTACTTTAACCAGTGATTCCTGATATTATTTGGAGTAAAAAATGTAAATGAAATTTTGGTCTCCGGTGACTTTTTTTGACAACTTTTTTTTTTTTCTTCAAAATTTTTTTCTTCAAAATCAAACAAAAAAAAATTTCTTCCGCATGTCGTCACTGGTCACTCAGCCGGGTGTCCGACGAACCCCTTACCCCGCCTCCAACTGTTCAACAACTACCATTTTTTATGTTTTTGTAGAAAAAAAAAAAAAAAAAATCATCAAAAATGTCACCGGAGACCAAAATTTCATTTACATTTTTTACTCCAAATAATGTCAGGAATCACTGGTTAAAGTAAGTCAAGTACGTCCCTTAACACCCTGTATATATATATATAAATAGCGTTGACACTTCGTCAGTACAAAAAGCATCAAGTTATCAATCTAATGATTGGTTTATTTATGTTCTAATCCTAAATTTGACAACATAGACGTCAGTGACGGTAATATCCATTTTTACTAGTATCGCTTATTGACTAAATCAGTTGTCTACTTCTTAAGTCCTGCATTCAATAACACAAATAACCCTTGCGGAGCTTGTTGTTGTAAACATGTTCCTAAATAATATTGGCAGCATACAGTTTTTAAATTGGATTGATTAAAATACTCGCAGTAAGTATATTAACAAGTATTCCCGATTTTCTTTTAAAAGCAGAATAGACATTAAGAGATAAATATTGTATACATTGTATTGAGTTATGCCACTATTGACGACGATTATCTCAATCATATTCAATTGTCAAACGCGGGCTTAAAATACAGTCACAAAAATTATTACATATTTTTTTCAGAATATGATTTATGTATACGACTTCAAAATGTTGTTTCAGGAATTTTCATTTGGGTTGAATCAATTACCTGCCGCTACCACAGCAGGGCGATGGATCTACTAAATCCTGAGACTGTTTCCATCAAGACGGAACCAGGGCCCCAGGAAGAAGGCGGAGGTGTAATGCTGTATACGGATATAGATTTCGACCTCCCAAGATGTAAAGAAGGAATGTTTGCAATATGCGGAGAATACACAAACAGCCAGTTGGTTACATTAGATATATTAAAAATATAGCATGTGTAATTTAGAATTCAGCTTACTTGTATTACTTGCGATAAGTTCCCGATTCCTCAAGTTTTTACCTCTTTTTATTTGTGACATGTTATAAGTTACATTATGCACTATAAATGCGTAAATATTGTAAAAACCTTTCCATTGACTTCTTCAAGAGCAGGGTCCTTCTTAAAGCTTTGGTCCCTGAAGCGAACATCTGGGGTCATTATTTTATATTATATTGACATTCTCCATTCAGCGTGGAGCACGACAAGAGGGTATCCTGTCGCCACTATTGTTTAATCTCTTAACCAACTATGTCTTTAAAAGAGCCGAGTTGAGTCTAAATATCAACGTAGTTGTGATTAATAAAATAAGATACACCGATGGTACTGTATTACTAGCTGACCGTATCAGTGACCTCCTAAAACAAAATGGATGATATTTGGACGACTAGATCACTCTGGATCAGTGATACAATTAAATGGTTGCACTGTCGAAAAGGTGGAAAGATTTAGATACCTCGGCAGCACTCTCACGGAGACTCTTGACCCAGATCGACCACCATAACACGGCATGTGCCTGATTATGAAAATTAAAATAAAGGTGTAGCTGTTAAGTGCAGAATTGAAGCAAGAACTACATTCAGAAACATGAAATCCCTCTTCTGCAATGACAATATTAATTATGAAAACTAAGGCAGATAATGTTCAAATTTTATGTGTGGACGGTCCTGCTGTATAGATGTGAAACATGGACTTTGAAAGTAAATACCATGAACAGGTTAGAGCATTGATTTTCAAAGTGGGGGGCGCGCCCCACTAGGGGGGAGCGAAGACATGTACAGGGGGGCGCGGACGCGGGCGGCGGTATCACTACGATCGCCGTATACCCGCGCTACCGCACGCATCTGTGGAGTAAACCCTTTTTCATGTTCCGAATGCAGTTATACAAGTTCTCAAAGGGAAGATTTAAAAATCCACAGTATGATTCACAAAAGAGAAAAACCATTTTCATGTCTTGACTGCAACTATTCGTGTCCTCAAAAGAGATATCTAAGAAGTCACTTGCTGACTCATAGTGCAATTCTTTATGTACTACGAAGAGAAATCTAAAAATCACATGTTTACCCACAGTGAAGAAAAACCTTATTCATGTTGTGACTGCAACTATTCCTCTTCTAGAAAAAAATAGCTAAAACGGCACTTGCTAACTCACAGTGACGATTAACCTTTTTCATTTTCTGACTGCATCTCTTCATATTATTACTATTCATGTTCTATTAAAAAAAAAAAAAACAAAAAAACACATGTTTACCCACAGTGGTAAAAAAACTCATTTCAAGCCCTGACTGCAACTATTCTTCTCGAAAAAAAAAAAAACAGTGATGAAAAAGCTTTTTCTTGTCCCGACTGCGACTATTCAGGCGCTACAACACGTTATCTAAAAAGTCACATGTTTACCCACACTGGACAAAAACCCTTTTCATGTCCCGACTGCAATTATTCATGTTGTGCAAAGGAACTTTTTAGAAATCATTCGCAGACTCAAAGTGCTATAAAACCACTTACATGTTTCTACTGCGACTATTCGTGTTCTACAAAGAGGGGCAAAAAGCACATGTTTACCTTCAGGAGACAAAACCATTTTTTGTCCCGAACGTGGTTATTGAAGTTCTCGAAAGGGAGATTTAAAAATCCACAGTGCGATTCAAAGTGGAGAAAACCTTTTTCATGTTCTAAGTGTAACTATGCATGTACTACGAAACCTATCTTTAGGTAATATTATATTTTAGCAGTAAACTAACCGTGTGTAATAACTAAAAAGCGTTGTTCCAACTAAAAACTCTCATATAACATCATTCATATGTTCCATAAATTTTTCATTATTTTTTTTATTTTTTCTTTTGCTGTCTTCCAAATACGGTTGGCATGTTTTGGTTGCGCTGCGCTGGCAAGTCAGCATGAGAGCTTTTATAGGCCAATAACAGCTGATGATGTAAATCTCCGGCTTTGGAGAACATTATAATTCCTACAAACTCACATTAATTGTGTTTATGCGTATTTCGTGTTTAAAACACTAACGAATACTGACAAATAAAATAAAAATTACGCACAACACAGTCGAGGAATTCCCCGTACAACATAAACTAAAAGGGTTGCCAACTTGGAAGATTTTAATTCCCTGTTTTTATTTAAATAAAGAAAAACCCCTCCCCCCCCCCCCCCCCCAAGTGCATTACGTAATACTTGAACGGCCCTTTGCTGGGCCCTGGGCCGAGGGGAGGCGTGGGCATATTCATTTTAAGCAGTAGGGAGGCGTGATACTAATAAGTTTGGGAACCCCTGGGTTAGAGGCTTTTGAAATGTGGCTTCACCGAAGAATCCTCAAAGTCTCATGGACCGACATGATCACCAACATAGAAATTCTCAGCCGGGCTAGAGCAGATAGAGAACTGCTCACATTAGTAAAAGTCAAGAAAATTTAATATCTGGGTTAAATTTAATATCACATACTTCGAGTGGAGAAATATCACTTGCTCCTATTAATATTAAAAGGCAAGATAGAGGGTCGCCGAGGGCCTGGTAGGAAACAAATATTTTGGTTACGAAATGTTCGAGAGTGGACTGGTATTAGAAGTGTGGAGGTGCTGTTCAGGGCAGCGCAAGGTAGAGATTCATTTACCAGAGTGATCGCGGGGACCTGATGGGCACATGAGGGATGAAGAAGAAGTTATATTTTTATACATATCAAAGAACAATTTGTTATAATATCATTTTGTTTTTGCAGGCAGCACTACTGTAGAGACAGTGGTCATTAAGGCAGATCTTGGATCCCGAGAAGAATCCGAAGGGAGTTTTCCTGTTATGGATATTAACATAGAATTATCGGATGTTAAAAAAGAATGCTTAGAACACATTGAAAGAATGAACCAGAAAGCTGGTAATACCGGCTTTTAAGATTTAACATATAGTTATATCCATTTTTCATGTAATACGTTTCAATGAGCCGTTTTTATCCATATTATTTTTCAAATTTGTCCACAGATCTGAAGACGCAGCCTGTAGATAAACGATTCTCACGTCCTTATTGCAACTACTCCTGTTCTCACAAGAATGATGGTGTATATCACCTTCGCACCCATACTGGAGAAAAACCTTTTTCTTGTTCCGAGTGCAATTATTCATGTTCTCTAAAGAGCCACATGACGAGGCACATGCTGTCTCACAGAAGAGAAAAACATTTTATTTGTTTCGAGTGCAACTATTCATCTTCTCAAAAGGGATATTTAAAGAAACATATGCTGACTCACAGTGGAGTAAAACCTTTTTCATGTTCCGAGTGCAACTATTCATGTTCACACAAGAGCAGTCTGACGATCCACAAGCTGACTCACAGTGGGGAAAAACCTTTTTCGTGCTCCGAGTGCGGCTATTCGTGTTCTCAAAAGGGAGATTTAAAGAAACACATGATGACTCACAGTAAAGAAAAACCTTTTTCTTGTTCCGAGTGCAATTATTTATGTTTTCAAAAGGGCACTCTGACTCGCCACATACTGACTCACAGTGGAGAAAAACCTTTTTCATGTTCCGAGTGCAACTATTCATGTTCCCAAGAGGGCAGTCTGAAGATCCATAAGCTGACTCACAGTGGAGAAAAACCTTTTTCATGTTCCGAGTGCAACTATTCATGTTCCCAAAAGGGCCATCTCACTAGCCACAAGCTGACTCACAGTGGAGAAAAACCTTTTTCATGTTCCGAGTGCAACTATTCATGTTCCCAAAAGGGCCATCTCACTAGACACATGCTGACTCACAGCGGAGAAAAACCTTTTTCATGTTCCGAGTGCAACTATTCATGTTCCTACAAGCGCAGTCTGACGATCCACAAGCGGACTCACAGTAGAGAAAAACCTTTTTCATGTTCCGAGTGCAACTATTTGTGTTCTCAAAAGGGTAGTCTGAAGATACACATGTTGACTCACAGTGGGGAAAAACCTTTTTCATGTTCTGAGTGCAATTATTCATGTTCCCACAAGAATAAACTGACGAGGCACATTTTGACTCACAGTGGATAAAAATCTTTTTCCTATTCCGAGTGCAACTATTCATGTTCTGAAAAAGGCAGTCTGCTTCGCCACAAGCTTACTCACAGTGGAGAAAAACCTTTTTCATGTTCCAAGTGCAATTATTCATGTTCCCACAAGGGCAGTCTGAAGATCCACACGCTAACTCACGATGAGGAAAAAAAATTTTCATGTTCCGAGTGCAACTATTCATGTTCTGAAAAGAGCAATCTGACGAAGCACAAGCTGACTCACAGTGGAGAAAAACCTTTTTCATGTTCCGAGTGCAACTATTTATGTTCCCAAAAGGGCAGTCTGAAGATCCACAAGCTGACTCAGTGGAGAAAAACCTTTTTCATGTTCTGAGTGCAACTATTCATATTTCCACAAGAATCAACTGACGAGGCACATGCTGACTCACAGTGGAGAAAAATCTTTTTCATGTGCCGAGTGCAACTATTCATATTTTCGAAAGCATCATCTGACGAGGCACATGCTGACTCATAGCGGAGAAAAATATTTTGTTTGTTATGAGTGGAACTATTCATTTTCTCGAATGGGAGATTTAAAGAAACATATCCTGACTCACAACGTAGAAAAACCTTTTTCTTCATTATCTGAGTACAACTATTCATATTATTAAAAGCACATCTGACGAGGCACATGCTGACTCACGGTGAAGAAAAACATTTTATTTGTTCCGAGTGCTCCTATTCATTTTCTCGAAAGGGAGATTTAAAGAAACATATGCTGACTAAGAGTGTAGAAAAACCTTTTTCATGTTCCTAGTGCATTTATTCATGTTCTCGTAAGCGACGAGCCACATTCTGACTCACAGTTGAGGAAAAACTTTTTTGTGATCCGAGTGCAGCTATTCATCTTTTCAAATGAGACATTTGAAGAAGTTCGTGTGAACTAAAGTTGCAGAATAAAGTTTTTCGTATTTTGTCTGCTATAATACATTAGTGAATGGTAGAAGAAGTCGGGGACGCCCGAGGAAGACATGGCACGATCAAGTGAATCAGATACTTGAGTCGGGTCATGTCAAAAGTCAGAATAATAGAAGAGAATGTATGAGACGATGTATGAATGTGAGTGAGGCAAAGAGTGTGTGCCAAGACCGAGTTGTTTGGCGGTCCGTCCTCTCTGCCTACCCCTGCGGAGAAACGGCGTGATGGTTAGTTAATGCATTTTCTCGAAGAGACTTTTACGAGAGACTCTTTCTTGATCCGTGCTTTATGAATTGAATTGAACTTTACAAAATTAAGACTTGCTCGAAACTAGCAGTGATAGTGTTGATCTGTTTTTACACCAGGGAGTCTCGATATTTTAAATTAGTATCGTGTAAAAATGAGTTAGTATCATAAAAAAAGTTTTTATGATGAAAACTACTAAATCTTTTGAATTTATTCTGAATCCCTTGGTCTTTCCTTTTAAAAGGAAAGTTACGAATTATTTTAAAATATGTTATTTTCATATGCCATCACGAATAATAAAAAAAATATTTTTGTGTACCATTAAAATTATTTAAATTTGAAATAAGCGATAATATTTTTCCGGTGCCATTTTAAACCTGTCGTATATTGTCATTGAACTTAAACCATATTTAAAATAGGCGACCTCCATGATGGACTATCCCAAAATATCTTTTTATTTTTAATTCTGTCTACTTATTATTTATTTTAATTTTATGCTTATTTTTTATTATTTGTGTGATGAATTTTGTTATCATTTTATGCTTTAATTAGGTACCTACCTAATATTTAAACTATTTTTTTTTTCTTTTCTTTTATAGTTGTTTATGTAATATGGCAGACTGGGATTGGAAAAACAAAGGCTACCGTCTAACTGTGCCAGTGTCATTTCATTCCTCTTTACAAAATTAATCATTTTATATAGATAATAGTTTTAAAATAGTATTGTAAATTAGTGTAATATAGTTTTTACTTGTATATTTGTTTTCACTGTAAGTATTTGTGTTATATAATTGGTTCTTCGGAGCAGTTAAGGTAAGATTTTTTTTTGATTTGTGTGCTGTAGATTTATTCGAAAATGGATAAAGAAAAACCACCTGATCCCCCAGATGATGGTTTGCTATCTGAATCCTCGGGTGTTACAAAAAAATTAATCGCGGTTAATATTCCGGAGGCTTCGGACTTCGTAACGATTACGTCAAAAAAAAGAAAAATTGCTAAACCAGCAGATAATAGAAATGCAACAGATTTTGAACAGATTCATCGAAAAACACCCTCCACGCAAAACGACTCCCTTCCAAAAAATTCTGTTTTACAGGATGTAATTCCGTCCACTTCTTCCTCGATTTCAAATTTAAGTCCCACCACACCCGCCCCACTGGTAAACAATACTCCTTCACAAATGTCTCGTCTGTATAATAATCTTGATATACCACCTTACATTACACACGTGACTAAAATTTCAAAGGATGAGAAACAATCAAATTTATACGATGTGGACTTTGGACATTTTATGTTTAAAAATAAAATCCACCCTGTCTGGAATGGAGTAAAATCAGTTGGGCGTAACCGTCTTTCTGTTGAATTCAAGACAGCGGCTGAGGCCAATAGCTTTGTAAAATCTGATGTTGCCAAAAAAAACTCGTACAACGTTTTCATACCTACATATCAGGTTACAAAGTTAGGTGTCACAAAAGGGATCCCACCGCACTGGTCGATAGAGGACATCCTGGAAAACATTACTGTTCCTCAAGGTTTCGGAAAAGTTTTAAAAGCGCGTCGTCTAAATTACAGGTTTAATACGGGAAACTCTGTAGAATGGAGACCCTCCCAATCCGTTGTCCTAACATTTGACAGCAAAGACCTTCCACAAAATGTTACTATGTTTAACGTCTCTCTACCAGTAGAGCTCTATGTGTTCCCAACTGTGCAATGCTACAAGTGCTGCAGATTTGGACACACGAAGAACCTCTGCAGATCAGAACCCCGTTGCTTCAAGTGCAGTTCGTCCCATAGTGGCGATTCCTGTGATAAAACAGAGGAAAATTATAAATGTTTAAACTGCTCCGGTACCCACATGTCCATCAGCAAAACTTGCCCCGAACTGTCAAGGCAGCGCAATATTAAACACACAATGGCCGAGAAGAGCATCTCTTATGCGGAAGCATCAAGAATGTTTAACAAATCCATTCCATCTTATTCTGAAGTAACTTCCAAAAATTCGAAAAAATCCACCCCTTCTCAACCTTCTTCTTCTTCATTTAGAAAAACTGTTGAAAGGGTCGTGAAACCTAGAGTTCTAACAAAAAAAAATAATGCTAATCACGAATCCCTTCTGTGGTTCCCTAATGGACAAATTCCTTCCATTTCAAATTTCAATTCTTACCTAAAGTCATCTACTAAAGAACAAAATTATAATATAGACCTTAACTCTACACTAATCACCTCATTTTTACATATTTTACAAACTTTAAATAAAAACAACATTCAAATACCGTCCCACGTTACTAAACAAATTACTAATATTATCAACTCAACTAGAAATGGCTCCTCTGATGAGGATTCTTCAGTGGAATTGTCATAGTCTTAGAAATAAGACTGAAGAATTTTTAAACACATTACACTCAAACTCAATTGCAGTGGCTGCCATCTCGGAGACGTGGCTGGAACCGGATTCTGATTTCAGAGTCAGGGGATACCACTGTCTTCGGGACGACCGTCAAGATGGAAAGGGCGGCTCCGCTCTTTTCATTAAAAAATCATTACCCTTCTCCCCTGTAGATGTAAAACCAATTGGTTGTCCTTTTCAAGTGACGGCCGCAAAGGTTTTTGACACTACAATAATTTCTTTGTATATATCACCATCTAATAAACCTTCTAAATCAATCCTAAAAGCTATGTTTTCCAAGGTCACTACCCCTTCTCTTGTTCTGGGAGATTTCAATGCCCATCACGGATTATGGGGAGCTCACAATTGTGACAGAATGGGCAGAGATATTGTTGATCTACTAGATGAACTAGACTTTTGTATTATCAATGATGGTTCTCCTACTCGTCTGCAGGTGCCTGGTCAGCGACCCAGCATGGTTGATCTTACTATTTGCAATTCCAACATAGCCGCATCCCTGTTATGGAAGGTTTTGGATGACCCTCATGGGAGTGATCATTACCCCATCCTCATTGAATCCTCAAATATTTATCATTCCAACAAAAATGACAAGTGCAGTAGTCGAAAACCAAGGTTCTTAACTACCAGAGCCAACTGGAATGACTATTCAAATCATACAAAGTTCTCTGTGCAAAATCTGCCCTCTCCAACTACAGAAAATGTTGCGGAATGTTACGATTTATTTGTGTCTGCAGTCATTACGGCCGCAGAAAAATTTATCCCCATTAAAACAATATGTAACAAAGGGAAACCTCCCCCAGCTCCTTGGTGGGATATTGAATGCTCAGACGCAGTAGATATGAGAAAAAAATATGCGAAAATTTATTCAACAAATATGAATATGGAGAACTTCCTTCAGTATAAACAAATTGAAGCTAAGACCAAACGTCTTCTAAAAAACAAAAAACGTCAAGGCTGGAAAAATTTTTGCACATCATTATCTCCCGAAGTTCCTCTTTCAGTTGTTTGGAATTCAATTCGCAGGTTTAAGGGTTCTCACGTCCCAACGGTGACTCGACCACTCACTTCAGAGTGGGTGAAGGAATTTGCCGATAAACTAGCTCCTCAAACTGCAAGTAATTTTAATGAAACAGAATTCACATACTCATTTAAAACACGGGGTTGGATGGACACCCACTTCAATTTAACGGAACTTAGGGAGGTCTTAAACGATCTCACAGACTCATCCGCTGGTGTAGATGGAATTCCTTATAGCTTTATTAAAAACTGCGACGTTACCACACTAAACTATTTTCTTTCAATTATAAATCTGATCTTTGACTCCGGCAAAATTCCATCATCCTGGAAAACTCAAATAATTGTTCCCATTCTGAAACCCCAGAAAGACCCTAACTCTGGACTTTCTTACAGACCTATAGCTCTGTCATCTTCCTTAGTTAAAATAGCTGAACATATGATTAAAAGACGTCTAGACTGGTATGCAGAAAATGAGAAAATTCTTCCCAGCTCTCAGTTTGGCTTTCGAAAAAGAAAAAGTACGATCGAAAGTGTGTCCATCCTGACTTCTGATATCCAGTTGGCCCTGGCCGATAATGAATTCCTTGTCGGTGTTTGCCTTGATGTGTGCGGAGCTTTTGACAATGTTTTATTAGATGTTTTATTTAATAAATTATTAAAAATTGGCATCCCTCGTAAGCTTTCCAGTTTTATAATTAACCTCCTTCTTACCAGGAAAATTCAAATCCAGGTGCTGGATTCTCCTCCACTGGAAAGAATAGTAAACAAGGGTTTGCCTAAGGGCTCCGTCCTTAGTCCTATCCTTTTTAATATTTATACCTTTGACCTGCATCGGAGTATGCATCCATCTTGTAAAATACTCCAGTATGCGGATGATCTTTTTATATATATTTCAGGACGAATTATTTCTATTCTGGAGGATGTGATTAACATTTGCATGAAAAACCTTGACACCTGGTTAAAAAATCACGGCTTAGAAATTTCTCCGTCCAAAAGCAATGTTATCGTCTTTTCCAGAAAACGTGTTACTCCGCGTGTAACAGTCCAAATAAATAATTCAATTCTCCCTATGCAGGTACAAATAAGATTCCTTGGGGTAATTTTAGACTCTAAGTTAACATGGAACCCGTATGTTAATTTAATTATTAACAAATGTCAAGCTGGCCTCAACACTTTACGTGCCGTTTCACGGGTCTGGTGGGGAAGTCATCCATTCACCCAAAAACTTTTTTATAATGCATATGTTAGGAGTCATTTGGATTACGCGTCATTCCTCATTGAACCCACTTCTAAAAAGAACCTCGCAAGGTTGGACCGTATTCAATTTCAATGTTTAAGATTGATTATCGGAGCAATGCGTTCTTCCCCAATTAACGCTTTACAAGTGGAGGCTCCTCTTCATTTCAGAAGACAGTTCTTGGCTGACAAGTTTTTATTTAAATGCTTAAGACTCTCTAATCACCCACTGAAAGACAAAATTACTGCACTCACTGCTCAAGTGAAATCACTTCCATATTGGAGGAACAAATCAATCCCTCTTCTTGTTAAAAGCCTCCATACGTACTGTGCGTATAAACCCCTCTTAAATCCATCAGACAGACTTCCTTTATATGCCAACTCCTTTCGTATTCATTTGTGTAAACCAAATATTCTTTTTTCTCTCGGCATAATTAACAATCACGAAGCTCCAACAAAACTTATCCAAATTTTAAATTCGAAATATTCCAACTGGAAAATTATTTACACAGATGGTTCCAAGTCTCCCTTATCAAACCATGTGGGAGCGGCATTTTACTGCCCATCAGATCAAGTCGATAGAAAAATTAAACTTCCAAAAGAGGCTTCCGTTTTCACTGCTGAATGTATAGCCATTTTTGAATCCCTCAAATACATTGACGATGTTCACATTGGAAAATTCTTAATTCTCTCTGATTCCCTGAGTGCACTTCAAAAATTAAACTCTTCCCCTTTCCATTACCCTGAAGACGATTTCTGTGTTGGAATTCGCACTTTAATTCATAAATTAACCGACTCTGGCAAAGAAATCGTCTTGGCTTGGATACCTAGTCACTGCGGTATCCCTGGAAATGAAAAAGCCGATTCATTGGCGAAAGATGCCATTATTTCGGGGGATATTTTATATAAATTTTTAAACACCGATGACATTTTCATAAAATTGAAGGAAAACATGATTTCCACATGGCAGAATCATTGGGAAGAATCTAGTCAATCAAAAGGATATAGCTTTTTCACAATTCAGCCAACGATTCCTTCAAAACCGTGGTTTTCCAGACTTTCTTTTAACAAATTCTCGACATCATCCATTTGCCGCATGCGGATAGGGCATTGCTGCCACAATGTTCACCTGACAAAAATTCATATTAAGAATTCTGTGATGTGTGAATGTCGTCTTGGTGAAGAGGATCTCAATCATATTTTTTTCAGTTGTCCTATAAATAATTCATACAAAAATTTCATCCCTCACCTAATCAGTTCGGGTATATTGCCTCCCTACAACATTGCATGCCTGTTATCTTCTGTAAACAAACGCGTGTATAAAGTCTTGGCTAATTTCCTGAATATTAACAGCATCAATTTGTAACTGTAAGTTAAGTTTCATGTATTTATTTATTTTATTTTTTACGAACAAAAATTGTGTCAGCATATCTTTTAATTTCCTTGTTATGTTTAATTAAAATCTTCTCTTATTGTAATAATTTTGCGTATTATTATTATTATTATTTGTATAGTATTATTATATAATGTAGATAGGTTCTTGAATTAAAACTAAATTAGTTAATATTAACCAAAAATTACACTCACAAAATTACACTCACAAAAGCATTCACTTGACACTGGCCAGAACACTCTTTTGGGGTGAAGAGCCATTAAAAAAAAAAAAAAAAAAAAAGACTGGGATTGCACTACCCTCCCAGTCTTGCTGGAATAAAAACTTAAATAAAATAAATAAATAAAACAAATTTAGCACATTGATCCCTAAAATAGTTCGATCGATCCTGATAATATTCCACCTTTACCCTTAACGATTTATGTACATAACTCTCACTCTTTTAATTCTAACCCTTTACAATGCCTTAATTAGAAGTAAAGTTGAATTTGGAATCTACTATCTGATTCCACATTACTGCAAATATGAAAACATTGTAGAATCAGTTTAAAAAAAATGCTAAGACTGTTATCTTTTAAATGTGGATTACAAGAACATCTAAGATCATACGACATGCGACTTGAATACTTCAAAATGAATACACTTAAAATCAGAAGGCAGTTGACTGATCTTATATGTTTACATAAAATAATCCACGGCCATCTTGATACTTCACTGTGTCTTAGCAATATTGATATAAATGTTCCCAATTCCCATTGTTTAAGAGCCATAATATGTTTCACCTGAACACATTTAAAAATAATATCGCCTATTTTAGCCCTCTGACCCAAATGAGTCGATTATATAATAAGATAGAGTGTGCTGAAGTAGATATTTTTGCCGATAATTTATATGGATTCAAAAAAAATGATTATGTCTCTTGTCTTGCGTCTCTTCAATTGTCATTTGAGTAAACTTTGTATTTTAATATTTTTTTAATTCTAATTTTTTTTGTTTTATTTTAACATATTTTTATTTAAACTGTTTAAAAATTTAACCATTGTATATTTTGGTATAATCGTGCAGTATGTTTACCTACTCCTTCCAAGGTGCAATTGGCTAGTTGGCCAGTGAATAATTTAGTTTGGAACCGGATTCATGTAGATCATCTAGGTCTTTCGGTAATTAATTTTTTTTGTGGTGGTAGACGCTACCACAAAGTGGGTGGATTGTCAAATAGTACCAACGGTAGATTCAGTTAGTGCAATCAAAATATTAAAGAAAATGTTTTCTAACTTTGGTATACCGGAAAAAATTGTTAGTGATAATGGAACAGCTTTCACGTCAGCTTTATTTCGGGAATTTTGTCGTGAATTTAATATTGAACATATGACGTCAGCAGTCCAGCACCCGGCTTCGAATGGTTTGGCAGAAAACGCTGTCAAAACAGTTAAAAAATTTAAAAAATATATATATTAGTGAATTTAGTGATTTCCAAGGGATCTGGACGATAAATTACTGTCATTTTTAATTGATATTAGGAATACACCTTCGTTGTGCACGGGAATTGAACCTAGTGTATTGATGTTGGGAAGAAAATTCGTTCAATTTTTAATACGGTTGTTCCAAAAATGAATAATGACAAGTGTAGTGACTTTAAAAAAATTGATGATAAAGTTAAAAATAAAATGGTAGCTAGTCAAAACAGTCAAAAAAATATTACCGGGGAAGAAATTTTAAAAAATTCTTTGAATTAGGATCGAAAGTTTTGACCAAAGATTTTAGAAATAAAAAGAATAATTGGATTTTGGGTACAATTATCAAAAGATTAGGGAGTAGAACCTATATGGTTAAGATACATTCAACAGGCCAGGTTTGGAAAAGACACCACGATCAGCTTTCTGATAGAAAGGTTAGGTGGGGGGAGAGTGATTATTATCCTGATAATTTGTTGGACTTTGGTCAACTCTCAGATGTGGACAGGACCATGACTAATTCCCCTGTTCTTTGCAGATCGCAGCCACCATGGGAGGGGAGACTGCGTTCCAGACCTCAACCACGCCCACGCTACCCAAAGTGAAATAAGAAAAAAAAACTGTTAAATAATTACATGTTAGAAAAAAAAATGTATATATATATAAAATAATGAAATATGTAGAAATTTAAAATTGTATAAGCTAGGCAAAAATATATATATCATGTAATTATTGTTTAAGTGTGGGGGTGTAATGTCTGTGTGAATTGTATGAGTGCAAGCGAGATAGCATGCTTGCGCGAATCTATATAAGGCGATGCGTGCTAGATCCGTCCTCTTTTGTGTTAGGCAGCTCCAAAATAAATACTAGTACAGTATTCCGTTACTCTCTCTTCTTTAAGTACTACCTACCAATATTCGTCTACACTTCCAATGTAAGTCCGCTGGACCTTACAACAGACTCAGCCTGTAGAGCTGATATCAACATATCGCAACCGATATTACAGCTGTCAATGTAATAGTTTATGATTTTAAAAGCTGTTACTGTAAGGGTCCCATTCCTTCCAGATTGGAGACTTTCTTAGTGCGTTTCGGAGAGCAAATCTATGTGATGCACAAATTGCGGATATTCACCATGTGTTCTCATATAAAGATAAGTTTCTTAGAATTTTTTTTTATTCTAATAATTCTATTGTCACATAAATATTATGTGACTAGTGCAGTTCTTGCCTATTTGTTTTTTTGTCTATGGTGTTTTTTTTTGAGACTGGTAATTTTTTTTGAAAAGAGAGAAGCTCTTTTGTTTATGGGCACTTCCTCCCGGGCAGCTATGGGCTAGCTGTGCGTGAATTGGTCACTCACTGGAAAAGTGTTTTATTGGATTTTATCATGAGAATCTAAGTCGATTTTAAACTTAAAAGAACGCGGGGTGTTTTTACGTAACACGCGAGGTTCGTGTACGAGTTATTTATAGTGGATGACGTGAAAGTCCCACTTTTTTCCGATGTGGCTGGTTGGCCGTTTTGTGGAATTATTTCTGGAAAAGGAATCGTGAAGTGAATTGGTCCTGGTGTTGGCTACTATAATATGCCTTCACGACCCCGCGTCGCAAAGTCACGGTCTGCTAACCGTAATACGCCAGACTTGGATACTGTTGGGGGCCACGTGCCTTTTGATTGGAGTTCGTCGAGATGGCCCGTGGCTGAATGCGCTCCTTGGAGGTATAGCGGCCTCCTGCCCAATTAGAAGGACGACCTTGGTGCTCTGGATTCCGCGCCGTTCCCATATGGGAAGACTGGAGTTCCCGTCCCGTCTCGTGCTCTCTCAACGCGAAGCAAGATCGCGTTCGTCTACCGGGGTTATTTCCGTATAGTTAGTTTAGCGTGTCCATTAGGAGTCCATCTGGTATGTGTATTTTTTATATTTCCTTTTGTTACCTTGGTATGAAGTTTGTACACTTCCTTGTTGTTTTTTGGTTTGGATTCAATACATTTTTATAAAGTTCCTATTCTTTTATTTGACTGAAAACCCTACCTACATGACAGATAACTACTTGGCCCACTATCCTGGGCCCTGGTCTCTGCTCTGCCGCAAGGTAACATTTTATACGAACATGATACGTTTCAGTGGCGTCCAATGTTTCAGTGGCGCTTCCAACGTGTAAAATCAGTTATTTTCGGTGCCCGAAACGTACTTTTCTGTCATGTGGGGTAGATTTTCAGTTCTTTTGCTGATAATTTTCAAATGAATCAAATCAAAATAAAATCAGAAATGAATCGATGTGTGTGCATATATTTGGTTATATATCTATCTTGTTGATATTGAGCCTGATTAACTTATCGCTTCTTCATACCGTCAAATGACATTAACCGGTCTGCAGAGACACTGTGTGTCGTATTATTGTTATTAATTATTGTTATTGCCGTCAAATGACATTAACCGTTCTGTAGAGATACTGTGTGTCACTTAATTGCTATTAAGAAAATTAAATTCTGAAAATACATTTCATTATGTTATATTCTGTTTCTGGTGAATATTATTGTTTGTTGACCTTTTCGTAAGGCATCTGATTACTTTGACACCAACTTTAAGTGTTGCCATTAAGATAATGTTAAACACAAAATTCATTCATAATATCTCTAGAGGTGATAACCGAAATATTGTTGGGAATATTTTTTCTGTTTACTGGCAATTCTGTTTTAACTGTCAGCTATCTATGTTATGGTTTATCGGAGCCGAGCTGTCAATTCTTGTTGACATTTGTCAGGTTATGTGCATTGTTTACTTACAAAGCCGCGGAAGTTCATTATTTTTTTTTTTTTTTTTTTTAATTTATTTATTCCATTTTTACAATTTTACAAAGTAAATATAAGTACAATGGGCCGTTTTCGCACGATTTTGGCCGCTAGGTTCGCTATAGTCCTACCGGTCCAACTATTTTATTTAACTGTCAAATCCCATACATTTTTTAGGCCGTTTGGCGCAATTTAGTGTTTTTAAATATTATAATAATGCCGTCAACCTGTTGTAGTATTCCAATGTGTAGAAATAGGGGTGGGCACGAGTTTCCCAAAGATTGAAAGACTTGAAAGCGAAATGGATTCATTCAATCGGCGTTCCAAATGGGCACCGACTCCTGATTCTGTAGTCTGTTAAGCTCATTTCAGGGACACCGATTATGTATTCAATAATATTAACCATAACAGTAAGTACATGACTCATTCAATTAATATCTTACTATACTTGAATCCCCAATATAATATAAAGGGTACTTGTATAGCATAATGAACACGTAAAGAAACATTTGACATAAAATGCACAAAATTTTATGCACTTTTGCCTTCTTTCGCAGTTGACATTGTTTGACAAACGTACCTTTAAATACAAGTGTAGTCAATCACAACTAACATTAATAATTATGGTAGACATTATATCTTATTTCCTTTTTTTAAATAAACATTTTCAATTATTGCAATCATTTTATTACACGGTTATCAAACTGTCTGGCACGAGATTTCTGGGCAGCCGATTCTTCATTGTTGGCAATCTAATTTGCTTTGCATTTCTCGTCCCATGTCTGTATATCTCGTGATTGTAATTTATTTTTCAGTAGAAGTGTTTTAGGAAAAAAATCAAATTATTATTTCTTAAGTAGACCATTTTGTATTTGAAAGTTTGAGCCTAATTTTATTTTCATATGTACTGTACTGGCAAAAGCTACTGAAAGGTGTAGTTCCTTAGAAGTAGGTAGTTTATAATTTAGAACAGACAGGAAAGGCGTCTGATACCTAAGTACGTGAAAAAATATATATAAATTCTACAAAACCAGAACCACAAGATGCAGCGGTGTTGCCTGTGAATCTAGAAGACGTGTCAGTGGAAGTCATATTGCCTTTTGATACTCCCTGTGACAGGTAAAAAGGAAAAGTTAACTGTTTATATTAAAATAAACTTTTGTTCCACCGCAGGGGAAGCTTATGGCGCAGACTACGCCAGTTGAAGAATACCATCATCACTGCCATGGTTGCCTGGATGGAGATGGAGTCCCCGCTGATGCCCTTCTGGAAATGGGAGCCTGTCAAATATCCCCCATGAACGGATATTTGCATATTTTTTTGGATTTATTATTATGTACTATATTTTTCATTTATTTTCTCTTCCATTCTGTGTATGAATGCATTGTTATTTTGTCAATGTTTGAACTATTTCAAAATATGGAATGTATTGCATTGCACAACATTCTGAAATAAATGATCATTATTATGATACGTTTAAAGATTTTCACGGCCAAAAGTATTTTCGTTATTTGTTTTTGGGGTATTATGCCGTGTTGTGCTACCTCCTTCTTTAGCCAACGCTGTCCGAAAAGTTGGCTAAAGAAGGAGGTAGCGCAACACAGCATAACACCCCAAAAACAAATAACTAAAAGTTCATTATTATATCTCTTTTATTAAAATAAAGAGTGAGTATCGCTCCAGTTCTGTCATGGTTTTCTGCGGCCTTGCACGACATCTACTACCATGGTTAAAAAAGATTGTTGTTTAAATGTACTAAATAACACAAAATAATTTAACAAATATATAAATAAATAAAAAAAACTTTATTTTATTTCTCGAGGTCAATATGAAAAGAACAAGATTACAGACATAATACAAATGTGTCATAAAACATTTACAAACATTATACACATAGAAGAACATATCAGTACAACAAATAATTAACATTATGCTTAAATTATTTATTGTTTTGGCATTTTTTATTTTTTTTTTACATCCTAATATTATATAGTTGTGGTAGCATCAGTCAACGCGTGAGCAACTTTGTGAACAGTCAACCTGTTAAAATAAAGAAAATAAGATTAGCAAATTAAATATGCAACTAGTGTACTCCCAACCTCCATACTATACAATATTAATTAACATTTATTTTTAGAATTTACTTGATAAAAAATTGATTTTTCCTATGCTAATATTTTATTTGTAAACATTCAATATAAATATAATCTATTTCACAGATGAGGGATATCAAAATACAAAGGTGATAACAGGTAATATAAGTAAACCTATTAAAACTTCTATTCAGCCGTGGTTTCGGGGAAATTTGGGTCCTTTTTGATGATGAAGATAGTCGTTCAGCCAGTAGTAGGACTGGTTGAAGTCCCCCTCGCAGAGGTAGGACACGCGTGACCACTGCATGACCTGGAGCCCCACGGTAGTAGCGCAGTAGCTGGTGAAGGATTCCACGTGCTCCTCGAATGTGTGGCCTCGGATGGGCAGACGCTCCTTCGTCATGTGGTCAGATTCGTCTGTAAATTATAATTGAATAGTACAAGGAATCCGAGAGAAGACGATCAGTGCAATGCCCTAGACATAGTTGGGAGAAATTAAAGATTGTGCTTTAAGTGTTAAGCGATTAGATTTTTGCCTCGGGCTTTATGCTTTGAGATTTAAGCTTTGCTTTTACTTATGTCAAAAATAATGAAAAATTAATAGTAACAAAACAGCAGCTTTTGAGTCTGGAGGAAATTGGTAACTGTCTGGTTATTCAGATCTAGGCAATACATGTAGCAGATAATGTTAATAAATTGATGAGATCCCTTTGGTATCGGTTCACCAGCAAGAAATTCGCCAGGCAAGAGCGGAACATCCATCCACAGTAGACAGCAGCATTCGACTTGTTCTCATGCAATATTTCCCTATATACTAGGAATATTTCCCTCTCCTCCCTTATTTAATAGTGGTCTTTTCAAGAACTTATTAAAAATTCATTCTTAGGCCCTTCCTTAAACTGCTGGTGAAAAACCACCATTTAGAAGCGATACATTGCTTGAAATGGCAATAGTTGTGTTAGGTGACCAGGTGTGAATAGCCAGGCATTTCCCAGCCTCCACATTTCCCATATTCTTTCATCCCCCATTCAGTTCAGCCTCACAACATACCCTGATTGGGGGTGCCATAGAATCACGTACTTAAAATTAATCACATTTAAAAGACCGGTTAAATCCCTGGTTAAAGTATTAGAGGTATAATAAAATCCATATCTTACATTCAACGTATGGTTTGAAGGGCAGAACCGGCGCTACGATAAGGAGTCCATCGTCGTTGAGAGCCTGCTTAGCGTCGAGGCCGTTGAGCAGCATGGTCTGTGGCTCAGAGCAGCATCTTACTTTTTGTGCATTTTACTTACAAATCGAGCAAACTTTGTCTGGCTAAACTTGTCGGAAAACAAATTGCAAATAGCTATCGAAATGACAGATCAATCATTGAAAGACGTCAGTGCATAAATAAACCAATCCCGTCAGTGCGTCAGTCCATAGATTCGGTCCACAGATTAGATGACAGGAGGACCGCTAAACACCGTGCTGCCATCTCGTGGGTATTTTGGAATTACTCAGAAAACGGCCGATTATTTTTTTAATTATGTACATGTAATGCAAATATTTTTTAATGGTGGTAATACCTCTCTAATTGAGAATTTCTCGTGTTTAGGGAGGGAGTACTAACACAATTGATATTTTGATATATGTTTAATTGATGCTACCATGAGCGTATTTATGAAAAAATAAAATAAAAACAACATGTATGTAAAATTATATACCTGTGCACTATTTTAGGAAGAAAGTTTTTTTTTTAAATTATAAAATATAAAACCTGTGTACACATTGAAAATATAAGTGGGCGTAATATAACACAAACATGAAATTACTTAGTGGTGAAATGTATTTTAATTTTTTTCTTAAAAATTTTATAATTTTTTTCGGATTGAATATCTTTAGGGAGTTCGTTAAAGCATTTTAAGGCTGAGTATGTGTAATGGTGTTGGGCCGTTGTAGTATTAAGTTTAGGGATTATTATTTGTCCTGTTGTTCTCGGCCTGGTGCTAAATGAATTTATTGTTAGTTTGTCTTTATGGATTTGAAGTAATGCATTTTTTTGATAAATTCTGTTTATTTGTAAAACTTTGAATTCATCGAATATTTTTTGAGTTGAATAGTCTAAAGGTTTTTTTAGAATAATTTTGATGAGTCTTCTATGTACTATTTCAAGTGGGGCTAAGTTGGTTTTATACGCTCCTCCCCAACCTATTATTCCGTATTGCAGAACTGATTGGGCTAATGCATAGTAAACCTTCAGTAGTATAGATTTATGAAGTATATTTCTTAGTTTGAGGAATACGTAAAAAAGTTTACGTATTCTGTTTATAGTTTGTGCAATATGTTCTGTCCATTTAATATGTTGATCTATTATTATGCCTAAATATT
This sequence comes from Limnephilus rhombicus, assembly GCA_929108145.2. NCBI lineage: Eukaryota > Metazoa > Arthropoda > Insecta > Trichoptera > Limnephilidae > Limnephilus > Limnephilus rhombicus. Next base: position 21,242,433 of record OV815289.1, on the reverse strand, counting down.
TAATGTTGTTCTTTTTTGCAATTTTTGTGCATTTAGATGAGTTGCAGTTGTCAGTATAATTTTTACAAGAGCTATGAATAGTTATATTGGAATTTATAATTGGAAGGAATTTTTCTGATAGTGTAAATGTCATGTAGTAAGTTTTGTCAGAGTTTAAGGAAAGATAGTTGTCATCCAGCCATTGTTTTAAGTTGTTTATTTCTACATTTGCGGTTCGGTAGGCTTCATCCCAAGTTTTTTTTTCTATGATTAAGACTGTGTCGTCAGCGAAAGATATGATTTTTCCAATTTTCGGTATTGTAAGCATTTCATTCACGTAAATGATAAACAATATTGGACCTAACACTGTCCCTTGAGGAATTCCAAATTCTGAATAGGTGGGTTCACTCAATGTATTGTTAATTTTCACGTGTTGGTGTCTTTCATGTAGATAACTTTTGAACCATTCTATAACTGTTCCTTGAATTCCAATATTTTCTAATTTCTTGATTAGTTTTTTGTGGCATATACTGTCAAAAGCTTTTCTTAGATCAATGAATATACTTAAACATTTATTTCCCGAGTCAAGAGCATTATATATTATTGAGGTTATTTTTGCGATTGCATCTTGCGTGCCTAAATTTTCTCTGAAGCCGAATTGGTTATCATTAATAATTTTATTTGAAGTGATGTGCTTAGTTAATTGTGCCTTTACGACTTTTTCAAATATTTTTGCTACGTTTGATACAATAGATATGGGACGGTAGTTTGAGATGTCGGTTGCAATTCCTGATTTGAAAATTGGAGTTATTATTGTATTTTTATATATTTTCGGGTAAATTCCTTGTTCCATGCTGTTATTTATGATATGTGCTATTGGTTTTGATATTAGTTGTCTCATTTGTTTTAGTAAATTTACTGTGATATGGTCGAAACCAGGGCTCGCGGACACTCGTAAGTTCATTATTATTTTTTCTATTTCTATCTGTGTGCATTTTTCAAACTTTTTGAAAATATTTTGGCAAGTTTGTGTGGATGTACTGTAAGTTTTTTTAGATTGGACAACGTCAATTTTTTTGGCTAGGTTCTCACCGATTTTTGCAACGTAGTTGTTGAAAATATTAGCAATTTTAGTTGGTTCTTTTACTGTCTCTATTGTTTCATTGTCATATGTTATTTTATTTGTTTGTTTATTTTTATTACCCTTGCCAATGAGGTTATTAATTGTAGCCCAGACTTTTTCGTTATCTTCACCACAATCTTCAATTTTTTCTTTGAAGTAATTTTCTTTTGTTTTTTTAATCAAGTTTGTTAGATTATTTCTGTATTTTTTATATAATTGTAATAAAATAAGGTCATTGGGTTGTTTACGGGTTTGGTAAAATAATTTTTCTTTATTCCTAATTGAGGTAACTATTCCATGGGTGATCCAAGGTTTAATTTTTCTATGTTTTGATTTTAGTTTGACGTTATTTTCTTTAGTTGCATTTATTATGTGATCGCGAAGTGTTTTTTCGAAATTAATTGAAGATTTTTCGGCATCTTCGGTATTTAATATTTCTTCCCACTTTTCCGATTTTAATTTTTGTTCTAGAAGTTGTGTATTAATGGTTTTTATATTATACTGCTGTAATGCAGTTGAGGAAAAGGATATTTCTTTTTTTAAATCAAGAATTAAAAAACACGTAAAGTGATCAGTTATGTTTGTTTTCCAAATGACAGGTGTTAATTGTGTAGTTATGTCAGCTTTTGTCCAAATATGATCAATACATGGTGGGTTTTGTCGGGGCACAACTCTAGTATAGTCGTTTATGCATGAAATGAAGTTCAGTTCAGCCATCGTATTATGTAGATCATTTTTTTCGACACTGTTTGAATTTAAACCTATATTTATATTGAAGTCACCCGTTACTATAGTATTTTGACATTTGTTTTTATTAATTACATCTTTAAGATGCTCTATAAATTGTTGAGTTTTCGAACCGTGGGTTCGGTATATAGCAATAACCTGATAAATCTGATTATTTACTTTTATTTGTAATGCTAGGCAGTTAGTGAGAGTCATGTTTATTTCTTTATAAGATATATCTTGGTGTTTTTGGTTAACGTATATAACTATGCCACTATTCTTGTTAATGTGCGTTTTCGTGGTAATACATGTAAAGTTCGGTAATTGTTGTATACTATCAATATTTATTGCATTAAGGTGGGCCTCGGTCAAAACTATACAGTCGAGTTCAGTTTTCAATAGACTAAGAGTGCATAATAATTCATTTATGTTTTTGTAAATACTTCTGATATTTAAGTGCATAATGGTTAATGAGTTAGTCATATTTTTGAAGAGAAGGTTGCATTGATCAACATTATTACATACCTTTTCTCTTATATTATAAGTGTTATCTAGTTCGTCCGTAATAATATTATTCATCCTACTTTGAAATCGTGAATCTTATGTAAAATGATTGAGTATGTATATAAATATGTTTGGAGGTACGTTTTGTAGGGAATTGAGAATTCGTTTATATGAATAACGTCATAGTCGGGCGGAACAATAATAATCATATACTTAGTAATAATAATGCCACTCGACTGGGAGTTGCTAGTTCTTAAGTACATACTATGAATTTGAACAGGCGCTAATAAACAGGGTGCCGACTTTGATACTCTGTAAACAAAATATAGTTGAAATATTAATTTCTTACTTGTTTTTTTTAAAGAATATAACATTTTAATTAAAGTCAATTTTCTGGTAAGCAGATTCTGTCATTTTATTGACGTAGTGGCACTTGCTATCATTCGCTCGATGATTCGTATTTGTTTTTCCATTTCTTGATTTATTAAAGGTTAGACAATTGTAGCACGTCGGTGGTTGAGTTTTATTCGGGCAGTTCAATAGTGTATGATCTTGTGCGCAGTGGAGACATCTGGGTTTTTCCATTTTTTTTCGGCACTTGTTGGCAGTATGTTCGAACCACAAGCAATGGTAGCATTGGGACAACGGGTTTGAGTCGTCTACATGAACCCGCATAAATCCCAGGTTTATTCTTCCTTTTTCGATTAATAATTTTCTCATTTGACCGGTTGTTTCTAGGACGTAGTTGGATAAGTTCTCGCTTCTTTTGTTTTTTATATTTGCCATTATTTTGGGCATGTGTTTACTATCGTCTTTGATAAGTTGGTAAATATCTTCGTTTTGTTCTATAAAATCTTCATTAAAATCTTCTACGTTGTAATCCTTGTGTATTCCTTTAAGGATAACATTAGGCTTGCGCTTCTTAATTTCTGTTGCGGTTATGCTGTTATTTTCCTTCTTGTTGATTTCTTTAATTATTTTATCAGAATCTTCTTTCTTTGGGCAAGAGATTATTACGTGGTTTTTATTTGATTTTTTTATTTCAGATACTTCTATCCCCAGTTTTCCGACTCTTATCTGTTTTTGAATGTTTACTTTTATTTGGTCCGCGTTTTCATTATTGTTTGAAATTATTTTTATTGTATGTAGATTTTCTTTGGGTAATATTGATTTTCCCTTATCAATTACGCTTGCGTATGTTCTTTTGTCGCCTGTACTTGTTTCCTGCGGGGGTTTGGTGATGATTTTTTCATATGTCATTAATTTTCCCTCAATTATTCCAACCTTTGTTCCAACGTCAATCATTTTGCTTGAAAGGGTAGATAATTTTGTCAAAAGCTTCGCCATCTGGTCTTTAGTAATTTTTAAAGCTGGATCCGTGATGGCACTGTGGATGCCGTCAATAAGTTCTTTTGCTTCATTAATAGATAGGAGGGCGTTGTCGTTAAAATTCATTTTTGTTGTTTGTGACAGCCCTGCTTGAGTAAACAGCATAGATTATTTGATGCGGTAGTATATAATGTGCGTCATGTTGCACGGCACGCACCGTTACATCGATGCAAGGTACTACGATTGGAGCCTTCTATATGTATGCGTCCGATGGGTTGTTCAAATTCTAATTGTCACTTGTTCTGTCACTGAATATTTAATATTTTAATATCAATTTAAATCACTTAAATATTGATCGATTTTAACCAATAATGAAGTATGTTTATTAACCGTCTCTCAAGGGACCACTTCCGATATAAATATATGCTTTACGCGGACTTGAAGAGGGCGGATTGAATAGTTTTTCGGTAGAGCAATTGAAATGCGTGGATATTGTATGACTCATTTGTGAGTACTAGTATTATTGAATACATTATTAGAGTATTATTGAATACATTATTTTTGTTTCTTAAACATAGGACGACTTGTGACAGACATTTATCATAAATAATTGTTTATTATAAGCTTGCGGTTACTAAAATATTGGGAGAATATAGTAACGGCACTATTCTTGTTCGCATTTGTGTCCGTTTATACCTTCATACATATAAAGGGAGTTCGTGGAACGTATGTTATAAAAATAATTATTATTTTAAATATTTACTGCATTCTAAGGTGGTTTTAAATAAATTATAAATGGCTTTGTCGTTATTGAAAATCATTGACTATTTTTCGAGTTCATACGTACAGGGTGTTTGGTAATTGACGTGTTACAAATAAATAATTAATTATAACAGTTTGGTTAATCCTATTATTACATTTATTTTTATATAATTATTTGAGAATAATAATTTAATTATAAATTAAATTAAAATTTTTATTTACATGGTTAGACATTTATCATAAATAACCGACGATCTTTTGCGTTCTGTGCACAAGGATGACAGAAGGTCGTCGTCAGTTACACAATATGGACGCATATATTTTGATGACAAATTTTGGTGAGGATTTTAGACCTCATAAGTATATTTTGATTAAAATCCTAGTTTATTTATAGGTTTATTTATTTATATAGTTTATTTATAAGTAGTCGTTTATACATAGTTAGCTATATTTATTTATAGGTATACTTATCTTTATAATTAATACTATGCATATATTAGTATTAGAATAATACTACCTTCATATATTTAGATATATTAAAAACTATTAAGTTTTTTTAAATATTTTTTTTTATGCGGTGGCATGAGGGAATACCAAACCTTCATACTGCTTCATTTAATTACATTTGTTTCTTTTGTGATTGTTCTGGTCTCATGATTTGGAGTTTGGTACCTCCAAATCTTGTGCTCAGTACAGACACTTAATTCTAGTTCATTGACGATAAACCGTTTATTTACCCTCGGTAAACTGGAATGTGATCCTTGTGGTCACTGGCGCCCAAATTTTGTTAGTTAAGTCTTTCTTTCCTCCGTTAATATGCTTTTCTGTTAATAATAACATGCACTAGTTTCGAGTTTTTTTTTGTATTATTAAACGTATAATTATTTTGGTAATAATATACTTGTTCACATAAGTACACACACACTGATTTCATACCTTGTTCCATCTGTTTAACGGAATCAGTTGTAATGCTATTATTTTTAAATTTATGCCCTTCTTTCTTCAGTCCACTGGAGGCTCTTTTATTGCCCATAGCCCATAGAACCTCCAGGGAACTTGAGAAGAATTATCTTGGAATTTTGTGTTTCGGAGACTTGAGCTACTTTCTGATGCACAAAAGTTTTGTTAATTATACTATTGATAGTTAAGTATTCATAAGTTTAAGTATTGCATAGCTTTCCTATAAGTTCTTTGTATAAATCTTAGTTCATAAGAAAGTTGTTTCTGTCTCTAACAAGGAAAGTACTGCTTTGGCATGCTTAACTAATAATTAATTCCTTTGGAATTATCGCTTTGCCTCTAATACAGGAAAGTGTGTTCTGTATAGTTTTAACTCTAAATAATATAAACATTAATATCTTACTGTTAGTATCATTATTAAACTTTAAATTAAGTATTACTAGTGTCATTCATTAAAATTTTGAATTGATCACACCTCGAATAGTGTCAACTCACTGAAAGCCATAGTTGATCACACATTTTGTTTTGTTTGTACAAGAAATGCTGACTTTTGTGCACTCGTGGAGTGTTTTTTTTAAGGGATGCCACCTTGGGTATTACCGTGGTCTCATTTTTTTTTACAAACAATGTCACTCTTTTGAGTTTTTGATGCAGGTTGTTTAATGGATTTTTTGGATATCCTAAGCTGCGAGCTTAACTTTCTGTTTTGCTGTTAAGTACCAATTGACTTTTGTCATGATCTAATAGTTAGGTATTGTGTTATGTAAATCCTAATCTGACCACCTTGATTGGCAGGTATTTATTGTTTTATAAAACCTGACCTGATTTGATTTTTGAAAATTGGATAATTTAAATATTATTCTAGTTTGACGACCTTTTTACATATAGGTATTTCTTCGGAGTTGTAAATCCTGGTTCAATAATGACAGTTAGATGATTCAATGTAAGATCCCTACTCTGCCCACGTCTGATAGACAGTTTGTATACTGATTCTATATTACTTATAACACAGAAAAGTATTTTCTTGTGTCCTAGTTTTGCCAACATTGAACTCCATTGTTCTGATTGAAAAATGTATATTTATATAGATATTTTCTTTATTTAGGCTTCTTTAATTTTAAGTATTTGTTTATTTTTAAGTTTTATCTTAAGAATGTTAAACCGGATGGACTTAGTTAGATAGGTTACTTTTTTTTGCTATTCAAATATAGCGTAAATTCAGTGCGAGTGAGGGCTGTTTAACCCTATAAAGTGAAGCCAAATTGGCCTTTATTTCCTGTATAAGGAAAAGTGATCAATTTTTTTTTTCTTTTCTACAATTTATTTAGTTGTGTTTTTTCTTAAAATATAAAATGTTGAGTATTTTATAAGTATAAATCTTGTTAAATTGACACGAAAACAACAGGTCTCCTTTTTTTTTAAAGTAAATTCAAAACTTTGTTTAATTTAGTAGATGATGGTTGACTCCTTGTTTTCGTGCCTTTCTTTTCTTATTTGTTCTTTATTATTAAGAAATTTTGTTTTTTAAGAAATTTACTTTTAAGAAATTTACTTTTAAGAAATTTACTTTTAAGAAATTTAGTTCTAAGTTGTTATTTTAATTACTAATTAATGTTTTTGTTATCATTTTTCTAGATACCTGATGGACTCATAGTTTAGTTAGTTTGTGGACTTAGTTTTTCATGTTTGAGGGCAAACATGAAAAACTAAGTAATTTTACTGGTAATTTTTTTTGAAAAGAGAGAAGCTCTTTTGTTTATGGGCACTTCCTCCCGGGCAGCTATGGGCTAGCTGTGCGTGAATTGGTCACTCACTGGAAAAGTGTTTTATTGGATTTTATCATGAGAATCTAAGTCGATTTTAAACTTAAAAGAACGCGGGTGTTTTTACGTAACACGCGAGGTTCGTGTACGAGTTATTTATAGTGGATGACGTGAAAGTCCCACTTTTTTCCGATGTGGCTGGTTGGCCGTTTTGTGGAATTATTTCTGGAAAAGGAATCGTAAAGTGAATTGGTCCTGGTGTTGGCTACTATAATATGCCTTCACGACCCCGCGTCGCAAAGTCACGGTCTGCTAATCGTAATACGCCAGACTTGGATACTGTTGGGGGCCACGTGCCTTTTGATTGGAGTTCGTCGAGATGGCCCGTGGCTGAATGCGCTCCTTGGAGGTATAGCGGCCTCCTGCCCAATTAGAAGGACGACCTTGGTGCTCTGGATTCCGCGCCGTTCCCATATGGGAAGACTGGAGTTCCCGTCCCGTCTCGTGCTCTCTCAACGCGAAGCAAGATCGCGTTCGTCTACCGGGGTTATTTCCGTATAGTTAGTTTAGCGTGTCCATTAGGAGTCCATCTGGTATGTGTATTTTTTATATTTCCTTTTGTTACCTTGGTATGAAGTTTGTACACTTCCTTGTTGTTTTTTGGTTTGGATTCAATACATTTTTATAAAGTTCCTATTCTTTTATTTGACTGAAAACCCTACCTACATGACAGATAACTACTTGGCCCACTATCCTGAGCCCTGGTCTCTGCTCTGCCGCAAGGTTACATTTTATACGAACATGATACGTTTCAGTGGCGTCCAACGTTTCACTATGTATTTTTGCTGGTATGGGACCCAGAGAGCAGAAGCATATTCTAATGCAGTTGAACATCGATGTTATTGCTTAGGGCTTCGAAAATTGTTTACTTATTCTTATCACAAATCCAAGAAGTTTGTAACAAGATGATGCCAACTCCACTAAGTATATGATCTGAAAAAGAAAGTTTGGGATCAATTATAACCCCGAGGTCCCTTATGGATTTCACTGACGACAATATTTCAGCATTTAGTTTATAATTAAATTTAATCGGGTTTTTGGAACGCGTATACGTCATAGTGACACATTTTTTTTTTATATTAAAGAAAAGTTTATTCTTAACAGCCCATGAAGATATTGCGTCTAAATCAAGTTGTAATTTAAAACAATCTTGAATGTCGCATATCATCCTGGGTATTTCGAGATCGTCGGCAAAAAGCGAGCATGTGGTACTTTGGATACGTTCTTGAACATCATGTATTCATATCAAGAATAGTAGAGGGCCCAAGTTTGACCCCTGAGGTTTTCCTGAAAATGCAACATACTGTGTTCTGTTTTTTAAATACGTCACAAAAAATAGTATTAGAGGTTGGCCAAAGCCTATTCTATGGATCTTTAGTAAGAGTACGTCGTGATCCAAGCGGTCGAATGCCTTTGCAAAGTCAGTATAAATCACGTCAGTTGGAAATTGCGCGTCCAATCCTTTTGCTATTTTATGTGAAAGTTCGAGGAGATTGGAAACAGTAGATTTTTTGGACAGAAAACCATGCTGATTTCTCCCAAGAAAAGGTTTTATTTTATTTGTCAGTTTTTCACAAATTAATGTTTCAAAATTTTTTTGAAGACATGATAAACCGCTATCGGTCTATAATTATTTGCCTCTGTTTTGCAACCCGACTTGGATATTGGGCTCACCTTGGTGAGCTTCCAAGATTGGGGAAATATATTATATATTCTAATAACTTTCCTGTGCAGTCAAGTTAAGAGATGAGTCTATAATTTTTTTATATCGTTCTTACAACTTTCTTAAAGATATGAGTTAAAAAAGCCGTTTTCTATTTGACTGGAAAATTACAATCTTTTAGTGATTTATTCAAAAGTAGGCTGAGTGGTCTGGCAAGGAAATCTCTGCATGATGTGAAAAAAAATAGTAGGAATACCATCAGGACCTGATCCCTTATTAGTTTTCAAATTCTTACTTTTAATTAATATGGCTGAAGGCGAAATATTGATTGTACCAAGAAGATTTATTTCCAGAACAGGGTGATACGGTCTTTGCTTAGTGGAAATGAAGAGTGAGTTACTGATATGTCTTACGACAACGTGTCGCCGTCTTGCTTATCCCCTCTTATTCTCTCACACTCTTCAGTCACTCTTTATCAAAGGGTATATTTCCTTATATGTATATAGGAACAGAGTTATATAACACTGATTTTCAAAAAGGGGATAAAAGCGAAGTAACCAATTATAGTCCTTATTATCAACAATTTTAATACTTTTTGAGAAGCTTATTTTGAAAAATAATTGGCACAATTAAGTACAGCATGTGTCCTCAACAGCACTGTCTTATAACTGGCAAATTAACACTTACTAAATTTAAAAATCCGATTTTCTTCAATTAAACTGTTATTAATAACATCAATGTTTATTGATTTGTTTCTGAAATGAATGATTTGGGTGTAACTTTTGACACTAAACTTAACTTCAAACAACACATTGAAAGTATTTCAATGAAGAATTGGTTCCATTGTGCCGGTAGCGGAATGTTGATTAAAACACAGAATGTAGTTTGTTTAATTTAAATTTGTTTTTAAGTAAATTTTATTCCGAATCCTTGTGAGAATAACCGAAATCACAATAATTCGGGTTGATATCCTATTTTTTGATTCCTACTACTGGGTAGGGGTAAAATTATGTAATAATACTTGTTGTCATAAAACACTGCTTGTTATCTGAAAACTGGAACAACTCTATTTGTGAGAATACAATGAACGTACAGTCTGGTTTTAAATATGTGTCACAAGATGGCGCTAGTAGTATCTATATTTTGATATAAACTCCCACTTAAAATAGAGATTACTTAGGAAGATTCGCTCAGTGACTGCCGCCAGCGACAGTCGCTTCTGTGAAGACAGCTTTTTTCGCTCCCGAACCGCTCTGTCTGGCTAGTGTTTACACGGCCAGACACCTGCTATTGTCAGCCGGCCGGACCCTGACCGGCTTACTGCTTAGGCCACCGCGCCGCCAACTGCCTTTTTCAAGGCAAAGAAGAATAAGAAGGACGACCTGGCCCCACCGAGAGAAGAAGCCCCCAAGACCACCCCCGCAATCCTAAAGCGGAAATACAGGACACCTGCCGTGCGGATGATTCCCGCGCGGCTCCTTTCTGTCATTCCTGAGGACACCACCACTTATCGGACGAAGACTGGGACCATCAAGGTCCCCAACTCCCAACCACTGCAGCCCCATCCCGCTGACCCGAGGACGAAGCCGGCAGCCATCCCCCTACCGCCCCCTAAGATGCCCGAGACCGCCACCGCAGCCGGGCCCAGCCGCCACCCAGTAGGCCCAGCTTCGGGCTACGTTCCGCCCCCCAGATTCCAGCAGCCCCATCAGGACATGGAGATGACCAGAGAGGAGGAAGGTTGGACGAGGCCAACCAACCCCATTAAGAGACCAGGAACCCCGCAGGAACCCCGGGCGGTTGTTGTCGGCAACCGCTTCGGCAACTTGGGTGAAGTGTCCGAAGGCGGCGGCGCGTCGCCGGCAAAACGCGCCAATACTAACAGATCTGCTTCTTCTTCCACAGGTACCACGGCGCCGCCAGGAAGGACCGCGTCCCCCCAGTCGTGATGACCCTGGGGACCCTCTCGCATGGACAGGTCACCTCAGCGGTGCAGGGCCACATCGGGCACCTGCATTTCGAGATCCGGTATAGACCAGGGGGAAAGGTAAACATCATCCTGCGGAGCATGGCGGACCACCGCGCCCTCACCAACGGGCTGCGAGCGGAGGCACGCGGCTTCGCAAGAGAGGCAACCGCCGCAGATGATGACGCCGCACTGATGATGGCCCTGCTCCAGGGTCTGATCCGCGTGCGACCCCAACTGGCCGTTTGCAATAACGAGCTCCAGAAGGCTGTGATTCTCATGAATCTCATCACGTCCACCATCAATGCCCGAGCCCCAGATGGTGAACGTCCTCCTGTGGAATGCACACAGCATCCGTTTTAAAATTGACGAATTGCTCGCTCTGGCAAACAATACTAACACTGACATTTTTCTCATTACAGAAACTGATCTCAAACCCGACATTCCCCTGAGAGTGCCCGGCTTCGAAGTACACCGAGACGACCGACCGGAGGGCGCAGGCGGAGGCACCGCCATATTCGTTCGTCAAACCATCACATCTACAAGAATCCCTACTCCAAAGTTGAAGCATACTGAAGCCACGATTATCGAAGTCACCATAGAGGATAGAGCGCATACCATCATCGCCGCCTACTGCAACCATCCCAACCTACTGCTAAGAGAAGATCTCGATAAATTACTTAATTTGCGCCCTATTGTCATCTTAGGAGGAGATCTGAACGCCAAGCACAATTATTGGAACAACTACAGAGGCAACGCGAATGGAAAAACGCTCTTTTCACATATGCAGACAAACAACTACACGATAATGGCGCCGGACAAACCGACTTTCCACTCAGCACGCGCAATGTACCCAATTACTCTGGATATCGTACTTGAGAAGAACGCCAAGACCATCTCGCCATTGCGCACGCTGGACGAACTGTCGTCGGACCACCTGCCCGTGAGCTTCAGTATAGGAGGAACGACTTCAAGAAGCCCCAGAAAGCGGCGAAACTACAAGGACGCCGACTGGGAAGGATTCAAAAAAGAGATTAACGAACGAATACATCTCATGTCGGCAACCCTGCGCTCAAAGGAAGAGATCGACGAAGCCGCAAGCACTCTGACCGAAATCATCCAACTTGCACAAGACACCTTCATCCCCCTCAAAGACGAACAGACATACACGATCAAGCTTCCCGAGCACGTCTTATCGCTCATTAAGGAGAAAAATCGCCTGCGACGCATCTACCATCACATGCGCGACGGCTACTTCAAAACGGCCTACAACACACTACAGCGGGAAATCAAGCAAGAGATCACCAACCTCAGACGCGAACTTTGGACGAAGAAAGTTACGTCACTCACGCCAAAGGACAACAGCCTATGGAAAATGGCAAAAGCGCTGAGACACGAGGATCACGCGATTCCCCCGCTAGAAAAGCTAGACGGATCAGGGCTGGCACTTTCACTCGAAGAAAAAGCAAACGCGCTCGCCGATGGATTCGAGAGAGCCCACGCAGCCACGGACGGCCTATCGGACCCGGAAACGGATCGACTAGTAGAAGAGTCTCTACGAAACCTCGAACAAGCCGAGCAGACGAACGCCGCCGATATCCACTTCAGCACACCGAGCGAAGTAGCCGTCATTATCAGGCGATTGAAGACAAATAAGGCGCCGGGAAGCGATCAAATACATAACATCCTACTGAAACATCTACCTCAGAAAGCCATCATCTTCATCACCAAACTGTTCAATGCCTGCCTCACCATCGGACATTTCCCTGAGATATGGAAAACGGCGACCGTGCTGCCCTTTTCCACGCCAAATAAGGACAAGAAGCAGCCGACAAACTACCGGCCGATTAGCCTACTCTCCACGCTGAGCAAGGTATTTGAACAGGTGATTCTCAACAGACTTTTACCACACCACGAAGACACTTTGCCAGACGAACAATTCGGATTCAGGAAAAGGCATTCCACCACCCATCAGCTATCCAGAGTAACGGAATTCATCGCGAGAAGATTCAACGAAAATCGCTACACCGCCGCTGCATTGCTAGACTTGGAAAAGGCATTTGACACCGTTTGGATAAAAGGGCTTCTGCACAAACTACACAGACTGAACACGCCCATATACCTAACGAGAGTGATACAAGAATACCTCAAGAACAGATCCTTCCAAGTCTTCATCAGGAACGCGCTGTCGACACTACGTGAGATTCCAAAAGGCGTGCCACAGGGAAGTCTACTGGGACCTCACCTCTTCAACATCTTCACGCACGACATCCCCCATGACGAGAGATGCAACCTTTCCATCTATGCAGACGACGTCAAACTCTACGTTTCCTCGACGCAAGCAGACATGGCAGCCATATACCTACAGAGGGCGCTCGACGCACTCGTAGAGTTCTACAAAAAATGGCGACTCAAACTGAACGAGGCGAAGACCGAAGTCATAATGTACTCGAGGAAAAATAAAATAAGAACACCAGACGTCGACATCGAAATGGGAGGACACGTCCTAGAATGGAAAGATGAGGTCGTCTACCTGGGCCTCACAATGGACTCACGTCTCAACTGGAAATCTCACGTAGCCAAGATGCACGTGAAAGCCAGAAAGGCAGTCGGCGCGATGAAGCCAATCTTCAACAGAAGAAGTCCGCTACTTCCCAGAACCAAACTCCTGATCTACTATTCGCTCATTCGACCGGTACTGACTCATGCTATCCCCGTGTGGGGCAGCATCTCCCACTCTGACCACACAAAACTACAGACTTTACAAAATCTCTGCATTAAAATCACGTACAACACAAGACTCAGAACAAACTTGAAAAAACTACATGCAAGAGAAGAAATACCGACCTTATTTGAATACACACACAGACTGACCGACCGATTTTACAAGTCACTTCAACATAGTAAAAATAAACTCATCAAAGAAATCGGTCAATACAATGCACCTAGCGATCTCCCTTTCAGGTACAAACACAGACTACCCAAACATATTCTGATGGACCTTAATCACACTTGGCACAACCCGGAGTCAGACGCGGATGACTGAGCGATCGGTAGGTATTCCCAATCACCAGACCCCTCCCCACAACTTATGTCTATATATTTATTTATATAATAATATTTATTTTATCTATATGTATGTAAGTTTATCCTAAAAATTCCCATAAAGTATATATCACATAAAAACTGACACCCACACCCATCACCACAAAATGCAGGATTTCATCTGCTGAAATCACTGAAGGCCGCACAGTTTCATGTTGACTGTCAGCCGACTCCTCCCGGATAAGGTTTTTCATGGTTTCCTTATTCCCAAAGGCAAATGCGGAGGAGCTCCAAACAAAAGGACATGACCGACTCCTCCCCACTCCCAACATAACCCAAACACACACGTATGTATATATTTTTCCGCTGGGCCAAATGCAATTGCTTTGTGGAGCTAAGCGAAACATGCAATTTTAGTAGGGTTTTTTACATAACAATTTTTCCCTACCGACAAAACACATGACCTCTTAGTCTATAATAGCCAGGTACTATTTTTAAATACCCACATGAGGTAAAAATTGCAAGGCGCATATGACGCCGTTCTATTTGTATAAAGAACATTAACTTTAAATTCAGTAAATTTAAATGATTCATCTCTTCAAGAAATATAAGAATCTAGTAAATGAAAAAAAAAAATGAGATTACTTAAGACAAGATATTTACGCATAGCACAAAGGATGACAATTGTTACTTAATGCATAAATCTTGTCTTAAACGTTAGTTTATAAATTAAAAATAATAATTAATGTACTCCTGTTTTTTTTTTAAACTGTAAATGCGGTATGACATGTGCTAGTTCGTTTAAAATTCAGTCAATTATGTTGTTCTTTTACTTGTAGATGGATCACCTTGTATTTTTTTTAATAATATTTATAACAATTAGTTTGAAATAATGGAAACAAAAATTCAATTTTTTTAAGCTTCAAAACTTTTATTTCTCAATACGAGTCTTCGTGGACATAGTACAAACCAATCTCGACCAAGCAATTCGTTACGTCAGTTTAGGTTGTGAGTTGTTTTTTGCATAGTTTTTAATGGGGTGTTGAAATGACACTATGTTGAGTTGTCATTGAACCGTTTTAACATGTTTTGAAGAATCAAGCGTTCCAATAAGAATTTAATTAAGAAAATACCGATGTCGAAGCAAATTATCCACAACGCTTTATTGAAAACAATCAATTTATAATTTTCATTTGAGTAACAGGAAAAACAATGTTTTTAACAACAACAAAAAACACCATGAAAAAAAAAACACTATTTTCAAGTGTTATTTCCAGAATTTCATAATAAAATAATTATATTAAAATATGAACAACTTTATAAAAAAAGATGAGGCAGAGTAAATTCTCCCACAACTCCAATAATATTTTACAGTGTCTAGTTAATGTGGGGACCTAATTAAGTTTGTTGAAACTTCATTTAATTTATTAATGAATTTATATTATTTGTTGATAAAGACGTTTTGAAGTTTAAGAACTACAATTCAGATTCGAGATTTCCGCACACCACGAAAATAATCGTATCACTCAAAAGTACGAACTTTTGGCGCAAAAAACATGAAAACATGGTAAAAAAAAACCTTCCATTTGGCAACACTGGCCATGAGACACAGACACAGAAACAGAATGGTGCTGCCACTGCAAGAAAAATGAAGGAGGTACTGGAATGGGCCGTTTTCGCACGATTTTGGCCGCTAGGTTCGCTAATAGTCCTACCGGTCCAACTATTTTATTTAACTGTCAGATCCCATACATTTTTTAGGCCGTTTGACGCAATTTAGTGTTTTTAAATATTATAATAATGCCGTCAACCTGTTGTAGTGTTCCAATGTGTAGAATAGGGTTGGGAACGAGTTTCCCAAAGATTGAAAGGCTTGAAAGCGCAATGGATTCATTCAATTAGGTTCATTTCAAATGGGCACCGACTCCTGATTCTGTTGTCTGTAAAGCTCATTTCAGGGACACAGATTATGTATTCAATAATATTAACCATAACAGTAAGTACATGACTCATTCAATTAATATCTTACTAAAATTGAATCCCCAATATAATACAGAGAGTACTTGTATAGTATAATAAACACGTAAAGAAACATTTGGCATAGAATGCACAAAATTTTATACACAATGTTTTGCCTTCTTTAGCAGTTGACATTATTTGACCAACGTACCTTTAAATATAAGTGTAGTCAACCACAACTAACAAATAATTATGGTAGACATATCTTATTTCCTTTTTTTGTATTAAGTAAACATTTTCAATTATTGCAATAATTTTATTACACGGTTATCAAACTGTCTGGCACGAGATTTATGGGCGGGTGATTCTTCTTTGTTGGCAATCTAATTTGCTTTGCATTTCTCGTCCCATGTCTGTATATCTCGTGATTGTAATTTAATTTTCAGTAGGAGTGTTTTAAGAAAAAAATCAAATTATTACTATTTCTTAACGTAGACCGTTTTGTATTTTATATCATGTAAGTATGGAAGTTTGAGCCTAATTTTATTTTCAGATGTACTGTACAGGCAAAAGTCACTGAAAGGTGTAGTTCCTTCAATATTTCCCTGGATAAAAGTAGACGTTGGTAATATAGAATTAAGAAACTGACAGGAAAGGCGTCTGTTACGTGAAAAAATATATATGAATTCTACAAAACCGAAACCAAGGGAAAGCTTATGGCGCAGACTACGCCAGTCGTAGAATACCGTCATCACTGCCATGGTTGCCTGGATGGAGATGGAGTCCCCGCTGATGCCCTTCTGGAAATGGGAGCCTGTCAAATATCCCCCATGAATGGATATTTGCATATTTTTTTGGATTTATTATATACTATATTTTTCATTTATTTTCTGTTCTATTCTGTGTATGAATGCATTGTTATTTTGTCAATGTTTGAACTATTTCAAAATATGGAATGTATTGCATTGCACAACATTCTGAAATAAACGATCATTATTATGATACTTTTTAAGATTTTCACGGCCAAAGTATTTCAGTTATTTTTTTTTGGGGTGTTATGCCGTGTTGCGCTACCTCCTTTAGCCAACGTTTCGGACAGCGTTGCAGTGTCCATCATCAGGGGGCCCTGATGGTGGACACTGCAACGCTGTTCGAAAAGTTGGCTAAAGAAGGAGGTAGCGCAACACGGCATAACACCCCAAAAACAAATAACTAAAAGATCATTATTATATTTCTTTTATTAAAATAAAGACTGAGTGTCGCTCCAGTTTTGTCATGGTTTTCTGCGGCCTTGCACGACATCTACTGCCATGGTTAAAAAGATTGTTGTTTAGTTGTACTAAATAACACAAAATAATTTAACAAATATATAAATAAATAAAAAAAAACTTTCTTTTATTTCTCGAGGTCAATATGAAAAGAACAAGATTACAGACATAATATAAATGTGTCGTAAAACATTTATAAACATTATGCACATAGAAGAACATATCAGTACAACAAATAATTAACATTATGCATAAATCATTTATTGTTTTGGCAATTTTTTTTTACATCCTAATATTATATAGTTGTGGTAGCGTCGGTCAACGCGTGAGCAACTTTGTGAACAGTCAACCTGTTAAAATAAAGAAAATAAGATTAGCAAATTAAATATGCAACTAGTGTAGAAATCTCCCAACCTCCATACTATACAATATTAATTAACATTTATTTTTATAATTTACTTATAATAAATTGGTTTTTCCTATGCTAATATTTTATTTGTAAACATTCAATAGAAATATAAATATAATCTATTTCCCATATGAGGGATATCAAAATACAAAGGTGATAAGAGGTAATATAAGTAAACCTATTAAAACTTCTATTCAGCCGTGGTTTCGGGGAACTTTGGGTCCTTTTTGATGATGAAGATAGAGTCGTTCAGCCAGTAGGACTGGTTGAAGTCCCCCTCGCAGAGGTAGGACACGCCTGACCACTGACCTGGAGCCCCACGGTAGTAGTGCAGTAGCTGGTGAAGGATTCCACGTGCTCCTCGAATGTGTGGCCTCGGATGGGCAGACGCTCCTTCGTCATGTGGTCAGATTCGTCTGAAAATTATAATTGAATAGTACAAGGAATCCGAGAGAAGATGACCAGTGCAATTCCTTAGACATAGTTAGGAGAAATTAAAGATTGAGCTTTAAACTTTGAGTTTAAGCTTGAGTGTTAAGCGATTAGATTTTTGACTCTAGCTTTATGCTTTGAGATTTAAGCTTTGCTGGAGGAAATTGGTAACTGTCTGGTTTTTCAGATCTAGGCAATACACGTAGCAGATAATGTTAATAAATTGATGAGATCCCTTTGGTATCGGTTCACCAGCAAGAAATTCGCCAGACAAGAGCGGAACATCCATCCACAGTAGATGACAGCAGCATTCGACTTGCTCTCATGCAATATTTCCCTACATACTAGGAATATTTCCATCTCCTCCCTTATTTAATAGTGGTCTTATCAAGATCTTTATTAAAATTCCATTCTTTTAAGGCCCTTCCTAACAGCCGGTGAAAAACCACCATTTAGAAGCGATACATTGCTTGAAATGGCAATAGTTGTGTTAGGTGACCAGGTGTGAATAGCCAGGCATTTCCCAGCCTCCACATTTCCCATATTCTTTCCTCCCCCATTCAGTTCAGCCTCACAACATACCCTGATTGGGGGTGCCATAGGACCACTTACTTAAAATTAATCACATTTAAAAGACCGGTTAAAGTATTAGAGGTATAATAAAACCCATATCTTACATTCAACGTATGGTTTGAAGGGCAGAACCAGCGCTACGATAAGGAGTCCATCGTCGTTGAGAGCCTGATTAGCGTTGAGCAGCATGGTCTGTGGCTCAGAGCAGCATCTTACTTTTTGTGCATTTTACTTACAAATGGAGCAAACTTGGTTTGGCTAAACTTGTCGAAAAACAAATTGCAAATAGCTATCGAAATGACAGATCAATCATCGAAAGACGTCAGTGCGTCAGTCCATAGATTTGGTTCACAGATTAGATGACAGGAGGACCGCTAAACACCGTGCTGCCATCTCGTGGGTGTTTTAGAATTACTCAGAAAACGGCCCATTGAATGTTTTGTTGTTAATTTTTGCGAAGTTTTATCGTTAATTTGCAGTGTGCGCCTCAATTTATTTACCTCCCCCGCCTCATTTTTTCAACATCCGCCCGTTTTTGTCTGGTTTGGAGGAAGCGGTTGCTTTTTTGTATTTTTTATTGAAATGAGGAAATTAAAGTAATTTTTGGGGGAAGTTGGTCTCACTTCCTCCAGACGGTTGAGAGCAGTTGAGACTCTGATACAGTGAGTGTTAAAAAAAAGTTAACTCCCCCTCTCCCCTCAACTCCTCCCTACTCATTCACTTCCGTGTCCACCTGTGTGGTGTTTTTTTGTTTGTTTAAAAACATCAATATTTTCCTATTATTCAAAAGATTTTTTTTTTAAGCATCGTAGATAATTTACTAACGTAACGTTGTTTTCAAATATGTCAATAAAAAGCTTACGAAACATATGGTTTGGGATTTTTAAACTTCAAAACATGGTTCTTTTACCCTTTAAGGCGGGGTTTCCCAACCAGTGGTCCAATATTCAGTTTATCATTATTAAACCTTGTGGTCAGTGGCCATTATGGTATTCCGTTTTGCCCCACCCCATCCTAACCCGTTCTACCCTTTCCGTTGCGGTAAATATTATGCTAGAACCCGTCCCGCCCTATCCCATTCCGTCCCCCCGTTGTGGTTAATATTCTGCTAGAACCCATCCTACCCTATCCCATGACGCCCCTCCCGTTGTGCTATCCGTCCCGGTTGCCACCCTGCAGACCACAAGCAGTGACTTATGCTAGCATTGGTGCCATAACGTGGTGTCATCCCCCCCCCCCCCCCCCCCATTAAAGTTGACAAAACACAAATTTCGACTTCATAAAAAAAATGGTCCGTCCGTGGAGGGGGGGGGGGGTGACGGCTACAAAATTGTGGTCTTGGGGGTGAAACTCGATCGGGTGGCACCGCCGCCCCCTCGCTACGCCACTGCTTGTGGTCCCTGTCGCAAAAGTGGTCCCGGGTCATAAAAAGGTTGGGAACCACTGCTTTAAGGTGATCCACTAGTCCTGGAGAAATTCGACATCGGAATCCACGCCTCTTTTTGGGGGTATTTTAAAATACTTGAGAAGAAGGTTGGAAAAGGTATTTGAGAGTTGATTTTTAAATGCTGATTTCGCAAAGGCCTGTAAAAAACATTGACTCATTTTTTACACATTTTTTACCTACGACACTACACGAACCTAGCGACATTACATCTTATTTTTGATATATGGCATCACCGTGGCTAATAGCCAACATCAGGGAGGTGAAAATTTCTAACAGTTCTCTGAATTCTGCCCTTGGCAAATTATATTAATCTTTTTTTATTAAAAAGCAGTGAAAATGAATTTATTTCAATGACAGTCGAAACAACTATAAATGTGCTGTGGATTATATAAAATTAGTTTCGTGATTATTTTTTTAACATTTTATAATGTTTATAAAAAATGTCATTTTGTTTCCAGACGTTTGACATAATGTCAATGTTAGCAGAAAATTATCTATGAATAGTGTTTGAATTGAAGAGGTAAAATCTTATTATATTTTTATTAATTAGCACACGTTTTTAATTGTAATACATATTACGAAATGATAAAAAAATGTCCGTCATATGACTTGCCTAGTTGGTTGAATTTGGTGGTGGAACTTGTGAATAACTTAATAATTGTGTATTTGGGCAAAAGTAGAGGTGAAATGCAGATCCCGCCAATGTGGGGGATTTTAATAAAAATGCAGGCTAAAGTTCGGTGTTTGGGCTAAATTCCTAAAAAATAAAACTAGTTATTTTTATACTAATTTGGGGTCGGGGAATCCGAATCTGAAAGAATTAGGCGGCGGCAAGCAATATTAACTGAATTACAGGACTTTTAAAAATTTTATACACATACAGGAAAATAGCCATTCTGGAAGCATTTTGATTCCTAGAAAATCAAACTAGTTATTTTTATACTAACTATGGGCCGGGGAATCCGAATCTGAAAGAATTAGGCGGCGGCAAGCAATATTAACTGAATTAAACGACTTTAAAATTTTCTATACACACACACATGAAAATAATCATTTCGGAAGTATTTTGACACACGTAGTACAAAGATCATAGAAAAACAAGATAACATAGATGTTTTTACCACACAAAATTAAGTGTTGCCATTAAGCAGTAATATTAATAACGTAAAATAACATGTTTATATTTTAAGTACTTATTTTTTATAAATTTTACTCACTTTTGTATCACAAACCATGTTACATAAACCCGGCGTAGCTGCTAAACTACTTGAAACAGGGATGTTTTTTTGCCGTGACGCGAGCAGGCGGTATAAAGGGGCACAAACCATGTTACACAAACCTAGCGTAGCCGTTAAACTATTCGAAAACAGGGATGTTTTTTTGCCGTGACGCGAGCAGGCGGTATTAAGGGGCACAAACCATGTTACACAAACCTAACGTAGCCGCTAAACTACTCGAAAACAGGGATGTTTTTTTGCCGTGACGCGAGCAGGCGGTATAAAGGGGCACAAACCATGTTACACAAACCTAGCGTAGCCGCTAAACTACTTGAAAACAGGGATGTTTTTTTGCCGTGACGCGAGCAGGCGGTATAAAGGGGCACAAACCATATTACACAAACCTAGCGTTAGGTTAGGTTAGGTTAGGGACGCGAGCAGGCGGTATAAAGGGGCTGGAGTTTTACCGCTTAGCTGGACTCTTATATGATCCGCGTATCCGACAGGAACCCTTCGAGACAAGCGAGTTTGACAAGGATACGAAGGACGAAGAAGACTTGGTCGATTTATAAGGTATGTTTTTCTGCTGTTATCTATTTTCATATTGATATAGGGATAAATATTTTTGAGAGCTGGTAACACTGCCGGCACATGTTTTTGTATATTTCTTGTTTTTCTATGATCTTTGTACTACGCGTGTCAAAATACTTCCGAAATGATTATTTTCATGTGTGTGTGTATAGAAAATTTTAAAGTCGTGTAATTCAGTTAATATTGCTTGCCTCCGCCTAATTCTTTCAGATTCGGATTCCCCGGCCCATAGTTAGTATAAAAATAACTAGTTTGATTTTCTAGGAATCAAAATGCTTCCAGAATGGCTATTTTCCTGTATGTGTATAAAATTTTTAAAAGTCCTGTAATTCAGTTAATATTGCTTGCCGCCGCCTAATTCTTTCAGATTCGGATTCCCCGACCCCAAATTAGTATAAAAATAACTAGTTTTATTTTTTAGGAATTTAGCCCAAACACCGAATTTATTCCAAAATGCACTTTCTAGATGAGAAAAGTGTGGAAAAGTTGAATAAAAAAGAAATTAAGGTGCGCTTGGCAAAATTGAGGGAGATACAGCCGTTTAAAGAATGAATAAAATGACACTTCGTGAACTTATACTTCGCCATTTTGTTACTATTATGTTGGTGTCTCAGACTTGCTATTCGAAGGTTGATACGTTTGTAGCCAACTTCGTGTGATATATAATAAGGCGCGTAATTATGAAAAACAGAATTAATAATGGTCATAAACCATGTTACACAAACCTGGCGTAGCCGCGAAACTACTTGAAAACTGGGATGTTTTTCTTGCGTTGACGCGAGTAGGCGTTATAAAGGGGCACAAACCATGTTACATAAACCATGTTACACAAACCTAGCGTAGCCGCTAAACTATTTGAAAACTGGGATGTTTTTCTTGCGTTGACGCGAGTAGGCGTTATAAAGGGGCACAAACCATGTTTAGCGTAGTCTTAGGTTAGGTTACTTTAATTTGGAAGGTGATAAACAGTTTAAAAAATCGTTTAAAAAAAGTCCGCTAGAAAAATTTCATAATTACGCGTCTCATCTATCACATGAAGTCGGCTACAATCGTATCAACCGGTTCTATAGTCGGCTATATCATCAATGATGTTGGCGCAAGCGATTCTGACCTTGTTTTCATACAAATTCTGTACATAGAAGGGTCAAAATCGCAGACAAACTTTTTATTTCGAAATATTTTTTTCGCGCATGCGCAAAAGCTGCGCGCAAATGAGCGTGTCCGGCCGATTACAGGTTAATAGCAAGTCTGAGATACCAACATAATAGTAACAAAATGGCGAAGTATAAGTTCACGAAGTGTCATTTTATTCATTCTTTAAACGGCTGTATCTCCCTCAATTTTGCCAAGCGCACCTTAATTTCTTTTTTATTCAACTTTTCCACACTTTTCTCATCTAGAAAGTGCATTTTTATTAAAATCCCCCACATTGGCGGGATCTGCATTCCTCCCAAAAGTAGCTTTAACCGTTGATATTTAAAAAGGTGTCAACCTAATTAGTTTATAATAATGTTTTTTGGTAAATATGCAGTTAGTCCACCTCACGGATAACACGGAACGTTCGTGTTGTCGAAGTTTGATGCACGGATAATACGGAATGTTCCTTTTTTAACTAATAGACAATCAAATATGACATTTGTCGGAAGTACCAATCTTATAAAATAAATTCTCTAAAATAAACTCGCTTTTCATCATGCTTTTAAAAAACATCCCAGGTTTTGAATGGTTTGTTTGGCTACGCAGGGTTTGTCTAGCGGGTTTGTGTAATTATTTTAATACATTTCTTTCCATGTTCTACTGTTATAAATACTGGTACAAACTTGTCAATGATGCATTCTATGATTGTTTAATATTTTTTCTATGATTGGCAGCATTGATGAAATGTTAAAATAAAAACGATGAATAAACATGGCGTTACCGCGCTAGTCAATTAATTTTAACAAAATTAAAATGTTAAATGCATATTTTTTGCATGTTTTTTGGTCTCCCCCGACATAAATACTCACTTTTCGTAATAATAAAGCTAAATCTAACTGTTTGGATAAAAAGTTTTTCGTATTAACGAGTAAGCGGTTTAATGCATAAATAATTGTTTTTTTATAAATGACACCAAAACGTCTCAGATTATGAAATTTACACAGTTTGGCCTGCATGTTTATCTAAAGGCCGGTCTCCTGAGATGAAACATGTGACAAAAAACATTGTGGTCCCTCTCTAACCATTGTGTAAATGGTCGCAGGAGACCGACTGATGTGAAAACAGCGCAAGAGTCCCAACTTTTGTGGGTTTTTTGGAAATTTTCATTTTGGTAGGCGGGTACAGGTACGACTGTCCCGGGAACCATTTATCGGATAACTTGGTCACCCTAAGTGATTCGCTACGTTTGGTGTCCTAGCAGGGGTGCCCGGGATCATGGTCTAGGTCTTGGCAACAGATGCATCTTCCCACCTAGTGCATGGCGAGCCGGATTGAGAGAGAAACAGCTTGAGTGAGATATTTTACCTCTCTCCAGAGGACTCTCTCGACCCGTCGCCTTACGCCGCTGGGAGGGATGGATTCATACGTCCGTCACTTCTAGACCAATTGACCCCACATTCATATCCACTCATACCTTTTTTCTTTCCAGAACTTCCTCTTATTAATTTACTTAAAAAACCTCCCTGCGGCATCCCCAAAGATGACATAGGCCCTGAGGGATTATTTTTTCTCAGAGCCTGCTGTGTGGAACTTTTTTTTACATTAGCTTCTCACAGGACGTTGTGTGGTGGGTCTTTTTAGGGGAAGGAAGGAGAGGAAGTTCTGGGAAGAAAAAATGTATGAGGGGTGGGTAGAAATCTGGAGGTCAGTGTGTCCAGGAGTGACGAACATATGAATCTATCCTTTCCACTGCAATGGAAGGCAATATTCCGAGAGAGTCCTGCTGGAGAGGTCAATAGATCTCCCTCAACCAGTCAGTTGTAAAACACCACACACAGTAGAATGCAGATATAACGGCCCTCTAGGGGCCGGCGATACTTTGTCGTACTAACCGGACGACGCACAAAACGGCCGGATAATTTAAGTTTGTTTTTACAACTCCTTCGCAAGGGTTACATTTGATTCCCCGGCTTCTAAACGGTGTAATCTTCCATTGAAAAACACTTTGGCTTCACGGAACTCATTGTGTCGAGCTTTTAACCTCGTCACAACAGATGATAAACACTGATTGTGATCTACGCGTGCTAATAAGGATAGGTGTTAGCGCGCGGGGAGTAGGCGAGGCGCGGGGCGGGGAGGTGTTGGTGTGTAGGTTTTGTAAACAAAACACAACGCGTCGTTCTAACCGGGCAAATTATCATTAAAATAGGTCAAAATGGGTCGCTTTAAGCAGTTGGTGCTAAAAATGGAGTCGTACTAAACGGATATGTTTTCCTAGTACTTAGGTACGATACTTAGATAGTTAGCTATGAAACCTAACTTGACTTTATATTGTTGTCGCTAAAAATGGTAAGCCGATATAATTTATTTTGATTTAAGCGATTTTATTTTGGGAGACGGGTATGTGTACCACCACCCCGGGACCATTTATTGGATAACCAAAAACCCTGCCACATATCGCTTCAAATGGTTCGCTACGTTTGGTGCCTTAGCAGGGGTGCCCTGGTTTATGGGGTGAGGTTTGTCTACGGGAGAGACTGGTTGAGGGAATCCTTTTTAACTTTTCAGCAGGTCACTCTTGACCCGTCGCCTCGCAGTGGGAGGGATGGATTCAGGTTCGTGGGTTGAGGTTTGTCTAGGTCTTGGCGGCGGATGCATAAGTTGAGGGAGCGGGCCGGATCGGCAGAGACGGGAGAGAAATGAAAGGCGTCAATGAGGTGTAGTGAGTCAGTCTTTATTTGTAGCTACGTAGCGAGGGTCGAAGCGGGGCGGAGTGACAGTGGTGCCGTTAGTG
Organism: Limnephilus rhombicus; assembly: GCA_929108145.2. NCBI lineage: Eukaryota > Metazoa > Arthropoda > Insecta > Trichoptera > Limnephilidae > Limnephilus > Limnephilus rhombicus. Next base: position 21,216,726 of record OV815289.1, on the reverse strand, counting down.
ATGCGTTAATGCCGTTAATGATGCGTCAGGAGGCTACGGCGGTGAAGATCACAGGTCTTCAGAGAGCCGGCGTGTTGCTCTACACCGTGGCGGTGTAGAAGTGACCTTGGTCCAGGCGGTCGATCGCCGTCGTGTTAATGGGATATGGCGGCTGTGTGTCCTTTGAGTCGGCGCACACACGTGACGCACGAAGAAACCTTGAGAGGCGATGAGGATGATCTCTGGCAGTGGAATGCGATGGGTTTCGAATGCCAGAGAACGGGTTGCACCTATATGAAGCAGCAAGCGTGTGCTTAGTAGTCAATAGGTCCGGTGACATCTCATGTCGTGGCGCGAACGGGCCGGACAGCGGATGGTAGTTGGAGAAGGGGTCCTCGAAGGTGTTGGAAATGGAAATGGGGCGGTTGCCCCGCGAGGGCTGGTAAAGTGTTACGGCACTGGACTAATAGTAATCACTGCTCAGAGTGTGTTTCTCGACCGGATGAATGAAGGGACTGACTGAGACTGAGCCAGCGAGCGCCGAAATGAGTCGCTTTATATACTAGCGCGATCGGCAGAGTAGCTTGCTAGCGTGCCAGGTAATGTTGCGAGAATTCACGCAAAGCTGAGGAATTGCCAGAACGTTCTGCGGGCATTTGTATTGCGCAGCCACTAGTTCGAGACCTTTCGCGTAAGTGGTGGAATTATTATTTACCTATGCGGCCGGTCAATAATGGCATAGGTAGGTAGCTCAGCCGCACCTTGCGCGGTAGGTATGTCGTAGTATTTCTCGCGCGTTCGATGGAGTCCAGTGGCACAGCGGTAGATTTTATCAGAGCGGGTTAAGTGACCGCTACAAGTTTGTATGGATGTACTGAAAATTCTATCACTAATAAAAAGCTGCATTATTTGCGACTAATATAGGCTGTGTATATTGGTAAGCTCTGGTGTTATAAAACTATTTATTATTCATTTATTGTCCAGATGAAAAGCAAAGCGTTGCTTGGTAACTATAAGTAATTATTTGATGTGCGCTGTCATTTTGTTCTTTGTTTAGGTTACTATGGAGATCCCTTTGAGAGTTAAAATTATACTAATCTATACTTATATTATAAACGCGAAACTGCGTGTGTTAGTTTGCTACGCTTTAATAGGTGGAACGCAAACTGTTTTGAAAAATGAATGTAACGGGTATGGACGGGGGGGGGGGGAGATAGGGAAGGTGGAGGAAGCGGAGTGAGAACCCCCCCTAGTGAGAATCTCCAGAAAAGTTCCCACAAAAAAAACTGAACACATAAATTCACTACAAGGTTAACAGAAAACTTATTAATACCAAAAGCAAACAAAAGTATATTTGAAAAAGGACCCTACTACAAGGCCATTAAAGTATATAACAACCTTCCACGAAACATTAAACAAATATCGATATACTCAAAATTAAATCATCTCTAAAAACATTTCTTTTAAATGTCATTACACACTCTAAATTAATACTTTACAAAAATTAAATATGTATCTCTGTTTTTTTTTAGTATTTTCATATAATGTTACATGTAATTGTTGGGTTTTATAATATACTAATGGCTGGTTTACACAGTGTGAGCTAGCGTGCGAGTCAGCCTGCTGAGTTTGTTCGCACTGTTTGGACGTAACTTAAGAGTAACTCGTACATGCGAGTTGGACAGTAGCTCGCATCCGAGTTATTCCAACATTTTTTGTTTTCACTCGCATGCTCGCCCGGCAGCAACTTGCACATGGAAGCAGCTCGGCCATCACTCGCATCGTTTGGACGCTTTCGGCAGAAGCTCGCCAGTGCCAGCCGGACAATTGTGAGCGGAACCTGTGTTTTTTGTGTGCTTTTGAGAATTCAAAATGGCTGCGGAAAGATGGTCTTCTGATAATAATATAACATTCGTGAAACTCTACAGAGAACCAGAAAACCTATGGAAATGTTTTGATAAAAATGACAGAAATAGAGATATGAGAAAAGCATCTTTGGAACACATTGCTAAAGAAATGCATCTAGATAACACCAGCGAGGTAACTTTACGTATCCTTGCTGCTATGGCATCTCTCTTCAATGTGTCTTGACATTTTATTTTTGTTTTTATCAAATTTAAAAGTCTTTGGACTTGGTCAGGTGTCACTCTCATCACTGTTTTATATTCTCGGGGGTCTTCATGATAAATTTCCTTGAAAATGGTAAGTGTTGCTCCTAAAGATCTTCTAGCCAACCAGTCTCTAATCCAAACCCTTTTCTTTCACTGTTTTTTTTAAGGTTTTCATGGGCATTTTTTGACATAATATTGTTGTCATGGACTTTATCAGAGTTTTTATAATTAAAGCACATTCACTCGACATCGCGACAACTCGCAAGACTGGGCAGCGGCTACTACGTGTCGTGTGTACAGCTAAGGCGAGCCGAGCTACTGGCGTACGAGTAGACAAGCCGAGTAGCTGTCTACTGGCTAAGCAGCAGCTCGCACTGTGTAAACCAGCCATAACTGTATAATATACTAACTGGTTCCTGGCATGTGTTGCAATGCCATATTCAAAGAAATAAATTGTTTCTCCCTGCATGTTCTTCCCCGTGTGTCCCTGTTCCCTTTCCCGCGTTCCATATATTCAGTCCCAGTATATTCAGTTTTCAAACAGCTCGCGTGCTATCCATTACAATTTTTTTATTCAAATTTTCATTTTTCATGTATTACAAATGTTCGTTTTTGTATATTATAAAAACAATCAATCAAATTTGTTTATTAAAAAAACAATGGATCAAACCTATTTAAAACATCTGTTATTCTTGATTGTATTCAAAGTATTAGGTGAGTACTTCAAATAAATGATACTCCATAGAAATTATTCAAAGACTCATTATAAAAATTATAGTAAAAAAACCTCCAGACTTCCCCACTGAACGCATATTCGAAGAGTTCAAAGTTCCAACATTTAAAAACTTATTTGAGAAAAATTCAATCATACAAATTATAAAAGAAAAAGATAAATTCTCATTCATAACTGAAAATCGTACAAGACTTACACATGTATTTGTATGCCCCAAACTAAACACGTCTTTTGCCCAACACCATTATACACACCAAGGAAAATACTTCTTTAATAACCTTCCAGTAGAGATGAACTCCATCAAAAAACATTTTAGAGAAATCACCAACGGGAAAATTGCTGCTTCCCTCATCACCACATGAATGTCACACTAAAAATTATACCTATTTTACTTATTACTGAATACATGTGAATGATTTTATCTTTTAGTTAAAGGATCTTGATTGCGATATGATTAAACTGTGTTTTAACGGTGTATGTATATTAACTGTGAATCTGTGCATATATTATGCGAAACACCTGACTGCATAAATTGCAAATATTTAAAATGTATCACAAATGCTCCTCCATCCACAAGAAAATGCTTTTAATGGAGGAAAAGTAACACTGTAACATGTTCCATTTGTTAAGATAAATAAAAAATAAATAAAAATAAAAATTTATTAATTTAAAGAGTTTCCAAAATTGAATTTTGATTTAACACTAGAAAGACCGGGTACTGCTCCATACCTATAAAGACCACGACCGTCACTTTGATGGCTGATGACGTGGTAGTGTTAAATGACGGGTTGAAAACCATAATGGTATAAGCAACAAATCAGAAGAAAAGAGAAAATGACAATTTTGTGTTTTATTTTGTAACGCACTACATACAGTGTCAGTTAACCCAACCAATAATAGATGGCGTTGCGATTTTTTCTCGTTCATACTCTTTTGGCACAACGAAAAATACCATCTTTACTATAACTTCTCGCACTTAACTCATTTTTCTAATTTTTGTCACTTGTACCGGTATGGTTTTCAACCCGTCAAATGATGCGATTGTTGGTTTAATTACATATATTTGTATTATAAAATGAAAAAATTATTATTTTTTAATTGATTTACTTTACTTAATTAGTGGCACAATTAGTACAAACATGTTTTTTTTTTATAATATCCGGTGCACTTTCCGCAAACGGGTTTCTTACAATTATTACACGTATCACTTGTTCTGTTTTTCGTGCATTTTTTATTAATTTGGCACTGTCGTCTTTTAGGAGTTTTATTTTCAGGTTCCTCTTCTGTCAGTTCTTCAGGAGCAAACATAACTGGAGCAGACCTGGATGTTGTATACTCTGCCCTTAGTTCTTCAACAAGTTGTAAAATAAAATGGTGGCGAGAAATATTTTTTTTGGTAATTTTTTTTAAAATTATCCACGCATTTATGGCAGCTAGATCCAGTATGTTGTAGAAGACATGCATAGGCCACCGCCTACTTCCAGCTCTTACTGAATATTTACGAGCCATTTGGTCAATAATATCGACACCATATTTGGTAGAATTGTAAAATTCAATCGTTTCAGGAATTTTCTTTGATCCGGCGCCAAATTGAACATCCGGATGAACTGTACTCAATATCATCACGTTTTTCTTTGGTTTTCCTTGATAAACAGTTAGTGTAGTATCATTGCTTGCCTTCAACACAAATGATTCGTAACGTGGAGTACAAATAGTTTTGCAAAATGCTGGTATTTCTCTTCTGACCCGTCTCATCGTCCCAACAATACTTGTTTGCTCGGCTCGTCATTTTTCTGCCAGCTTCAACGAGGTAAAAAAGTTGTCAGTTGTAATGTTTCGTCCCTTTTTGAGATATGGTTGTAATAGTTTCAATATTACATATTCTGGCAACGGCACATTTGTACGTTCTTCATTTTTACCTAAATAGGGAAATCCATTACACAGGTATTTCGTATCTACGTCCACCAGTAGCCAATATTTTATTCCAAATTTATCAGGCTTGTTTGCTATATACTGAGTAAACGGGCAACGAGTTTTACTAGGAAATAATTGCTCATCGCCCGTCAAATTTTCCCCAGGAATGTAACACAGTTGACAGTTTTCAATGAACTTGTCCCAAATTGCCGATGCTAGTGCAAATTTATCAGTCGCCAGTTGTGAAAATCTCGTAGTTCGCAAATCAAAATGCAAATATTTCATAATTTCTTTGAACCTGTTCTTACTCATGTCTCCACAATGTCGACCATAATAAGTCAACATCCAGATGGCTAGCATTATAAGCCCCGCGAGCATACATAACAGCAATAAATGCATCAAGCTCTTCCAAAGATATGCTCCAATTATCATCGTTTGTATGACGATGAGCTTCTGTTTCGGTACACAATTTTATATGTCGAAGGGTAGGTTCATCGATAAATAATCGCCAAGCACTTAGAACTTTATCGTCTTCAACATATCGTTTCGCATAAGGTGTTGGGCCTGCAACTTCTCCGATTACATTTTGTCAATTACGATGTCCTTGCTGGTTGGAGGTACTTTGAGTATGTGATATACATATCCATTCTGTACCATCAACTGCAACCTGAATATCTCCAATTTCCGGAAGATCTGTTACTCTTGTGTAGGAACGTCCTCCAAGTTATGTAGATCTCCCACCTCGGCTGCTTCTTATCGTAGCACCTCTACTACAACGACTTGAAATCGGGTTTCTAGGAACAGATGTCGGTATCAACTGAAGATCTTCGTCTGATTCTGGGTCGTCCGATGAAGAAACATTGGGCTCCGTAACAAAAACGGTGTCATCAATATCGTTGTCACAACATTCTTCATCTGATTGATCCTCTGCAATGTCTTGAAGTCTTGCTAGTTCTTCCATTATATCCGACTCGGTAAGATCTCTACGAGCACTCATATTGATGTAATATCGTTGTCACAACATTCTTCATCTGATTGATCCTCTGCAATGTCTTGAAGTCTTGCTAGTTCTTCTATTATATCCGACTCGGTAAGATCTCTACGAGCACTCATATTGATGTAATATCGTTGTCACAACATTCTTCATCTGATTGATCCTCTGCAATGTCTTGAAGTCTTGCTAGTTCTTCCATTATATCCGACTCGGTAAGATCTCTACAAGCACTCATATTGATGTAATATCGTTGTCACAACATTCTTCATCTGATTGATCCTCTGCAATGTCTTGAAGTCTTGCTAGTTCTTCTATTATATCCGACTCGGTAAGATCTCTACGAGCACTCATATTGATGTAATATCGTTGTCACAACATTCTTCATCTGATTGATCCTCTGCAATGTCTTGAAGTCTTGCTAGTTCTTCCATTATATCCGACTCGGTAAAATCTCTACGAGCACTCATATTGATGTAATATCGTTGTCACAACATTCTTCATCTGATTGATCCTCTGCAATGTCTTGAAGTCTTGCTAGTTCTTCCATTATATCCGACTCGGTAAGATCTCTACGAACACTCATATTGATGTAATATTGTGTAGAGACAAACATGAGGCACAACTAATAACAACTGACACCAACTAATATAGTTTGAATGATTTGCAATGCCCAAAGAAACTAAATCATAAACATCCTACGACTGTCATAAATATTAAACTCAGCTTAATGGCTCGAACCGTCACATTGACGGCGGCGGTCTTTGTAGGAATAAATCGTTATATTTCAAAAAATAAATAAGATACGTAATTGTTTTTTTCATGATAGTTGTTAAATCATAAATCATGAAAAGTAAAAAAAAATCAAGTGAATACAATGACCGTTAAGCAAAATATCGTCAAATTACATCGGGCTGCCATCAAAATGAAGGCAGCGGTTTTTCTAGTGTAAAGTAACAATAATTTTTTTGCAAATTGTTTCTCAAATTTTGATATTTTTGACAGTTTCTCAAGAGTTTGACTAATGATTAAAAAAGTAAGTTTGTAAGATGTATTCCTTAAATACCATAAATATATAGATGTATTCCTTAAGTATCCAAAAACCTTTGCGGCAGTTTAAAGAAGGTATTTTGAAATTTTCAAACATTTCCTATGCTTAATATAGCAATACACGCACATCTCATACACTCATATACATACATTAAGGTGGTCTAGGCCTATGTAGTAAAAAAAATGTTTTCAAATATAGATGTATCCACCCCTTTGATTTGTTACACCTACCATTCCTATTACGTGTAAAAACTTTCAGCCCCCTATCTTATATACAAGGGGGTGCTCATCGAATTACAAGTTTCTGACAAAAGTTCTGGATTTTGAGTAAAACACGTAATTTAAGGTTTATTAATATTACAAGTATTTTAGTCAAATAAGTATACAACGTATTTAAATGTGAACAAAATTTGGTAACAAAGCAATAATTAACATAATATAGGTCGCAATCTTTCTAAATTGTTTGTTAATTAACTCCTTTTTGAATGTTTCAGTAGAAACGATTTTTCTGTTTTGTTCAACGATGTGAAGTAAAAATTGCTTTTCTTCCTCATTCTTGTGAGTATCGTGTTGTAATCTTCAAATAGTTTAACACCTCTCTCCGCTGTATTATTAACTACACGCTAATTTTTGACGCAGCTTTTGCTTTGAAGGTAATCAACATTGTTATTCCAAGTCTCAGGAGGTAATTGCAAGAAAGAGTTATTAAGAGCGTTGTCAATGTTATTTGTGTTGCAAAAGCTTCTAATGTAACCTCTGAGGCCAGCTTAGCAGAATCACCTTATACTGAACGATTACTGCCATCAGAATTTATTTTTTGAACAACGGCCTGTTTCTCAGCATCAGACGGCTTCTCAGAAAACAAGGCAAATGCAACTAGTTCATTTGACAAATACCATAAGTGACGCTCTAAGACATCCCTAGCTGCTATACTGATTTCGGAATCAATGGCTTGGTACAATTTTAAGCTCTTCCAAAGTAGTAAGTCATTTACTGGTACATCTACTGCCAAAGACGCTTCGATCCATACTTTGGTGTAGATGATAACTAACAAACCCAACAATTTGTTTTTCTTCTCTCTTGGTTAGTTTAAATCTTGTTACCATCGAGCGCACCGATAACGTATTGTGTAAATATGTCACTTGTAGACGGCTCAACGCCACAGGAACTAGAAGCACTCTTAGTCTTTTTTTTGGTACAGCCACTAAAAACTCATCTTTGGACTTATCCTTTAATATGCTAGTATTGCTGAACTACTGAAGCTGCACTCAAGTTCTAACTCTTGACTCGACACCACCGAAGATGAAGCATTACTTTTAGCAGCCATTTCTTTCAATTCTTCCGATCTTTGTTTCCGTTTTAGAGAACGTTCTTTGGCCTTTTCTGGTTTCTTGTTGATTGAGGTCATAATCGTATTACGTTCTTATCTTTGATCGATGAGAAACGCTCTGTCTTCCGCAATTTTTATCAAATTCAAAGCGCTTCATGGACAATATCAAAAAGTTTGTCTAGTTCTTTTTTAAACAAATACTCTCCTTTTCTTTATGCTTTAGAATTTCTTCCTCTATTTTCCTTCAATAGCAGCCAGTTCTTAAGAAACTTAATCAGTTTTGCAATGCAGTGATTTTGTTGTCTGGTCGGAATACTAGATTTACTCCATACTTTTATAAGTTTTTTAATAAGTACATGCCCCGAATCTTTCACATTTTTGGATTCATTTAATATGTAGTGATAACGGAGTAAAACTTGCTGAAGAGAAGGAAGTTGGTTAAGCCTCATCAATGGCTCAATATCTCGAACCCCAAGTAGAAAATTTTCTTTTTTTTTCGAGTAGATGAACACATTTTACTACACTGATTCACTTTACAGTCTACTAAATAAGTATCAAAACTGTTTAAATTTGTCTATAAAACTCTTCAGTAGTTTATTTTAATATTTATTTAATAGTTTAACACACGAAACCGGCCTGTAGCTAAAAGTAAAAATTAAGCATTTTACACAAAAAATTCAAAAACAACACTTGATTGAGCACCCCTTTCTACTTGAGCTATCTCACTGAAATTTTACTATATTATTTCTATGAATACGTGTAACAAATTCACAGGGTGGCCAAATGAAAAATAATAATTTAAAAAATTTGGACCACCTTAACGTGCATGTATATCCCCAAGCAAGCATGTTCTGATTTTTATATAAAGAGATTTTTTATATTATATTTGAATTTATTGTGTTAGCTGGAAGAAATAGAATGTTCCTATAAGGGAACGTACCCATAATAATAACGGGATAATTTGTAGAGCGCCGTTTTTGTGAAAAATCACTTCAAGGGCGCTTTTATTTATTTGTTTATTAAGACATACACAGTACATTATACAGATTATAAGGTATGTTAAATTAAATTATTACATGGTTATGTACCTATTACGTAAGTCCATAGAATGTCATTTGGTAATTACGCCTGAGATATGAACCGGTCTTAAAACTTAATTATTGAATGAATGAAGTAATAATAATAAAAAGGAAGAAAAGGGGGGGGGGGGGGGGGGAGATAAGGAGACGTTTTAAAATCAAGAATTATATGCTCACTAATTGTAATTGACCTGATTAAAGTTTAATGAAAAGTTAAGTGTAAGTAATTTTAAACAATTACATCACGCCAAGAAATTTAATAAATTAGTTTTGTATGTTTGCAAGGAATCATGAAAAATGTCTAAGTGTAGTAATTGTAGTAACCAGACATACATATACTTAGTTTCTTTTGCTTTCTGTTGAGTTTTCCAGAGTAGTTCTTTAAAGTATGGACAAATGATTTCTCCTATGTAGATTTTTTCGCTGCCCAGGGTTGTCGCGGTTTTGGCGTCGATGTTCTTCCGGATTTTTAATATTTGGTCTCGTTTGTTGTTATCGTGGAATTGGATAACTTGGATTCTTGGATAGGCTCCTGGTCGTCTGTCCTGGATACGTTTCACCTCCTTCAGGTCGTGTAGCTGAATCGCCAACCCAGCTGCCGCAGCCACCTGTTGTACTAGTAAGACTGGCTGTTCCTCATTTGATTGTGGGATTCCACATATTTCTATGCAATCTTCTTTCGAGGCTTGTTCTAGTTCCGCGATTCTAACTTCAAAGCTTTTTATAATCTTGTTTTTATCATTTACTTCTCTCCGAAGCATCTCAACTTCAGACACCAGCTTGGTAATATTTTCTATTTTAATATTAATATCATCATATTGGTTACTAATGAAGTTACGTGAGTTTCGAGATTCAGCATTTTCTTTGTCCATTTTCTTGAAGAATTCTTTTCTCATTTCTTCAAATTTATTGTTGACAGCTGTTAAGACAATGTCAAGAATCTCTTTATGTTCTGGGAGTATAGATTTTAATTTCAGATCACTCTGGTTTGTATTTTTGCTTCTTGTTTGTTTATCCATTATTAGACATAAATTATTCAATTGAGTGGGTAAATAATTTATTTAATTTGAATTTGAATTATACTCGTAAATAATATCACTTTTCTTGGTTAGTATTTTGTATGATGGGAGTAAATCCGTTTGGTTTTTACTGTATTTAAGACACTTAAAACACAGATCTAAAATACTAGCAGCAATTAGTGCACTTTTTCGATGATTTCTGTCACTTTTAATATATTTTTTTTATTAATTTTGCTAGAGTAAACAAAACAGACAGTTGTCACTTTGAAGTATTATTTTTGTATTATCTGTGAAGCAGTGATTTTTTCTAGGATTTTGGATATTAATGGAAGATTAGAAACCGGTCGGTAATTTGAAAGATCTTCAGTGTCCAATTGCGGTTTTTTTATTAATGGAGTTATGACGGCTGATTTAAGGGGTTTTGGAAAATCACCCATGCTAAGTGACTTATTGAAAAGACAAACCAGAAAGGGGGAAAAGTTTGAAGGAAGAAAAGTTTCCACTATTGCATTTAGTAAAGGATCACCATCCTTTACTAAATGCAATAGTGTTGAGGCGGAGGCTGTTTGGGCGCGTATTGACTTCATTTTATTGAGAAAAAAAATTAGAGAAGATTTCCGGAGCTATGTCAGTTGTATTTTGTGCACGGACGTCGGCCCCGACCAACTTTATCGAGTTCCACAAACTCATACTACGTGACCTGTTCAGGGGGGGGGGGGGTCTTCAAAATACCACACTTGGTACAAATGAGCAGCGAGGGGCTTAGATTTTTAGTCACTGGGGGGGGGGGGGTTAAAAATTGCAAAAAGTTGGTCACGTAGTATGGGTACGTTCCCTAAGCTACACCTTTTGTACTTGTATTTTTGTGCAATAAATGTAATTTAGCCTCTCAAAAACTGGGCGAACTGTACAGGGCCCGCAGATACTTTAATAGTACACAGCTGCTAACCCTGTACAAATCACAAGTGAATCCCACGGTTGAATTTGGCAGCCACCTCTGGTCTGGAGCCCCAAAATACCTGAAAAAACCCTTGACTCTGTGCAGAAACGGGCGGTCCGTTTAATAGATTCTCCTAACTTAACAAACGGATTGCAATCTTTAGAGCACAGGCTTTGGGTTAGGAATGATATCCTTGTTCTACCGGTATTTCAATGGAGGATGCTCCGAGGAACTAGCGTCATTGATCCCTTCAGTATCGGTGCATACTCGGGAAACTCGCCAAACGCGTGTCCAACATATGTACACGGTTGACATTTGTCACATGAGAACGGGTGGCTTCTTCGACTCCTTCTTGTGTTTAACAGCTCGCCTGTGATTTTCCAGCCTCTGTGTTTCCTTCTTCCTACACCATGGGTCTCTTCATGACCAATGTTCATTCCTTCCTCTCCTCAAAAAAAACCCTCTACACAGCATCTCAGAGTAAATAGGCCCCGAGTGAAATTATTTTCCTCAGGGCCTTCTTTCTGGAGTTTATTTAAAAAAAAAAAAATTATTGTAAACAGCTCTAATGTAAGAAATATATTCTTTCTATTATCACATGTCATCGGAAAGAATGTGAATGTAACTAATATATTTTTATTAAACTTTTTTAGGTGCTGTTATGGACGTGCACAGATTATAAAATTTCGATATATCCCTCGTGGCCTCAGTGGTGAGCGTGGTAATATATCCCTCGTGGCCTCAGTGGTGAGCGTGGTAGTAATAATAATAATAAATTTGGACAACTTATTTTTGCGAAAAATCGCCTCAAGAGCGCTGTCTATAATCTATAATATTGTTTAATACTTAATCTACGTTGTTTCTAATACTTATAGATGACATCTAAAACTGTGTTAGGAACGGCAAATGTCTACTATTTGCTGATGACCTTAAAATTATGGTGGAAATAAGCTGCCAACGGTGCCTGCTGTCCTGCCCTGGTGGGAATTAGGCTCAGATACCTGGGGAGACATGTTGTAGAACCAGAAGACCTAGCCACATATCCGATAACAACTCTGGTGAACTTTATTAAAGGGACTGGGTTATTGTTAAAGGATTGAGTTAAAATGGGAGAAAGTACAATGGGCCCATGGCCTAAGTACTCACGGGAACCAATGGTAAACCGTCTTTAAAAAAAAAAAAAAAAGCTGCCAACAAGATTGCTTTAAAATGCAAACTGATCTGGATGCACTATCTGAATGATCGTTGGCAAACAAATTAGATTTTAACACAAAGAAATGTGTCACAATGTCCTTCACTCGTTGTAAAAACATTATAGTTTACGATTATAAAATAAAAGGCGAAAAAAGGATCTCGGTGTCGTCTTTGATCCCGAACTGACATTCTCTTGCCATATATCGCAGCTCACTCAGTCTTGCTACAAACTTCTTAGGTTCATCATCAGGACTTGTAAGCAGTTTGATAACCAAGAAGCTATGCTAGCGTTATTCGATGGCATACTGAGAAGCAAGCTGCAGTACGCGAGCGATGTTTGTGCACCGTACCACCAGAAGTACATTGATATGTTGGAGCAAATCCAGAAGAAATTCCTCAGGCTATCCAAGGTTCATGCACCATATTGACTTACTTGAGGAAACTAATTCTGTGAGTCTAGAAACTAGACTATTCTGTCTTTCAAAATTTGGAACAATTTCATCAATAGTCCATTTCTCTTGGGATGCTATGATTTATATGTACCAGAACACTACAGCCGAAGTCGACATCATGACTTATTTAAAGTACCGAACGGCAGAACAGACGTCTTGGCAAAGCATAGCATGACGAGGGGAGTGGTGCTGTTAAATGAAACTGCAAACCATTTGGATGTAAGTGACTGTTCTTTATATGCCTTAAAAATATTATTGAAGAGTCACTTGCCTAAAAGCTGATAGGGTAACTAAATTGTACTGTAATTGGAATTATTCTGTTGTACAATAATAATAAAAATTAAAAATGAATCACTGAATGTGTTGCTAAGCGCAAATCTCGAGAGCAGCTGGGCCGATTTTGCTAATTCTTTTTTTAGAATATTCCTTCAAGTACGAGGATGATTCTTACGGAGAGAAAAATTTTGAAAATTGCCTAAATGGGAGGGGGAGAGGAACTCGGTTGGGAGGCTGCCGAGAAGGGGGGTGTGGGAAGGGGGGAAGGGGGAGTAATGCGGGTAGAGGGCAGGTGGAGGAGGCGGAGTGGGAACGGGACGAATAGGAAAGGACACGCAGGGAGAAACAACTTCTTCATTAAATGGCATAGCAACGCATGCCGGGTACCAGCTAGTATTCTATGATAATATCATACGAACTGCAAAACATAAAATATAAGCATTAACATTTATCGTTTGAGACTTTGTTTTCGAATTTTTTATGATTGTGTGAGAAATGTGGATATCCGCAAAGAAGGTAAGGCTGATGTAAGCACAATGAGTAAGATTAAGAAAGGGACCCTCAGATGGTTTTGACATGTAGAGCGAATGAAGGAAGAAAGTAGTGTAAGAAGAATATATGACAGAAATGTGAATTGTAGAAGAAGTCACGGACGCCCGAGGAAGACATGGCGCGATCAAGTGAATCACATACTTGAGTCGGGCCATGTCAAAAGTCGGAATAATAGAAGAGTATGTACGATGTATGAATATGAGGGAGGCAAAGAGTGTGCCAAGACCGAGCTGTTTGGCGGTCCGTCCTCTCTGCCTACCCCTGCGGTGAAACAGCGTGATGGTTAGTTAGTTTATTATTTAAATTTATGAAACACTTGGCAAGAGCACCCATGTCTGTAAGCTGTAAAGACAGGGGGACTATATCGCCACACGGTTGGGCAGCATTGTGAGGCGGAGGAAGGAAGGGGCTGCAGGAAAGGATTTAATTTATGAAGGAGAAAGTAAATTTGTTTGTAGTTCTTTCCTCATGCAAGCCGACTTACACCAACACGAGTTGAAGAAACAATCCATTCTCATAGAGCCAACTTCAACTGTGCATCCAGTCCGTAGAGCTTTGCGTACGTGCAACAGAACAAAAGCAATCTGTGCTGCTAGCTCTGTCGAGCAGGCTCCATTGAAATTCCTGTAGACCAAACTTAGCATGTCTGCATTAGATATGGCATTCAGTCTATATAAAACTAATTGCCACACAGATGGATCGCCCTAATTTTCATAGAATCAAGTTGGTTTTTCATGTATATTGGGTCTCCAGGCCAGAGGTGGCTTTTTAATAAAATTGTTGGACCTACGTACGAATTGTACAGAGAAAGAAAAACGAAAGAGGTGTCCTGCTAAAATCGTTGGAGTTTTATTGAACAATTTTAACCTTTATGTGTGCTGAAAACTGTACGAAGAACAAGGTCAGAATCGCTTGCACTATATATCGGCTTAGAAACGTTTTTTATTTTATGTATGTAGCTTCTCAGGTGGCTTGGAAATAATGAACTATTATGATTTTACTGCGCATCATTTTTTCCCAAGGTCGCCAAAGTCCCACATTCAATAGCCTGAAGAATCTGCTAGCCCTAAAATGTAATGCAAGACAAAAAAAATGTAAACCTGAAAGACCAGGTGCATAGAAATTTTTATAATAAGGAACTCCAGTGAAAAATATTATAGCTTTAAAAAAATATGTTCATATAGACCACTAAACGCTGATTCTGAATATATAAGTTTTATTTCATAATATTAAACGTGGAGTTCCTAAAAAAATAATAAAAAGTTCATTTTTAAACCTCTCGTCAAAACACACTGTAAAGTTGGTATTACTGAATTGTTAGTGCTGACGTCACGCGTCACCAGTCATCGTATTGAAATCTTTGATTATGTAGGTATGACATAAGCCATCAGTATTAACAACATGTTATTCGTTATTTCATACTGTTTATAGAGATTTAGTTGTTGTTTTTATTGAAACAATATTTAAGCCCAAATAAATCAGTATCAAGAATAGAGGTATCTCTATTAGTTTATCTCTATTATTTAAAATATTGAAAAACTACTGCACAAAAAAATAGTAATGCTACTTCTATGGAGAATACTTCGAATAACGCTATTCAAAATGGCGGCACTTGATCAGCTGATTGCCCAATCCTGTAGTAATTTTTCAGGAGTGATGACGTCACACGATTCACCGTACATACGGTGGTCTTAGGGAATCTTGAAAAATTTAAACTTTGACAATTAATTTAACTATTAAAACTAACTCTAAAAAT
Organism: Limnephilus rhombicus; assembly: GCA_929108145.2. Taxonomy (NCBI): domain Eukaryota; kingdom Metazoa; phylum Arthropoda; class Insecta; order Trichoptera; family Limnephilidae; genus Limnephilus; species Limnephilus rhombicus. The sequence goes on along the minus strand of OV815289.1, from coordinate 21,201,350 downwards.
AAACATAAAAATGCAGTTATTTAAGTTAGAAGGTCATTATTCATTAAAAAAAATAAAAAAATTGGACTGGAGTTCTCTATTGTCTATGACTTCATACTGTCTATGCAAACTCATATATTTGTTTGACACAAGCACACAAGCTTTCTGCACCATCACTGCATCAGTCGTTTCATCTTGTTTACAATCTCTAATTCTACATAACATCCCTTGCTCTGTTTAATCCATGAAGTGAAATTTATCATCCGTTCTTGTAATAGTTATTGGTTAGTAGTAATGCTGATATTAATCACGCTATTCATTTGGTAGCGGCTGACAGCCAAACTGATCGACACCTGTACTTTCATTTGTGCTAAGGCAGGCTCACATGCACAACTGCGCTGTGTCTAACGCTTACCCCACCAATGCCAATCGGAACACCAACATGTGTTAGGGAATTATTTTATGTTTTGTTCAAGGAATATTTAAACCGGCAAATTATCTAATTACCAATTATACCTAATTTTGAATTAGTGTTTCTGTGGAAAAATTAAATTGCTACTTTGACTGTTCTCGCAGAGCAGTACTAGAGTGAGACAGCAACAATTAATATATGTTAGCATCTACTCACATTTTCTTCTTTTAATCCTATAAATTCAACAACATATACGTCAGTCCAAGGGCGGATCCAGGGGGGGGGGTCATGACCCCCCCTGGGCTGGGTCCAGGACCTAGGTGGACCTACTTTTTACTGGTATCTATTATTATCAAAATTAAATTATAAATTCTTGTGACTTGACCACGACTGTGTGACCCCCCCCTGGCGCCAAAGCTGGATCCGCCCTTGCGTCAGTCGTGGTAATATCCATCGTTACTAGTATCGCTTATTGACTAAATCAGTTGTCTACTTCTTAAGCCCTGCATTTATAACCCAAATAACACTGGCGGAGCTTGTTGTTGAAAATGTGTTCCTAAATAATATTGGCAGCATACAGTTTTTAAATTGCTTTGATTGAAATACTCGCAGTAAGTATATTAACAAGTATTCCCGATTTTCTGTTAAAAGTGGTATAGCGGAACCAAAATAAGGTAATAACGGTTTACCTTTAGAGATAAATATTGAATGCATTGTATTGAGTTGCGCCACTATTGATGGCAATTCTCTCAACCATATTCAAATGTCAAACGCGGGCTTAAAATACAGTCACAATAATTATTATATAATTTTTCAGAATATGATTTATGTACACGACTTCAATGTTTTGGCATAATTTTCCAAGCAAAACTAAATATTCAAAGCTCTCGCAAATTAAATTTCCATTATGAAAATGTTGTTTCAGGAATTTTCGTTTTGGGTTAAATCAATTACCTGCCGCTACCACAGCAGGGCCATGGATCTACTAAATCCTGAGACTGTTTCCATCAAGACGGAACCAGGGCCCCAGGAAGAAGGCGGAGGTGTATTGCTGTATACGGATATAGATTTCGACCTCCTAGATGTAAAGAAGGAATGTTTGCAATATGCGGAGAATACACAAACAGCCAGTTAGTTACATTAAATATATTAAAAATATAGCATGTGTAATTTGGAATTCAGCTTACTTGTATTACTTGCGATAAGTTCCCGATTCCTTAAGTTTTTACCTCTTTTTATTTGTGACATGTTATAAGTTACATTATGTACTATAAATGCGTAAATATTGATGTAAGTAAAAACCTTTCCATTGACTTCTTCAAGAGCAGGGTCCTTCTTGAAGCATCGGTCCCTGAAGCGAACATCTGAGGTCATTCTTTTATCTTATATTGACCTTATAGATTCTTATACAAATTCCCGCCTTTACAAATGGTAAATGATCATTAATCTTTTAAATTTTAGTTTTTAATAAAAAAAAATAGTTTGGTTGTGTCTGTCTACGTACTATTGCAAAAGTGTGATGACCAAAGAAAGAAAGTATTTGCCTGTTTTATTGATTATGAAAGGGCATTTGAGAGGGTTAAACATGCTGACCTAATGAAAATGTTTGCGGATTGTAACGTTGACACCAAAGACCAGAATTTCATTAAAAACCTGTTTTGGTTCCAAACAGCAAAAATAAGACATGGGTACGAGAGATCTAATCCACGATGAGTACGACCATACTGTATCCTGTCGCTACTATTGTTTAATCTCTGTTCCAACTATGTCTATAAAATAGCCTTAAGTACCGAGAAGGGTCGGAAGATCAACGTAGTTGTGATTAATAACATAAGATACGCAGATGATACTGTATTACTAGCTGACCGTATCGATAACCTCCGAGATCTATGTAATCTTGTTAATAATGCTGGTGAGCAACTGGGCCTAATAATCAACTTCAATTAAACTAAATGGATGACATTTGGACTACTAGATCACTTTGGATCAGTGATACAAATGGTTGCAATCTCGAAAAGGTGGAAAGATTTAGATACCTCGGCAGCTACTCTCACGGAGACTCTTGACCCAGATCGACCACCATAACACGGTATGTGCCTTTTTTTACATGAGCTCCACACAGGAGGCCCCGAGAAAAATAATTTCCCTCAGGGCCTATGTCATCTTTGGGAATGCTGTGTGGAGGATTTTTTAAGGAAAGGAAGGAGAGAAGAGTTCTGGGAAGGAAAAGGGTTTAAGGGGTGGGTAGGAATCTGGGGTTCAGTGTGTCCTGGTCATCTGCATCAAAGACCTAGACAAACCTCACCCCATGAACCCGGGTGGGTTTTTTTTTTACTTAAAATATAAGAGCAACGAAGCGCGGTAGTGTTTGTAAGGTGATTTATGCGTAACAATCCCTACCGCATTTCAATCACTAGCGCGACTGAATCGCGGTAGTGACTGAAACGCCACGCAACCCGGGCACCCCTGTTAAATCACCAAACGTAGTGAACCACTTGGGGTGACCTATGGCAGAGGTGTTGGTTATCCAATAAAGGTTCCCGGGGCGGCGGTACCCATTCCCGCCTCCTAAATTGGAATAATGAAAATTTAATGCCTGAATAATGAAAAATTTTAAAAAGGTGTAGAGGTTAAGTGCAGAATTGAAGCAGCAAGAACTACAATCAGTAAAATGAAATCCCTCTTCTACAATGACAAAATTAATTTAAAACTAAGGCAGAGAATGTAAAATTATTATGTGTGGTCGGTCTTGCTGTATGGATGTGAGACATGGACTTTGAAATTAATACCATGAACATGTTAGAGGCTTTTGAAATGTGGCTTCACCGGTGAATGCTCAAAGTCCATGGACTGACATGATCACACAGAAATTTTCAGGCGGGCTAGAGCAGATAGAGAACTGCTCACATTAATAAAAGTCAAGAAAATTTAATATCTAGGTCACATACCTCGAGGGTGGAAATATCACTTGCTCCAATTAATATTTAAAGGCAAGATAGAGGGTCGCCGAGGGCCTGGTAGGAGTCAAATATCTTGGCTGTGAAATGTACGAGAGTGGACCGTTATTAGAAGTGTTGAGGAGCTATTTGTGGCAGGGCAAGATAGAGATACATTTACCAGAGTGATCGCTGACATCGGAAGGATGAAGAAGAGGTCATATATATCAAAGAACAATGTATTATGTATTATTTATTTTTTTTGCAGGCGGCACGAATGTGGAGACAGTGGCCATTAAGGCGGATCTTGGATACCGAGAAAACGCTGAAGGGCGTTTTCCTTATATCGATATTAGCATAGAACTGTCGGATGTTAAAAGGGAATGCTTAGAACGCGTTGAAAGAATTAACCAGACAGCAGGTAAAACCAATTTTCATTGTAAGATTTAACATTTAGTAGTATCCATTTTTTTCAAATTATCGCAGGTAATATGTTTCAATAAGTGTTTTTTATCCGTATTATTTTTCAAATTTGTCGACAGATCTGAAGACGCAGCCTGTAGATAAACGATTCTCTTGTCCTCATTGCAACTACTCCTGTTCTCACAAGAATTATGTTGTTAGTCACCTTCGCACCCATACTGGAGTTAAACCTTTTTTGACGATCCACAAGCGGACTCACAGTGGGGAAAAACCTTTTTCATGTTCCGAGTGCAACTATTCATTTTCTCACAAGGGTAGTCTGAAGATTCACATGCTGACTCACTCATGTTCTGAAAAGAGCAATCTGACGAAGCACAAGCCGACTCACAGTGGAGAAAAACCCTTTTCATGTTCCGAGTGCAACTATTCATTTTCCCCAAAGGGCAATCTGACTAGCCACATGATGACTCACAGTGGAGAAAAACGTTTTTCATGTTCCGAGTGCAACTATTCATGTTCCCGCAAGAGCGGTCTGAAGAGCCACACGCTGACTCACAGTGGGGAAAAACCTTTTTCATGTTCCGAGTGCAACTATTCATGTTCCCACAAGAGTCAACTGACGAGGCACACGCTGACTCACAGTGGAGAAAAACCTTTTTTATGTTCCGAGTGCAACTATTCATTTTCTGACAAGGGCAGTCTGCTTCGCCACAAGCTTACTCACAGTGGAGTAAAACCTTTTTCATGTTCCGAGTGCAACTATTCATGTTCCCAAAAGGGCAGTCTGACGATCCACAAGCTGACTCACAGTGGAGAAAAACCTTTTTCATGTTGCGAGTGCAACTATTCATGTTCTAACAAGGGTCATATGACGATCCACAAGCGGACTCACAGTGGAGAAAAACCTTTTTCATGTTCCGAGTGTAACTATTCATGTTCTCGAAAGGGCCATATAACGAGACACATGCTGACTCACAGTGGAGAAAAACCTTTTTCATGTTCCGAGTGCAACTATTCATGTTCCCAGAAGAATCAACTGACGAGGCACACGCTGACTCACAGTGGAGAAAAACCTTTTTCATGTTCCGAGTGCAACTATTCATGTTCCCAGAAGAATCAACTGACGAGGCACACGCTGACTCACAGTGGAGAAAAACCTTTTTTATGTTCCGAGTGCAACTATTCATGTTCCCACAAGCGCAGTCTGACGATCCACAAGCTTACTCACAGTGGAGAAAAACCTTTTTCATGTTACAAGTGCAATTATTCATTTTCTCATAAAGGTGATTTAAAGAGACACATGCTGACTCACAGTGCAGAAAAACTCTTTTCTTGTTCCGAGTGCAACTATTCATGTTCTCGAAAGGACCATATGACGAGACACATGCTGACTCACAGTAGAGAAAAACCTTTTTCATGTTCCGAGTGCAACTATTCATGTTCCCAAAAGTTCCATCTCACTAGCCACAAGCTGAATCACAGTGGAGAAAAACCTTTTTCATGTTCTGAGTGCAACTATTCATGTTCCCAAAAGGGCCATCTCACTAGACACATTCTGACTCACAGTTGAGAAAAACCTTTTTTGTGATCTGAATGCAGCTATTCATCTTCTCAAATGAGAGATTTGAAGAAGTTCGTGTGAACTACACAAAATTCAGACTTGCTCGAAACTAACAATGATAGTGTTGATCAGTTGTTTCAACAGGAAGTCTCCAATATTTTAAATTAGTATCATGTAAAAATAGTTTTTAAGGCGAAAACTGCAAAATCTTTGAATTTATTTTGAAACCCTTGGTAAAAGGTTTGTTGTTCTTTCCTTTTAAAAGGAAATTTACGAATCATTTAAAAATACGTTATTCCGATATAGCATCACAAATATTTAAAAAAACTTTTTGCGTACCATTAAAATTTTTAAATAACCGATAATTTTTTTCCCGGTGCCATTTTAAACCTGTTGTATATACTCATTGAACCTAAACTGATTTAGCTAGTTGATCCCTATAATAATTCGACCGATTCTGATAATATTTACCTTTACTCTTAATGATGTATTTATTTTTATTTAAGTACATAAAACACACATGTTGCCCATAAATTTATAAACATTAACAGCCTTACTAAAAAAAAAAACCACAGCACGCCAGATAACCCGTGATATTGCAGCAACATGCATAAAACAAAAATACACTAAAACACGATAACATTACTAATAAGATTTGGTCTTAAAACGTACTGTAAATCCGGCAACAATGAATATTTAAGTACTAAATTGTTTGTTTTCCTTCATAACCGCTAGGTGGCGCGGCGGTGCGGCGCCTGCGCGTTCGTTGTTCGCGCTCGAAAAAGACGCTGGAAGCGCGAAATGTATTTCTGTGTGTGCGAAATGATTTTTGTGTGTGCAATATTACTTATGTGATGGTTAATTTCTATTAATATGAATAATTTACTCTTATATTTATATCATTGATATATTTACCGTGTTTTTTGTGGTTTTTCATAAGTTTTAGTCAAGTTTTAAAACAATAATCGTCCTTTGAAAATTGAAGTGTCAAAAACTATTTTATATGATACATGAGAATTCAAATTTACATTTAAAGGTTTTATTTTACGATAATTTTATGAAACTGGTGTTTTTTTTTTAAATAATAATATTGTGTGCCTAAATGCATCAAAGAAATTAACGTCTTTAGAGATGCAAGAAATCTGATATAAAAGACGGTATAATTTTAAGGTTAGTTTTTTAGCAATTAAAAAAAACTTTGAAATTTTTTATTATTTTTTTATTGTATACACAATGAAAAAATGAGGTGATAGTTTCCTTCCAAATTTATTACATAAAAGGACTGTGTTTTTTAAATTTTGATTTTATTTAAATTTCTCTACATTTTGGTCAAAAATGTTGTGGGAGGAAATTTTTTTCCATTTTTTTCCGAGTTTGAATCTTAAAATATGGCAGTTTTTGAAAGCTAAAGTGTATTTCAAATACACAGATATTAAAGGTAATTTTATCTAGTTTTCATAAATGGTATTTGTTTTTACGACACCTTCAAAAATAAGAAATATATAGAACATTCAAAATACTATGGAAAAATTACAAATATCGTTCGGACATCAATGGTTAAAACAGAAATAAACTACCCTCTCAGGCCGTGGAAACCATGTGTATTTCTTTCAAAGAACAAATTTTTAATTAGTAATGTTTTCACATCCGCGGCCATTTGTCAATTGAATAAAATTTTCACTGGGTTTTTTAGTAAGGCTGTAATGGTTTAAATACAGGGTATAACAGAAATTACAACAAATATACTAACACAACTAATTAGCTAAATACACAAAGTGAATGACAAACAAGAATGAGTAAAAAGTAAAATACAAAAATTTCACCAACAATTTATTATTGGCACTTGTGCTGATGGGACAATGATTTAGTAGGTACAATATTGCCTGTTCTTTGAATAAAGTGCTTCATCACAATATCACCCTTGAGGTTATTTTTCACAAAAACGGTGCTCTACAAATTTATTATTATTATTGGATTCGAATTTTGAAAGTTGAAAAACACTGTTGCGTTTTTTTTCGTTTTAATACGAAAAATCGAATTTTTGGCATTTAATCAGTTTTATTTTTAGTTTTTTGTCCTCTTTTGAGTTCGTTTATTGCTGACCAAGTCCAGTAAGTGTTTTTTTTTTGTTTCATATCCTTTTGCCCTAATGGCCTTTGCCATGGGGAAGAAACCCCCTGATCCCGCTCCCCCTGACCCTTCAAATTTTGACATTGGAAGTGAAGTAGAAATAACAGACCTTCAAGTTCCATCCTCTACTCCAAAAAAGAGGAAAGTTTGCGACCTTCCAAAAACTGATTCTCCACAGGTCTCAGTTCCTGTAGCTTCTCCTCTTTCTTTGTATCAGACTTCAGCAAAAGCTCCCTTCATAGTTTATGTTCAAAACAACTCTCCTGGCCACTCTTTACATCCCCTTGAATTCGGTAAATTCATTGGAAAAAAACCACTTGGCATTTCCCCAGGTGGTATCCGATCAGAGGGCAGATTTCGCATTTGTGTTGAGTTCACATCCGCGTTGAATGCCAATAAATTCATAAATTCCATTGACTCCCTCTCTGCAAAAAAATTTAAAGCCTATATCCCTTCTTTCAATATCTCTCGCTTGGGTCTCGTTAGAGGTATTCCTGTAGACCTATCTGAAGAAGATCTTATCTCAGAACTCATTATTCCAGCATCTTCGGGAAAAGTTATTAAGACTAGGCGTCTTAATTTCAAAGATCGATCATCTGAGTCTGTAGTTTGGAAACCCTCTCAAACTGTAGTTCTGACATTTGAAGGACAGTCCCTCCCCTCTCACGTTTATTTATTCCACAACTCTCTCCCGGTGGAAATTTATTCGTACCCGACAATCCAATGCTTTAATTATTGTCGGTTTGGCCATTCTAAACAATCATGCCGCTCCTCTCCCCGCTGCTTTAAATGCGCAGAAAATCATTTAGCAGACCAGTGCTCCTCCCCTTCCAATTCCCCCACTTGCGTCAATTGTTCAGGTTCGCACACAGCCACTCATCCATCCTGCCCCGAACTTTCTCGCCAAAAAAACATAAAAAGTTATATGGCCTCCAATAGCGTTTCATACTTCTATGCCTCCAAATTAATAGCTCCTTCTAAAAAATCTTTTGCTGAAGTTGCCTCTCAACCCCAAATTAGTGCTCCTTCAAACTTGTCTTACAAGAAAACTGTAATGACAAAACAAGCTTCTCGTCCAATTAAAACCCCTGGATATGATCAATTTGGCCATAACTCCCAGCTCTTGTTACCAAATGGTAACATCAGCTCTCTATTTCCTCAAAACTCCGTCTTTTCTAACTCCAATTCAACTAACAACAGTGCTTTCAATCCTGATCTAAATGCAAATTCCATAAACAACAATACTTCTAATTACAATTCTTCTTTTATTCAAACTCTTCTCATGCTACTTATCTCTGTTATTAACAATAATAATTCTCTACCGTCCAACGCTGCCTCGTTACTCTCCTCTTTGTATTCTCTTCTTCCCAATGGCTGCCCCAACAGCAGCAATTCTGCAGTGGAATTGTAGAAGCGCCACCTCCAATAAGGATGACCTCATCCGCCTTCTACATTTACACTCCATATCGATTGCTGCTGTCTCTGAGACTTGGTTCAAGCCATCTCAACTCTTCAAGGTGAGTGGCTATCAATGTCTGCGGGACGACCGCATTGATGGGAAGGGTGGTGCAGCCCTTTTCATCAAAAACTCTCTCCCCTTCTCCCCTATTTCCATTAAACCCCCAAATTCATCCTTCCAATTAGTGGCAGCCACTGTCTCCAATATTACATTTGTATCTCTCTATATTCCTCCTTCTACCCCATTTGACCTTCCACTGTGGGTTCACATGCTTAGCAAAATTTCTTCTCCCTTGGTCATTTTGGGTGATTTCAATGCCCACTCCCCACTCTGGGGTTCTTCTTCCTCAGATCCCTCAGGTATCAAATTAATTGACCTTTTGGACTCCTTGAACATATGCCTCCTAAATGACGGATCCTCAACAAGGTTTAGTCACCCTGGACAGAATCCTAGTGCGGTGGACATATCCCTCTGTTCCCCGAGTATCTATCCTCTAATCTCCTGGCGAATTTCTTCAGATCCCTGCGGCAGTGACCACTATCCCATTATTTTGAATTTGGCTCAACGGTTGGATACCAATCACTTTAAAAGTAAGCCCAAATTTATTACAAAAAAAGCAGATTGGTCCTGTTTCAGAGATTCTATCCATGATCTTTCCCTCTCCCTGCCTTCTCCTTCTTCTGATAATTGCACCTCCTCTTATAAATCTTGGACTGATTCCATTCTAAAATCGGCTGACAAGTTTATCCCCAAATCATCTCCTGTAGGCTCGAAAGCTCGCCCTCCCCCTTGGTGGGATGAGGAATGCCTTAGAGTGCTGAAGGAGAGGAAAGCCGCCAATAAGACATACTGCCAACAGATGACTATGAATAATTACATCTCAGCCAAGAATGCCCAAGCTGTTGCTAAACGCACATTCCGTTTCAAAAAAAAAAACAGCTGGCGTAATTTCTGTACCAATATATCCCCTGCTACTCCAGCAGGGGAGGTTTGGTCCATGATTCGCAGGTTTAGATCTTCCTTTTCCCTGCCAAAGCCATCTCGTAATTCTGCTATTTGGATTGATGACTTTGTTAATAAAATAGCTCCCCCTTATGTTCCTAATTTTGATGAACTTCCTTCTTTGCCTTTCACTTTAAAATCTTCTTCATGGTTAGATGCTCCATTTTCCTTTGATGAGTTAAAAAGAGCCATTGAAATTCTCAATGACTCAGCTCCGGGCAAGGATGAAATCCTGAATATATTCATCCGTCATTCTGATGACAATTCTCTTACCTACTTTCTCTCTCTCATCAATGTCTTTATGGATTCTGGCATTATTCCCCCAGACTGGAAAATTCAAAATATCATTCCCATTTGCAAAAGTGGTAAAGATCCAAGCATAGGTTCGAGCTACAGACCTATCGCCCTCTCTTCTACTCTTTGCAAAGTATCTGAAAGAATGATTAAGAATAGATTGGACTGGTTCGTAGAAAAAAATCAAATTCTTTCCCCTTCCCAGTTTGGATTTAGAAAGGGTAAAAGTACCCTTGACAACCTTTCCTCTCTTGTTACAGATATCAAATTAGCACTATCTAAAAATGAATATTGCATTGCAGTGTTTTTAGACATCTGTGGAGCATATGACAATGTTCATATTCCCATCCTGAAAGAAAAGTTACTGGCAATAGGTATTCCGCCTAAATTGGTAAAATTCATTGTCAATTTGCTCTCCCAGAGAACTATTTTTGTAGATGGGTCTGAATCCCCTCCCCACATTAGACTCATTTTCAAAGGTCTCCCGCAAGGGTCAGTTTTAAGCCCGATCCTGTACAATATTTACACATATGATCTAGAAAAATCTATTCAATTCTTGTGCAACATACTTCAATATGCTGATGACTTGACTTTCTACAAAATATCCCGTAATATTTTTATCGCAGCATCAGCAATCAACAATGCTCTTAGAAAACTCTTGGCTTGGTTAAATATTAATGGCCTTGAACTCTCCCCCTCCAAAAGCAAAGTTGTCATCTTCACTCGTCGTCGAAAGCTCCCAGAAATTCAGGTGAGATTTGGCGATGAAATCATCCCTATCTCTAAAGAAGTTAAGTTCCTGGGAATGTTTTTAGACTCAAAGCTTACTTGGAATTCTCACATAAATCATGTCATCATGAAATGCGAAAGCAACATCAATCCCCTTAGATTTCTGTCTGGAGTGTGGTGGGGATCACACCCATCATCTTTAAAACTTCTTTACAATGCTCTCATCCGAAGCCATCTTGACTACGGATCTTGTCTGTTTGATCCAATGTCCACTTCAAATTCGCTTAAATTAGATAAAATTCAGTCTAAATCTCTTCGCCTTATCTTAGGAGCCATGAAATCTTCCCCAATCAATGCAATGCAAGTTGAATGCTGCGAACCTCCCTTAAATATAAGAAGGCGATGCCTAGCAGAAAAATATATTTTCAAAACATGCTCAATAACTTCTCATCCCTTGATTCCCAAACTTCAATTGTTAAAGTATGAGGTTAATTTGAATCCATTTTGGAAAAAACATTCCCCTCCCCTTTTCTATAATTGCTTCAACACTTTCCTGGATGTTTCCACAAACTCCTATCGCAATGAATCTCTCCCCTTATACTCTTATCCCTATAAAAGTCTTACTTTCTATCCAAAGGTGCACCAATTTATAGGAATATGTAAAAAAAAATATTAAAAACTCAGTTCAATCCAATAATGCAGAATTCAACAAAATTATTGAAAATAACTGGCCAAATTATATAAAAATTTTCACAGATGGTTCCAAACTCAGTTCGGACTCCCATTGTGGGGCCAGTGTCTATGCTCCTCACAGGAAATTGTGTTTCCCACACAGACTTCCCAAAGAATGTTCCATTTTCTCTGCTGAATGCATAGCTATCATAGAAGCTTTACATCTCGTCAAATCTCTCAACATTAGAAATGCCCTCATCCTTTCAGACTCACTTAGCTCATTACAAAAAATAAGCGCATCCCCTCTCAATTCCATTAGTGACTCTCTTACCTGCTCTATCAGAGACCTCCTGCATTCCTTGTCGCTGGCTCACGTGTCAGTGGTCTTGGCCTGGATCCCAGGACACCTTGGTATTGTTGGAAATGAAAAGGCTGATTCTATTGCTAAGGAATCCATTGTTCATGGTCCATTAAATAGCATTCCTATTCCTGTTAGAGACTATTTTCCTATTTTAAAAAATAAGTTACAATGCCAATGGTCCTCTGAATGGAAATCATCCTCTCTGTTAAAAGGTCACCAGTACTCTTTAATTCAACCTTCTATTCCTGTCAAGCCCTGGTTTCACAAATACACTTCCATGCCTAAAAAATACATCTCTTCCATTATTCGAATGCGTTTAGTCTTGTCTTAGCCATCTCGCCAGATTCCACATAGTCAATTCGCCTTATTGTGATTGTGGTTCAGAGGATACTTTAGACCATAATTTTTTTGAGTGTCCTATCAATGACCATTTTCCAAACTTCATACCTGAATTGTTAAAACTTAAAATTGAATTTCCTACCAGTGTACCCTGCCTTCTTAGTCTCAACTCTCCTGAAATTCACTATTTGTTAGCAAAATTTATTTACAAAAATGGCCTCAACATTTAAGCATCAATCACATTTCTCTCTCTTCCATACGTATACATTTGTTTATAGCTGTGTTATTATGTACAGTTGTACAGGTTCCTTTTTTTGGGAATCTGTACATCTTTCTACTCTACAATTTTGTAATGACTATTAATACCAACTCTGTATGTTACTCTGTATGAAAATGGAAGTATGGAATATGTACAGGTTCCTATTTTTGGGAACCTGTACATCTTCCTACTCTTAAGTTTTGTAATTACTATTAATGCCAACTCTGTGTGTACAGTTGTATAGGTTCCTATTTTTGGGAACCTGTACATCTTCCTACTCTACAATTTTGTAATTACTACTAATACCAACTCTGTATGTTAGTACAACTTGTATAATCTTATGAATATTTGTCTTGGCCCATTGTCTATAAGTATTTGCTAATATATAATATAATTTATCTATTCCATGTAAAAAACTGAAATAGTAACTAATTTTAAAAAAATATGAAAATGTGACTACTTTAAAAAAACTGAGAATGTACCTAATTTTAAAAAAATCTGAAAATGTAAATAATTTTAAAAAAATTGATAATGTAACTAATTTACAAAAAAACTGGCAATGTAAATAATTTTAAAAATATGTAACTTACTTTAATAAATGGCCAAGATCACCCTTAATGGGTGAAAGCCAAATAAACAATTAAAAAAAAATATATTATTATTATTATTTAATTATTATTATTATTATTAACTTTATATGATTGATGGTAAAATATATTTTTTGAAGTGTTTAAGTGGGTCATTAAATGTCGATTTCATTATTAGAGCAGTGTATAGTGTTATAAAGTCTTAATGTTCATGGTATAGGGGAGAAATGTCGTGTGTTTGTGTGGTAGGTAGATATATAGAAAATATCTTGCATCCTCGTTGAATATCTTGATAGTGTGTTGATGTTAATTTGGGATTAAATGTTTGGTGTATCAACTGATGAATGTATAATTTTTTGTAGAAGCAATAAATCAGAAAGTTTACGTTTGGCTGTCAGTGTAGTTTATAGTATAGTATTCGGACGTTATATGTTCCAAATTGATAAACCTTTGCGATGAGCAATTACACGGGTTAATTTTCTTTGATGGATCGATTCTATAATTGTGAATCTCATAATTGGGAGACCAAATAGTGGATCCGTATTCCAGAATACTTTGCACAATTGAATTATATAATGTTAAAGTTAATTCTGTACTTTTAAAACAATTTGTGATTCTTAGCGTTAATCCTAATATTTGAAATTGTATTTACATGTATATTGAAGCTAAGATACGAGTTCACGCCCAAGTCTTTAATTGAAGTTTTCAAGGTCATTTTCCAGATCATTGCTAATGTGATATGTATTTGAAAATATATTTTTGTTCTTTGTGAAGGAAATCACCGCACATTTGTTTTTATTAAAATACTAGCTGGTCCCGGCATGCGTTGCTATGCCATTTAATAAAGAAATTGTTTCTCCCTGAGTGTCCTTTCCCATTCGTCCCGTTCCCCTTCCGCCTCCCCTTCTTCTCCTGCGTCCTCTTTCCCTCTCGCGTTCTCACTCCGTCACCTCCACCTTCCCTCTCCCCCCCCCCCCTTGCCCCGTCCCGCGAACATCCCTCCCGAGTTCCCCTCCCCTCTCAAACATCCCCTTCCCCTCCTGCGTTCCCCTTCCACCTTCTCCGCCTTCCCTCTTCCCTTTCCCACTCCCTCGTCCCGCCAACCCCCCTCCCGTGTTCCATATATTCATTTCCAGTACATTCAGTTTTTAAACAGTCGGCGTGCCACCTTTTACAATTTTTATTCAAATTTTTATTTTTCATGTATATTAAATTTGGTACCTAACATAGGTACCTATTTAAAATATCTAAAATTCTTGATTCGATTCAAACTATTAGGGAGTACCTACTTTAAATAAATTTATCAGCTTAAAGATTTTCAAAAATAGAATCCTGATTGAACAATCAATCATTGTTTTGCAAAATGTCGTTCTCAAATACGCGAACTGTCAAACGTTCGATGTTTTCTGAAATTATCCAATTTTCTTAATTTTTCTCTCCGTAAGAACCATCCTCGTACTTCAAGGAATATTCTAAAAAAATAATTAGCGAAATCGGTTCAGCTGCTCTCGAGATTTGCGCTTAGCAACACATTTAGCGATTCATTTTTATATATAAGATAAATCATTTAGTATGCACCATTCGTGAAGTGATGATAGTTATTTTTGCAAATCGGTGCAATCTTCTAATGATGTGATGTCTTCGTACAGATTGGGGTCGTCTGCATGTAGGAAATATTTGAAAAATTTTATTATTAAAATTATTTTGTTGATAAAGATTAAAAATAGCAAGCGTCCAAGATGAGAGCTCTGCGGAATTCCCGACGTTACAGTAAAAAGATCTGCGAATTATCCTTCTACAACTACTTGTAGTTAATAATCAAATTTAATCAGGTTTTTGGAACGCGTAACGTCATAGTGACAAATTTTTTTATATTGAAGAAAAGTTTATTCTCAACTGCCCATGAAGATATTGCGCCTAAATCAAGTAGTTTTTTTAAACAATCTTGAATGTCGCATATCATCCTGAGTAGTTTGAGATTGTCAGCAAAAAGCAAGCAAGTTGTACTTTGGATGCGTTCTTGAACATCATCTATTGTATCAAGAATAGTAGAGGTCCCAAGTTTGACCCCTGAGGTATTCCTGAAAATGCAGGGAATTACCTGGACTCATGGCCACCGATGCATACATACTGCGTTATTATTTTTAAATACGTCACAAGAAATTGTATTAGAAGTTGGTCATAGCCTATTCTATGGATCTTTCGTTAGAGTACGTCATGATCCACGCGGTCGAATGCCTTTGCAAAGTCAGTATAAATCACGTCAGTTTGATATTGAGCGTCCAATCCTTTTGCTATTTTATGTGAAAGTTCGAGGAGATTGGAAGCAGTAGATTTTTTGGACAGAAAACCATGCTGATTTTTCCCAAGAAACGGTTTTATTTTATTTGTCAGTTTTCCACAAATTAATGTTTTAAAACTTTTTGGAAGAAATGATAAAACCGCTACCAGTCTACAATTATTTGGCTCTGTTTTGCAACCCGACTTGTATATTGGGCTCACCTTGGAGAGTTTCCAAGATTGGGGAAATATATCATTTTAATTAAATGAAGACAATATAAGCGAACTCAATCCAAAATCTGGAAACCGAAAAATCAGAAAAAGATATTGACACCTCCTGGGTTGTCCCAGAGGTGTGTCAATATCTTTTTCTGATTTTTCTGTTTCCAGATTTTTGATTAAGTTTAGCTTATATTGTCTTCATTTAATTAAATATTACAATTTGAGGTTTTACTCATAAAGTTAAAGTAAAAATAAAATGTATTACAGATTCTAATAACTTTCCTGTGCAGTCAAGTTAAGAGATGGGTCTATAATTTTTTTATATTGCTCTTACAACATTTTTTAAAGATATGACTTAAAAAAAGGCGTTTTCCATTTGACTGGAAAAATACAGTCTTGTAGTGATTTATTAAAAAGTAGACTGAGTGGTTGTTAAGTAGCACTTTTAGTACATTGTTAAGTTGCTAATTACTACGTTGAGAGTCATTGGATAAATAGCATGTTCATTAAGTAGAATGAGTGAGGTGCTATCTGCTATGTAAACGTAGATTGCGTGGGAGACTGTAAGTATCAGATGCCAGTCAATTTCATCTCTCTCCCGCTTACCGCAAATCAACTTTGGTTCGGATTGAACCTATGGACGCCAATCCACGACTATATAGTCGTGGAATGTCAGTCTACAGCAGGCATGAGACTCTCCCTTCACGGCGTGGGCAATCTTAATATGACATCCCTGGAAAGGAGTAGGGTGTAGGACTATGCCATTAAAACCCAGTATTAAGTGAGAACATAAGTATTGTATATTATACAAAGGAGGACCGGTGATAGAAACATAATACATATAAAGACTCACCCGGGACCACGTATCCAACTAATCCTAACCTATCTATCTACCCCCCGGACTGCGGCTGAGAGAAGTAGGCCCCTGAGGCCTCTCCCGGAGACACCTGATGTAAGTTCCTAACGAAGGGGAGGCCCAGACTCTCTCCACCATCGGTAGAACTCAGCTCGGGATCCGCTCGACTAAACCAGGTAGAATCCCATGACCCTCTGCGGGATGCCGGTCCTTCTGATTCCTCTTCAGGCCTCGGCTCTGGAGCCGAAAGATCACTGCTGGTGGGGACCCATGACCCTCTACGGTTTACCGGTCCTTTCCCAAATCGTAGCGACACTCTCTCTCGCTTACGGTGCGAACCCTTAAAATGGTGTACTCCGCGGTTTGCCGGCCGCGGGAAAATGAATATTATCTGCGTAATGTATTATATCCCGACAGGATGGCACGGATCATTACCGAATACAGTTGCGGAGCGCCCGCCACAATAACACGCGGTAGAATTTTACCCGCCTCGGTACTACACAAACTCACTCACGTGTTTATGATGGTTTTTGTATCAAAACCATAATTAAATTCACTAAAAATCTATTGTCGCCCGCGTATACTTGATTCCACTCATTCCCGAACAATTAGCACATTTATTCCTCACAATGTGTGACCCGTCGATTTAAAAGCGGGCCGCTCTACTCGCTTCCAAATCAAAGAATAAAGCGGAACCGGAAAACGATCCAGCGCTTCGCATAGATACCAAAATCAAGAGAGTGTCGCCAACATTATCATTTTTTCTATAGCTTACGAAAGTACTTGAAGGAATAACAAATATTAAGAATTGCTTCATAACATGGTCTGGCAAGGAAATCTCTGCATGATTTGAAAAAAAAATAGTAGGAATACCATCAGGACCTGATCCCTTATTAGTTTTCAAATTCTTACATTTAATTAATATGGCTGAAGGCGAAATATTGATTGTACCAAGAAGATTTATTTCCAGAACAGGGTGATACGGTCTTTGCTTAGTGGAAATGAAGAGTGAGTTACTGATATGTCTTATGGCAACGTGTCGCCGTCTTGCTTATCCCCTCTTACTCTCTCATTCTTCAGTCACTCTTTACCATAGGGTATATTTCCTTATATAAATAGGGACAGAGTTATATGTATAACACTGATTTTTCAAAAAGGGGATAAAAGCGAAGTAACCAATTATAGTCCTAATTATCAAAAATTTCAATACTTTTTAAGAAGCTTAATTTGAAAAATAATTGGCACAATTTGGTACAGCGTGTGTCCTCAACAGCATTGTCTTATAACCGGCAAATCAACACTTACAATGTTTAAAAATCCGATTTTCTTCAATTACACAGTTATTAATAACATCAATGTTTAATGATTTGTTTCTGAATTTAATGAGTTGGGTGTAACTTTTGACACTAAACTTAACTTCATACAACACACTGAAAATATTTCAATGAAGAATTGGGTCCATTGTGTCGGTAGCGGAATGATGATTATAACACAGAATGTAGTTTGTTTAATTTTAATTTGTTTTTAAGTGAATTTTATTCCGAATCCTTGTGAGAATAACCGAAATCACAATAATTCAGGTTAACGTCCTATTTTTTTGATTCCTACTGCTGGGTAGGGGTAAAATATAAATATATTTATATATTAATGCTCAGTTTTCCGACCGGGGTCACTTTTACTCGGATGGGAAAAGCGACCTTTGCGCCCTAGCGTTTCAACAGCCTCGGGATACACTTTCGCATCATGCACTTTAAGAAGACTCTGTAATGCCAAATCGACCTTTCGGCTCCTCGAGTATCGCACACATCAAGGGCGAATTTCGGTCGAAGGGGAGCGTAACCGAGATCGTATGAGAATTATTCAGCCCGTCGATCTCAAGCCAAAGTGGACCTCGGCGTTTAGCATTTCGGATAGCTTTACGTTCCGATATCCTTCGAAGTCTTTCGCACGAGCATTTGTTTTTTCGAAGATTGTTGACGTAGATCAGTAACATGTCGTCGCCCGAGTTCTTAATTGTGCAAACTACCATTTTATCGAAAATGAGTTTTAAATGCAATCATGTTAAGGATAAAATTTCGCATCGTTAGATAAATAAAAAATAGTTTTACGAGCCATATACAATTAATTACAAGCTTTTTAAAATGTCAATGTCCACAACAATATTCTAAAAGTGAGTTCTTAATTAGTTAAACTCCTTCTTAGTTCAATCTCAGTTGCCGCGAAATAAAATTTGCGGGCTAGATTAGTCAAACTCCACCAATCGACCAATCACAGCACGCCGATCCACGATACCGCGCCGCCATGTTGTGTGTTTACTTCACATTGTTTTTGTTATTGTGGTGTGTTACGAGGAAGCAAAAGGCATTTAATTGTATTACAAGTGAGTTTTTGAATAACGAAATTACAACAAAATGTCTAAAACTATTGACAAAAGATCATACATACGCAGCAGTGCTGAAATAGAGCGGTTAGTATTAGTTTTAAGTATCTTTATCAATGACGTTTCAGTTTTGTTTTATAAATGGCAAGGAACTACAGCGTGTTCATTTTTCGGTTTTAACACAGCTCTCCTTTCCGAGAGTTTTTATTGTCGAAATCAGTTTTGTTAATTATCATTTCCTATTAAAGTTAGAAGTTCGATTCGAAATTGTCAGTTTATCCGTATCTGTATGAAGCCTTTGTTTGACATTTAAGAATAAGTCCCGTCATTAGGCAGTTTGTTGATATAAATTCTGGTGCAGTTCTGATTGTTTCCTCATTTATGTGTTGTGGGGTGATCCGAGTTTCGCCAACAAAAATATGGTTGGGATTTGAGTTTTAGCTAAAGAACATGAAAAAAAAGAGTTTTTCCAGGATTTTAATTATAACTCAATAACTATTGACTATGTGAAAAATATTTTATTATTTATGAATTACGCCGCTTTTTTTTACGTGAATACCGCTCAAGAGTCCCAACTGCTCCCATCTGGAGCCAGTGGGACTATGGCATCCCCAATTGGGGTATGTTGTGAAGCTGTAGGTAGTGGGGAGGGGAAGGAGATAGGGAATAGGAAGGTGGGGAAGTACCTGGCTATTCAGATCTGGTCACCAAACACGGCAGAAGCCATTTCAAGCAACGTTTCAATTCTGAATGGTGGTCTTACACCAGGGCGATACTGAAAGTATCTCCCACTCTGGAACGTGCCGCAAATATACTATATATTATTTTAAATGAATAAATTGTGAATTACACAAATTAATCAAATAAAATTTATTTGCCACGCCGGGATTCGATCCCGCGACCTTCGGAATGCTAGTCAGGCGCCTTACCGCTGCACTACGCCGGCCGTCTGGTAATACGCAATAGTTCTTATTCAAACAGTTAGATTTATCTTTATTATCACGCAAAGTGAGTATTTGTGTCGGGGGAGACAAAAAACATGCAAATAATGGGCATTCAACATATTAATTATGTTTAAATTAATTCATTTACGCGGTAACGCCATTTTCATATGTATTCAAGATTAAGATTATTGAAATCGGTATAAAAATGTTTTAATTCATTATTCTCATATGGTTTTTATTTTCCTCACAAAAAAAAAGTTAGAAAAATATTTTTATGTGTTTCAATTATAGTTTTATATTTGAAATAGAATAATTTTATAATTTTTTTTAATTATCTTTGCATGACTTTTTCAAAGCGTTCCCATTCCCACCCTATTCCCCTCAGGCGTCCCCTCTGCCTTATTCTCAGATTGTTTGTATTTTTCTCACGAAAACGGATTTCAATAAATTTTTAACAAATTTTAATGTGTTTCAATTATAGCTATGGTATTTTTTTAAATAATTATCGCTGCACGTCCATTCCCATGCGTTCCCGTCCCCGCCCCGTCCCCCTTCCACGGTCCCTTCCGCGTTCCCCTTTCACCTTCCAACCCCTCCCCCCTCCCGCTTCCACTTTCCCCGTCACCCCTCCCTTGTTTCACTCCCGCGACTCCCTCGGCTTCGTTCCTTCCTTCCTCCCTCCCAGATTCCCCACCCCCCCTTCCCCCCTACCGCTTAACTTTGTAAAATACACACATTTTTCAAACAACTCGCGAGCCGCCTAATGTATTTTTTTTTAAATAAATATCATTAAGTCAGAGCTCACCATTATATATAGAAACCTTCGCGGTTTCAGCACAACAACTGACCAAAGTTTCACCACAATCGGTTAAATTGTGTAGGAAATAATAAGATAATTTTAAGCAAATTTCATAACCCCAAATCTGACCATTACATATGTTCAGGATCTCAACTTCCGCTCTCCTGACAGAGCAATTCGGCGTGGTAACACCTGATTCCGAAAGGAAGTGTGGCTGGAGTAACTCTTCAATAATAACTCCATATCTTGAATATTGGTCTTTATTCAAACAATAAAAAGACCCGTAGGGTAGCTCATGTACGGTGAGCCCAATAATGCTATCTCGTTCCGCGGTTTTTATAACCCACATGAAGTGAAAACCTGGCAGCAGATGTTTTGCCAAAAACGACCCGCCCAAGACGGGTGGTAACAAGAGAAGAAGAAATTAAAAAATCCGTGGCAATACGAAATCGCCCTGGCAATCGCCAACACAAAAAAAATGTTGCCACAACCATTAGGGTGACAATCACAAAAAATTAATATTTCAGTACCTGAAATCTTAAGAGACCTTCGCTGCCGTTCGTAAAAAATCTCACCAAAGTTTCACCACAAGCACAGAAAATAATAAGGTAATTTTAATGAAAATTACATAACGCCAGAGCTCACCATTATATATAGAAATTTTCGCAGGCGTGCGCACAATACCTCACCAAAGTTTCATCGCAATCGGATGAATAGTTTAGGAAATAATGATGGAAAATTTAATAACACCTGAACTCACTTAATTGCAAATTTAATAACACTAGAACTCACCATAATATATTGAAACCTTCATTTTTAGGGATATTTTTTAGGGATAAGGGAAATCAGGACAAAATCTAGGGAAATTTCGAACTCTGGCAAAAATTTTATTACATATGACAATATTACTGGTATTATTTATATATATATTTTTTGGAATTCCTATGAATCTTAATTATTGTTCATTTACTTACATGCCATGTTATTTTTAACACTGACAACTCAAAATGATATTAGGGAACGTACCCATACTACGTGACACGTTCGGGGGGGGGGGTCTTCAAAATACCACGCTTGGTACAAATGAGCGGCGGGTTGCTTATGATTTTTATTTTGCAAAGTGTTTTTTTTTTATTTGGAATTTAGTTTCTAATTCAGTGGTGAGTGTATTCGTATTTTTAAATTATTACTTCACGTAGCAAAAAGTGTTTTATTTGGAAAATCACGGTATTATTAGTATATTTACCAAGTTCCGATATCTTTCCAATTAATTATCATATTAATTAACATATAACAGGATTAGTGTTACACAATCAGGTGGCTACGTAGGTAATTGCGTAAATGTGAAATTCTAGGGAAATTTCACTTCGAAATCTAGGGAAATAATTTTTTTGGGCAGAACATCCCTGTTTGCGGTCATGGCGGAATCAGTGTTGCCAACTTAGCAACTTTATAGCTAGATCTAGCTATTATTTGATGTCAGACAGCTACATTTTAATGAATCTTGTAGCTAAACTTTTTAGCTACTTTTTATAGCAACTTTTAGTCATTGTTTTATAGCAATTCTTCCGGTGACAATAAATACCAAGATATAAGTACTCTTGCTTTAACTTGCCTTTCACTGCCACATTCTAATGCAGAGGTAGAGAGGTTATTCTCTCAGATGAATTTAGTTTAAAATAAGTAAAGAAACCGAATGAGTTTGACAACTCGAAACGCGAAATATTATATTTCTTTTAACTTAATAATAATTAAAAAAAACCTCTTAACTCAATCCTCTGCATTAGAGACTCTCAGGAAAAGTGGTAAATGCGGCTATAACCAAAACCTCCTAGACTCCACATGCCGTGGGTGACGCTATAACTGTGTTTTGCCTAAAGATGTACTGCATAAAATGGGTACCGCTGAAAAATATTCAAAATCACTGAAAGATACTGAACCCCAGCCATCGACATCTTCTGATCTTCCTCTTTAAATATGAATGTTCAATTTATTTATTTATTCAATAACAGCCTTACTAAAAAACCCAGTGAAAATTTTATTCAATTGACAAACGGCCGCGGATGTGAAAACATTACTAATTAAAAATTTGTTCTTTGAAAGAAATACACATGGTTTCCACGGCCTGAGAGGGTAGTTTATCTCTGTTTTAACCATTGATGTCCGAACGATATTTGTAATTTTCCCATAGTATTTTGAATGTTCAATATATTTCTTATTTTTGAAGGTGTCGTAAAAACAAATACCATTTATGAAAACTAGATAAAATTACCTTTTAGATTTGAGTATTTGAAATACACTTTAGCTTTCAAAAACTGCCGTATTTTAAGATTCAAACTCGGAAAAAAATGGAAAAAAATTTCCTCCCACAACATTTTTGACCAAAATGTAGAGAAATTTAAATAAAATCAAAATTTAAAAAACACAGTCCTTTTGTGTAATAAATTAGGAAGGAAACTATCACCTCACTTTTTCATCGTGTATACAATAAAAAAATAATAAAAAATTTCAAAGTTTTTTTTATTGCCAAAAAAAAAACTTATAAATAATAACGAAATTTAAAACAGATTTCTTGCATCTCTAAAGACGTTATTTTTTTTTGATACGTTTACGAACACATGTATTAGGTTTTAATATTATAAAAAATTATCACTTTTAAGAAATTCTCTTAAAATAAAGATCTCAAATGAAAATTTTATCTTTTGTAACCTATAAAAAACAATATTCTGACAGTTTAACTTTGAAAGTACGGCGTTTGTACAATAACTTGATTAAACTGATGTAAATCACACAAATAACATGGTAAATATATCAATTATGTGAACAGAAGAGTAAATTCGTCACTACAATAGAAATTATTAAGTAAAATCACAAATTTTTCGATATCCCGCCATAAAACACACCGAGCTGTTTTGACATCGCGGGCCATAAATAAACCATCGCGGGCTGTCACGGGCCGACGAACTAATGCATAGGCGCGCCAATAATGCCCCTTGCGGAGAAAAATTAAAACAACATTGTTTCCTAGTAAATTAAAACCATATACAACGTTGTCACATCTTCAATGCGTTTTAACAGCGTGACCACGAAAGAAACGTTATTGGTAATAAAACGTCTTTTAGTGTATACGAGCTCTATTTATGTTATTGCAATAACACGGTTAATCGGTCGCGCTGTGGTTTTTTTTTAGTAAGGCTGTAAGTGTATAAGATATTTATTCTCTTTTGTTGGATTTAATGGAAATAAAAACGATTGTCAGAATTTGTCTTTTATTGTATTAACTTATCTACCTACTGTAACGTTTAGCTACTTCTAGCAACTTTTTGGGGTAAAAAAAACTGGCAATCTAGCAACATTTTGTAAGATGTCTAGCAATTTGCCATAGCTAACAGTTGGCAACTTTGGGCGGAATGCTTTGTAATGACTTTTAGGTGTGAGGTGTGTTTTTTATTCAAGTTTAACTGCTTTTAATATAGAAAAACATTGGTAAAATGTCCACATTTCACCGCTACTGTTATTGTATTTAATCATCTCTTTCATTTCAAATACATGTGACATCGTGTTTTGTGTCAGGCGTTACTTTGTAGGTACATTGTTTTATGTATAATACATACAGAAACACTGGTATTTATAATACACTGATCATGACGAGTGTGTAACAACTTGTATAAAAAGCCCTATACTAAAAACAATTTGAAAATACATATGAATTAAAGTCGTGTCAAAATATGACACGACTTTAACCTCAAATAGACAAAATTTATTGCAGATTGTCCGCAAATATAGCCCTTTTCGTAAATTGTTGAGGGCCTAAATTATGTTTCAATAAACACAATAACTATTATTTATCTAAATCTCTATAAACAGTATGAAAATAAACCAAAAACACGAAATGTTGAATTGCATAGGTACGTGTGCACTTCAAGTCATTTCAAATGTCAATACAATACACACTATCACCAGGTGACAGGTTAAGAGTGACGTCACCGTTAACCATTTCAGTAATGCCAACTTAACGCTGTTTTTTGAGGAGAGGTTTAAAAATACACTTTTTAATAATTTTTTAAAAACTCTGCGTTTTATATTATGAAATAAAACTTATATATTCAGAATCAGCGTTTCTTGGTCTATATGAACATATTTTTTTAAAGCCATAATATTTTTCACTGGAGTTCCTTATTATCACATTTCACGAAAACATCGTCGCAATATTCGTTTGAAATCTGACATGTGCGAAAAAACCGCGGAAAAGTCATATTTTGAAACAGATGTTTAAAAATATGTAAAATTTTCAGGGAGACGCCTGTCAACAGAATCTATAACCGCAGCTTATCCTCGGAGAAATTCAAAGACGTATCGAAATTCAATTTCGAACGTTGGCAGATCCTAGCGCTAAAAAAATGCTGTTGTTGAACGATGCGCGGAACGAGTTTCAAATTAATCGCATTCGTACGAGGGTGATTAATAATATTTATTAAATTTTCTTCAACCTTGCAATGTTATCCAAAACCACCGCAGGTTTTCAGCGAGGCCCTGACAGCGTCAGCTGACGTAATTTGTATGGAAAATGTTCTAAAACCGGCGCAGGTGTTCGATTTTCAGGCTGCGCTCGAGGCGGTCAGGACAACGTTTAACGGTTGTCTTGCCATATAAATAAAATATTATTTTAGAATATCGGGATGAACTAGGTAGGAACCCTGAAAATTACATAAACGGATAAATTATCCACGGTAATCATTTATAATGTATAACTAACGAACGAATC
Organism: Limnephilus rhombicus; assembly: GCA_929108145.2. Lineage (NCBI taxonomy): Eukaryota > Metazoa > Arthropoda > Insecta > Trichoptera > Limnephilidae > Limnephilus > Limnephilus rhombicus. The sequence goes on along the minus strand of OV815289.1, from coordinate 21,175,961 downwards.
GAGCAAATTGGAAAATTCTTTTTGAGTCGGTTTCGTTATTGTCGGGGCAAGGTTTGTATAAAACTACCGGTGAGCTCTGGAATTATAAAATTTGTTTAAAATGAATCGCCGAAATCTATATATGCGCATAGCTTCCGAGCGAATGCACCGAATTGGATAATTCTTTCTTCGCTGTATTCGTCATTATCGGGACAAGGGTTGAATAAAATTACTGGTTGAATAAATTGAGGGTTGAATAAAATAATTAAGGGTTGAATAAAATTGACGACCTCCGTAGTCCAGTGGGTAAGACTCTTGACTCACAATCCGGAGGTCGCGGGTTCGAACCCGGCATGCGCAAATAAATTTTATTTGATTAATTTGTGTTATTTCACAATTAATTCATTTAAAATAATATATAGTATATTTGCGGCATATTCCAGAGTGGAAGATACTATCAGTATCGCCCTGGTGTAAGACCACCATTCAGAATTGAAACGTTGCTTGAAAATGGCTTTAGCCGTGTTTAGTGACCAGATCTGAATAGCCAGGTACTTCCCAACCTTCCTCTTCCCCACCTCCTTCCCCTCACCACTACCTTAAGCCTCACAACATACCCCAATTGGGGATGCCATAGTCTCACTGGCTCCAGACGGGAGCAGTTGAGATTCTTGTGCGGTATTCACTGTAAAAAAAAAAAAAAAAACTGGTGAGCTCTGGCATTACGAAATTTGTTCAAAAATGATTCGCCGAAATGTAAGTACGCTCATAACTTCAGAACGACTGCACGTAATTGAATCATTATTTTTTTGTCGCGTTCCTTATCGTCAGGACAAAGTTTGTATAAAACTACTGGTGAGCTCTGGCATTATGAAATTTGCATACAAATGAATCGCGGAAATGCATGTACGTGCATAACTTTCGAAAGACTGCACCAAATTGAATAATTCTTTTTTTGTTATGTTTGTTTATTGGCTGGTGAGCTCTGGCATTACGAAATTTGCATAAAAATATTTCAATATGTGGCACGCGAGCTGTTTGAAAACTAAATGTAACGGCAATGAATTAAAGAAGCGCGGGAGGGGGGAAGGAAAACCAGGGAGGGGAGAGGGTAACCTGGGAAGGGGGAGGGGAACTCGGGAGGGAGGTTTGCGGGGTGGGGGAATGGGGGGGGGAGTAGAGTACGCTATGTTAAATATGCGCTATGTTAAACATATATAGCTATACGCTATGTTAAACATACGTCTATGGTCAAATACGAGATTGACACATCATTTTAAGAGTGCATTATTTAACGTACAAACCGCAAAATAACATCTAAATAAGTCTGAAAAGTGTGTGAAATAGTGAAAAACAATAAAGTGCATCCGCCAAAAGCCAAAATTTACACGCATAAACCATTTTCACGGCTATTTCTATGTCACCGAAAAATAACATTGTACTGTTATGAATTGATCACTAAACTATCTAATAATAATGAGTAATGGGTTGTCATTAAACATAAAGTTATGTTACAGTACACCATAGTGCTAATTACTAGTGTTTTAAAAAACAATTGCCCAATTCGATAACTTAATAGTGATGTAAATAAAATCAATAACAATCTCGAAACTGTGCGGTAGAATTAATTTCAATCAGGTACAATTAGTACATTATACAGGTTAACCAGATTGCCTTCCCACAGGCGCAACGAAACTGTGCGCTACAAATAATTTCAATCAGGTACCAAATTACAGGTTACCCTGATTGCCTGCCCACAGGCGCTACTACCAAATCACAGATTACCCTGATTGCTTGCCCACAGGTGCTACTACCAAAACAACATAAACAAATATAATATAACCAAATATAAATATAAAACAATATAAACACATATTAGTACAATAAATCGAAATGGAGAACATAGCATGCTTCAAGTGTCCTGAACCAATATTGACGAAGGAGTCAATGTTTTACTGCTCTTGCTGCAAAGAAAATCTACATTTCGCCTGCGGTGGAATAGGAGAGGCGCAGTACCGCAAGCTAACACAGGAGAAACGAGCAACCATTAAGTGCAGCAGTTGCAAGACCGATACGCGGAGTACGACGAGATCCACGGGAAAGGATAGCGCTGCGGCCAGCTCCAACAAGCCTGGACTCACACAAGGAGAAACGCAGCACGACTTAATTATGGCTGAACTTCGACACATCAAAACAGAATTGCTAGGATTCAAGAACGTCCAGACTCAAGTGACGGCAATTTACACCGAGTTCACAGAATTTAAAGCTTCGCTAACGTTCTTCAACTCTAAAATGGAGGGATTCGAGGCAGAATTAAAAAAATCTATGAAAAAATTGAAAACCATAGATTCCGTACAGCAAAAAAATACAGAGCTCGAAGCCAAGCTAACAACGCTTGAGCAAAAAATTGACGAACAAGATCGTCAACAAAAAAATTTCGATGCGGAAATTAAAGGAGTACCGGAGTTTGAAGATGAAAACCTGCAAAATATTATCTTCAACATAAACAAGGAAATAAAAACCACCACAACGAACAAGGACATAGAAACCAGCTATAGGGTTCCTGGAAGGACAGTTCGACATAGATCTAGACCAATAATTATACGGTTTAGACACATACATTTAAGGGATGAATGTTTAAAAAATGCTAAACGGTATAACCTTAATGCCATAAGTAAGGAAGATAAGCTCAACACAAGCTCTATAGGTCTCTCTGGTCCCTATATGCCAGTTTTCATCTCGGAACACTTAACCTCATGTAATAAACGTCTACTATACCTAGCAAAAAAAATGGCAGTTGAAAAAAAACTGGCTTTTGTATGGGTAAAATCGGGCCGAGTTTACGTACGCCAAAACTCAGATTCGCGAGCAATTCAGGTTACTTCAGAGAATACCTTAATTTCCTTATGACTTACGAATAAATGGATATGCATACTTATTAACTGCACTTCACACTTACACATTACGAGGATTACGATCATTACTATTGTTTATGCACACTATTGTTTATGCGACACTTTCATCTTGGTACTTTGGAAATGGATTTTAAATCTGATATACTTAAACATTTATCCCTACCTTACATTATATTCAAAATAAGATTATGATTCACTTACCCACTGACATTTCTGTTGAAACCAGTATCATAGGTAACAATCAAAATATGAAAAACACCTTCAATATAATGCATCAAAATGTACAATGCATCCGAAATAAAATCCTAGAACTTGAAAATATTCTGAATGAAAAAAACATTGATGTATTTTGTGTTAGCGAACACTGGCTACAGAAAGATGAAGGGCCATCTATTAATTTTAATAGTTAAAAATTAGGTTCAATTTTTTGTCGAGAGAGCCATTTTCACGGAGGCGTCTCTATTTACTTAAATGAAAACATTACATTTACTGAACTAGAATATGTTAAACAAATAACAAAAGAATTTGTCTTTGAATGTGTTGGCATTGAAATTCCAAGGCTTAAAATGATCATTTGTACAGTTTACTATAATGACTCCGATATTAATATTTTTTTTGAACAACTTGAACTTCTTTTAAACAAAATTTGCAAAAACAATAAAAAACAAATAATACTCTGCGGAGACCTTAACATTGACACACACTACAAGAACAAAAACGCTGACTTACTCAAAAACACATTAAAATCATACAACATACGATTGATTATTGACAAACCCACTCGTATACAAGGAAATAAAAAAAGTATAATTGATCATGTATGTACAAATATACCAAAAAGCTCTTGCACATGGGAAGTCACAGAATTAGCTGTATCAGATCACATGCCACAGTTAATGCACATAAAAACAGAAAATAATATAAAACAAACTTGGTATGCAAAAAAACAATTATTTAATAAAGAAAATACAAAACAATTTAACAATTACTTATCAGGAATATGTTGGGATCTATTAAAATCGTTTGAATCCATTGATGACAGTTATGAATACTTCATTAATAAAGTAAATGAGGGTATGAAACTTTTTTTCCCCTTTAAACAACATAGATATCCCCAAAAACGCCAAATAAATTGGATAACACCTGGTATTAAAATATCTATTACACAAAAAAGACATCTATACATAAAACAAAAAAACACAAATGACCTGTCAATCATAAACCATTACAAACAATACAAAAAAGTTCTCAGTAAAGTAAAACAAGTAGCTAAACGAAATGACAATAGTAAACGTATTCAAAATGCGCAGAATAAAACCAAAACATCATGGAACATAATAAAAGAGAACTCAAATAATTTAAAATCTAAAATTAAGCCAAAAATCTGTCTTAAAATAAATGATACCATGGTATCAGAACCAGAAAACATTGCAAATGAATTTAATACTTTCTTTGCACCTTCGCTACCACCACAAAATACATCTCAACGTACACAATCTGCTAACACGGTCACAAACAAACAGTCTCGATCATTCTTTATAACGCCTGTAAGCAAGGAGGAAATTATCAGAATTATCGTAAAACTGAAAGATAAAAGCAGTGTCGGCACTGACAAAGTCCCTATAAAAATTATAAAAGCAAGTGCAGAAGCGTTAAGTTACCCGTTGGAAATATTAATTAACAAATCTTTTGAATCAGGAACCTTCCCAGAACACCTAAAACAATCTATTATTGTGCCTTTATATAAAAAGGGTTCCAAACAGGAAATCTCAAATTATAGACCAATTTCCTTATTACAAAATTTTTCAAAAATATTTGAAAGAGCAATGTACAATCGCATTTACAACTTTCTCGAAAACTTTAAGATAATATGTCCACAACAATTTGGATTCCGTAAAGGCCGTTCGACAACACAAGCAGTCTTCAATTTCTTGAACAAAATTCTGGAAAGTATTAATGTTAGCAAAAAAACCGTAGGTATTTTTCTCGACCTCTCAAAAGCATTCGACAATGTTGATCATAAGCTTCTTCTAATTAAACTTGAACGCGTCGGTATAAGAGGTTCAGCATTAAAATGGTTTGAATCGTACCTAATAAATCGTAAACAAAAAGTTCAAATTTCAAACATTGACGAAAAAATGATGCAGTACATGGTAGAATCCAAATGGAGAACAATCAACAAGGGTGTGCCTCAAGGAAGCATTCTTGGGCCCCTCCTGTTCCTTATATACATAAACGAACTTCCAATTATTGCTGGCACAGAATGTTCAATGTTTGCTGATGACACTGCTTTGTTGTTTGAATGTAATGAAGACGTTGACGAATTTAATAAACATATTAACGAGACTTGTCAATCAATAGCAAATTGGCTGTTATCACAAAATCTGTCACTGAACACTAACAAAACTCAAGTTTTACAATTTTGTCCAGTGCAAGCTACACCTATAAACATAAATGTAAACTTCAATAATAATATTATCGAACCTTCCCAAACTTGTTCACTGCTGGGAATACAACTAGATGCAAATATAAACTGGAAAGAACATGTATCCAAAATAGTAGCCAAAATAAGTAGCTTTTCTTTTGTTCTAGGTACACTGAGAAATATATTAAACATCGAATCGGTAATGGCCGCATACTATGGTTATGTATATTCAATAATAAAATACGGAATTATCTTTTGGGGAAACTCAGTAAACGCCAAAGATGTTTTTATCATCCAAAAAAGATGTATAAGAAAAATGACAAACTCTGCTAATCGGAATTCATGTAGACCTTTATTTAAAAATTTGAAAATTCTTACAGTCACCGACATATATATAATGGAGTTATGCATGTTAGTGCGATCATCTCCAGAAAAGTTTCCACAAAAAAACTCTACACATAAACACGCTACAAGGTTTACAGAAAATTTGTTAATACCAAAAGCAAACAAAACAATTTTCCAAAAAGGACCCTTTTACATGGCCATTAAAGTATACAACAACCTTCCACATGATATTAAACAAATACAAGATACACTCAGATTTAAGTCATCACTAAAAACATTCCTTCTGAACAGATCTCATTACACATTAAGTGAATACCTCACATAGGTACAACTGTTTTTATATTTATATAATAAATTAAAACAAATTCACTTTGTATTACACCACTTTTATATTTATATTTCATTTGTGTTCATATCTGCATAACATGTTAGGTTAACTGGAAGAAATAGGATATATGTACCTATAAGTTATACCTTTTGTACTAAATGTAAATTTTGTACAATAAATGATTTTGATTTTGATTTTGATTTATGAAAGAATATTTTTTCTGTTTTTGTTTTACTCGAATAAAACAAAATTTTTGTTTCTAAAAAATTCTGAATAATACATTTTTGTAGCGCCGTTTTTGAAAAAATTACTACAAGTCTATTTAGTACCAACCTGCGCACTATGAAATAATATTTTTTTTACTGTAATAAACCTTATTTGTTGTTTCTGAAAAAAAGTGACGAATACATTCTTATTTTGTGAAAATATATCCTTTACTCAGATAAATCACAGTTTTACTTTCTAAAAAATGCTGAATAGTACATTTTTGTTTATTGGATGGTGAGCTCTGGCATTATGAAATTTGCATAAAAATATTTCAAAATGTGGCACGCGTGCTGTTTGAAAACTAAATGTACCGGGAATGAATTAATGAAGGGGGGAGGAAAACCAGGGAGGGGGAGGGTAACCTGGGAAGGGGGAGGGGAACTCGGGAGGGGGGTTTGCGGGATGGGGGAAGGGGGGGGGGAGTAGAGTACGCTATGAAAGAATATATTTTCTGTTTTTTTTTTTAACTCGAATAAAACTAAAAATTTTTTTTTTTAAATTCTGAATAATACATTTTTGTAGCGCCGTTTTGGAAAAATATACTATTAGTCTATTAAGTACCTACCTGCGCACTATGAAATCATATTTTGTAATTTTTTTACTGTAATAAACCTTACTTATTTTTTCTACAAAAATGTGACAAATGTACCTATCGATTTGATGACTGTATCAGACCACTAAATTATAAATTAGGAGGCGGGAATGGGTACCGCCGCGCCTCCCCGGGAACTTTTGTAGGAGCTATTATAGGCGCTTTTATAGGCGCTCTTGAGGCGATTTTTCACAAAAACAGCGCTATATAAGTTGTCCAAATTTATTATTATAACCAACACCACTGCCGCAGGTCACCCCAAGGTTCGCTATGTTTGGTGATATAGTAGGGGTGCCTGGGTTCATGGGGTGAGGTTTATCTAGGTCTTGGAGGCGGATGATCAGGACTCACTGAACCCCGGATTCCTACCCACCCCTAAACCCTTTTCCTTCCCAGAACTCTCCTCTCCTTCTTTGCCTTATAAAAACCTCCACCCAGCATCTCCCACACCCGGGAGCTCCACACAGGAGGCCGTGGGGAAAATAATTTCCGTCAGGGCCTATGTCATCTTTTGAGATGCTGTGTGGAGGATTTTTTTAGGAAAGGAAGGAGATGAGTGTTCTGGGAAGGAAAAGGGTATGAGGGGTGGGTAGGAATCTGGGGGTCAGTGTGGCCAGGAGTAACGGACGTATGAATCTATTCCTCACACTGCGGTGCAAGGCGAAGGGTTGGGAGAATCAGGCTGGAGTGGTCAAAATTCTCCCTCAATCAGTCTCCTCTGATCCAGCCAGCCACGCAGTGGTTGGGCAAACGTATCCGCCACCAAGACCTTGACAAATACATACAGTTTTTTAATACAAAAATGAGCTCAGGCATCACGAAATTACGCGAGAAAATGCCCGTTCTGAACCCTAGGGGCCTATGTCATCTTTGAGGGTGCTGTGCGGAGGGTTTTTAAAGGGAAAGGAAGGAGAAGAAGAATTTTTTTTAACATGATCTCCACACAGGAGGCCCTGGAAAATATGGAAGATATGGATATAAAAGAAGGATGGGGAAGGGGATAAGGAGGGAAAGGATGAGAGGGAGATATAAGTTAGTGACGTGTTTTATATTGTTAATGGACTTTTTGTCCGTAAACAAATAAATTATATACAGCGGGTACCCGGCATGCGTTGCAAAGCCACTTTAACCTCGGGGTCAATTAAACTGTAATGGTTCCATCCCAAATCCCGGAAAACTACATTATAATGCAAGCGCCTGTACTATATAACATTATATACAATGGGTACCCGGCATGCGTTGCAAGGCCACTGTAACCTCGGGGTCAACTTAACTGTAATGGTTCCATCCCAATTCCCGGGAAATAACATTTTAATGCAAGCGCCTGCAATATATAACATTATATACAACGGGTACCCGGCATGCGTTGCAAGGTCACTGTTACCTCGGGGTCAACTTAACTGTATTGTTCCATCCCAATTCCCGGGAAATAACATTTTAAACCAAGTGCCTGCAATATATATAATGATATACAACGGTTACTCGGCATGCGTTGCAAGGCCACTATAACCTCGGGGTCAACTTAACTGTAATGGTTCCATTCCAATTCCTGGGAAATTACATTTTAAACCAAGCGCTGCACTACATAACATTATATACAACGGGTACCCGGCATGCGTTGCAAGGTCACTGTAACCTCAGGTTTCTTCATATATTTAATTTAACACACACTCCTCCTCGCTTCATCCACGTTCACACGTCAAATCGTATAGTGTTTTAACCCGTTAGTTGCTTTTGCAACGGGCCCAGCTAGTTATATATTAATACTTGTTGTCATAAAACATTGCTTGTAATCTGAGAACTGGAACAACTCTTTTATTTGTGAGAATACAATGAACGTATAGTTTGGTTTTAAATATGTGTCACAAGATGGCGCTAGTAGTATCTATATGTTGATGTTACACTCCCACTCAAAATAGAGATAACCTTCTTAATTAAGAACATATTATAACTAAAATAAAATTACACTTTAACAATTCCTAAAGTATTCAAATGTTTTACTGCACCTCAGCTCTTAGTGAGCAAGTCTGCAGGGATATCTGATGTACACAAATAATAAACACATACAGCTTTACTAAAAAAAACCACAGCGCGACCGATTAACTGTGTTATTGCAATAACATAAATAAAGCTCGTATACACTAAAACACGTTTTATTACCAATAACGTTTCTTACGTGGTCACGCTGTTAAAACGCATTGAAGATGTGACAACGTTGTATATGGTTTTAATTTACTAGGAAACAATGTTGTTTTAATTTTTCTCCACAAGGGGCATAATTGGCGCGCCTATGCATTAGTTCTTCAGCACACGATAGCCCACGATGACAAAACAGCTCGGTGTGTTTTATGGCGGGATATCGAAAGTTTTGTGATTTTACTTAATAATTTCTATTGTAGTAACGAATTTACTTTTCTGTTCACATAATTGATATATTTACCATGTTATTTGTGTGGTTTACATCAGTTTAATCAAGTTATTGTACAAACGCCGTACTTTCAAAGTTGAACTGTCAGAATATTGTTTTTTATAGGTTACTTAAAAGATAAAATTTTCATTTTAAGATCTTTATTTTAAGAGAATTTCTTAAAAGTGATAATTTTTTATAATATTAAAATCTAATACATGTGTTCGTAAACGTATCAAAAAAATTATCGTCTTTAGAGATGCAAGAAATCTGTTTTAAATTTCGGTATTATTTCTAAGTTATTTTTTTGGCAATAAAAAAAACTTTGAAATTTTTTATTATTTTTTTATTGTATACACGATGAAAAAGTGAGGTAATAGTTTCCTTCCAAATTTATTACATAAAAGGACTGTGTTTTTTAAAATTTGATTTTATTTAAATTTCTCTACATTTTGGTCAAAAATGTTGTGGAAGGAAATTTTTTTCCGAGTTTGAACCTTAAAATATGGCAGTTTTTGAAAGCTTAAGTGTATTTCAAATACTCAAATCTTAAAGGTAATTTTATCTAGTTTTCATAAATGGTATTTGTTTTTACGACACCTTCAAAAATAAGAAATATATAGAACATTCAAAATACTATGGAAAAACTACAAATATCGTTCGGACATCAATGGTTAAAACAGAGATAAACTACCCTCTCAGGCCGTGGAAACCATGTGTATTTCTTTCAAAGACCAAATTTTTAATTAGTAATGTTTTCACATCCACGGCCGTTTGTCAATTGAATAAAATTTTCACTGGGTTTTTTAGTAAGGCTGTAATTGTTGCATACTGCCATCAGTATTATAACTATTCTACAGTATTTGCACATATACAAAACAATCTAATGGGATTAGGAGAACTTCTTGAGTCTGCAGCTGCTGGTGCAAGAACTGGAGACGTGGTTCAGATACACCATCCACCGTCAACCTGATCAACCTGAAGATCTTCACGCCCTTCAACAGCACTAAGGCCCTGCTCTTCAAGGTAGGTCATCCCCAAACACCACTTCAAATGGCCAAAATTTCGCCAAGTCGGCCAAATTAACAAGGAAAAAGTAGGAAGATCGTCAATGGCAGTGCCAAGATGACTCAAAGGTTCAGAACTTTTGGATTTGAAGCCAAAATACCCAATAAACTGATTTTTTTAAATCAAAAAATATATAGCAAATATCTAGTAAGGATGTAAGTTATTTGCGTTAATTGTGTTTTAAATAAAAATAAGTCCAAAAGAAATTGAAGGGCCAACGGACCATGTAATTTTATGCAAAAAATGAGATAGAATAACATTACATACATGAAAAGAAATATAAAAAAATGGGTAACCGAATGAAACAACATAATTCAAAACAAAACTCAACTTTTCAGACAGTCATATTCATAAAGTCAAAAACCATTTACCTTCATCTTCACAGCTCGTGTAAATAACTAATAAGAACCTGGTAAGCTTTGTAAGGTCATTTCATTAAAAAATCTTTAATCCTAAAGAGTCCTATTTATTTATCTTCCATCTTCTTCTTGTTCTTCTCTCTTCTGTAATCTGTAAATATAAATAAAAATGAATAACTGCACCAAATTGGATAATTCTTTTATGTTGTGTTCTTTATTGTCAGGACAAGGTTTGTATAAAACTACTGGTGAGCTCTGTAAAGCTCTGGCATTACGAAATTTGTACAAAAAAATTGCAATAGGTGGCACGCGAGCTGTTTGAAAACTGAATGTATGGAACGCGCAAGGGGTGACGGGGGATGCTCTCCAATCATTTTCGTTGGAGTATTCGGCAATGCTGCATCTGTCGTCCTCTACAGAGTGTTTATGTTACTGTAAAAGCCCGTACTACGATAAATCTTAAGATTTTTCAGTAAATTAGCAAATCAAATTTATTGTTGTTGTTATACGCCCGTAGGGGCTTTTACATAGATTATAAAATAATATTTAAGATATCGAGGATTACACATACATAGAATTTATACCAAAAGTTATAAAAGTGAAAAAACTTTTAAGAATATACAAGTAGTTTTTCAAGAAAAAACCACTTGTGCGTAAAACCGTGAAATATTTTAAACAATGTAATATTTAACAATAACATAGAACAAAATATAATGTAAAACATTACAATAACACATCAAATCGTTAAATATATTATACCCACGTTACAATAATTTGTAGGATTCCACAAAGTGTTGGTTTAAATTGCATTTTAGAATGTAAAGGGAATCAGCGAATACATCTACAATACCACCAAACTTGTTGCCTAAATCATGCATCCTATTGGTAAGTGAGTGTGATTGATAGTTGGTTGAGTGTGTGTTGCAAAAGAATGTTATATTTTGTCTAGTATTCCTTGTCGGTGTTACATAAAAAATAATGTAACAAGTGAATTATCTGTGTATGGGTACTTTTGGTGTGAAGTTTGTTAACATTCAACATCTTTATATTGGTAGCATTGAAATGTTTACCTTTGCTCAGTTGGTGATACTGAGGATCTGCACAGAGGGCTTCACTAGGCAGGACTGGCCTTGAGCTCTTCATTCTTTGAGCAGCCACAGGTGACCACGTCCACCGTCCCTGTGGCGGGTCGACGTAATCAAACAGTAATAGTTCGCCATTATTTTAACAACATGTGAAGATTGTTAAATCCGCGCCCACCAGCGGCATCCATTATTGAAGACCATCAGGACAATCATTTAAAATCCTGGATCAGCAGCGGAGTACCATGGGAGCACATTATTTCTGCTGGATTAAAACCACATCCAGCATCTGCAGACGCAGTCATCACAAGACCTTTCGACTATACCTGGAGCCAGAGGTGCTCGCCGAGATGCGGCCGAAGATCGCCCACTTTGGCCGTCATCACCATAGTCGGCTGGCTGGCAACCGCCCTTGGACGGGACGTCGTTGGGAAACCGCGGGACTGGAGGCCTGTTCGTCGCTCCAGCCTGCCGTTCAGCACATGTCAGCAGCGGAGGGAGCTAACCGCCCATCTCCGAAGGCAGCAAGCAGCATCATGGATCGCCTACATATGGCATTCACCCATTCATCAACTCCTCAAGATTAAACGGTACTAACGCTCCATAATATGCCCATTCAGAATTTAGTCTAGCCCTGATTATTATTTGTACTTAATTAATAAATTAATTTAACTGTGTCAAAGCACTATACTATTTCATTTAAATAACCTATCCTCATACCAAGTATTACACAGCCGCCTGCTTAAGGTTCACACTGAGATATAAATTTTAGTAATAATCACACTTGTCTCATGCTCTCCATGTATTATATTCCTAACATTTTAGCTTCCAATGTGAAAGCTAAATATTTTCATAACATTTTGGCGTCCAACGCAAATATTTTCATAACATTTTGGCGTCCAACGTAAATATCTTCATAACATGAAAAACACCAAAACAATTCTGTAGGTATTTGCAATAGCAAAAAGAAAATTTTAAAAAACAAAACTCAAAAGAGAATCAAGTAATCCAAAAAGCAAGATTGTAACTTTACAAAATCATAAATGTATTCTAAATTTGAGAACAAAAATAAAAGTATGAATTAATCATAAAATAAACATTCTTTTGTAAAAATATTATTGTAAACATATTTAATATACTTGTAAATAAACTGTTGTAAAATATATACTATTGTAAAATATACTAGACATACTATACGAGACATACTATACTATACTAGACATACTATTGTAAAATCTTACGGATGAGTCCACACTGAGATATAAATTTTAGTAATAATCACACTTGTCTCATGCTCTCCATGTATTATATTCCTAACATTTTAGCTTCCAATGTGAAAGCTTAATATTTTCATAACATTTTGGCGTCCAACGCAAATATTTTCATAACATTTTGGCGTCCAATGTAAATATCTTCATAACATTTTGGCGCTCCAACGTTTGTTGGGCTCGATTGGCTAATACTTTGTGTGAGAGGGTTATTTTTTAATAATCTCTGAAAAAAATAACTTCGATAGATGTGTAAATCATTGTAAAAATATCATATATTATCTTCACAGTTAATCTCAGTTTATTGTAACATTTTTTTTGCAAATCTACAATGCTAATTGCTGTTAAATCTACCTAACTACCTTGCCATCTAATTAAAGTTCAAATTCTGATAGAGTAATATTCAAATTCAACTTCTTACAAATAATAATGTTACATATTTGCTGCCTGCTATTCTTTATTATTTTGCAATTTATTTTTCTGCTTATTATCAAATCTGTCGTATTTTCAATAATAATGCATCATGTATTTTACGCAGTCTACATTAAGAATTATTTTCGACAATAATTTCTTTCGTTGTAGGTAGTCGGTAACATTATGGCGCTCAACATAATTTGATTTATTCTATTGAGATAATACAGTCATAAATTTTTAATTTTATTGCTTGATGGTAAATTTCTTGTTCGACACTATGTCACATTTCAATTGTACCTAAAAGAGATTCCGACACTATCAATAGCAATTTCTTTCAAGCACGTAGTTTTTTGTTAAGCTGGCAACACTGCGCGTAGTTTTCGTTTGAGCCAAGCGTTTTGACAGTCTACCGAGGACGCTTGAAGCAAGCTACGTGATGGCGGCGAGCTTGATGCGAATTGATATATATTTTTTAATTATTTATTTGGCTATCACTCATAAAAGGTGATCTTTGCCATTTCTTTAAATTAATAACATTTTCGAAACAATCGCAGAATCATAAAATAGGACCCCATGTACATTAATAGTTAGCGTTCTTCGACATAAAAGAAAAGATTTTTTTCAAAATTTGTTACATTTTTTACGCATCATGAAACAATTCTATAAATTAGATTAATAAATTAATATAAAATAAGAATTAATTTTTTTTGTGTTTTATTTGTAGAAAAGCATCTGATTTTTCTCTTAAATTAATGTAAATGTTATTTACTCTAGGTAATTAAAAAGTAAAATCAGATGCATTTCTACGTTTTTAATTATTGTTTTTGTGTTTAATTTGTAGAAAAATCGGATGGATTTCTACAAATGAATCCCTGTTTCCCTTGGTCACGCTATAACTTCAGAATCACTTTACCTATTTCATTCATCTTTTTTTAGTTTTCTAATACTTTGTAGAAGGTTCTTCCGGAAAGAAAATTGGAGGGAGGGGAAGGAATTGAAAGTTTTTTTTAAGTCTTCCGATACTTTGTGGAAAGATCTTACGGAAAGAAAAATTGACGTAAGTAAGGCTCTTGACTCGTAAATCGAAGGTCGGGGGATCGAATCCCGGCGTGTCAAATAAATTTTATTTGATTAATTTGTGTTATTTCACAATTTTTTTCTTTAAAATAATATAAACTATATTTGCGGCACGTTCCAGATTGGAAGATACTCTAAGTATCGCTCTGGTAGACCACCATTCAGAATTGAAACGTTGCTTGAAATGGCATAAGCCGTGATTGGTGACCAGATCTAAATAGCCAGGTACTTCCCCACCTCACTACCTTCAGCCACACAACATACCCCGATCGGGGATACCATAGTCTCACTGGCTCCAGACGGGAGCAGTTGGGACTCTTGTGCAGTATTCTCGGAAAGGGACTCGGGATGTCAACGGGGACGCACGGGAAAGGACATGCAGGGAGAATTAATTTATTTCTTTGAATGGCATTGCAACGCATGCCGGGTACCAGCTAGTATTATTTATTATTAAGTTCTGCAAGTATTTTTTTTCCTCATTGTTTAATAATATTGTAACTGCTATTAATGTTATTAAGTATTCAGTTCTGCAAGCATTTTTTGTTTTCTTATTGTTAATGATGTAACTGCTTTGACTGATTGAAAATATTGTTTAGGTCTTGTGAACATCTGAGAAATAGGTAATAAATAATTTTCCTTTATCAACTTTATCAATTAATGTTATATTAAAATATTAATTATAACATTTATTCATAATATCAACGGAAATATACAACAATGCTTCGTAAGTACGATCATCTATTTTGAAAAAATGCGTGTAAGTAATCATTTGGTGCCGTGCCTGTAATACGCTTTGTAAATGCTTATGAGTAAAGCGGGATCACAAATTGTACCATTCTTGACAACAAATTCGTTTATTTTTATTAAAATACAAAGATAACCCAAGAGCTAAGAATGCTTTGTCTCCGTTACATTCCATTTTATTTCAGCCGCGCAAAATTCACTGTCAACCATAAATAAACCAAACAAACTATCGAAAAGCACATCTAGACATAGACAAATGCTTGCCAGAACGCTTGTAGACTATCAAGCGGCTTGACGGCCAGCACGTAAATTTATTTTCCGTTATTGTCTATGAATGCTTGCCTCAACAGCTTGATGCGCGCTTCAAGCCGTTGAGCCAAGCCTTAGTCTATGCCTAGAGGATTTTTCATTCGAGAGGTACTTGAACATATTACTCCTTTGTCTATGGCTTCTTGTCATTTTCGGTAGTTGTGATTTTTGTGCGAGATGGAATCTAGTAAAGAAAAATAATTATTTGTTATGTTATAATACTTATAATAAATGTTATATATTAATATTTTAATATAACATTGACGTAATAACATTATTAAATTATATTTACATTAATTTAAAAGAAAAATCCGATGGATTTCTACACATTAAACACAAAAACAATTAATACCTATTTTGTAATAATTTAATCTAATTTTTATAAACGTTTTACGTGGTACGTAATATCTAAAATCACCACTCAGATACTTATTTGTCTATGATTTGTTGTCTACGCTAAAAAAATATAAATTCGCTTCAAGCGTTGCGCAATAAAGTAGATTATTGCGCAATGCTTGGGTCAAGCGTCAAGCCACCTCTGGAGACGGTCAAAATGCGGTCAAAACTCTAGCCATAAACAAAAAACTACGTGATTGAGCCAAGCCGCTTGATAGTCTCGCTAGCCCTAAAGATTCCCGCATGGTTTCTTTTGTAAAGATGGATTTTCAATTCATATGTAACAATCATATTGTTGTTTGCGATTATGGCGATTTTATTTCATACATACTATTGGAAAATTTTACGGTTGTGTAAATTCTTTGCTATGTATATTAAATATTGTTTATCTACAGATACACGTTATACCCATTGAGTATTTTTTATTAATTTTCGTGTGCGTCGCTTTATTATCAATGGGCCGTTTTCGCACGATTTTGGCCGCTAGGTTCGCTATAGTCCTAACGGTCCAACTATTTTATTTAACTGTCAGATCCCATACATTTTTTAGGCCGTTTGGCGCAATTTAGTGTTTTTAAATATTATAATAATGCCGTCAACCTGTTGTAGTGTTCCAATGTGTAGAAATAGGGGTGGGCACGAGTTTCCCAAAGATTGAAAGACTTGAAAGCGAAATGGATTCATTCAATCGGCGTTCCAAATGGGCACCGACTCCTGATTCTGTAGTCTGTCAAGCTCATTTCAGGGACACCGATTATGTATTCAATAATATTAACCATAACAGTAAGTACATTACTCATTCAATTAATATCTTACTATAATTGAATCCCCAATATAATATAAAGAGTACTTGTATAGTATAATGAACACGTAAAGAAACATTTGACATAAAATGCACAAAATTTTATACACAATGTTTTGCCTTCTTTCGCAGTTGACATTATTTGACAAACGTACCTTTTAATACAAGTGTAGTCAATCACAACTAACATTAATAATTATGGTAGACATAATATCTTATTTCCTTTTTTTAAATTAAACATTTTCAATTATTGCAATCATTTTATTACACGGTTATCAAACTGTCTGGCACGAGATTTCTGGGCAGCTGATTCTTCATTGTTGGCAATCTAATTTGCTTTGCATTTCTCGTCCCATGTCTGTATATCTCGTGATTGTAATTTAATTTTCAGTAGAAGTGTTTTAGGAAAAAAATCTAATTATTATTTCTTAAGTAGACCATTTTGTATTTTACATCACGCAAGTATGGAAGTTTGAGCCTAATTTTATTTTCATATGTACTGTTCTGGCAAAAGCTATTGAAAGGTGTAGTTCCTTAGAAGTAGGTAATTTAGAATTAAGAAACAGACAGGAAAGGCGTCTGATACCTAAGTACGTGAAAAAATATATATAAATTCTACAAAACCAAAACCACAAGATGAAGCGGCGTTGCCTGTGAATCTAGAAGACGTGGCAGTGGAAGTCATATTGTCTTTTGATACTCCGTGTGATAGACTGACTCTAGATAAAGACACACAGACATAATAAAAAGGAAAAGTTAACTGTTTATATTAAAATAAACCTTTGTTTCACCGCAGGGGAAGCTTATGGCGCAGACTACGCCAGTCGAAGAATACCATCATCACTGCCATGGTTGCCTGGATGGAGATGGAGTCCCCCCTGATGCCCTTCTGAAAATGGGAGCCTGTCAAATATCCCCCATGAACGGATATTTGCATATTTTTTTGGATTTATTATTATAAACTATATTTTTCATTTATTTTCTGTTCCATTCTATGTATGAATGCATTGTTATTTTGTCAATGTTTGAACTATTTCAAAATATGGAATGTATTGCATTGCACAACATTCTGAAATAAACGATCATTATAATGATACGTTTTAAGATTTTCATGGCCAAACTATTTTCGTTATTTGTTTTTGGGGTGTTATGCCATATTGCGCTACCTCCTTCTTTAGCCAACGTTTCGGACAGCGTTGCAATGTCCCTCATCGGGGCAGATCCGGTAGATCTGCCCTGATTGCAACGCTGTCCGAAACGTTGGCTAAAAAAGGAGGTAGCGCAACACGGCATAACACCCCAAAATCAAATAACGAAAAGATCATTATTATATTTGTTTTATTAAAATAAAGAGTGAGTGTCGACAGCTACTGCCAAATTAAAACACTTTTGTACTTTCTTCCACTAATTTTATATTTCACCAGGACCGGTTTCATCCTATTACGGACATTTTCAGACTTAAAAAAGATTATTGTTTATTGGTACTAAATAACACAAAATAATTTAACAAATATATAAATAAATAAAAAAAACTTTCTTTTATTTCTCGAGGTCAATATGAAAAGAACGAGATTACAGACATAATAATATAAATGTGTCATAAAACATTTACAAACATTATACACATAGAAGAACATATCAGTACAACAAATAATTAACATTATAGATAAATTATTTATTGTTTTGGCATTTTTTTTTTTTTTACATTCTAATATTATATAGTTCTGGTAGCATCGGTCAACGCGTGAGCTACTTTGTGAACAGTCAACCTGTTAAAATAAGATTAGCAAATTAAATATGCAACTAGCGTAAAATAAATAAGTCAGTTTTTTCTCAATTTCAAGTCTCAGAGGGGTAATAAATAGCATTGCACACTATGTATTTGGACACATATTTATTTTGGGGTAACTAATCGAAAAGATCTCCCAACCCCCGTACTATACAATATTAATTAACATTTATTTTTATAATTTACTTGAAAAACCATTGATTTTTCATATGCTAATATTTTATTTGAAAACATTCAATAGAAATATAAATATAATCTATTTCACAGATGAGGGATATCAAAATACAAAGGTGATAAGAGGTAATATAAGTAAACCTATTAAAACTCCTATTCAGCCGTGGTTTCGGGGAAATTTGGGTCCTTTTTGATGATGAAGATGGAGTCGTTCAGCCAGTAGTAGGACTGGTTGAAGTCCCCCTCGCAGAGGTAGGGCACGCGTGACCACTGCATGACCTGGAGCCCCACGGTGGTGGCGCAGTAGCTGATGAAGGATTCCACGTGCTCCTCGAATGTGTGGCCTCGGATGGGCAGACGCTCCTTCGCCATGTGGTCAGATTCGTCTGAAAATTATAATTGAATAGTACAAGGAATCCGAGAGAAGACGACCAGTGCTATACCCTAGACATAGTTGGGAGAAATTAAAGATTGTGCTTTAAGCTTGAGTGTTAAGCGATTAGATTTTTGCCTCTAGCTTTATGCTTTGAGATTTAAGCTTTGCTTTTACCTATGTCAAAAATAATGAAAAATTAATAGTAACAAAACAGCAGCTTTTGAGTCTGGAGGAAATTGGTAACTGTCTGGTTATTCAGATCTAGGCAATACACGTAGCAGATAATGTTAATAAATTGATGAGATCCCTTTGGTATCGGTTCACCAGCAAGAAATTCGCCGGACAAGAGCGGAACATCCATCCACAGTAGATGACAGCAGCATCGACTTGTTCTCATTCAATATTTCCCTATATACTAGGAATATTTCCCTCTCCTCCCTTATTTAATAGTGGTCTTTTCAAGATCTTTATTAAAAATCCATTCTTTCAAAGCCCTTCCAAACAGCCGGTGAAAAACCACCATTTAGAAGCGATACATTGCTTGAAATGGCAATAGTTGTGTTAGGTGACCAGGTGTGAATAGCCAGGCATTTCCCAGCCTTCAAATTCTCATATTCTTTCCTCCCCCATTCAGTTCAGCCTCACAACATACCCTGATTGGGGGTGCCATAGTACCGCTCACTTAAAATTAATCACATTTAAAAGACCGGTTAAATCCCTAAAAGTATTAGAGGTATAATAAAATCCATATCTTACATTCAACGTATGGTTTGAAGGGCAGAACCAGCGCTACGATAAGGAGTCCATCGTCGTTGAGAACCTGCTTAGCGTCGAGGCCGTTGAACAGCATGGTCTGTGGCTCAGAGCAGCATCTTACTTTTTGTGCATTTTACTTACAAATCGAGCAAACTAGGTTTGGCTTGTCGGAAAACAAATTGCAGATAGCTATCGAAATGACAGATCAATCATTAAAAGACGTCAGTGCGTCAGTCCATAGATTTGGTCCACAGATTAGAATGACAGGAGGACCGCTACACACCGTGCTGCCATCTCGTGGATATTTTGGAATTACTCAGAAAACGGCCCATTGTCGGTTCGCGTACGTTGTTTTTTAACCTCAAAGAATTTGATATCAAAGTCATTGTGTGTATTATCAAATGTCTTAATTTTACACAGGTAATTCAAAGTGATTTAATGTCATTAATTACTATCGCGACGTACATTGCTTATCAAAAGGTCTTACATTATATTATAACTATTCAGCATAAATAAACCAATCATCTATTCAGTTTATATCATAAATAAACCAATCCCTAGATCGATATCTTCGGGCCTTCTCCATAAATGAACTAGCCTTCTCCATACTACAAGTTTTGTCATCACTGTCACCAACTTAACCAAAAATAAAATGGTCCACCAAAGACAATAACATAGAGGAAGTTCAAGGCTATTTGCCACCATAGACAATATAATTGCATTCGACTTACTTTATTAATTCATTAGCCAAATAAATTATTTAAAAATAAAAATGCTTTTTTCAGAAAAATGTTTTAGTTTCCCCAAGAAAACAACCTTCCATCTGACAAAGCCTGAGGAAATGAGATTTACATAATTTTTAAAGCTCATTTTCTCAGCAAGGAGCTTTGTCAGATGGAAACCTGTTATCCTGAGGAAATCAAAAATTCAAGCGTTAGTAAAAAACCTAAAATACTTGAAATATGAACTCCATATAAAAGGAAAACATTTTCAAATAATGATTATGGTTTTCTACGACGAATTTACATTTTTCTGCTTGAAAAGTGATAACTCGGGGGTACATGTTTAAATTCTTTTTATTTTCAGAAAGACAATCGATAATAGCACATAAAAACACTGGTTCAGTGAATTCGATGAATTGAAAAATGGTTTGAAAAAGAATATCGACAAAGGAATGGAAAGGAAACATGGCTAAAGCGTCATACAGCTGTGACATTAAAGATTAACGTAAACAATAGCTGTATTGTTTGTTTATATACATTCATCTTCAATGTCACATCTATATAGCGTTTTAGCCATTTTTCCTTTCCAGCAGTCACCGTAGAGTTCTTGTAGAATGAAATAAAAAAATCTACATATTCTAAATTTCCTTTCAACCGAAATTAAACAGAGTACCTATACCTTCATCGGGGACCCATTTCAGCCATCTCACAGTAAAAACCGCATCATGTGTTCTGAAAAAATATATCACATTAAACAAAGTTTGTGAACAGCAGGGGCGTAAATCTTGGCTTTAACCTTGAAACTGACAGGAGTGAACCAAATTCTTATAGATAAAGCTGAATTTTATTATAGATAGGTCTAACTTTAAACGTCAAATTGCGTCATGCGATTATCAAACGAACATGAACTTGAATTTGTGTTTTTGACATCGCCATGGGCATATTTCATTTAAAAATCGTTTACAGGAATCCCAGAGGTGGAAAAATGTTTCAAATGTGTCCGCAATTGATCCAGAAATCAGGTAATTGCATGAGACATTAACATTCAGCTTAATTTATCTGTAAATCTATTTGAGGTTAAATGACATTTGTATTGATAAAATGTTCTTTCAATTTTACTTTAATAAGTATAATTGTAATACGTACGCCTCGTACGTCATACATGTGTCTGTTAATGTTATATTATCGTTAAAACAAGCTTATGGGTCCGAGTGGTTAATGTTTCACAAATATTGTTTCAGAAAATGTTCCAGACTTTGAATGATTTTGGAGCTTTACGTTAGGAACACCTTATAACATTGTTTGGCAGACCATAACACTGTTAATGGCAGGTAAAATTAATAATGCTACAAATTTATATGTTCATATGAACAGAAGTGAGAATACTTTCCCTTGTGATAAACAAAGTATGTCATCACAAGGAAAAATACTGTATATTCTGTTCACAAACTTTGTTTAATGTGATATATTTTTTTCAGAACACATGATGCGATTTTTACTGTGAGATGGCTGAAATGGGTCCCCGATGAAGGTATAGGTACTCTGTTTAATTTCGGTTGAAAGGAAATTTAGAATATGTAGATTTTTATTTCATTCTACAAGAACTGTACGGTGACTGCTGGAAAGGAAAAATGGCTAAAACACTATATAGATGTGACATTGAATATGAATGTATATAAACAAACAATACAGTTATTGTTGACGTTAATCTTTAATGTCACAGCTGTATGATGCTTTAGCCATGTTTCCTTTCCATTCTTTTGTCGATATTCTTTTTCAAACCATTTTTCAATTCATCGAATTCACCGAACCACTGTTTTTATGTGCTATTATCGATTGTCTTTCTGAAAATAAAAAGAATTTAAACATGTACCCCTGAGTTATCATTTTTCAAGCAGAAAAATGTAAACTCGTCGTAGAAAACCATAATCATTATTTGAAAATGTTTTCCTTTTATAAGGAGTTCATATTTCAAGTATTTTACTAACGCTTGAATTTTAATTTTTGATTTCCTCAGGATAACAGGTTTCCATCTGACAAAGCTCCTTGCTGAGAAAATGAGCTTTAAAAATTATGTAAAGCTTATTCCCTCAGGCTTTGTCAGATGGAACGTTGTTTTCTTGGGGAAACTAAAACATTTTTCTGCTTTCAAGCATTTTTATTTTTAAATAATTTATTTGGCTAATGAATTAATAAAGTAGGTCCAATGCGATTATATTGTCTATGGTGGCAAATGGCCTTGAACTTCCTCTATGTTATTGTCTTTGGTGGACCATTTTATTTTTGGTTAAGTTGGTGACAGTGATGACGAAATTTCTAGTATGGAGAAGGCCCGAAGATATCGATCTAGGGATTGGTTTATTTATGGTGAACAGAATATACATTCGAAACCGGTCGGATTTGCACATTTTATAAGTGGTTTATACAAAGTTGCATTGTTTCATTTTATTATAATGGATAACCACAAAGTAATAGCTACATTCAAAAATATAGAATATACAGTATTTTTCCCTTGTGATGACATACTTTGTTTATCACAAGGGAAAAGTATTCTCACTTCTGTTCATATGAACATATAAATTAGTAGCATTATTAATTTTACCTGCCATTAACAGTGTTATGGTCTGCCAAACAATGTTATAAGGTGTTCCTAACGTAAAGCTCCAAAATCATTCAAAGTCTGGAACATTTTCTGAAACAATATTTGTGAAACATTAACCACTCGGACCCATAAGCTTGTTTTAACGATTATATAACATTAACAGACATATGTATGACGTACGAGGCGTACGTATTACAATTATACTTATTAAAGTAAAATTGAAAGAATATTTTATTAATACAAATGTCATTTAACCTCAAATAGATTTACAGATAAATTAATCTGAATGTTAATGTCTCATGTAATTACCTGATTTCTGGATCAATTGCGGACACATTTGAAACATTTTTCCACCTCTGGAATTCCTGTAAACGATTTTTAAATGAAATATGCCCATGGCGATGTCAACAACACAAATTCAAATTCATGTTCGTTTGATAATCGCATGACGCAATTTGACGTTTAAAGTTAGACCTATCTATAATAAAATTCAGCTTTATCTATAAGAATTTGGTTCGCTCCGTCAGTTTCAAGGTTAAAGTCAAGATTTACGCCCCTGGTTTATATTGTGCAGTGAAGTTACAAAGGTGAATACCAACTTAAAAATATTTAAAAAAATTGTGCAATACTATTTTTTCATCGGGTTAATAAAATGTGAAACTTGTCAATATCGGTGCAAAAGTTTTTAAAAACCTATTCTATTATATTCAAATATCTTTTATCGTATTATTATTACGATTCTATATTATTATTCGTTTTAAATATTTTCGGGACTTGATTTCAAAGCAACAGCTGTTAGCTGTCAAAATAATACGTTGTCTTTTTCAAATTTCAATCTGACATTTCATAGATAATGTTGTTTACAATCTCAACATGACAGTTCTGTTATAATATGGTTTGTGAATTATTTTGTTTACTTTTCACCTTCATTCTAAATAATTATTCTTTGCTAAATAGAAAACGGTCTTCCATTCTATTTCATTAGCTACGAAATATTATGTGACAATTGTTACTATATCTCATCACAGCAACAAATTTACAAACATTTTTTTTAAATAGTCAACGCGAAGAGGATACATTCATTTATAAATAACGTAATGGTAAGCCCACACAGCGGCCAACGTTCCAACTTCAAACGTTTGGACGATCGTGTGGAGGGGTGTTCGTGCGTTGGAAGTTCGAGTTGGAAGGTTGGAGTTCGAGTTGGCCCGGGATCGCCCTCGAGGCGATCCCGACGGCCAACTCACACGAACCAGCCTGCCGCAGCTGTCCACACATCAGTCTGCGAACGGCAGGCGATCAAGACGCGCGGCCGCGTTCTATTAAAATGACAATATTATTACGGAGAGTAGTATAACAATTGTTTGAAAACATGTCGTGTACATAAGTATATAATTATACGTGCGGAATAATTATAGGCAATGGACAATGGACATAAAATACAGCGTAGCTACAGCTGTTCAATGTCCGCCATTTTGGGTTCGGAATTCGGGGTTGGAGGGTTGGCCGCAGCCACCACAAGATCGGCCAACCTTCCAACTCCAAACTAAGTTCGGAGTTGGAAGGTTGGCTTTGGTGTGGAAGTACCATAAGAATGCAGGAATTTTTAAACCGTCATAACATTATTCAAATAATTTTAAATCCAGGTTTGGCACAAATTAATACATTTTCTTCAATATCATTTAACAACAACATCAATTATGAACAATAACAAAGCTGTGTTATTTCTACATTAAGAGGATTATAACAACAATTTGGAAAATTGTTTTGGATGAAATTAACATCTGGTTTCTGTCAATCGTGACATTTTCATAAATTTGATAATTATTCCATTTTTTTTCAATTACGGGCATAATGTTTTAGTAATTTTGTGGACTTAGAGAATTCAAAAAAAAAATATTTTTATGGACGTCGATGTTGTTTAACCAGGGTTTTTGTTTTCCTGCCGTGCTTGAAGTACCGCGAGAAACATGTTTACACTAAGTTAACACAACATTATAAAGTTATGGGTGTACAATTGGAGACTGATACTTTCCCAAATTTTGTACACATATTCCGAAGATGAGAGTAGTGTATGCCGCTACCTATTCGTAACGCTTCGAATTCATCGATCGTTCATCTTAATTCCGGGATGCGGAGAAACTATGGACATGACAGAATCTGTTCATAGTAGGACCGTGGCCCGACGTTTCGGAATAAGTATGCTCCAGCATCAGAGTGAAGACGGAGGATCTATTGTCTGTGGATGTTTTCCCTGCAGAAGGTAGAAGGGCCGTTGTCATGCTGATCATTAATGGACATACCAAAGTAACAACGTGTAATGTCTCGAGTTTGTTCGGTTTTTTTTTTCGATTTAAAGTATTGTCAATCCTAACAACTCGCTCTTATCATATTACTCTATTGAAAAATCGAGTTATGTATGCATAGCACGTTACTACTAAAAGTGATAAAAAAATCACTTCACAATTCTCACATCAAGTCACAATATACAAAATCAATCCTTTTACATTATCTTATATTGAGCTCTTGGAAAGAGACAGATAATGTTTTTGAGCCCCATACATGCAAACACGCTTTTACCAAATACTTTAATAATAATCATAAAGTCAACAATTATTATCTAACTAATCATTCGTAACCAAGTTTCATAATATTCTAGATTCAAAACTTTGTTTGTTCGCATTAATTTACAATTGCTTCTCATCCGTAAGATTTTACAATAGTATGTCTAGTATAGTATAGTATGTCTCGTATAGTAAGTCTAGTATATTTTACAATAGTATATATTTTACAACAGTTTATTTACAAGTATATTAAATATGTTTACAATAATATTTTTACAAAAGAATGTTTATTTTATGATTAATTCATACTTTTATTTTTGTTCTCAAATTTAGAATACATTTATGATTTTGTAAAGGTACAATCTTGCTTTTTGGATTACTTGATTCTCTTTTGAGTTTTGTTTTTTAAAATTTTCTTTTTGCTATTGCAAATACCTACAGAATTGTTTTGGTGTTTTTCATGTTATGAAGATATTTACGTTGGACGCCAAAATGTTATGAAAATATTTGCGTTGGACGCCAAAATGTTATGAAAATATTTAGCTTTCACATTGGAAGCTAAAATGTTAGGAATATAATACATGGAGAGCATGAGACAAGTGTGATTATTACTAAAATGTATATCTCAGTGTGAACCTTAAGCAGGCGGCTGTATAATACTTGGTATGAGGATAGGTTATTTACATGAAATAGTATAGTGCTTTGACACAGTTAAATTAATTTATTAATTAAGTACAAATAATAGTCAGGGCTAGACTAAATTCTGAATGGGCATATTATGGAGCGTTAGTACCGTTTAATCTTGAAGAGTTTATGAATGGGTGAATGCCATATGTAGGCGATCCATGATGCTGCTTGCTGCCTTCGGAGATGGGCGGTTAGCTCCCTCCGCTGCTGACATGTGCTGAACGGCAGGCTGGAGCGACGATTAGGCCTCCAGTCCCGCGGTTTCCCAAAGACGTCCCGTCCAAGGGCGGTTGCCAGCCAGCCGACTATGTTGATGACGGCCAAAGTGGGCGATCTTCGGCCGCATCTCGGCGAGCACCTCTGGCTCCAGGTATAGTCGGAAGGTCTTGTGATGACTGCGTCTGCAGATGCTGGATGTGGTTTTAATCCAGCAGAAATAATGTGCTCCCATGGTACTCCGCTGCTGATCCAGGATTTTAAATGATTGTCCTGATGGTCTTCAATAATGGGTGCCGCTGGTGGGCGCGGATTTAACAATCTTCACATGTTGTTAAAATAATGGCGAACTATTACTATACATGGAGTTTAATACTAGAAACGATGGCAGGGCTGTCAATTAGGTTGTTCATAACTCTGTACAATACAATTAGGTCTGAAACATAGATAAGAGAAACAAAGGGAAATATGCTATAGGCAATTTGAACCATTTGGAACTGTATATCCTCGTGTCGCCGATATTTTTAACCAATACTATTGCATACCTTCGCTTACGCTAAAGTATCTGCCCCTTTTCGAACTCACACTTAAATTTTGTCGTTTTCGTTGGCACTAATACTTAGAAAAGATATCTATGTGTACACGTTTCGAATGCATTCGCTATTAGCAATACATACAAATGACGACGAGTAAAGCTTGCACGAATACAAATCGATAGAAATCGACATTTTAATTATAAAATTATTCCAGTTAAAATTTTGATGAAAAATTCATATTCTCGGATTAGATAAATTGGAATAAGAGTGATCTATTCACAAAACCGATAAATCGAAATAAGTGTGATCGTAACAAATCCATATCAATTGTTTCTAATTTATAATTATATAAATGAATTTGAACAGTTTTTGGTTTAGTTCAATAATTGTAATCACAATAACACTCACAATGTGTTTTTGTTGTTGTAAAAATCCATAAATAAGTAATTCTCATTTTTTAATAATGTTAATTTATTTTGAATTTGAGTACTTCACATCACAATCCCATCTACTCCCAACCATTTGTGTTACATAAAAAATAATGTAACAAGTGAACTATCTGTTTATGGGTACTTTTGGTGTGAAGTTTGTTAACATTCAACATCATTATATTGGTAGCATTGAAATGCTTACCTTTGCTCAGTTGGTGATACTGAGGATCTGCACAGAGGGGTTCACTAGGCAGGACTGGCCTGGAGCTCGTCATTCTTTGAGCAGCCACAGGTGACCTTGGCCACCGTCCCTGTGGCAGGTCGACGTAATCAAATAGTCGTAGTTCGCCATTATTTTAACAACATGTGAAGATTGATAAATCCGCGCCCACCAGCGGCATCCATTATTGAAGACCATCAGGACAATCATTAAAATCCTGGATCAGCAGCGGAGTACCATGGGAGCACATTATTTCTGCTGGATTAAAACCATATCCAGCATCTGCAGACGCAGTCACGACAAGACCTTCCGACTATACCTGGAGCCAGAGGTGCTCGCAGGGATGCGGCCGAAGATCGCCCACCTTGGCCGTCATCAACATAGTCGGCTGGCTGGCAACCGCCCTTGGACGGGACGTCGCTGGGAAACCGCGGGACTGGAGGCCTGTTCGTCGCTCCCGCCTGCCGTTCAGCACATGTCAGCAGCGGAGGGAACTAACCGCCCATCTCCGAAGGCAGCAAGCAGCAGCATGGATCGCCTACATATGACATTCACCCATTCATCAACTCCTCAAGATTAAACGGTACTAACGCTCCATAATATGCCCATTCAGAATTTAGTCTAGCCCTGATTATTATTTGTACTTAATTAATAAATTAATTTAACTGTGTCAAAGCACAATACTATTTCATTTAAATAACCTATCCTCTTACAAAGTATTACACAGCCGCCTGCTTAAGGTCCACGCCTGAGAAATTCTCCAGTAATAATTACACTTGTCTCATGCTGCTCTCCGTGTATTATATTCCTAACATTTTAGCTTCCAATGTGAAAGTTAAATATCTTCATAACATTTTGACGTCCTACGCAAATATTTTCATAACATCTGGAGCAAAGGGAGACTAGGGCATCCGCAATTGGGGTATGTTGTTAGGCTTCAGGTGGTGGGGAGGAAAAGAAACCAAGGAAAAGGAAGGTGGGGAAGTACCCGGTTATTCAGAGCTGGTCGCTAAACACGGCTAAAAAATTTAAAGCAACATTTCTATTCTGAATGGTGGTCATTAACCAGGGTTATACTGAAAGTATTTACAATTCTGTTTCACAAGTAATAATTTTACAATAATAAAGACAAGTATTTTGGGAAACGCTGGGTGCTCTACCCGTGTTAGGGCCTTTATTTTGCGATTTCATATTTTGTTTCATGACCCGTGTTTTACAGGCAGTTTTTTTTTTAAATAAGATGTAGACAGTTATTTTCCTCCTCTTTTAAATGTCAAGTGTGCTAGTTTTCACCAAACAATAAATTACAACAAAAAAACAACCCACCCGGGTATACTCTTCTTTAAATACGTGCACAACAATGTCAACAAATAAATAAAAATATATGCAAATACAGGGTGTCCCAAAAGAAAGTTGATATTTGTTGTGCTTTCTGTTTGAACGCAACTTTTCCGAGGTGCGCGGGGGGTATGTCAATCAGTAGTCTGGCTCTTGGGAATTTAGTCGCTATGGAGCATTTCTCGGGAGCGACCGCGCATTGTGTGTGCGTGAGTTTTACAAAAATGGTGATTCGGCGGCTGTAGCACGTAGAAGATTCTGCAATATTTGAGGTTTTCGTCAATTCAATGATGCACCAAGCATTCCTCTCATTCGAAAATGGGTCAAAAAGTTTGAAGGGATCGGTACAACGCTGGCAAAACCAAAATCCGGGCGACCAAGGTCGTCGAGAACGGTAGAAAACGTAGAGAGTGTTTATCAGTCTTTTCGTGACGACTCAAACTTTTCGATTCGCGCGCAAGTGCTTTAAATGAGCATAGATCATCGTTACATAGCATTTTGCACAAAGACCTAATGCTGCAAACTTACAAACTTACTGGCTACAACCAAAGAACATGGTTCCAGAAAGACGGAGCAACATTAAATACGTCCAATACGTCTCTGCCATGAGTTCGTGAAATTTTCCCTGGCAATTTGATCTCCAGGAGAGGTGACATAAATTGGCCTCCTCGTGGATCTGACCTAACCCCTATGGACTTTTTTCCTGTGGGGTTATCTCAAATCTAAAGTGTTCGCCAAAAATCCGACTTCCCTGATGCAATTAAAAGAAAATATCCATCACGAAATGGCAGCCATCACAAAGCCTACCTGGCGAGCCATCATAAGAAATTTTACTCTTCGATTAAATGAATGCCGCGAACGTGAGGGTTTACATTTGGACGATATTATTTTTCAGAAATAAATTCCCAAATTGTGTATTTTAGTATTTCATAAACATTTTTTCGATAGAACCCTTACTTTTTATATCGATCCACTAAATATTAACTTTCTTTTGGGACACCCTGTATATATGTGCGAGAGGTATTTCATTTAGAAAACAAACATTTAAAAAATATATATTATTGACCGGTAAAGTGGAGATATTTGTTTAATGTTTGTCGCTTCGATAATTTTGGTGTTACGTTTTTAACTAAGTAATGTAAACTGATATCAAGGTATTTTTCCAAAACGGCTTTGGTGAGTTGAACTAAATGATTATTCATTGGTGATTGGTCATATTGATGAAAATAAATATTTTCAAATACTTTGATTCCAACGAAATGTCTTAAGGCTTTGGTTACTAGTTCCTATTTAATATTATTTTTTGATTTGATTTTCAGTTTATTTTCATCTACAATGGCGTTCTTTATTATCACTTCCATTGTTTTGCAAATGTTTATAACATCAATGGAAGGGAAAAAAGGCCACCTTTATCTTTTAACTTTATAAATCCATGATGACTTGTAATTTCATTTGCAATCAATGCACCGACACAAGTATCACATTTTAATTTTCCACATAGAAAACGAACAACAAAGCCAGCTATATATGCTATCGCCTGAGAACTAAATTGTGAAGTATCTCGTACCAAAATATCAATTTCTTCATCAAACAATGCCTGTTCGTAGAGTAATTGTACTTCATCATCGAAGTTCTCTAAGAGATTTGTTCTGTCAGTGGAGATATTAATTTTATCAAAAGCAGACGAGCAACATAATAAAGATATCTCTTCCAATGACTTACAATTTCCTGTTTGGAAATCTCTAAGTTCTGACTTCACGAGAAGTTTTTTGTAAATTGCTTGGAATTGCCGAGGGGTCGGGTTTGTATTACACCCTCCGTGGGCACGTATATGGCCAAACATCAGTTCAATATGATCTTGGCTGAATTTATATGTTGGAAGATACTGCAACTTTTTCTCCTTTTCGATGAGTCTTAGATATAGCTCTTTCAGACTTTTAATGCAAATTAAGAAACCTAAAAACCCAGTCTTTCTACCAGAATGTATCACCTTAGAGCCTTCAAAAAGAGTTAGAGATTTAATATATAATTCTGCATTCCCCAAAAATTCAAAAACATCATAGACATCAGAATTCAATAGACCAGAAGATACAGACGAGGGGGTAAAACCAAACTATGAAGGGGGAAGAGGGGAAAGATGACTGTGATTCGTTATACAATCAATCTGACAGTAAATATGCATCTCGCATTACAATATCACCATTAAGTTCTTAAAAGCAAAATCTGCTTTGAATGAATAGACCTTTTTACATGGGAGCGCGAATTGCTAGCCACGATAATAACATATTTGCTAAGGCCAAATGCTCGCCGCAAAAAGACTCGCCCCAATACACATAGCAATATTTTGTTGCCGTGTTTAGTTAAAACACTATTACAAATGTTTCATAATTTACTTACCCCTGTAACCAGCGACGAAAACACTGGAGAACCGCCCACATTCGCTATGTCTATATAATATGTACCTATAATGTATAGCGCAAGCTGCCGTTTTTGGCGTGATATTTCGTAAAACGTATAGACGTTACTTTCGCGCTGGTCACTACAAGAATGATGACGTCACATATTTTAGATTCTCTCCCCTCCCCATGGAGCGAGCTGGCGCCAAGGCGGAGCTTATAGCCGGTTCCATGGGGAGGGGGAAATATTACGTTTTTATCACTTAGGGCAGGTCCAGATATATTCATATGTCCGTGAAAAACATTATGTTTATTAAACATATTTAGTGGCTTTTTGAAATGAAGGTGAATCATGTTGCGCGAATTAAGAATGTCGAATAGATTGTTGACAGTTCTTAAAAATTCAACGGTACCTTCAACGTCTTTAAAGTCACAATTATTTAAACCCTTACAAAATGTTAGAGCATCTGCAACACTGTTGCTAAACAATGGTCCGTTTTCGCACGATTTTGGCCGCTAGGTTCGCTATAGTCCTACCGGTCCAACTATTTTATTTAACTGTCAAATCCCATACATTTTTTAGGCCGTTTGGCGCAATTTAGTGTTTTTAAATATTATAATAATGCCGTCAACCTGTTGTAGTGTTCCAATGTGTAGAAATAGCGGTGGGCACGAGTTTCCCAAAGATTGAAAGACTTGAAAGCGAAATGGATTCATTCAATCGGCGTTCCAAATGGACACCGACTCCTGATTCTGTAGTCTGTCAAGCTCATTTCAGGGACACCGATTATGTATTCAATAATATTCCATAACAGTAAGTACATGACTCATTCAATTAATATCTTACTATAATTGAATCCCCAATATAATACAGATACTACTTGTATAGTATAATGAACACGTAAAGAAACATTTGACATAAAATGCACAAAATTTTATACTTACGTGACGCGAGCAGGCGGTATAAAGGGGCACAAACCATGTTACACAAACCTAGCGTAGCTGCTAAACTACTTGAAAACAGGGATTTTTTTTGCCGTGACGCGAGCAGGCGGTATAAAGGGGCACAAACCATGTTACACAAACCTAGCGTAGTCGCTAAACTACTCGAAAACAGGGATGTTTTTTTGCCGTGACGCGAGCAGGTGGTATAAAGGGGCACAAACCATGTTACACAAACCTAGCGTAGCCGCTAAACTACTCGAAAACAGGGATGTTTTTTTGCCGTGACGCGAGCAGGCGGTATAAAGGGGCACAAACCATGATACACAAACCTAGCGTAGCCGCTAAACTACTTGAAAACAGGGATGTTTTTTTGCCGTGACGCGAGCAGGCGGTATAAAGGGGCACAAACCATGTTACACAAACCTAGCGTAGCTGCTAAACTACTTGAAAACAGGGATTTTTTTTGCCGTGACGCGAGCAGGCGGTATAAAGGGGCACAAACCATGTTACACAAACCTAGCGTAGCCGCTAAACTACTCGAAAACAGGGATGTTTTTTTGCCGTGACGCGAGCAGGCGGTATAAAGGGGCACAAACCATGTTACACAAACCTAGCGTAGCCGCTAAACTACTCGAAAACAGGGATGTTTTTTTGCCGTGACGCGAGCAGGTGGTATAAAGGGGCACAAACCATGATACACAAACCTAGCGTAGCCGCTAAACTACTAGAAAACAGGGATGTTTTTTTGCCGTGACGCGAGCAGGCGGTATAAAGGGGCACAAACCATGTTACACAAACCTAGCGTAGCCGCTAAACTACTTGAAAACAGGGATGTTTTTTTGCCGTGACGCGAGCAGGCGGTATAAAGGGGCACAAACCATGTTACACAAACCTAGCGTAGCCGCTAAACTACTTGAAAACAGGGATTTTTTTTGCCGTGACGCGAGCAGGCGGTATAAAGGGGCACAAACCATGTTACACAAACCTAGCGTTAGGTTAGGTTAGGTTAGGTTAGGTTAGTTTAGGTTAGGTTAGGGACGCGAGCAGGCGGTATAAAGGGGCACAAACCATGTTACACAAACCTAACGTTAGGTTAGGTTAGGTTACGCATTTTTAAGACTACGAATTTTCATACTTTTGGTTTAAGAATACGCCGTTGAGATAGTCGTAATTCATCAGGTTAATGTGTTATGTGAAGAATTATCGTGTGGGAAATTATTGATATAGAGATAAATATTTTTGAGAGCTGGTAACACTGCCGGCACATGTTTTTGTATATTTCTTGTTTTTCTATGATCTTTGTACTGCGTGTGTCAAAATACTTCCGAAATGATTATTTTCATGTGTGTGTGTATAGAAAATTTTAACGTCGTTTAATTCAGTTAATATTGCTTGCCGCCGCCTAATTCTTTCAGATTCGGATTCCCCGGCCCATAGTTAGTATAAAAATAACTAGTTTGATTTTCTAGGAATCAAAATGCTTCCAAAATGGCTATTTTCCTGAATGTGTATAAAATTTTTTAAAGTCGTGTAATTCTGTTAATATTGCTTGCCGCCGCCTAATTCTTTCAGATTCGGATTCCCCGACCCCAAATTAGTATAAAAATAACTAGTTTTATTTTTTAGGAATTTCGGCCATAAACCGAACTTATTCCGACATTATTTGACAAACGTACTTAAATACAAGTGTAGTCAATCACAACTAACGTTAATAATTATGGTAGACATCATATCTTATTTCCTTTTTTTAAATTAAACATTTTCAATTATTGCGATCATTTTATTACACGGTTATCAAACTGTCTGGCACGAGATTTCTGGGCAGCTGATTCTTCATTGTTGACAATCTAATTTGTTTTGCATTTCTCGTCCCATGTCTGTATATCTCGTGATTGTAATTTAATTTTCAGTAGAAGTGTTTTAGGAAAAAAATCAAATTATTATTTCTTAAGTAGACCATTTTGTATTTTATATCACGCAAGTATGAAAGTTTGAGCCTAATTTTATTTTCATATGTACTGTACTGGCAAAAGCTACTGAAAGGTGTAGTTCCTTAGAAGTACATAATTTATAATTTAGAACAGACAGGAAAGGCGTCTGATACGTGAAAAAATATATATAAATTCTACAAAATCAAAACCACAAGATGATGCGGCGTTGCCTGTGAATCTAGAAGACGTGGCAGTGGAAGTCATATTGTCTTTTGATACTCCGTGTGATAGACCGACTCTAGATAAAGACGCACAGACATAATAAAAAGGAAAAGTTAACTGTTTATATTAAAATAAACTTTTGTTTCACCGCAGGGGAAGCTTATGGTGCAGACTACGCCAGTCGAAGAATACCATCATCACTGCCATGATTGCCTGGATGGAGATGGAGTCCCCCCTGATGCCCTTCTGAAAATGGGAGCCTGTCAAATATCCCCCATGAACGGATATTTGCATAGTTTTTTGGATTTATTATTATATACTATATTTTTCATTTATTTTCTGTTCCATTCTATGTATGAATGCATTGTTATTTTGTCAATGTTTGAACTATTTCAAAATATGGAATGTATTGCATTGCACAACATTCTGAAATAAACGATCATTATTATAACTATTATATCCAAACTATTTTCGTTATTTCTTTTTGAGGTGTTATGCCGTGTTGCGCTACCTCCTTCTTTAGCCAACGTTGAAGTCCCTCATCAGGGCAGATCCGGTAGATCTGCCCTGATGATGGACACTGCAATGCTGTCCGAAACGTTGGCTAAAAAAGGAGGTAGCGCAACACGGCATAACACCCCAAAAACAAATAACGAAAAGATCATTATTATATTTGTTTTATTAAAATAAAGAGTGAGTGTCGACAGCTACTGCCAAATTAAAACACTTTTGTACTTTCTTCCACTAATTTTATGTTTCATCCTATTATGGACATTTTCAGACTTAAAAAAGATTGTTGTTTATTGGTACTAAATAACACAAAATAATTTAACAAATATATAAATAAATAAAAAAAACTTTCTTTTATTTCTCGAGGTCAATACGAAAAGAACGAGATTACAGACATAATATAAATGTGTCGTAAAACATTTACAAACATTATACACATAGAAGAACATATCAGTACAACAAATAATTAACATTATACAAAAATTATTTATTGTTTTGGCATTTTTTTTTTTACATCATTATATTATATAGTTGTGGTAGCATCGGTCAACGCGTGAGCTACTTTGTGAACAGTCAACCTGTTAAAATAAAGAAAATAAGATTAGCAAATTAAATATGCAACTAGTGTAGAATAAATAAGTCAGTTTTTTCTCAATTTCAAGTCTCAGAGGGGTAATAAATAGCATTGCACACTATGTATTTGGACACATATTTATTTTGGGGTAACTAATCGAAAAAATCTCCCAACCCCCATACTATACAATATTAATTAACATTTATTTTTATAATTTACTTGATAAACCATTGATTTTTCATATGCTAATATTTTATTTGAAAACATTCAATATAAATATAATCTATTTCACAGATGAGGGATATCAAAATACAAAGGTGATAAGAGGTAATATAAGTAAACCTATTAAAACTCCTATTCAGCCGTGGTTTCGGGGAAATTTGGGTCCTTTTTGATGATGAAGATGGAGTCGTTCAGCCAGTAGTAGGACTGGTTGAAGTCCCCCTCGCAGAGGTAAGGCACGCGTGACCACTGCATGACCTGGAGCCCCACGGTGGTGGCGTAGTAGCTGATGAAGGATTCCACGTGCTCCTCGAATGTGTGGCCTCGGATGGGCAGACGCTCCTTCGCCATGTGGTCAGATTCGTGTGAAAATTATAATTTTTTTTTTTTTTTTTTTTTTTTTTTATTATTTCATACAATTTTTGAAAATACACTTTTATGTTTTTTTTCTTGATTACCATACTAGGCTAATGCCTGTGTTAAGGTAATCATACATGATATAAGTTATACAGTGTATGAACTAGAACAAAATATAGGTTTGAAATAGAAATTATAAGATATTAGAAACAAGAGAAAGAAAAAAGATAAAAATATTTAAGGTAAAATATAACAAGATATATGTATACGTATGCACATACAAATACATATGCACATACATACACAAATACATATAAATACATACAAACACACATATATACATATACACATATATATATATATATATATATATATATATATATATATATATATATATATATATATATATATATATATATATATATATATACATATATACATATATACATATATATATATAAATATATAAAGGATTATAAAAAAGAAAAATTTTTAAAGAAGTTAAAAATAAAATACTATATAAAATATATGTAAAAAATAAAATACTGAAATATAAACTTATAACTATATAAAATACTAAAATATAACTATATAAAATACTAAGAAGTAAGATTTAAATATGTTAATCTATAATTTTTTTTTTTTTTGAGAGCTAAAATTTTTACTGGAGGTTTGTCAATGTAGGTAATTAATCGTCTAGAAGAGTATATATTTAGGTTAGATTAGATTTCAGTGAAGTCAGGTTGGAAAAAGATGTGAAGTATGATATTTTATTTAGTTAATTTAATTATTTTCTTTTCTTTTAAAATGGTTAGGAAGTCATATATTCTTTAAAAAAATCTCGTCCCCTTTCGAATATCCAATTTTGAACACGAATAGTAAAAAGAGGTATGGTAATATTTGATTTTATATCGGTGCTCAATGCATTGTATATTTTGGGGGCAATGAACCAAAATTGTCGGTGAGCGAATGTGGTTCTAGTTTTTGGGACCACGCATCCCAGATTTGATGAAAAGCGGGTTTTGGCTTGATGTTGTGGAGCCACCAGTAGGTTATTTTTACGTATGTAGGATAGGCTTGTCTTAGTGAATAGTTGGCGAATATCTAAGACCTTAAATTTAGTAAATAGCACATTAGAGGGGTGGGTAGGTTGGCATTTAAATATGATTCTCAGTATTAGTTTTTGAACTGTAATTATTGGATTAATGACGGATTCTGTGCAACCACCCCATCCCAAAATACCGTATGTTGCAATGGATTGAAAAAGGGAAAAATATACGCTTCTAAGGGTTTTTAGGTCTAAGATGGATCTAAGAGAGCAGAATATATGGCAGAGTTTACGGAGTCTTTTTACTGTGCCACTTATGTGTGC
Organism: Limnephilus rhombicus; assembly: GCA_929108145.2. Lineage (NCBI taxonomy): Eukaryota > Metazoa > Arthropoda > Insecta > Trichoptera > Limnephilidae > Limnephilus > Limnephilus rhombicus. Next base: position 21,138,244 of record OV815289.1, on the reverse strand, counting down.
TTCCCAACGTAATTGGTCATCTATGATTATGCCCAGATATTTAACTTCCTTGGATGATTTAAGGGTAGGACACGTGCAATTTGTAATAGGTGGGGTTCCGGGTGGGTGTGGGTGCATGTTTAGTGAACACGAGTGAATTATTGGTTTAGGGCAGTTGTTGGGAAAATTATGTTTGCGTATGGAAAACGTCATATATTGTGTTTTGTCAATATTGAGTGTAAGGAGATTTGTGTCAAGCCAATGCCTCACTTTTATTAGGCCATTATTAGTTTTGTTTATAACTGCTTGCCATGTTTCATCTTCGAATATTAAGACTGTATCATCAGCAAATGATAATATCTTACCTCCAATATCCATGGTACATAGTGTGTTGATGTATAAAAGAAATAGGATTGGTCCTAGTACACTGCCTTGCGGTACACCGTAAGACATGGGTAATTTTTTGCTTTTATTTATTTTGTCAGAGTGGATAAGAGTTTGTTGAGTTCGGTTTGTTAGGTAGTTTTCGAACCATGTGTAGGGTATCCCAGTTATTCCGATCTGTTGAAGTTTTTTAAGCAGTAAGGGATGAGAGACCGTATCAAATGCTTTTGAGAGATCGAGGAAAACAGCAAGCGGTTTTCGACCAAGGTCGAGATTAAAGGAAACTATTTTTGTGAGGGCGGCTATTGCATCTGAGGTACTCCTACCTTTGCGGATACCATATTGGTTGTCCGATAATATTTTGTTATCTTCAAGGAACTTGTAGAGTCTATTCTTCACCGCTTTTTCTATGATTTTAGATATTGTGCTAAGTAAAGATATCGGTCGATAGTTATTTACAGACAGTTTGTCTCCTGATTTGAATATTGGGATTATTGTGGCCTGTTTTAAGGAGTTAGGAAATACACCAGTTTTAAAGCTTAGATTGATTATATGTTTCAGAGGTGAGGCTATATATTTTTGGATATGTTTGATGATTTTTGTTGAAATGTGATCTATACCTACAGAGTTACTGTTTTTAAGGGATGAGATTAGTTCTAAAATTTCTGCGTCAGTAGTGGGAGTGAAGTGGAAAGGGTTATAGCTAAGATTAGTGAGGGGTATATTGTTTGCAAGATCTTTGTCTGAGACGTTGTGTCTGTCTAAAATATTTTTTGCTAAGTTAGATCCAATATTGGAGAAAAATTGATTGAAATGGTCGGAAATTTTTTCGGGGTCGGAATTGACATGTAATATTTGTTCTTCGATGTTAATCTTAACAATGGGTGTATTGGTTTTATTAATATTGGCTATATCTTTAACGATATTCCAAATTTTTTTATTATCACCGGAAGCTTCACTGATTTCTTTATGGTAGTAATCTCTTTTAACACTGTCAATTATTTTTTTGCAGTTATTTCTATAACGTTTGTAGAATAAGAGAGATGCATAATCGTGGGGATTCTTTCTACAGAAGTTATGAATCTTATCGCGCTTTCTGATACAGTAGAGAATTCCTGCAGTGATCCATGGTTTGAGTTTTGTGTCAGATCGTTTTTTTTTTAATTGAATAATACAAGGAATCCGAGAGAAGACGACCAGTGAATACCCTAGGCATAGTTGGGAGAAATTAAAGATTGTGCTTTAAGCTTGAGTGTTAAGCGATTAGATTTTTGCCTCTAGCTTTATGCTTTGAGATTTAAGCTTTGCTTTTACCTATGTCAAAAATAATGAAAAATTAATAGTAACAAAACGGCAGCTTTTGAGTCTGGAGGAAATTGGTAACTGTCTGGTTATTCAGATCTAGGCAATACGCGTAGCAGATAATGTTAATAAATTGATGAGATCCCTTTGGTATCGGTTCACCAGCAAGAAATTCGCCGGACAAGAGCGGAACATCCATCCACAGTAGATGACAGCAGCATTCGACTTGTTCTCATGCAATATTTCCCTACATACTAGGAATATTTCCCTCTCCTCCCTTATTTAATAGTTGTCTTTTCAAGATCTTTATTAAAATTCCATTCTTTTAAGGCCCTTCCTTAAACAGCCGGTGAAAAACCACCATTTAGAAGCGATACATTGCTTGAAATGGCAATAGTTGTGTTAGGTGACCAGGTGTGAATAGCCAGGCATTTCCCAGCCTTCAAATTTCTCATATTCTTTCCTCCCCCATTCAGTTCAGCCTCACAACATACCCTGATTGGGGGTGCCATAGTACCACTCACTTAAAATTAATCACATTTAAAATACCGGTTAAATCCCTGGTTATAGTATTAGAGGTATAATAAAATCCATATCTTACATTCAACGTATGGTTTGAAGGGCAGAACCAGCGCTACGATAAGGAGTCCATCGTCGTTGAGAGCCTGCTTAGCATTGAGGCCGTTGAACAGCATGGTCTGTGGCTCAGAGCAGCATCTTACTTTTTGTGCATTTTACTTACAAATCGAGCAAACTAGGTTTGGCTAAACTTGTCGGAAAACAAATTGCAAATAGCTATCGAAATGACAGATCAATCATTGAAAGACGTCAGTTAGTCAGTCCATAGATTTGGTCCACAGATTAGATGACAGGAGGACCGCTAAACACCGTGCTGCCATCTCGTGGATATTTTGGAATTACTCAGAAAACGGCCCATTGAGAAGCCAACTTAACTTTCATTTTTTGATTTTGAAAAAAAATGTGACCATGTCTAACTTTGTTAGCCAAATGAAGGTGTTCCTTTTCTTGTAGCTTATTTAAATTTTGTAAATACGAACACTTAATAGACCTGTTGTGACCATCTTTAAATACTCCAATTGCTTCAAACGCATTTCGAACTAATTTTAACATGTGACATGCATCAAAAAAAACATAAACAGGTTGTTTTGAAACAGGGTGATTAAAGCAAGTTGTCATTTTACTAGTGTCTAATAAACACCCTAGCTGTTTTGCCATTGTAACATTGGCTGGGCATCCATCAAAAGTCAATGATACTATTTCGACCCCCGTTGTGTGAACTAGTACTGTATAAAAATATAACTAGCCGTTGGAAACAATAGTTATATTGTTTCAACGTCCAACGCTGTTGAAAATAATTAGCGCCAACAGTTGAAATATAATACCTACATGCGAATATTATTCAACGCAGTCAACGATTCAACTGCCTAATAAATAAAAAGGGTTAAGAGTTTGCACTTCGTGAACAACATTACTCGATATTTCAAATGGCCTTTTGGTAATGTGCGTACCTACTGCACTTTTTTTTTCCCATCCAATACGGCCGATACACAGCGCCAGGGGACATTGAAATCTCAAGCTTCGCCATGATGCTGTACCGTGCGTTGATCCTCCGAGAAAAGTCCCATTTGCCTTACAAAACAGTCTTCGTGAAGAATTAGATCGCATGGACAAGATGAAGGTCATTGAAAAGGTTACTAAACCTACTTCTTGGGTAAATTCTGTCGTCATAACTGTCAAAGAGTCAGGTAAATTGAGAATTTGTCTTGATCCTAGAAAATTAAATAACTGCATAATGAGATAATATTTTCCTTTAAAAAATATTGATGAAATTAGGTCAAAACTTATAGGTGCTGCATATTTTTCACATTTAGATGCTTATTCTGGATTCTGGTCACTAAAATTAGATGAAGAAAGTAGTGATTTATGCACTTTTCAAACTCCATTTGGAAGGTACAGGTATTTAAGATTACCATTTGGAATAAATGCAGCAACGGAAATTTTTTATAGGATTATGGTAGATTTGTTTGGAGATCTGGAAGGTATTTTGATTTTTGTCGATGATTTTCTGATTTATGGAGAAACTGAAGAAATTCAAGATTGAAACTGAAGATTAAGAAAAGTCTTGGAAAGGGCTAGAGAAGTCAATTTAAAATTAAATAAGTCAAAATGTAAATTTTTAGTAAAGGAAGTGTGTTTCCTAGGTTATATTTTTAGCAAGGAAGGTGTAAAAGTCGACAAAGAGAAAGTCAAAGCTGTATTAGAATTACCGTCTCCAAAAAATGTCAAAGATTTACAAATATTTTTGGGAATGGTAAATTATTTAGGTCCGTTTATTGAAAACTTGTCTGATAAATCACAAATTTTGAGAAATTTATTAAAAAATAATGTAGTATGGTCATGGGACCAGAATTGTGAAAAATCTTTTAAAATTTTGAAGGAAGCTATTTCAAATGCAACAGTTTTTATTCATTATGATCCAAAAATACCATTAACCTTGTCAGTCGATGCTTCAAAATCAGCTGTAGGTGCAGTCATTATGCAAAATAACCGCCCAATTGCATATAGTTCAAAAACAATGACACAGTCGCAGGAAAATTATGCTCAAATTGAAAAAGAATTATTTGCCATACAGTTTGGTTGTAATAAGTTTCATCAGTATGTGTATGGTAACAAAGTGACAGTACAGACTGATCATAAACCTCTTGTCTATTTATTTAAAAAACCTTTACATGATGTACCAGCTAGATTGCAACGTATGATGTTAGCTCTTCAATCTTACGATTTAAATGTGGTACATGTCCCAGGTAAAGAAATATATATATCGGATACTTTATCCAGAGCTGCTTTGAAAGATCATTATATACCTACCCGATTATGAGTCTGATCTACATTGTCATGTAAATTCAATCTATATGAACTTAGCTATTAGTGAAGAATATCGTAAAAAAATGAGTAATGCTACTGCTTTGGATGAAACTATGCAAATATTAAAAAAATATTATTTCGAAGGTTGGCCAAATAGTAAAGATAAAGTCCATTGCACTTTAAAATGTTATTATAATATTCAAGACGAGATTCATGTTATTAATGAGTTAATATTTAAGGGTAATAAATTATTAGTACCTCAGTCTATGAGAAAAGAAATGTTGAATAAAATTCATGAAGGACATCAAGGAATAAACAAATGTCTAAGATTAGCAAGAGATTCTTTATTTTGGCCTAGTATTTCTGTAGATATAAAAAATTTAATTGAGCAATGTCAAATATGCAATAAATTTAAAGTTTCGAATCAGAAGGAGCCACTGATAACTTATGAAATGAATAAGTTTCCATGGCAACAAGTAGGTATTGATTTAATGTATTTTGATAATCAAACATACCTTATTGTAACAGATTATTATTCAAAGTATATAGAAACTGCTTTTCTCAATAATAATTCCACTGAAAAAAAATGTAATAATTCACTTAAAGTCTGTTTTTGCACGTCATGGAATACCAATGTCTTTAGTATCTGATGGAGGTCCTCCTTTTCAATTGATTGAATTTAAATCATTTTTATACGATTGGGACATAGAACATGTAGTTACTAGTCCATATCATTCACAGTCTAATGGTCAGGCAGAGAGTTCTGTTAAAATTATAAAAAACATTCTTAAAAAATCTAAAAAAAAAATACAGATCCTTATATAGCTTTATTACATTATAGAAACACACCCAAAGCTAATTTGCCGTCACCTGCTCAATTATTAATGTCCAGAACTTTGAGAATGAATATTCCCTTAGCTAAAATTAAATTAAAACCAAAGGTTGTAAGATTTTCTGATTACAGAAAGTGTATTGAAAAAAATAATGCAAAAAATTCCAAATATTATAATGTGAATGCAAAACCCATGTCTATATTACAAACAGGAGATAATGTATACTTTAAGAAAAATCCCAAAAGTACTTGGTTACTAGCTATGGTCAAAGAAAAATTAAAATGTAATAGGTCCTATATTATTCAAGATTATTATGGTAACACGTACAGACGAAATAGAATTCACTTAAAACTGAGATATAATGCAAACGTTAATAATGATCATCTGTCCATACAATCTAATCCGGCACTTGAAGAGGCAAAAGCTGGAGATGAGAGACAGGTGGGAGAAAATAACATTAATAACCAGATATGCAAGAGTTGTCAAACCACCGGATAGGTATAATGTGTAATGTTAATTTAATTAAAATTTTATTGCATTGTATAAATAAAGGGGATGTCACATCACTATTGTTGTATGTTGCACATCACTAGTGATGAACTACTTCTTATAATTATTGTCATCTGTGGTCTATTGGGAACTAAGGTCAATGGTGTAAACACCTCTTCAATAAAAAGTCTTTTATAAAGTAATAACAGTGTTTTTCATAGTAAACATATAACTTAACACGGAGAAACCTACTCGAAAAAACCTAATGACGTCATGCGGAACGCAGCGCTTGCATACATTTGTTTGTGCCGGCGCACACGTTCGGATTTTATTTTTTTAGTTTCTATTCAGTATCGCACCCGCACCGCGTGCATCGGACGTATTCTTTGTATTTGTTACGCATAGAATCATCGTCGTGCGTTCACCACGCTATCACTATCTGTACTGACGTACATTCCGAATGAAGAAAAACGAACGTTTGCGATAGTCTCACGGAATTCCAAATCGAAATTCCGCATTAGGAAATCGAATAAGGAAAACGTGTGTATGCGCCCAGCCTTAGTCAGCCGAGGAATCGAATACACGACGCCCGGGTGGAACCCAACCGCGATGCCCACTCAACCACTGACCGCTCGAATATATGTTGTTCTTTTACTTATAGATGGATCACCCTTGTATTTTTTTTAACAATTTGTTTGAAATAATGGAAATATTTTCAAGTGTAATTTACAGAACTTCATTTAAATAAAATAATTATACAACTTAAAAAAAAGATGAGGCAGAGTAAATTCTCCCACAACTCCAATAATATTTTACAGTGTCTAGTTTGTGTGGGGACCTAATTAAGTTTGTTGAAACTTCATTTAATTTTTTATTGAATTTATATTATTTGTTGATAAAGACATTGTGAAGTTTAAGATATACAATCGTGGATTCGGGATTTCCGCAACCCACGAAAATAATCGTATCACTCGTAAGGACTTTTGGCGAAAAAAGCATGAAAACATGGTAAAAAAAAACTTGCATTTGGCAACACTGGCCATAAGACACCGACCAGTGATGCCAACTTAGCAACTTTATAGCTAGATCTAGCTATTATTTGAAGTCAGACAGCTACATTTTATTGAAACTTGTAGCTAAACTTTTTAGCTACTTTTTATAGCAACTTTTCGTCATTGTTTGACATTTCGATTTCGTCATGAGATGTGAGGCTATCGAGCAAAGATAATATAAAACGCTATGTCCTACAGTAAAAAGTAAAAACCAAACGCGACTCGATGGTCATAGACGCTATAGTATAAGTGGCGTTGGCCGGAAAATCCCCGTTTCCTGCTGCACTAGCTCTCCCTTTTTGGAGTACACTGCAACAAACTTTGATATTTCTATGACATATTTGTTCACAACTAGCGACACCACCACCGGAACAGATAACTTTGTCGCACTGTAATATTGTTCTGTGCGCTAGCTAGCTACGACAGACATAATACAACCAAAATAGTACGCACTACTCTTATTCTACCTTGTGTTGTTTTGTTTTATCCATATAAAACCTGGAAATAAAAACGATTGTCAGAATTTGTCATTTTATTGTAACTTATCTACCTACTGTAACGTTTAGCTACTTCTAGCAACTTTTTGGGGTAAAAAAAACTGGCAATCTAGCAACATTTGGAAGATGTATATAGCATAGCACTGTTGGCGTAGCACTGTTGGCGACACAGAATGGTGCTGCCACTGCAAGAAAAATGAAGGAGGTACTGGAATAAATGTTTTGTTGTTTATTTTTGCGAAGTTTTATCGTTAATTTGCAGTGTGCGCCTCAATTTATTTACCTCCCCGCCTCATTTTTTCAACATCCGCCCCGTTTTTGTCTGGTTTGGAGGAAGCGGTTGCTTTCGTTGTATTTTTTTATTGAAATGAGGAATTTAAAGTAATTTTTGGAGGATATTACAGTCTCACTTACTCCAGACGGTTGAGAGCAGTTGAGACTCTTATGCAGTGTTCACAAAAAGTTAACTCCCCCCCCTCCCCTCAACTCCTCCCTACTCATCCCCTTCCGCGTCCACCTGTGTGGTGTTTTTTTTTTATTAAAAACATTAATATTTTCCTATTATTCAAAAGAAAAATTTCAAATTATTTTTTTTAAAGCATTGTAGATAATTTACTTACGTAACGTTCTTTTCAAATTTCTCAATAAAAAGCTTACGAAACATATGGTTTGGGATTTTTAAACTTCAATACGTGGTTCTTTTACCCTTTAAGGTGATCCACTAGTTCTGGAGAAACTTGACATCGGAATCCACGCCTCTTTTTGGGAGGGATTTTAAAATACTTGAGAAGACGGTTGGAGAAGGTATTTGAGAGTTGTTTTTCATATGCTGATTTCGCAAAGGCCTGGAAAAAACATTAACTAATTTTTTACACATTGTTTATTGTAATAACAAGGAAATTTAAAATTGATTGCACGGAACCTAGCGACATGAAGTCCAGAGACGTCCACACACCCCCGTGTCGTTGTAACTTATACAAAATATACATGTACCTAGTCTTTATGCGGACGACGTAAGGTTTAATTCTCAAATCCAAATTCGTTTAAGGCCCCCATTTTAATTCATGCCGAAAACAACAGCGTGAAATTGCATTGTTTTGTTTTATTTTGTAAAATCAGGCACAAATATTAAAATGTTTTCAGATTATTTTGTAAAGAACTGAATTTGCCACATTATATAATAAAACTTTATCCGAAAATAGATTCACTAGAAAAAGATTTTGGCACTTGTAAATATTTTTGTAGGCCTGATTCTTTATTTTTTCCAGACTTACGAAAGAACTTGCAGCACTTAATTGAAGCATCTGTAATATTTCTAAGCGATCAAATTTTCAAACCAAAATCATGTGATTTTGTATGATATTGCATTATTTTGCATGGCTTCATCTTAAAAATATGTTTTATTTTGATATATGGCATCACCGCGGCCAATAGCCAACATCAGGGAGGGGAAAATTTCTGACAGTTCCCTGAATTCTGCCCTTTATGAACTTGGAAAAATTATACATGAATTACTCTTTTTTTATTAAAAAGCAGAGAAAATTAATTTATTTCAATGACAGTCGAAACAATTATAAATGTGCTGTGGATTATATAAAATTCGTTTCTTAAGTGATTATTTTTTTAACATTTTATAATGTTTATAACAGATTTGTCATTTTGTCTCCAGACGTTTGACATAATGTCAATGTTTAGCAGAAAATTATCTTTATGAATAGTGGTTGAATTGAAGAGGTAAATCTTATTATATTTTTATTAATTAGCACACGTGTTTAATTGTAATACATATTACGAAATGATAATAAAAATGTTCGTCATATGACTTACCTAGTTGGTTGAATTTTGTGATGGAACTTGTGAATAACTTAATAATTGTGTATTTGGGCAAAAGTAGCTTTAACCGTTGATATTTTAAAAAGTGGCAATCTAATTAAACTTTATAATAATGCTTTTTTTTATAAACGACACACCAAAACATCTCAGATAATGAAATTTACACAGTTTGGCCTGCATGTTTATCTAAAGGCCGGTCTCCTGCGATGAAACATGTTGCAAAAAACATTGTGGTCCCTATCTAACCATTGTGTAAATGGTCGCGGGAGACCGGCTGATGTGAAAACAGCGCAAGAGTCTCAACTTTTGTTCCTTTTTGGAAATTTTCATTTTGGTAGGCGTTCGGATAACTTGGTCACCCTAAGTGATTCGCTACGTTTGGTGTCCTAGCAGGGATGCCCGGGATCATGGTCTAGGTCTTGGCAACAGATGCATCTTCCCACCTAATGCATGGCGAGCCGGATTGAGAGAGAAACAGCTTGAGTGAGATATTTTACCTCCAGCAGGACTCTTTCGACCCGTCGCCTTACGCCGCAGTGGGAGGGATGAATTCATACGTCCGTCACTCCTAGACAAATTGACCCCACATTCATATCCACTCATACCTTTTTTCTTCCCAGAACTTCATCTTATTAATTTACTTAAAAATACCCTCCCCGCGGCATCCCCAAAGATGACATAGGCCCTGAGGTATTATTTTTTCTCAGAGCCTGCTGTATGGAGTTTTTTTTTACATTAGCTCCACACAGGAGGTTGCGTGGTGGGTCTTTTTAGGGGAAGGCAGGAGAGGAAGTTCTGGGAATGAAAAACGTATGAGGGGTGGTTAGGAATCTGGGGTCAGTGTGTCCAGGAGTGACGGACAAATGAATCCATCCTTTCCACTGCAATGGAAGGCAATTTTCCGAGAGAGTCCTTCTGGAGAGGTCAAAAGATCTCCCTCAACCAGTCTCTCCCGATTCGGTCTACCACGCTGTTGGTGGGCAGACATATCCGCTGCCAAGATCCGAACAAACCTGATGACCCCATGAACACGGGCACTCCTGCTAAGGCACCAGTAGCGAACCACTTGGAGTGATCTACGGCAGAAGTATTGGTTGTACAATAAATAGTTCCCGGGGCAGAGGGTACGGATATCGAAGCTAATGGAAAACATTAATGTAAATGTAAATCAATGTAATGTGACTGTTACCTTTTTATTTTTCTGAAATTTGTTTCCGTTTCACGTTTCTTTTAGATTTAATAGTATTATCTGCTTCTTCAATGATATATTACATTGTTGGGTACATAACATTGAAAAGTTATTATAGCGAGAGTTATTCTAATAAAAATTGAATATTCATTCAGACTTGTAGAAAGGGGTAAATAGGTCCCGTGTAAACAAAATCAGATTTAAATTAAAACAAATCGTAAAATAAAACAATTAAATACCAACGTGTTTCAAAACCAAACGTTTGATTATTTTAATTAACTAAGTAGCATTTTGCAAAGTTATTTGTTTAAATTTAATTAAAATGAAGCCACAAAGTGAATTTGTAAATATTGAAGAAAAAAAAATAGTCAAAGATAATATTGTTAATTCTAATTTGAAATATGAGATTAACGAAAATGACTTTAAAAAAATTAGAAGTGTGTTGTAGTTCACACGTGGTAGAAGTGAAAGCTTCAAAAATCTAAAGTAGACAAGAGTGGGGATAGGCTACGAAGCATTGCACAAAGGTGAGACGACAGATTATGCTATCTCATTCTCTCGCAGGCTAAATCCTATAGATGTATATGTTTGCCTCCTTTTAGTGTTGCTTTTTTGTTTCATCGAGTTTCAAATCACAGCAGTACTAAAGAAGTTTTCACTTCAATAAGAGGTCTCAATGGCTGAGTTGGTTAAGGCTCTTGTCCCGGTAAGACGAGAGATCCTGGGTTCGAGTCTCAGTTAGCGAAGTGAAAAACTTCTTGAGCACCGTTGTGATTTGAAACTCAATTTAACGAAAAAGCAACACTAAAAAGAGACAAACATATACATCTATAGGATAACGGCATAGTCCAGCGGTAAGGCTCTTGACTAGCATTCCGAAGGTCGCGGGATCGAATCCCGGTGTGGCAAATATATCGCCCTGGTGTAAGACCACCATTCAGAATTGAAACGTTGCTTGAAATGGCATTAGCCATGTTTGGTGACCAGATCTGAATAGCCAGGTACTTCCCCACCTTCCTCTTCCCTATCTCTTTCCCCTCCCCGCTACCTTGAGCTTCACGACATACCCCAACTGGGGATGCCATAGTCTCACTGGCTCCAGACAGGAGCAGCTGAGACTCTTGTGCGGTATCACTATAAAAAAAAAAAAAAGGATTTTGCCTATGTGATAGAAGAATGAGATAGAATAATCGGTCTCCTCTTTGTGAGGTGCTTCGTAGCCCCCCCCCATCTTGTCTATTTTAGTTTTCTGATGGTTTCACTTCTACCGCATGTGAATTGCACACTCTGTATTTTATTTTTTCAAAATTCAGGCATATTTTGTCAGTAGGTAAAAATATTTCCACATTGCAATAAAATCCAAATAAATAGAATATTTGTGAATGTATCTGAAAACTGAAAACTGCTTTTGAAAAATGATAAAATACGCTTTTAAAATTTATTATTAGAAATAAACATGTAATTTTTTAAGTATAAAAATTTTGAATGCAAACCTTAAATAGTTTAAAAAATGGCTCACCTCACTTTTTTTCTAATTAAAATTATTGGTAACGAAAAAAATAAAAATACTCACATTTTTTATTAGACAAATGAATAAGGAACGAGTAAAAAATATTATCGCTTTAAAAAAATACTTTCATATAGACCAATAAACGCAGATTCTGAATGTATAAGTTTTATTTAATAATATTAAACGCAGAGTTTTTAAAAAATTATTAAAAAGTCCATTTTTAATCGGGTCATAAAAACACGCCGTCAAGTTGGCATTATTGAAATTTTAGTGGTGATGTCACTGTTCGACATGTCGTAACGTCACCGTAAAGTCATTATATGTGAATGTATGATATGATACAAGCCATCGTATTACTTTATTAGTTTATTTACATACTGTTTATAGGGATTTAGTTGTTGTGTTTATAGAAACATTTTTTAGGCCTAAGTAATGTTTAAAAAATAAAGGTATCTCTTATTAGTTTATCTCTATTATTGAAAATATTAAAAAACTACTTCACAATAAAATAGTAATGCTATATCTAGGGAGAATACTTCGAACAACGGAATTCAAAATGGCGGCAGTGGATCAGCTGATTTCCCGATCCTATAGTAATTTTTCAGGAGTGATGACGTCACACGATTCACCACACTTCTCTTTCCGATACTGTTTAGTTAATATTTCTCACTACGATAGAAAGGAAAAGACATGAGATGAGATCTATGTGAGCTGATACAAATATGGTCTCCTGTGATTAAACCGGTTAAAATATTTATATTTTATTTGATCGATTTCAGGATTTAAAATAACATGGATCCCAACTGGAATGCGGAGAATTCAGATACCTCTAACCAGGATGAAATTCCGCTGCAGAGGATAGCTTACGACGCAAACGGCCAAGCCGGCATGCCTGGTGATGGCAAAAAGGACTTTATTTGGATCCCCGTCATAAAGCAGGAATATCTTGATGTACCCAATCCGTTGATGGAAGATATTAAAGAGGAAGGTTGGTATATCAAACAGTATTAATGGGCTAAGATCTGCGTGGTTGAATTTCAGAACCCATTGCACCATGTAAAGATCTGTGCACGTGGATTTTCAGACAAAGCTACCATTGAAGTTTGATTTCTAATTCAAGAATTCGTCACAAGATGACGCAACTTTCGTCGGCAAGACGCAAAGGGAAGTTCCCTTCCTAGGTATAAGTGTTCTACGAATTTATGAACCTGGAGTATCTCCCGGATTTCGGAAGATTGACGGTAATTCTCAGTTGTATCAAGCGGCTGTTTATTACATATGTCATCATCGTCCGTCCCGGTTACTTTTTCGCGGTGACTTGCCATCACTGGTTGACACGTTGATACTGTTGACAGTGGATACGAGGAACGGGCTAATTTTGGAATTGGATTGGAATCCTATTGGAATTACAAAATCATCACCAACACTAACTTGGCGAAGCCGAACCAAAAGCCGCCCGCAGGGCCTAGCAGTGTAGCCAACCCGAATTTTGAAAAAACCGAAGGTCGAACTAGAAAATTACATAGAAACTGTATAATTTGGATTATGAAAAGTTCGTAGATCTACGTACTTTTTTTTGAGTGAAATGAAGAAGTTAGGATAGCTGAAACAGAATAAAACGAGTATTTTGTTATACAATTTATTTAAAGAGATACCCCTGATACTGCAAACTTTCATAGGCTGCGGTAACCGTTTACCATGCTTGTTTGCCACATTTGTCGTTGGGTTTTTAGAAAATACCCACATGAGGTAAAAATTGCGGGGCGCAAATGACACCGTTCTATTTATATAAGAACATTAACTTTAAATTCAATAAATTTAAATGATTTACCTCTTCAAGGCATATAAGAATCTAGTAAATAAAAAATTGCCACATTTGTGGTAAAAAAAAAAAAAAATACTCTATTTTCAGAATCTCCAGGCAAATTAAATTTGTGCATATGTTGATTAAAATATTTAATATGTTCCTGCGAAGGCTCGCTGCTTGTTTTCAAGCCACTTTTCGTTAAAAGTAAGCCTGTTAGCGTGTCAGTAGAGAGTCTGTTTCGGTTGTTAGTTTTCATCAAATTTATCGCGGAAAACAGACGCTCGACATTTGCACTGCTATGTGGCAATGTTTAAGTTTTATGGAAACTGGGCCAATGAGGGAAACATTTGAGACGAATCGCCTTTTCGTATTTTTGAAACATGACGACAAAACCCATAAGCGCCTCCCACATGCACACTTCGGAGCAACCGAGTCCCGCGACACTTCAGGCCGCCGTGCAGAAAAGTCTCACAGTGAATTGTGCTGTAAACCTATCGGTCTTTACTTCTCTGCGTGGTGGCCTGAAGTGGCGCGGGACTCGGTCGCTCCGAAGTGTGCGTGTGGAAGATGCTATGGATTTGCTGATCCTGTTGAAATAGAAGAATTGTATTTCCGTCTGCGCAACTTCTTATGTGGCGCGGACTCTAGTATGAAACGGAACGTTTGTTGGAGTCCGCGTCTGGTAAAGTTACGGAAAATATACTGCTTCAGCCTAATCAGTTATGTTATTTTGCAAATTTGTACAATTTGAAAGAAAATACGTAGATCTGGGCCTAAGTTCGTAGATGTGCAGGAAAGACCTAAAATACGTAGATCTACGCAAAAAGACGTAGAGTTAGCAACGCTGGGGCCTAGCAATAAAAACCTGCGTAGCGGGTTTTTAACTGCTAGTTTCTTATTGTTATGTCTTTACCGTTTACACTGAGGTTTTACTTTGATGGCGCAATATTATTAAAAATATATATTTTTTTAAATATTTTCTTCCGCACAGGAGTGTGTCAATTTTGGGTATGCTGTGTGGAGGATATTTTTAAGAAAGGAAATATTTATATGCAGAGTGTAACAGGATGCACCTGAAGTATTTTAACCAGGAATTCCTGAGCATATTTGGAGTAAAAAATGTACATGTCATTTTGTTATCCGTCGACATTTTTTAAAAATGAAAGTATTTTTTGATCACACATCGCACCTGACTAGTTAGGAGAGTGGCGCGTTTATAGCCTAGCGGTCATTTGATAAGTGTTGCATCTCGTTCTAACAGCTTGTTAATACACGAAACAGCGCCGTATCGCTCAAATCCATAGTGACGGGATATATCTAACGATGGGAACAGTGGCGAAGTGTGATTGAAACAAAAAATGTCATTGGACAGCAAAATGACATGTACATTTTTACTCCAAATATGCTCAGGAATCACTGGATGAAATCCCCGGGTACCTCCTCATCGCCTTAGTTCGTATTTGTCCAACAGACCTTAGAAAAATTTACAAGAGGAGAAAGTTTTCCTTCATTATTTCAATGAAACATTATGATAGGTGTTTTATAAAGCTATTTCCTTAACCCCTCCGAATTTTCGAGAATATTAGCTTTTGGTGTCTTAAACGAAATGACATTTTACGAAAACTTTTAGTTATAACCGCTTCACAATTAAAGCTCTATAAATGAAACATTTCTGAATGTAGCCGAATAGTAAAAACTGTTTTAAACAGGTTACAAAATAAGCTTTCGAATTATTATATTACAAATAGATATTAACATTTGTAAATATTAAAATTTAGAATGCAAACATTAAAAAAATGTGAAAATGACTCACATGATGTTTTTATGTGAAAACGGTACTAAAATCACAGATTATGTACACAACAATACTTATTCTATTGTATAAATGTGTAATAAACACTTTTGTCACCTCACTTTTTTATCATTTCATATAAAAATATTTAATAGAAATTAACAATGTCGGGCGCCCGTAGGAAATTTGGCGGGATAAATTATGTGTCAGACTGCGCGTCTGACAGAATGTTCTTTTTATGTATTTCTATGGACAACTTGAATAGAGATGTGCAGCATGATTCACTATCGACCTTTCACTTTTTATTTTACGGATGTAACTAAAACAATAACGGAGTTATAACGGTTTCTATGGAGATACACGCGCTGACGTGTAAACACGCTTATTGTACTTGACTGCTGTCGTATTTTTAACGCATATATCTGCTTACGTTGCGGAGGGGTTAAAGGTAAAGGTATCGTTAATATAAATAATTCTTTATATTTTATTTTAAATTTTGAAGTGGATATTGAAGAAAAACTAAAATGGTCTGTTGGACAAATAAGAACTGAGGCGACGTCCTGTTACACCCTGTATAGAGTTATAATTGTATTTGAATATCTTTGATTAATATATGTATACGCTTTATATAGTATATAATCCTACTAATATTATTAAGGCGAAAGTTTGTATGGATGTATGTATGTTTGTTGTTGTGTGTTTGTTATGTTTATTATGGATTTACTCTTTCACGCAAAAACTACTGAATGAATTTTAATGAAACTTTACAATAGTATAGCTCATATATCAGAATAACGTATAGGCTATAGCTTAGAGCTCTGGCATTATGAAATTTGTATTAAAAAAATTGCAATAGATGGCATGATTTGAAAGATATCTTTAATTTTTATTCGATTCAAATTATTAGGGGAGTACGTCAAATAAATGCGGGAGGGGCGGGTGGAGGGGGAGGGATGGGGTGGAGGGGGGGGGAGGTGGAGTGGAGGAGTGGGAACCCCCTAATACCATGCGAGCGAAGCCGTGGGAAAAAAGCTAGTGTTATATAAAGAGACGGAAAAAAGTATAAGTAATGGATAGGAATCTGGGGGTCAATATGTTCAGGAGTGACGGGTGTATGAATCCATCCCTCCCACTGCAATGTTCCGAGAGAGTCCTGCTGGAGAGGTCAAAAGGTTTTACTCAACCAGCCTCTCCTGATCCGGCTCTCCACACAGTGGATGGACAAACGCATCAGTTACTAAGACCTAGACAACCCGGGCACCCCTGTTAAGTCACCAAACGTAGCCAACCGCATAGGGTGACCGATGGCAGGGGTGTTGGTTATCCAATAAAAGGTTACTGGGGCGACGGTACCATACCCACTTCCCAAATTAAACACAATGTAACCTACAAGAAGGTAATTTTACATTAATTGACGGCCTCCGGTGTCGAGGGGTGAGGCTCCAATCAAGTGTGAGAGTCCTTTGTAAAATTAATTGAGAGTCTGCATTTGCAGTGTAAAATGTTTCGCTTACGAGGCTTCTTTCGGATTTAGTTTATTGTAATGGCTAATTAAGAAAGTACGATTGGAAAACACTATAAACATTTTTGAAAACCTTTTATGCTAACGATTCTGATATTTTTTGTATGCCTCTACTGAAGTATAAAGCTGTACTAATTAAACAATTTAGCAGTACGTTTTTTAACAAGGTCACTGTATACAGGTATTTTCTGTTTGTTTCTTCTTCACTGCTTCAATAACTTTGTAATAATCTTATACATTAATGTTCACTTTTGGAAAAGCTCGCTTTTGATTTTTGATGCTAAGAACGACCGCTCCCCCGTTTAGTTTCGACCACCTCAAGGGTCACTTTCGCTTGAGGTGAAATTTTTCCCGCACGCGAAAAACGACCGTACCGCCCTTTGCTTTTCACCCACCTCAAGGTTCACATTCGCCTGAGGAAAAGATTCAGTGCGCACGTCTCAGTACTTTGAATTTTGTAAGTTTGTTTTTGTCGACAAAATTTATTTTTGCTAGCGATTTAATCGCAATAAAACTGATGCGAATCGGCGGCGGAAACTAGAACCTCTATCAATTCGGCTCGGTTATATTTCCCGCCGATAGGTTCGCGTTTAAAAACGAAACATGTCTTTTTGCCCGTCAGTTTCAATGCAAATGAAAATGCTAGGAACGTTGAGTCAGGTCAAGAATCTTAGACGTCAAATTTTTAGCCTAACAAAACAGAGTTTTCGGTAGTGGTTTTACGGTATGCGGCATAGCGGCCCGGAAACCGATCTCGGCTTGGATGTTTTTCAAAAATCTAATACAGTAGAGAATTCCGCAACTTTTAATACCAAAATAACATGCCCATCCCATATAAAAAAGTTCAGGAGATGCTGACAAAACTCGACATTTTCCGAAAAAAATCACCAAAACACGTGCTGAGAGATTCCATAGGAAATGTTTATTTTGCTGGTCAGTTCAAATTAAAACGTTATTCATTCGAGGTAGGTACCTAATTATTTCGGTAGTATTGCAAATATGATGAAAAAAGCAAAGATTGCCGGAATATAAGGAAATGCCCAGGTACCTACCCGAATACGTAGATACACAATTAATTAGGTTTTAATGCAATACTATAAGGTAAGGTTGTTTCGATGATACTGAATAATTAAACTTTTTTTTTTTAAAGTTAATTTTCACGTTCTGTGTTGGTTCTATTCAAGTTTTGTTTTTTTTTTGTTATCATTAAAGGCCAGTTGCATCACAAAACTGAAATAATTACAGAACTGAAAATTGACGAGAAAAATTTTAAGAATTCTTAATTTTTTCCTTAAACAACCCAGCCTTATTATTTTTAAATGTTATTCTATTTGGATATTGTGAAATAACAAAAAAAAAATATATTACGCTGTTCTAGGTAGGTACTTACTTGCAGGGGCTTTTTTTCTTTAAAAATCAAAACATGATATTGAATAAAATTATTTGTGCTGAAAAAAAGTTTTTATAAAATTATTTTATGCTCAACAACATAATGGCGTCGTTTTGGTGAAATATCTCAACAAATTATCTACTTAGTACTTACAATACAACTACAATAGTGAGCTCTGGCATCATGAATTTATGCATTGCTAAACCGTTCATCCGATTGCGAGGAAACTTAGGGGACTTGATGCGCGCATCCCTTCGATTATTTCTGTATAAAATGGTGAGCTCTGGCTTCATGAAATTATGCCTTGCTAAACCGTTTATCCGATTGCGATGAAACTTTGGGGATTTGATGTATGCATGCCCGCGATGGTTTTTGTATACAATAGTGAGCTCTGCCATCATGAAATTATGCATTGCTAAACTGTTCATCCGATTGCGATGAAACTTTGGGGATTAGATGTGCGTATGCCGGCGATGGTTTCTATGTAAAATAGTGAGCTATGGCGTCATGAAATTATGCATTGCTAAACCGTTCATCCGATTGCGACAAAACTTTGGGGGAGAAGCCGACTACCTGTTTCCTTTGTATGCGCTCGCTTCATCCGCATTCAGACATCGTTTTTTTCTTCATATATTTAATTTAACTCACACTCCTCCTCGCTTCATCCACGTTCACACCCAAATCGCATAGTGTTTTAACCCATTAGTTGCCTCTGCAATGGGCAAAACCTAGTATGTATTATTTTTCTTTTGGTAGTTTGTGTTATTTTTCTTTTAGTTTATTTACAAGTAATCTTATAATTTTACATTTCTTTCTTTTTTCTATATTGAAAAAAAAACATGTACGTAAAGGACACTTGTGCATAGTTAATAATAAGTAAATGATTAAATTGTGCATACTTTATAAATAATTAAATATTTTTGTCTGAGCTTTAGTAAATAAGATAAAGTTTTTTGGCGATGATTTGTTGATTTGTGTCCCAAATTGGTCATTTCTAAATTAAATTTACGCCTATCAAAATGTTTCTGTCATTTGACTGTCCTAGAACGGGAGACCTTCCTAGTTGGACAGTCAAAGCTTCTTTGTACTGATGTATTCTTTATAACAAAAACAAACAATAAATAAAATAAATAAATCAATCCGAAGGTCGCTGTTTCAAATCCTGGCAAGCACAAGTAAACTTTAAGTCGGGTAATTGAGCGGCGGTTTTCTGAGAGAGTACAGAGTGGAAGATACTCTTAGTATCGCCCCGGTGTAAGATCACCATTCAGAATTGAAACGTTGCTTGAAATGGCTTTAGCCATGTTGGTGACCCGATCTGAATAGCCAGGCACTTCCCCACATTCCTAAGCTGTTTTTCTAATAAAAATTTTATTGTTTTTATTTCAGTTGATTCTGAGGAAAGTGAACAGGATTTGGATAACTTGAACGATCCCTCGTTTTCAGAGGACGATATCGCTTTAAACGAGCTCTTCAAAAAGAAGGTCTTCATTTGCTCGGAATGCGGCGAGACTTTCAGCAAAGCGCTTCATTTAAAAAGGCACGGCGACATCCACAAAACGAAAGAAACCAAAAAAATGAAGGAAAAGCGACGACGAAAAAAAGAAAAAAGAGAAGAAATTTTAAAACGAAAACACATCTTGAACAGGATGAAACTATTGAAAAAGGAAAAAATCATCAATTGCAACGTTTGTAACAAAACTTTTAGCCACCACAAACTGTTGAAAAAACATTACTACACGCATCAAATCGACGATTCAACCAGATTCATCTGCGAAGATTGCGGTAAGAGATTCCGTCGTCAAGACACTTTGACGAAACACCGCGAACTCCACAACACGGATCAAACCTATGGTTGCATCGTCTGCACGGAGATTTTCAAACGGAAAGGCAAACGCAGCGAACACATGCGCGCAGAACACACCGATGCCACTCTAACATGTAGAGAATGCGGGAAAGTATACAACGGATTAATACCATTGAAGAAACACTTTGTCTTGCATACTAATGTAACACCGCACGCTTGCGACATATGCGAGCGCACGTTCAAACGCGCCGATTACTTAAAAGAGCATAAACTAACGCACGAACCCGATCGATCGTATACGTGCGAAGCTTGCGGTAAAAAATTCAAAAGCCGAAGCAATCTCCGTTCTCATAAACAATCGCATATTGAAGAACGTCCGTTTGCTTGCGATCTGTGCGCGAGCGTGTTTAGAAGATCGCAAGCGCTACGAATACACATGCAATTACACAAAGGCTGTTCTCAATACACGTGTTTGCATTGTGGCAAGGCTTTTGCCGAAGATATCATATTAAAACGACATCTTTTACTGCATAATAGTTCCGTTACACCTTGTTTGATGTGCGATAATGTGTTCGCGGATGAAACGAAACTAAGAGAACATATGCCGGCACATATTGTCGTGAAACCGTTTCCGTGCAATCTTTGCGAAAAGTCTTTCACGTCGAAAACTACACTAAGTCGACATACTCTGGTTCACACGGATTCTAAAAAGTATCCGTGTCATTTGTGTGAGGCCGCATTTAGGCGGAAAGAGCATTGGCAGTCGCACGTACGAAGGCATATGAACGACAGGCCTTATTCTTGCGACGAGTGCGGAAAAGGGTTTACGATGGACTATTTACTGAGAAAACATAAAAAGATTCATACGAGAATAGCGTTGGAGAATGAATTACTGGCGAAAAGTAAAGAAAATGAAGTTATCGGTGGTTTAACCATAGAAAAAGTTCCCGAGGAAGTAGTTTGATTGGTTATATTGCTTTATTGGTGAAAGCCCAACCAGCCATGCGATTGTGTATCTTTACGGAATACGGAATCCTTTCCATACATCCCCTGTCAGACTTCTGTTGTCTGTGGCTTGCAATTGCTTTTTCTACTGGCTGATTTGTCAGCCATCGCCGACTTTAACTAGTAAATGCGTAAGTATACATGTGCGTTTAAAGTTGTAAACCATGGATTTGACATTTGCGAAGTCGGCAACAGCGCTGACAGCTTACCAGGATTGCCAATTTGTGGGGAATTTCCCAAAGTGCGGGAATTTGTTATTTTTTTCTCCACAATTTGGGGAATTTGGAAATTTTTCTGCGGGTATTTTATAACATAAGCATTGGCGACCCTGCAGCTTACACATCGTAGAAAAAGCAATTGCAAACCATAGACAATCACACAAATCTGACAGGAGATTACGTACGTAATCGATTCCGTATCCACAAATGATACAGAATCGCTCTTCTGAGGGTTGATTCCGGTTGTACTTGGATAAGGAATTGTTATGAATCTTAAAATTATCGACTTTTTCGCTGTCATCAGAGAGATGTCGAATCGCAGTTAATGAAAATGTCTTTACTTTCGGTCTCCGTATCTACTTAGAGATAAAGAATTATCTTTAACCTTAAAATTATCGACTTTTTCGCTGCCATCAGAGAGATCTTGAATCGCAGTTAATGAAAATGTCTTTACTTTCGGTATCCATATCTACTTAGAGATAAAGAATTGTCTTTAACCTCAAAATTATCGACTTTTTCGCTGCCATCAGAGAGATCTTGAATCGCAGTTAATGAAAATGTCTTTACTTTCGGTATCCATATCTACTTAGAGATAAAGAATTGTCTTTAACCTCAAAATTATCGACTTTTTCGCTGTCATCAGAGAGATCTTGAATCGCAGTTAATGAAAATGTCTTTACTTTCGGTCTCCGTATCTACTTAGAGATAAAGAATTGTCTTTAACTTCAAAATTATCGACTTTTTCGCTGTCATCATAGAGATCTTGAATCGCAGTTAATGAAAATGTCTTTACTTTCGGTATCCATATCTACTTAGAGATAAAGAATTGTCTTTAACCTCAAAATTATCGACTTTTTCACTGTCATCAGAGAGATCTTGAATCGCAGTTAATGAAAATGTCTTTACTTTTGGTATCCATATCTACTTAGAGATAAAGAATTGTCTTTAACCTCAAAATTATTGACTTTTTTGCTGTCATCAGAGATAACTAAAATCGCAATTAACGAAAATGTCATTAATTTCGGCGATTCCATAACTACTTACGGATAAGAAATTGTCCTTACTCTTTAAATTAACAACTTTTCCCTGTACTTAGATATAACTGGAATCAAATCTAACGGAAATGTCTTTAATTTCTACGATTCCGTATCTACTACCTTAACCTTAAAATTATCGACTTGTTCGTTGTCATCAGGGATAACTAGAATCGCAGTTAACCAAAAAGTCATTAATTTTAAGGTTAGGTCAATTCCACATCCTTGCAGAACTGGAAACGCTTCTCTGTGTAGTAAGGTACTTATGAATGTATTATTATTTATGGTACTTAGATACTCTTAGTATCGCCTTGGTGAGATGAGTCATTCAATTTCTATATCCGCTATATCAACTTTCACTGATTCGGAGAAAACCGCAAAAAACTGTCACATCTCTAGCGTAAATAAAAAATTGCATTTAATTTTTTAATATAATGAATTGGAGTAATATACATTCGAAAAGTGTTCATTTTTCAATGTGTGTAGAAATATTCAAGTAATTTGGATAAATAAAATGGATATAGCGGATTTTGTTACTCACTTCGTAATTTATATGGAATGTAGAGGCTTTTGAAACTCAATTGACCTGAGGGGCGTGTTTCTACATCCGCCATCTTGGCAAAATAACTGCTTGTGATTGGTTGGATTCCAATATAGCTGGTTTTGATAATAACTTCTTGATGATATAGCGGGTTTAGTTTCTCACTCGCAGTTTGAACATGGTTTTTGGTCCATGATAAAGGAGGTTTTGAAACTCAATTTTAGATTAGTCTTTTTCCTCACAAAAATGAGAACAAGATAGAGCGATATAGCGGGTATGGAAATTATAGGACTCATATAATTTATGCGATTTCGTATCTACTACCTTAACCTTAAAATTATCAACTTGTTCGCTGTCATCAGAGATAACTGGAATCGCAATCAACCAAAAAGTCGTTAATTTTAAGGTTAGGTCAATTCCACATCCTTGCAGAACTGGAATCGCTTCTCTGTTCTGTATAGCAAGGTACTTATGAATGTATTATTACATATTTATGGTACTTAGATACTCTCAGTATCGACCTGGTGAGATATTACCCATCCAAAATCGAAATATTTCTTGAAATGGTTTCAGTCATGTTTTGACTTGAGGGGTGATTGTGTGTCTTTTGCATCAGCGTAAATTAAATGTTAAATTGACCGTATATGACACATTTTGACATAAGTGGTTTTTCATATCGAGCTAAGGAGCTAAATACTGCGCTTGCATTAAGACACCAACTCTTAAAAGTACTTACTCTAACATCAGATATGACGGCGCGTTTGGCACGCAATCCTTAATATTTGCAAATTGAATTTTATCGCATACAAAATAATACGACACACAGATAGTCATTTATGAACACCTATTAGGTTGTAAGTGGTCTTAATTAATATATATTATCAAAGAAAGTGTACTACAATGTGCGTCCCGCTAATACTCAGAAACGAGTCCCGGTACGATCAAGGGAGTTATATGGTGTGGTAGCCCTCTATCCCCCATCCATGAAGAATGTTCCCGTTTTTACCTGAAGGGCGTGCTTTTGAAGATATGAGGGCTGGAAGTTTCACCCTCTAGAAATTTCTAGAGCAGTCAAGAACATTCAACAGTATTCGAGAGCGTTCCACAACATCCCGGAACATTCTGGAATGTTGTGTAATGTTCGGGAATGTAGGGAACATTCTGGAACACTCTGGAATGTTGTCCCGAGTGAAGCTGGGTACCCCAGCTAATAACTGATAAATAGTAATTTATGTATTTACATAGATAACTAATCCATTTAACACTTGACAGGCATAGACAAGCCATTGAAAGCCATAGAAATTTGACACTCGATAAGGCATGGCGGACGCCTTCCGATATATGACAAATTTTGCCTTGTCTGGTAACGCTGTCTTTATGCAAAAGATAACAGAATCACCCTTCAGATCTTAATAGCATACTTCAATTTGGCGCGTGACTCTAAGTTTTTAGATAATTAAGTTTTTTTTTTTTTGAACAGTTAGGTAAACATTCTTGGGTCACGAATAACCTGACAATATTTGAAAATCTCCTACTACCACCACAGTAAATGGAAAATATTATTTCAACATTTTAATTTACGCATTTGAATTTGTTTCGGCTGGTTTGCAGCTTCAATTCCCGGATCACCTCGGAAATACACACATTTAGTGTGTATTTCAAAAAATGTATTTCAAACTTATTTCAAAAAAATGTATTTCAAAAAATGTATTTCAAAACTTCAGAGACACCCGGGTTCTCACAGTACTATACAATGCTTTGGTTAGGAGTAGGCTTGAGAGTGGGTCGGTGATTTGGAGTCCACACCAAGTAAAGTATTCCCTCATGTTGGAGAGAGTTCAGAAGAAATTTCTGAGATTTCTTTACCTGAGGAAATATGGCTACTATCCGTGGCTCTACCCTACCCACTTTCTCTTGGGCATGCTCGGTGTGAACCTTCTACGGGTCAGAAGGGATGTGCCATGCTAATTGTAACACATTTCTTCAGACTGATTCGTGGAAGGTTCGAAAACTCGGCTATCATGGAGAGCATTAGTTTCTATGTTCCCGATGGTTATCTCCGTCATCGACAGCATAGACTGTTTTATCTCCCGGCTTGCAGAACTAACTTGCCAATGGTTATGCCAGTCGGGAGAGCAATCTCGCTGTTGAACAGAATTAATTCGGATATCGACATATTTAGCCTCAGTGAAGCTGCCTTTAAAAGGCAAGCTCAATTATTACTTATATAGTTTTTTTTCTTTTTGCCTACCATTTATATATTTAATTTAATGTTTAAGGTAATACTGTTAATTTTTTTTTTTAAAAACGCATTAAAATTTTAAATTTTGTAATGTTTTTAAAGAATAAATAAATTGAATTGAATTTAGTGGTAAAGTGGTCTGAGGCTGGGTTCTCCATCATTGCACAAGCAATATGCGCCCACTATTATGATGGTTGCAGGAGGAAATCAAATATTGTCGGTAATTCATAATCGGGGAATGTTTGTGTTTTTCTTTATTTAAAAATATATATTTACAGTTATATAATACAAACAACCCGTAAAAACCAAAGATTTTGACTATAATACATCTAATTTCACAATATTTGGTTTGACTAAGGATTGAACTTAACTCCCCGGAGAGCCGAGTCAACAACTGAGCCAAATCCCAATTGGGGAGGACCGACATATATGTTGAACAGCTGTTAAAATGTTATCCGATTTCGGAAAAATGCATATAACCTCTTTGCGAGTGTGGACGAAACGGTTCGTTCAAACGAAAAAGTCCCACAGGAGTATGAATGCACCAGGGCTTCTTCAGCTAAAATACAAACTAATTATTTTTCTTAGGCTAGCTTTGCACTCGTAAGTTTTGCCGACTCCAGATACTAATGTCTACAGCCTGTATGTTGGACGAATATGTATACTTCAGAGTGTTGACTAATATCTACAGAGCGTAGGTTGAACTAATATCTACAGAGCATAGGTTGGACTAATCAGCTAAATGTGTCCAATAGTCCGATATTAGGGATTTTTACAAGCATACTAACATAAATTAAGCTTTTTAAACTGCATACGCTATATTGCGTTATTCCAATATGCTATATATAATTGCAAATCCAACCTCAACACTTTGGTTCTCATAGATATTAGTCAGCGGTTTGAGCTGTAGATATTCGTACGCACTTTGGTTCTCATAGATATTAGTTCGATTTTTTCAGTTTTTGGAACTCCTGTAGATATTAGTAGACGCCTCCATTTTGCCCCGTAAATCCCTCATGTAAGCAATTTATGGCTAAATTACCAATGTAAATGACACCAAAGGTCACTTAATGTAATTTATAGCAAGTTACAGAATTTGTTCTTTCGGAAGTTTTGATTTGGCAGGTCTAATCGCGTCCAGTGCATGTCTAAGCGCATACATCCAGCCGTCAACTATTAAAAGACAGTTGTTTTCGTAGAATTTTTTTTTCTGTATAATTTGCTCCTAAGAATTGAAGAGTTCCGTTACTTTGGCATGGATCCCATAAACAGAACCTAACCAAACTCTCATAAACTACACTTCAAGTACATCCTTTTCAATAAAAATAGAATCATCGAAATCGGTTGGCATGATATTGAGTTATTCGTCCATTTGTCGCGCACATACTTAATGCAAATTTAAGACTTATATGGTTTTCTCATGGATGCCATTGTCAGAACTGGACCAAATTGAAATGGGATCACACAGGAAGCACTAGCTTTTAAATAATCATCAATATCTGTTCACCCAGTCGAAAGTTCTGAGGTAACAAACATTAAAAAAAAAAATACAGTCGAATTGAGAACCTCCTCCTTTTGAAGTTGTTTAAAAAGTAGTATTTATTTACACTTTTAAGTTTTCTGGGTAAATATTCGGAACAAACGTCAACGGTTATGTAACGGGATTGTGTATGTTATCTTTGCTTTAAAAAACAGCCTACGTTTTTGAATGGTTTGTCTGGCAAAGCAAGGTTTGTGTAGCGGGCTTGTGTATATTATCTTAATTTTAAAAGTTTTATAAAAAAAAAAGTGCGTATTAACCGTTGATGTTTGTTCCGAACTGCAAACAGAGTGATTTGACAGTGTGAAAGCAAATTTTCAATTTACGTAAATAAAATAAAAAACGTAACATTTTCAACCTCCCCCAATGCAAATAGTTGTCTTTTATGGTAATTAAGAAGAATCTAAAAGTTTTATCGAAAAAAAGTGCGTTGACGTTTGTTCCGAACAATTACCGTTTTCTGAAAATGAGCATCCTTCTATTCAATTATTAGTCGAATCCTTTCTAATCTCAATGTTTCTGTTTTTAACATTACGTGTTTGAATTCGAAGCCGGATGCTATCAAGTAGGGAGCTGTCCGAGCTGTCATTCGGATAAAATTAAAGAACTCCTTTCATTTTCACATTTGACGGCACAAAAGCGCGTGGATAATTGAGCCCTTGCCCGGAAGAATGTTGTAACCAACAATATTCTAGTTTCGAGATAAATTGAAAAAACGAAACCAGTTATGTTTCGTAACATTTTATATTTAAAATACATAAAACATACAATTATTAAGAGTTTTAATTGAAAATTCGTCTAGAAAATCAATTAAATTAGAGTTTATTACTAGAATTTAGGCTGAATTTGTGGAATAATGTATATGACCACTTTCACATACAACGTTATTCCACAAAACAGTTTTTTTTTACTCTTCGTACCTTACAGAAAGCAACATGCTCTTCTAACATAAATGTACAAATGTCATATATGTTTTTGAGCTTAAAAAGCCAAAAAACGATACGAATAAATGAAATCATTAACGTTCTAGATATTGTCTTGAGATCAACATACAACATTTTTCCACAAAACTGTTTCAACGCTAAAAATCAGGTTTAATAATATTTTTTCTGGACAAATTCTACTTTCTGCATTCTTCAGCTTCTTGACTTTGAAAACTTTCTAGTTGAAGCCATAAGACGTTCGTTTTCTCCATTTATTCCCATAAATTAAACCATGCGCGGCGTGATTTTGATGAATGGCGTTATACAACATTCTTCCACAAAACAAACTTTAAAAGGTTGTCACAGGCCTAAAAAAAATTTCATTATCATAATTCCTACCTTAAAAGATGCGTATTAATATGCCCAACATTATTGCATCAATAACTCAACATTGTAGTTTTGTTGAATACAACATTATTCCGGGCAAGGACTCAATTGTTTAATTAAACCAAATTCTATTTCAACACTTTATTTGGGCCTTTTCGTCTTTATTGACAAAATCGCGTAAATTTGGCAGTAGCAGATCGTTGTTGATAGGAAACCATCTTACCGCAAATAAATTTACAGATGTAAACGGTCGCATGAACATTTACACATGTTGAACTTCCGAACAGCTTCCGTGAGCATTAATTACCACAAGTCGGATGCATATTTGGTAAACGCTCCTGAGAGTAACTTGTCATAAACTTTACTTACGAGTGAAAAGCTAGCCTTAGGCTGGGGTTAGAATCGTGATTAAAATTTACGGATTACATAAGATTTTAACAAGTCACTCACAGGAGCGTTTACATATGCATCCGACTTGTGGTAATTAATGATCATGGAAGTTGTTCGGAAGTTCAACTTGTGTAAATGCTCAAGCGACCGTTTACATCTGTAAATTTATTTGCGGTAAGATGGCTTCCTGTCAACAACGACCTGCTACTGTCAAATTTACTCAATTTTGTCAATAAAGACGAAAAAGCCCAAATAAAGTGTTGAAATAGATTTTGGTTATAATTAAACAATTCTCCACGCGCTCGTATTATCCGAATGCAGCTACCTGACATCTGCTGACAGCAACCGACTTCCAATTCAAAATTTCAAATAAGTAAATGTTAAAAACAAAAACATTAAGATTGGAAAGGATTGGACCGATAATTGAATAGAAGGATGCTCATTTTCCAGAAAACTTAAATAAGTGGAAATAAACACTAGTTTTGTAGGAAAAAACCTATGAAAACAATTTTCTTTTACATTTCGCAACGGTGCGCGGCGCATTTCGGAACTATTTCTTGCGGTAAGTCTCTTAGCTTATCAAACTGATTTTATAAGCCGTAAGAAGGCTGGAAATTCTCGCGGGCGCGATTAGACCTGTCGAAAAACTTCCAAAAGAATTGGATTTTTTTTAACATTAATTACACACCTATATCATCTTCGAGGATGCTATTTGGAGGGTCTTTAAATGAAGAACAACGTCAGATGTGCGATTTACTAGTTTTGCAGTAGAGCTGTTAATAGTGACGTTTCTGCATTTTTACTGTTTTTGAGATCAAAAAATATAGTGTTACCAGCTGGTTCCCGGCATGCGTTGCGATGCCATATTCAAAGAAAACAAATTAATTCTTCCTGCATGTCTTTTCCCGCGTGTCCCCGTTTCCCTCCCGCATCTCCTACCCTCCCGCGTTCCCCTTTCCATCTTGCCCGCCCACCCTCTCCCGCTCCCCCGACACGCAAACCCCCCTCCCGCGTTCCATATATTCAGTCCCAGTACGTTCAGTTTTCAAACAGCTCGCATGATACCTACTACAATTTTTTTATTTAAATTTTCGTTTTTCGTATATAAATACAATTCATTTTTGTATATTATAAGAACAATCAATCAAATTTGGTACCTATTTAAAATATCTATAATTTTTAAAATCCATAGACAATTCTTTTAATAACTACAAAAAAAAACAGCTGCCTGCTAAATTCAATTTCGTCAAACGTGCGAAGTTAAAATAGTCGTTAAGTTTTCTGAAATTATTTAATCTTCTGCGCAATTTTCTTAATTTTTCTTTTCGTAAGAACCTTCTACAAAGTATTAGAAAATTTAAAAAAAAAGATGTATGAAATAGGTAAAGCCATTCTGAAGTTATGGCGTGACTAAGGGAAACAGGGATTTATTTTTTATATATATAGATATGCGTTGCAATGCCATTCAAAGAAATAAATTGTTTCTCCCCGCATGTCCTTTCCCATGTGTCCCCGTTCCCCTCCCGCGTCCCCTTCCCCTCTCACATTCCCCTTCCACCTTCCCCGCATTCTCCCTCCCAGTCACCCCTCTGGTGGACTCCAAATCCTTCGTTACTCTCCCCTCGTGCCTTCTCTCTCCCTGCCCCTATTATAAATTAAATACAAATACACATGCCTGTTGTATGCTGATGATGCGGTGCTGATTTATAACAGTATGGAAAATCTACAGTCTCTCGTGTCTAGGATGAACAGTGTGCATTATAGTTGTGAATGATGAATACTTGGAGCAGGTGGATGAGTTTGTGTACTTGGGAAGTATGTTTACGAGAGATGGGAGGGCTGACAGAGATATCGAAAGAAGGGTAAATGCAGGCAACTCTATTAATGGAGGACTGAATGCCATTGGCGCCAACAAAAAACTGTCCAAAGAAGCAAAGTTAGCCGTCCATAATGGGGTGCTGGTACCTACCCTGATGTATGGCAGTGAGGCATGGAACTGGCAGAGGAAGGATGAAAGTGGACTGAATGCTGTAGAAATGAGATCCCTGAGGCGTATGTGTGGTAAAACCACGTACGATCGTGTGAGAAATGTGGAGATCCGCGAAGAATGCAAGGCTGATGTAAGCATAATAAGCAAGATTAAGAAAGGGACGCTCAGATGGTTTGGGCATGTAGAGCGAATGAACGAGGAAAGGAGTGTAAGGAGAATATATGACGCAAATGTGAATGGAAGAAGTCGGGGACGCCCGAGGAAGACATGGCACGACCAAGTGATTCAGATACTTGAGTCGGGCCATGTCAAGAGTCGGAATAATAGAAGAGCATGTATGAGACGATGTATGAATGTGAACAAGGCAAGGAGTGCGTGCCAAGATCGAGTTGTTTGGTGGTCCGTCCTCTCTGCCTACCCCTGCGGAGAAACGGCGTGATGGTTAGTTAGTTAGTTAGTCACATACACACTTTCATTTATACAAATTTCATAACGCCAGAGTTTACCATTATATATAGAAAATTTCGCAGGCATGCACACAAACAAATAACCAAAGTTTCATTGCAATCGGATGAACGGTATGGCAGCGCATAAAATATGAACAAACAAAAAGAATACAGACTTTTGAATCAACAAAATAAGCCTACATTGTTCTTCGAGACTTTCGAAGTGAAGGAGAGCTTCTTCTAAGGAAAAAAGTATGATGGGTGGGTAGAAATCTGGGAGTCAGTATGTCCAGGAGTGACATATGAATCCATCCCTCCCACTGCTGTGCACGAGTTGGAGAGAGTCCGGCTGGAGAGGTCAAGGGTCTCCCTCAACCGGCCTCTCTCAACCCAGTCCGCCATGCAACTTAACCTAATATTTTTTAATTATATAATTTTATTTTTACTGTTATGTATTACCACAAATAATTTATAAAATGTTATATTATATTTTCCTATTATTTAAAAAATTGTTTATTTTAAAAAAACACTGTTTTTATGTTGACAAATTTAAGTCAGCAGTAACTGTTGGTGACATTGGTAAAATGGATTTAAAACATACTCTACAGTAGACATAGTCTACTAGATAGTGGGGTATTTCCACAAAGAGGGAATCTGTTGAAAATGTTTTCTGATTTTAATCATTCTACTAAAAATGTTTGTTTTATATGTTTTCATTCAATATTATTGATTTTAAAAATGGTCTAAAACTGACAAAATCAAAATGGCCCATGGTTTGAAAATCGGAATGTTACGTCACAAGCGTCGCTCAGCTGGGCCAGCATAAATTAAAACTGTCAGTGAGCTTCGGCAGAGAGGATGCACCGCCAAACAACTCGCTCTTGGCACACACTCCTTGCCTCGTTCACATTCATACATCGTCTCATACATGCTCTTCTATTATTCTGACTCTTGACATGACCCGACTCAATTATTTGATTCACTTGGTCGTGCCATGTCTTCCTCGGGCGTCCTCAACTTCTACTATTCACATTTGCGTCATATATTCTCCTTACACTCCTTTCCTCGTTCATTCGCTCTACATGCCCAAACCACCTGAGTGTCCCTTAATTTTACTCATTATGCTTACATCAGCCTTGCATTCTTTGCGGATCTCTACATTTCTCACACGATCATACATGGTTTTACGATCTACAACATTCAGTCTACTTTCATCCTTCCTCTGCCAGTTCCATGCCTCACTATCGTACATCAGGGTAGGTACCAGTGGACGGCTAGCTTCGCTTCTTTAGACAGTTTTTTATTAGCGCCAATGGTATTCAATCGTCCATTAACCTTTTCCCTGCGTCAAAAATATGTGTCACTTCGTTCACCCGCGGGGCTTTTTATCACTAATCTAATTTATGGCTTTAAACAATAATCACGCGTGGATTTTAGTTTGTCTTAAAAGATAAATCACTTATGCCTTGAAGTATTTTTTCAAGTGTAAATAAACATTCCGTTTATCAATGGAACTCTATAAATCTCCGACGCTTATCTCAGTAGTGTAATGAATACGTTTGCGTCGGGCCGCCATATTAATATTTCAACGACAACACAATAAGCATATCAACATACCGGAGTAGAGCTCTTCAACTGTGGTGCGATGTCTCGATTGGCTAGATGAATGAAATGTTGACACACACTTCAAAAAGGGCCGTATAATAAAAACAACTGCAGCTTCGTAATTGTTATATTCGTCACTTTCACTAAGTTCGAAATCATAATCTATTTCTAAAGTTGCCTAATTATTTCGTCGTCATTAAGACTACGACCCGACATTTTGTATGTTGGTAATAAAAATAATTTCAATTATTGATAAAAATTCAAACGTCTTCAACTTTTCGTAAAGAGTTATAAAATCACTACACTTGATTGTCCACTAAACACACTCTTAATCACTTATTTTTGTTTAAAAAAAATAATCTTATACTGATGAAATTTTATATTTCTACCACATGAAAGTATATTTATAAAAAAAAATTATTTTGAAATATGATAAATCAGATAAATGTCCACATTTATCACAATAGGAAACATTAATTCGATATAATAATGTATTACTCGGCGAGCGTCTTCGCTTGAGAATCTTACGAGTGCTTATGAGAGGCGCCTGCGCAGTAGCGTGTGTAAAGATGCGGGAAGAATTCAAACTGATTCAATTTTCGCTCTGAGTTGGGAGGTCCCTTCAAATCTCTGTAACTCTGATTAGAATATGTATTACGAATAAATATCGCAAGATGTCAGTAGGGTAAGGATTTGAGAATTTTTAGGAGTATAAATTTTACCATATTCAAGTATGTTTCGTATACATAACGCCGGAGAAACTTTGCGGCGCACAGACTCGCCGCCTGCGTACAGGGCATGTACGGGGCGGCGCAGTGGTGTGCTTCCCGCAGGGAAAGGGTTAATGGAGTTACCTGCATTTACCTTTCTTTCAAATCTCTATCGGTCTTGTTAATTTATCTTTCTTTATTTTGTTTCGTTTTTATGTTGTACATATATTACAGATTGTTTTACCAATGGTCAATGGACAAATAATCCTGTGACGCAAAATCTGTATTAATTTGATGTCACCAATTTTCATGAAACTTTTCGAGTCTTAGGCCCTCCGTTCATGGAGATACTTACAATCTACGTAATTGTGACGAAACCACAAGTACCCTGCTGGCATATTACGTTTTGATGCTTGTCTCCGTACACGGCGCTACCCGAAAAATACTGAACTTGATAATTTTTCACGTGCAGCCGTGGAGTTAACACGCCGTCAAGCGATGTCATATAACTTTTTTCCAACATCAATCCATGCCTTCTCCACTAAATCCTTTCTTACATATTCTGGTAAAGTAATTCTGGTAAACACGCATGTTTTTCCACTTCCAGAACAAATCTAACATTACTTCTATGTTCCAATGCCATTTCTGTCAAACGTCAAAACGTGCGATCAGCACCATCGGTATCGTGATACTGATTGGAAACCGACAGACGTCGCATAGCGCCGTGTACACGGGCACCAGCAAAATCGTAGTGGGGGTACTTACGATCGGCGTGTATATGATACGCTAACGAAGATCGAGTAGCTTGTAAATATCTCCGTGAACGGAGGCACTTAGGCCCCAGATAGGCCAATAAAATTTTTTATCTGGTCAAGAAAATTACGAAATTTTATACAAAATCGCTATTTTTTTTTTTCACAGTTGAAAAGTTTATGTTAAATGCTGACTCTAAATCCATTTCAGGATTTGAACAAATTTTGATTGACAAAAGAGGACAACTATCATTGTTGTTCACCTTGTTAGACTATTATAATTTGGGTTCCATGACAGTTGCCCCC
Source organism: Limnephilus rhombicus (assembly GCA_929108145.2). Taxonomy (NCBI): domain Eukaryota; kingdom Metazoa; phylum Arthropoda; class Insecta; order Trichoptera; family Limnephilidae; genus Limnephilus; species Limnephilus rhombicus. The sequence goes on along the minus strand of OV815289.1, from coordinate 21,103,883 downwards.
CCCCCCCCCGGCATACTTATATACGCAGTTTAGGGAAATATGGTATACCTAATTCTTCCTCAATGGCGCTACAGCCCATTTCAAGCCTTAGCCTCCTTCAAAATAAGCCTCCACCGCCCTCTATCCTCAGCCGTCGTCTTCCAATCTGCAACATGGAGTAATCCTCTAGCATCCTTCCTGACATCATCCTCCCGTCTCAGTCTAGGTCTGCCGGCCTTTCGTTTACCTCCCGGGTGTCCTGTCAGAACCTTCTTCGGTACTCGTGTGCTTGGCATTCGGTGCACATGTCCGGCCCATCTTAATCTCTGGAATCTTAAATGGGTGGAGAGTCTGGGAGCTTGGTAAATATCACAGTGCTCATTATTGTGGCGGATTCTCCATGCACCGCTCCTAAGATTCTTCGAAGTACCTTTCTTTGGAAGATGTCCAGCTGTTCCGCTGACTTTGCTGTCAGTGTTCCCGCCTCACATCCATAGGCCTGGTATACCTAATTACGCAATATAACTAAGTGACAGAGAGGTTGCAGAGAGAATGTACTGCCGAATAAGTATAAAACATATTTTCATTCAAATGTATCAAGGAAAAATCTACTTCTCTACATCGTCGCATTAATTCGTAGAATGCTTGAAGAACCACCAAATGTCAAATTTTACAGGAGGCACAAAAAACCTTGTAGTGAAAAAAAATGAAAGACGTCATTGTTTTTATTTATGTTCCGAACATAATTTCGAAATTTATTTTCAATCATTTAACTTTTGTAAGTTAAGGCTTTCTATTTCAAATCGGAGTTAGGAAATTTACATAAAAACCGAGAATGGAGATTCGTATTTTACAAAGATACCTACGTACTTTTCTGCGAACAATTTTATGAAAAACTAGCTGAAGACTTGGGAGATAGAAATTTTACATTCATAAATTAAAACACAACAATACAGAACTGCGATATTAATTTTATGAATTACTCGGTAACATCCTAATTGACTTTTATATTTAGTCTCAGTATGTAAGAATAGCAGGATAAATATAATAGTACTTAGTACACAAAGCATAACAGCACAATACTAATTGTACTACGAATAATTTTGTAGTTAAATAATAAGACCTGAAATGCTAAATAAAATAAAGTATGTGGAGTTAAAGAGTTTCGAAGTATTCGCGAGTACAAATGGCACCATGGTGTTTACGCAGTTTCCTAATTTGTGTTTATCTAAAAAGATGTACTTTTTTAAATTTGCGAGTTTTACTAGTCGATGCGGGACTAATTTTAACACCAGATGGCATTAAAAACGTATTTTCGACATATTTGGAGTTACGTAGTCTACGAATTAATGCGACAATATACTGTATATACCAGCATATAAGTTTGACTCGATTGCTCGAGGTTTCCCAGAAGGTCCTCTTTTATATTTTTTATCAACATTAAAAAAATCATACCTTCGAATTTTAACATGGAGACATAAAAACTTATCATAGTGCTATATAGCCAATGAACTAACCTGTACTTTACCATTTATCTCATATAAATTTTGGATTTATAAAAAAAATCGTAAAGTTTATAAATGCACAAATCTTGTGTGTTTTTTACTTGAAACTGTCGTGAGGGATACTTATTCGGGTCAACATAGAATATTTTAGATTTCTGTATGTTGTCAGTGGTATACTTGATAATGAAAGGTGCACCTTTGTGGAAAAAGGACTTAATTTTATCCTTAAACAGCTGATCAAAAATTCGGAATTTTTTTTTAGAATATTCCTTGAAGTACGAGGATGGTTCTTACGGAGAGGAAAATTAAGAAAATTGCGCAGAAAATTGGATAATTTCAGAAAACCTAACGACTATCGCACGTTTGACAGTTTGCGTGTTTGAGAATGACATTTTAAATCAGGATTCTATTTTTGAAAATCTTTAAGTTGATAAATTTATTTAAAGTAGATACTCCCCTAATAGTTTGAATCGAACCAAGAATTTTAGATATTTTAAATGGGTACCTATGTTAGGTACCAAATTTAATATACATGAAAAATGGAAATTTGAATAAAAATTGTAAAAGGTGGCACGCGGGCTGTTTAAAATCTGAATGTACTGGGATTGAATATATGGAACGCGGGAGGAGGATTGGCGGGATGAGGGAGCAGGAAAGGGAAGGCGGGGAAGGTGGAAGGGGAACACGGGAGGGGAAGGGGACGTGTGAGGGGGGGAGGGGAACTTGGGAGGGGGGTGGAGTGGGGAGAGGGAAGATGGAGGTGACGGAGTGGGAACGCGAGAGAGGAAGAGGACGCAGGAGAAGAAGGGGAGGCGGAAGGGGAACGGGACGAATGGGAAAGGACACTCAGGTAGAAACAATTTCTTTATAAAATGGCATCGGAACGCTTGCCGGGACCAGCTAGTAATAGATAAAGCATTTCAATAGCTTAGTTTTATAATAAATGGCTGGCCAAGGAAATGTTTCAAATAATTACAATAAATGTTTTACGAATGGTAGGAAAATGTGGTCCATTTTTGAAAAATAAAAGTGTTCCATTTTTCAACCAAAATCGCTCCAGTGGTTAAAGGTATTTTTCGTCGATTTTAAGTTTGAAATTGGTAAATAATGCACTAAAAATTATAATTTTATTGTAAATATCATTTCGGGGACAATGGTTGGCGGATCAACTGTCGGATCACCTGCCTCTAAGTCAGTTTCAGCTTTTGAACAAATTGTGATTAACAGAAGAGGATAACTGGCATGTTGTTGTCCTTGTCAGCTTATTATAATTTGATAAAAAACAAAATGACACTGAACTGCTATTTGATGACTTTGTTACAAGTGAATTTGTGCGAAACAACTGTTTTAATAAGGGTCTATCTCTTTGTTGATATATCGATCATCCAGTTAATTAGTCAGACATCTCCAAATACTAAGTTTTGAGATAATGAGGAAAGAGATAATCAAACGCTCATCACAAATCAAATATTATTTACACATGTCTATGTTTTATGTATTAAATATACTTAAAAATAACACCGGGAGGCTTAACGGTCCAGTGTACTAGTAAGTTATTTTGAAATATCTTGGTAGTGACCGAGAAAATATCAACATTTTTGTTTATTTCACTACAAGTTTTAGTGCATTATATAATTGATTTGGTGGTGTTTATGAGTAATCTTAGTATTGTACCAGATAGAGAGTAAGGCGGCCCCCAGATGCTACAATAACATTGTACAATATATTTTATTGGGCGATAAGATTGAAAGGCCCTTTGAATCCAAACGATCAATTATATTCCACAATAAACAAACTGTTCAATGTTTTCGAGTTGATAAAATGAAAAATTGAAAAAATATTGCACAATTTGTAATATTGAGCAATATAATTGATCGTCCAGGGGCCGCCTAACTATTACATAAATATATGTTATATAACTGCATATTCAACTCAAATTTAGATTTTTCAGAGATGTCTGGTTAATTAACTGGACGATCAAAATATAATAATTTATTGATGTAGTTAATTTTTGTTTTTGTATTTTATGGAGTTTTTTAAAATTGTTACGTATTAAATAAGATTTTTATAAATGTAGATAAAAGTTTATAAATTGCAAATAAAATTGTGTATTTGAGGTGAACCTTTAATTAAAGTTTATAATATAATATATTAATTTGGTTTCATACAAGTGTTTAATTTTTGTCCCTTGACCTTTTCATTTATAGCTCTAAAAGTACCAACCAGTAGCGGCTCGTGACTTTTGGGTGTGCTAGAGTGCTGATATTTAAAAAAAATGGCATCAGTTTTTTGTAGAAAAAATTGCAGGAAGTTTTAGTTTGGCCGTGTGGCACGCGGATATCTTGAAAAATCTTCATACAAAAACCGATTTTCGACTACATCCATGATGCCATTTTTTTTTTAATATTAGCACCCTAGCACACCCAAAAGTCACGAGCCGCCACTGGTCCCAACTGCTCCCGGCTGGAGCCAGTGAGACTATGGCTACTACCGGATGGTTAACCAACCATCTGTTAATTTGCATACAAATCAAATCCACACTGCCCGCTTGTCAGCCCGCTCATCCACCACATACAGACATTCTCCTTTAATTGTACATTTCAACCAATTTACGTTAAACCTTGACAAATTATTTACCTAAACCTTCCCCGTAAATCACTATCTATTGGTGAAAACCGCATGAAAATCCATTCAGTGGTTTTTGAGTTTGTCATGAACAGACAGACTGACGCGGCGGAGGACTTTAATTTATAATATGTAGAGATACATGTTGAATATAACATTAATAATAATTACACATGTTGAACTTCAGAACAACTTCCGTGAGCATTAATTACCACAAGTCGGATGCATATTTGGTAAATGCTCCTGGGAGTAACTTGTCAAATACTTACTTTAAGTCGTAAATTTTATTTACGAGTGAAAAGCTAGCCTTAGAAAATACAGCGATTTGTGTTGCAACACCAATGTTTGACGATAAATAAAACTCATTTTTGTTAGATTATTTGCGTGGACATTAGTTACACACCTATATCATCTTCGAGGATGCTATTTGGAGGGTCTTTAAATGAAGAACAACGTCAGATGTGCGATTTAGTAGTTTTGCAGTACCAGCTGGTTCCCGGCATGCATTGCGATGCCATATTCAAAGAAAACAAATTAATTCTTCCTGCATGTCTTTTCCCGCGTGTCCCCGTTTCCCTCCCGCATCTCCTACCCTCCCGTGTTCCCCTTCCATCTTGCCCGCCCACACTCTCCCCTCTCCCGCCCCCCCGACCCGCAAACCACCCTCCTGTGTCCCATATATTCAGTCCCAGTACGTTTAGTTTTCAAACAGCTCGCATGCCATCTACAATTTTTTTATTCAAATTTTCGTTTTTCGTATATTACAATTGCAATTCATTTTTGTATATTATAAGAACAATCAATCAAATCTGGTACCTATTTAAAATATCTACAATTTAAAAAATCCATAGACAATTCTTTTAATAACAACAAAAAAAAAAGCTGCCTGCTAAATTCAATTTCATCAAACGTGTGAAGTTAAAATAGTCGTTAAATTTTCTGAAACTATTTAATTTTCTGCACAATTTTCTTAATTTTTCTTTCCGTAAAAACCTTCTACAAAATATTAGAAAATGTTAAAAAAAAGATGTATGAAATAGGTAAAGCCATTCTAAAATTATGGCTCTCCCTGCTGCTGCTAAAATAAATGAAATACACACTTTCATTTATACTAACTAACTAACCATCACGCCGTTTCCCCGCAGGGGCCGGCAAAGAGGACGGACTGCCAAACAACTCGATCTTGGCACACACTCCTTGCCTCGTTCACATTCATTAATCGTCTCATACATGCTCTTCTATTATTCTGACTCTTCACATGGCCCTACTCAAGTATCATATTTGTGTCATATATTCTCCTTACACTCCTTTCCTCGTTCATTCGCTCTACATGCCCAAACCATCTGAGCGTCCCTTTCTTAATCTTACTCATTATGCTTACATCAGCTTTACATTCTTTGCGGATCTCCACATTTCTCACACGATCGTACATACGCCTCAGGGTTTTACATTTATACAAATTCTATAATGCCAGAGCTTACCATTACATATAGAAATATTCGCGGGTGTGCGCACAACAAATTACCAAAGTTTCATTGCAATCGGATGAACGGTATGGCAGCGCATAAAATATTAACAAACAAACAAAATACAGACTTTTAAATCAACAAAATAAGCCTACATTGTTGTTCGGGACTTTCTAACCTAATATTTTTTAATTATATAATTTTATTTTTACTGTTATGTATTACCACAAATAATTTTGTAAAGGCCTGACCAAACCGGCGAGTTAATTTTTCGTCCGCGGAGGCGTGCGCGTGGCGGTCAGTTGTTGTGTACGAACTTGTAGTCACGTGTTCAAACCGCGGCGGCCGCGGCCAGGTCGCGGCGCCCGGTGCAGCGTCTGCACGCGGCGGGGCGATCAGATCGCGCATTTACTACAGAAAAATATTTATATTTTTATAGGACATGAATTAACATACGACTCGTTTAAAATAGAGCAAAAATCTCGCGGGCATTATCTTGAACAGCATTTAAAGGAACACTGTGAATTTTTTCGTACATATAACTTGTAAAATAACTGAAACAAACGTGTTTATAATAATTTTTGGAGCATACTTTGTGATTTTTTTCAACCGAGGGAATTTTATATAATTTGCGTTTCGGCGCGGGCAAAGTCTGAATATTATCTTCAAGAATAACATATATTTTTTTAAGAACTTTAAAACTTATCGTGTTTGAGGGAAATATGTAATAAATCGGTACAAATCCGGGTAGGGGGCCCCGAACAAAGTGTTCACGTACACTGAATGCGTAGTTTGTACTTCTACAATTATTGATTTCCATATTGAGATAACCGTTCGCGCTCTCATCCAATGGAGGTAGTAAATTATTATCGTAATGCACATTTCCGCTATACGATCTCAAAAAATTATGCAACACATATGAAGCTTTTACTATCGAAGTATATTTTTTTGATGTTTTTGTCTCCAAAGGTCTAAAAATAATTCGCCATTTTTGAGCAAATATGCCGAAAGCATTTGCCACCACACGCCATGCTTTACATAATCTGTAATTGTAATTAGATATTCTCGGGTCATATCTTGATTGCCAGTGTGAAAACGGACGCATCAGACTTGAGCTTAATCCAAAAGCTTTCGTCTCCAAACATAATTATTTAAAGAGTCCCCCTTCGAGCTATACCGCACGATTGACGACATCAACGTACCACGAACGCTAGTTTGGTGTGAACGGTTTCTGCACGCTCTTAGGACGCTCCCGTGCACGCCACCGTGGATGCAAAATGAACGCGCCGGTTTGGTCAAGCCTTAAAATGTTATGTTATTATTTATTATATTTTCCTATTATTTAAAATATAGATTTTTTTTTTTTAAACACTTTTTATGTTGACAAATTTAACTCAGCAGTAACTGTTGGTGATACTGGTAAAATAAATTTTAAAAATACTTTACAGTAGAGCCTAGATAGTGGGGTATTTCCACAAACGAGGGATTCTGTTGAAAATGTATGGAATATTTATACATCATTTTTCTGATTTTAATCATCCTACTAAAAATGTCAAGATGGCCTCATTTCTCCTCTTCACTCCTACATGGTTCCTCGAAGGCCCCACTTGGGAAGAGGACATTATCTCTCCACTTCACTCCTCCTTGGTTCCACAAAGGCCCCGTGCTGGAAGGGTGCCCTTCCCCTTGGTTCCTTGAAGGCCCCACAAGGGAAGAGTTCATGGAGGTGGCCTCAGCTCACCTCTCCACGGTTTCTCCCCTTGGTTCCTCCTACGGCCACAAAAACCACAGAGGTGGCCTCAGCACTCCTAGGTTCCCAAAAGGCCCCTAGTTTTCGAATGGTCCTATTTTTTTTGTCCCACGAGTTACCAGGGAAATAGAAGGTCCACTCCAGCAGAGCTCTGAGTGCTGGAGTGAGGTCTAAATACTCCGAGATGCGACCTTGTTTCTCGGAGGCACCGTTTGTGATGATGTTCCCCAGGACATTCAGCCTGAGCACTAGTACTGGGTAGCTCACAGCTTGGCAATGCTGGGATGGCTATTGCAGGTTTGTGCTTCCACTCCCCGAGCGATGGGTTCGCCACACCAATACAGGCTGTAGATATTAGTATTTCGAGTCGGTATGTGTACCACCGCCCCGGACCCATTTATTGGATTATCAACACCTCTGCCATGCGTCTGCCCATCAACTGCGTGGCAGGCCGGATCGAGAAAGACTGCTTGAGGAAGACCTCTCCAGCAGGGCTCTCGGAACATCGCCTTACCCGCAGTAGGGGGGATTGATTCATACATCCGTCACTCCTGGACACACTGACGCCCAGATTCCTACCCACCCCTCATATCTTTTTCCTTCCCACGACTTCTTCTTCTTCCTTTCCCTTAACCCATTGGCCACAGAATTAATGAGCTAAAAAATTGGCCTTCACCATTGAATTAATTTTGTACCAAAAATTGAAAACCTGCATTGGTGTACTAAATCTATTGTTACTTTTGAACCGTATATTCAAATGAATTAATTTCTTTAAATTTGTTTATGTGTAAATAAGGATACAAATATAACCTTCTCTTTTTTCGTGAGTCTTTTCCACATTTTTATTAAAAAAGTTACAAAAAAACATAATATACATAAATTGAACAATAATAATTTTGGTTTTTTTACATACATATATAGTGACCCTGAACGTCCTGCTTGCTTTGAAGACTATCATACTAAATTATTTTACTAATAATAATAAAATAATTTGGTATGATAGTCCTCAAAGCAATCAGGGGTGTTCAGGGTCACTGCCAAAAGCCTAGAACCACTCGCAATTTTGGAGAAATTGAATGGCGACTGGCTCCATACAAAACTTTGAACACAAATATCAGGGAAAAAACATTAGAAACACATTATTGTCAATTCTACGAAATGAATGATTAATTACCTACAGTGTTCGGCATTTAAAATTTTATTCAAAAATGTCACTTTAATGCGCGTTTACTGATTTTTGGCAGACCTATTCTAGCCCGTCAGCGCGCCGGGGTTTGTGGTTAAGTACCTGAGTTGCGCACCCGGCAGGTTGCCGGGGTTTGTCGCCAATGGGTTAAACATGTAATTTTTTCTATTGTTTTGACACTTTCATAAACCTTCCTATACATACTTGAACTTAGAAATAAACTTGAAGTATGATACTTTTAAGTTTATTTCTAATGCCGGTGCCAGACATGAGTTAAAAGAAGTGATCAAATAAGTGTTCACATATATGGCACGGGCATTTTATACTGTTGTCACATATTTGATCACTTAAGTGTGCTTTGCCGTTCCGTGTCGGTTTTTTAGCGCACATCAAAGGGATCAAAGTCCAAATGTTTGTGTGCCTGCCACACTGCGCGAAGCCCAGTTGCGAGATGGTTGCGAGAGCGTCGCCGTGGAAAGATGTCGTGCGTAAACAACCAAACGAACTAATGATGGAGTGGAATAAAGAGAACATTTTCGAGTTTATAGAGTTGATGAAAGGAGAGCTAGATATATGGGATCCGAAACGTAAAGGGCATAAAAATCGAAATAACAAACTGTGTCAACCAAATCGTCGTCCATGTTTTGTGAAGTTTATTCGAAAACTGGAAGCTCAAAGGAGTGATCAAATCTTTGAACACAAATCTGGCAGATACAGCAATATGTGAGCGAAGTCTTCAAAGAAGTGATCACTTCTTTGAACTTATGACTGGCGCCGGCATATCAACAAGTTGATGTCCACCCCTTGTGCCCCTCCCAGAAAAAAAACCTGGATCCGCCCTTGAATGCAAAGATATAGCTCAGGAACAACATAATTTTTATCACAGATTTTTAGATCAGCGTTCGAAAATCAATTCTTTCGAATGACAACGTACTGTGTACCTGTACTCCGGTCGCCTGCGCAGGTCGCGTCAGTTGTTTTTAATGTCTGTCATGTCTGCGTCACCGTCCTCAATCGACGCCATCGCAAAGAGAACTGAAGACCGCTTCGGTACACCGGAACGTCCCCATACACGTTACCGACGTGCGGTTGATCTGTGCAGGTTTGCCTAGCGTAGGTAGGTAGACCGTAGTGTGTATGGCTTACTTAAATCTACAAAACCTGGAGAGAATTGGTTTGTAAACCACAGACTGCAAGTTGCACGTTTTTTGAGGAGCTGTTTCTTCCGAAGAAAAACCTACAGCTTGGGTTAACACCCTCTAATGAAATTTAAAATTACTTGGAAATGCTAACATTTTAAAACCAGGAATCAAAAAATTCCGGAAAGTTGAATGTCCAAAACTACTTCAGAAGATTAAATTTATCAGATTTAATTAAGTAAACTGTTTTGGTAATTAGTTCTCAGTTTGGGTTAATTAATTATTGTATATTTAGATTAAAACGAAACTTTCGCAAACATCAATCCATACTAAAAAAGCATTTAAAATGGCGGCAAAGGGAACATTTTTTAGGAAAATTTTGAACTCTAATGCCCTTGCATTTGCATACCGCATTGATTCTCTTTTTCTGCCGGTCATCTGTCAGTTTTGGCGGTCAAACGCATATCTTGATGCTTGCCCACTTGCCGATTCAAAGTTGGTGTTGCCAGTAAACACAGTCAATACGGTAATCATGTTTTTTTTTTTAAATTGAGTGATTACTTACAATCATTTTTATTGTGCTTGCATCAATAAAAATAAAGAAACTCTTTTTTGAAGTGAAACTTCTTTAGCACCTTGTCATTTGAAACTCAATGTAACGGAAATGGCACTAAAAAGAGACAAACACATAAGTGAATCTATAGGATTTAGCCTGCGATAGAATGGGATAGTATGAAACGTTACCGCATTGGCCACTTTCATTATTATGAGCTCACTTTTCAAGGCTCCTTTTGGTTGAGATTGTGTGGATGGGTTAAGTTTCACTTCTACCGCGTGTGAGCTACTGCACTCGATTTTTTACTTTGAACAATATGTTTTTATTTTTTATTAATTTATTTCTATGTAATACAGTATTTACATATTAATTAACATTTTTACATAATAGATAAAATTTTAAAACATTTTTACCTAATATACTTTGCAATTTTATTATGTTGGGTGTAAGGTAGGTTTGTGAAGGTGAATCTGTGGATAGGTATTGTTGTATGTTTCGTGAACACCTCACTTGGAGAACCTGTGCTGAGGTTAATTTATCCTTGTGTCCATTTTGTCCGACAATCATCGCCTACCGAATTTTGAATAACGAAATCAACGAATATTTCAACTCTCGGTTTTTCCCAATGGATATGAAAGAGCTACAGTGCTGTAGCTGAAAATAATGACGTTGACCTATATATATTCAAGGGGGAAAAGCTGTGCAATTTTCATAATGCAATAATTCACCGACGTGTTTTAAAAAATATTATTTCTCTGATAAGTATTTTATTATTCCTTCATGGTAAGATAACTTTCATATGGTTCAAGATTTTTTGTTTTTCATCTTCAGTATTATCTGAAATTTCAGTAACTATCTTTTGACATACGTCACAAAAACGTGAAACTGCCCCGGTAGACTTTTTTTTCTTCTTCTAAAATTATGTAATCTTCTCCGTAATAATTTGGTGTATATCTGTTTTACGGAGAACCTGAAATATAAATAAATACACTGAAAAGTAGGCATTAAAAATAAATATAGTACCTGCAGTGCTGCACGTATAAGTTGATGAAAAACGATAGTAGGTGTGGTTGCCAGATTAAAATGTAAAAATAAAGCGTTCGTTTTTTATTTACTCTACCGCCAACTTATATGCGTAGCATATTAATAACAACACAATGACTAAATAAAATAAATAATCTATATTAATCCTGCAAATAAAATTAAGATCTTATGTTACGTGTTTTTATGTCAAAAATACACCAAGTTAGGTATCAATTTTTAAAAAAGCAAATATTTTGTATTTTAAGGACCTCCTTCCTTCTTGAATTCATGATAAATATCGTATCACCTCTTAATAATAAAATAATACACGCAAGATATTATAAATTTTATTTCACCCAATTTAATTTTCATTTTGAATGTAATTATCAGTTCTTTTTTCATCCTTTTCTCGAACTACCGAAATGTATAAATTTTCGCACATGTGAGAAAAATGATTTTAATACATACAATAACAAAAATTGACTAATATTAAAGTGTACTTTGCTAATAGTACGTGATTAGCTTATTTTTTGTCTTTTTATAGACCAATTTTTTACCTGCTCACGCCCTCACTGTGCCGTATTAACACCCCTAATAACCCCCACAAGGGGGTGTTATTGCTCACGTTGAGAACCCATGATTTACATTATGCACGCGTTCAAAATCGACCCGGGATACGTTTATAAACCTTTGTGAATTAAGTTTTTTTTTCGATCAAATATATAAATCAAGATTTTGGCGTCCCCTAAAACTGTCGCCAGGGGCAATTTTAGGGGGCGCCCCAGTTGCCCCCCCCCTTCCCTAAATCCGGCCCTGCAAAGTTGAGTTGTATGAATGTGAATGAGGCAGAGTATTTGCCAAAACCGAGTTTGGCGGTCCGTCCTCTCTGCCTACCCCTGAGGAGAAACGGCGCAATGGTTAGTTAGTTAGTTACTTCAAAGTTGACCGTTTTGACCATGTTGAATAGTACACGATAAAAGCCGAAAAATAAAAAACACTAACAACCCCTATTAGTAACATAAAAAAATGTGCCATTGGCTACAATGACTTAAAAACATTAATTTCCTGAGGCTGCCTGCAACCAACTTCACTCTAAACAGATCAAACATAATTTCACCGTGGAAGAGTCGTATATTTTTCCTCAAATCCTGGCTTCTTCAGGAGTATGTTTTGAAGTTTGGAGACATTGTGGAAGCTCGTGCAGCATCTCCAGTCAACATGGACAGGTTCTTCAACTCCAATCGTCAGTCCATGACGAGTTATTTGGACATCTTTAAGGCTTGCCGGCTGTGCGGCTCGGGCGGCGGGTATAAGATGCCCATCATACAGAAAATAAACAACGACGATGTCATTGATGTGGAGGCGGAATTGAAGGAGAAAATCAAAGAATGCGTCTCTATTGAGGTAAACAAATAATTTACGCCGTTTATTTACCTTACTATAACCCTTCAAAGTCAAGTTCGAGGGGTAATAAAGTCTCTCATGTTAGCAATGGATATTGACAATGATTGATAGTGCAACGCTATTTCTTCATTCAAGTCAATAATTTAGTAAGACAATGTATGAATGCGTGTCCATTGAGGTAAATTAAAACATTGCTAGCTATTTACTTAACGATGATGCTTCAAATTCAAGTTCGAGTTGTTTTAATTTGTCATGTTAGCAATGTAAATTGACAATAATTATGTAGTACAACGTTGTTTGTTCATTTAAATGAATAATAATGAGAATTTGCATAATTTCTTTTTAATTTCTCTTCTATGTTGTGTTATATCTTGAATGTTGTGGAAAGGGGGTGTCGAAAGAAGTCGGGGACACCCGAGGAATACATGATCAAGCTAAGCGCTTCACCGTTGTACAAGTAAAATTTTCCCACTGTATTGATGGAAGTAGGAGGATTTGTCAGGTTATTCGTAAACTATGAATGTTTTTCTTTCTTTAACCTTCCGCCGGGCGCAATACACCGACCGTTGTGTTTAGGCGCAATGTGCTTTGTGGGCATACATCAAAAAACATAATAAACCCCCAATTAAGTTCTTTTATACTACTGCCGAATGATGAACATCATTATTAGGGGCAATAATGTTAAAATACATCTAGACTTGCTATTGTCTCACAACCTCAAAATTAAATGAGGCAAGTAAAATACACTCTTTTGTTTCCAGTAAATTCTTAATTCAAACTCCGAGGAACGAATCCCTTAAGCGGGCTACAGACCTTCAGTTTTAACATATGGTTTTAACTGTACAGTTTAACTGTACAGTCGAACTGTACAGATACATCGTTAGGTGTGTAAGACAAAAGTTGAACTGTACAGTTTAACTGAGATCTAATCAAAATACGAATAGATAAATCTGTACAGTTAAAACTGACAGTGTGTAGTCGAAAACTGTACAGTTTCGTCAGTTTTATCGCAGTTTCTTTTAATTCACTCATTAAATTAATACAAATTTCTCTTTTAATACAAATAATTCATTTAATTTTAATTTCTCCTTTATTTTTCTTTTAATACACTCAAGTTTCTTTTAATACATCTTTAGCCCTGCAATGGCTAAGGCGTCGTCTATGGAGGCCATGTTGATAAAAACTGAAAGATCTCGCAGTTTTACTTGAATGTGTGTTGGCTGTATGGACCTACGATTTATCTGTACAGTTCGACCGTACAGTTAAATTGCACAGTCAAAACTGAAGGTCTGTAGCCCGCTTTAGGAAGATAAAAATTCTGATCAAATCCTTGTACTATTGAATCGCCGGGTAAAGTTCGGTTTAGGGGCGGCGTTCCTAGATAATACCGAATCTGAAAGAATTAGGCGTCGGAAAGCAATATTAACTGAATTACACGACTTTAAAATATTCTCTACACACACACAGGAAAACAAGCCATTTTGATCGTATTCTCAGTATTATGACACTACAAGTCATAGAAAAACAAGAAAGATGTTACACCACATAAAATTAAGTGTTGCCATTAAGCAATAATATCAATAACTAATTTAAGTAATTATTTTTTATAAATTTGACTCACTTTTGTATCACAAACCATGTTACATAAACCTAGCGTAGCCGCTAAACTACTTGAAAACTGGGATGTTTTCTTGCCTTGACGCGAGTAGGCGCTATGAAGGGGGCACTTTCTACCATGTTACACAAACCGAGCGTAGCCGCTAAACTACTTGAAAACTGGGATGTTTTTCTTGCCTTGATGCGAGCAGGCGGTATAAAGGGGCACAAACCATGTTACACATTTTTACCATGTTACACATTTTTTTGGAAATTTTTACGTTATTGATATTATTGCTTAATGGCAGCACTTAATTTTATGTGGTGTAACATCTTTCTTGTTTTTCTATGACTTGTAATGTCAGAATACTGAGAATACGTTCAAAATGGCTTGTTTTCCTGTGTGTGTATAGAAAATTTTAAAGTCGTGTAATTCAGTTAATATTGCTTTCCGACGCCTAATTCTTTCAGATTCGGATTTTCCGGCCCATAATTAGTATAAAAATAACTAGTTTTATTATCTAAGAACGCCGCCCCTAAACCGAATTTTTTCCGAATCGCCCATCATAGAATTTTGCTTTTAATTTCAAAATACGCTCAAAAGAACAAATTATATATTATAGTTCCTAATTATGTCCTCTGCGTGCGAACTGTACCTAAATTTCTCTAAATAAACAATCACAGTGTTAATCTCAAGTGACCTCCCAGGTAAGTATGGTCCTGTATTTTTCTGCCTGTACAGTACATTTTTACGCAGCATCGCGTTCATTGGTCAAATCATTGTACATATAGTTTCATATCGGTGATCGATGAACCGGTGGATGCAATTTTTAGCCATAAGTCGTTGTAATGGTTTGTAGTCAGAAGTTAGATTGTAGAAATATATTATAAGTTTGTTTAGCGCCCTTGAGGTGATTTTTCACAAAAAAGGCTGTAGAGGTCATCCAAATATCGAACGTTATCAATACCGTAGCACGCATGGTTAACACAGCTACGAGTGCATGTCGGACGCCACGCCATATGCGCCGCGCCACAAATAACATCTGTGTATGTGGAATTTCACACAAAGCTACTGTTATAATTCGGTGTAGCGGAAGTAGCGACATCTTGTGTGGAATTTAAGAATTCGACACAAGATGTCGCTACTTCCGTCAGCAGGTCGGACGGGGACGTCTCCCCTCTAGGTATAACTGCTACGAATTTGTGAATATGTAGTATCTCTCCGGATATGAAAAGATTGACTGGAATACGTGTTGTATCAAGTGCCTATATATTACATATAACGCCATTGCTCTGTCGGAACAGTTAATTATTATTATTATTATTATTGAGGTCGTATGAATGAAATACAAGAAATCTGGATTTACCACTAGGGGTGACCTACATTTTGGGAGGCGGGTATGGGTACTGCCGCCCCGAAAACCATTTGTTGGAAAACCAACACCTCTGCCATAGGTCACCCCAAGTGGTTCGCTACGTTTGGTAACTTAGCAGGGGTGCCTGGGTTCATGGGGTGAGGTTTGTCCGGTTCTTGGTGGCAGATGTGTCTGCCCTCTAGCTGCATGGCAGGCCGTATCGGGAGAGAATGGTTGTGGGAGTCCCTCTGACTTCTCCAGCTGTACTTTCTCGGAAAATCGTCTTGCATCGCAGTGAAAGGGATGGATTCATACATTTGTCACTCCTAGACACACTGACCTCTAGATTCCTATCCACCCATCATACTTTTTCCTTCCCAGAACTTTCACGTTCACTACCTGAATGAGCGAATGTAAAAAAAACCTTCTTCTTTCTTGCACTGTCCCAACTCTTTGCCTAGGTAGGCTGTTGTGGTCGGCTCTCCTCGTTCTCAGGTTATAGCTTCTTCGGTTCTGGATATCGCCTTCATCCAGGCCGTTTCTTTGAAGTATTTTGGAGCATTGAGTCATCCAGGAGTTGTTTGGTCTTCATCTGGATGACTGTCGATGAAGCTCCATAGACAGTCATCCAGGAGTTGTACTATCATCCAGCATTCGGAGCCATACACTATGGCGGGTCTTACAATAGTCTAGTATATCTTTCCTTTAAGTTTTATAGGCATTTTCGTGACACACAAGATTGCTGTTACGGATGTAAAAAAAAAAATTTATTATATTCCAGGTTAATCGCGATGACCGCATGCCGCCGCTGATCTGCGAGCTGTGCGTGGACAAGGTCAACGACTTCTACGAGTTCCGCGAGATGTGCCGCGCGACCAACGCTCGCGTGCGCGCCTCGCTCGGCCTGCCGCCGCAGACCTTGTCGCAGGATGTCGTAAGTGCCAGTCACCTTTACCATCTCACTAATACTCTTGTATCTAGCACTCTCGTAGATAATGGACTTAGACTATGTGGAGGGACGTTGTAAGTGCCATCCTCTATGATAGTGATCAACCTTTTTCAATTAAGGGATAGGGTACCCACAGCTTGATATTGTAAAATTTGAAGTCGTTCACAAATCTAATTTTATTTTTAAAAACTGTATTTTTTCAATAAAACATTTACAGAATGCAAAGAAAAAGCTAAATTTTTACACGTCCGAGGTCAGCTGTCGATTTTTGTCATTCTGAAATATAAAGAGCATAAAAAAATTACCTACTCACAATTTTGGACATTTGTTGAAAAGTTCAACCAAATTTAGACATGAAATCTGGTATTTGATGAAAGTGAAACCATTTTTTTCTGTAATTAATGTGAAACCGCACCAAAGTCCCAACTGCTCCCGTCTGAAGCCAGTGAGATTATGGCATTACTCACCAGATTATGGCATTACATTACCAACCTCACAACATACCCCAATTGAGGTATGTTGTGAGGTTGAGGGTAGTGGGGAAGGGAAAGAGTAGTGAAAAGGGAAGTACCTGACCTAATCACTAAACATGGCTAAAGCCATTTCAATCAATGTTTCAATTCTGAATGGTGGTCTTACACCAGAGCGATACTGAGAGTATCTTCGACGCTGGAAAGTGCCGCAAATATATTATTTTTAATTAAGTAATTAACTATTGAACAACACAAATTAATCTAATAAAATTTATTTGCGGACGCCGGGATTTGAAATAAATAAAAAAATGTATATCACTAACCCCATTTCAATAATGCTTAAACAAATGGTCTGACAACTTTAGGATTATGAAATGCGCCCCCATGGCATTTCTTGTGTTCTTATTTGTTCTGTACTCACAACATACCCAAATTGCATGCTATATTCACACTGGTGACCCGACAATTCGTCCTGCGACAATTCATCCGGCGACAGTTCATCCTGCGACAGTTCATCCGGCCGACAGTTCATCCTGCCGACAGTTCATCCCCCCGACAATTCATCCGGCGACAATTCATCCGGCGACAATTCAAGAGATCCTTAATTCTGACCTCAAGGCTATGGAAGGATCTTCAATTGGTGACTGAAGCCAAGACAAACTTAGTCAGTAAGCTAGCTGGTACTAGCTGGGGATGCGACACCAACATGCTCAGAACGGCATCCATTGCCCTGGTTTTCTCAACAGTTGAATACTGTGCTCCAGTATGGGCTAGAAGCGCCCACATTTCCATGGTCGACGTTCGGCTTAATGCCACAATGCGAACCACCCGCTGAACTTTAAAATCAACTACTCTCCCTTGGCTCCCTACTTGCAAACATAGCCCCGCCGAATATCAGGCGAGAGATTGCAAGCAAATACAAGAAGGCGCTGCAAAAGAGCGCAATACCTTTACACGATGATGTTGTTTCTCACCCGGTGTTCCTCTTGAAGTCTCAAAAACCCTTCTGAAGAAGAAAGACGCCTTCGAACACCTCTCACCCCAGAAGATAGGTGGAAGTTTGAGTGGCAATCGGCCAACGTCAAAAACGCCCATCTCGTTCAAGACCCCACTGAGAGACAGCCTTTATGAAACGTTGTGAATTTTTGAAGCGAAAACTCCCGCTAACCCCATCTCCCCTGTTTCCCCCCCCCTCCTGCCTTTTTTTTTTTTTTTTTTTTTACATGAGCTCCACACAGGAGGCCCTGAGGAAAATAATTTCCCTGAGGGCCTATGTCATCTTTGGGGATGCTGTGTGGAGGGTTCTTTTAAGGAAAGGAAGAAGAGGAGAGTTCTGGGAAGGAAAAGGGTTTAAGGGGTGGGTAGGAATCTGGGGTTCAGTATGTCCTGGTTATCCGCCTCCAGGACCAAGACAAAACTCACCCCATGAACCCGGACACCCCTGCTAAATCACCAAACGTAGCGAACCACTTGGGGTGACCTATGGCAGAGGTGTTGGTCATCCAATAAAGGTTCCCGGGGCGGCGGTACCCATTCCCGCCCCCCAAATTGCCTTTCCTCCCTGCTGCTAAAATATATGAAATACACACATTTTCATTTATACAAATTTCATGGTGGGTGCCTATGATGTGTTTCTTTGTAAAGTCTTATTAACAGTATGTATATTAAGTGATTACTGGGTGATGTGCGTACTGGGAAGGTGTGTGTAAGTGTGAGTATGTACATTGAACAAATTATATTATTGACATGATGCTCTTTTTAAATTTAGGCAGTGAATCGGAATATTATTGAACATACGAAGAGCACGATTGATTGACGAATTAGTTGCTGCATTTGTCTTGTAATTAAGCGTGTGGCATAGTTCTGTATGGCGTATACGTCTTAACCCCTCCGCAACGTAAGCAGATATAAGCGTTAGAAATAGGACAGCAGTCAAGTACAATAAGCGTGTTTATACATCAGCGCGTGTGTTTCCATAGAACTCGTTCTAACTCCGTTGTTGTTTTAGTTACATCCCTAAACCAAAAAGTAAAAGGTCGATAGTAGATCAAGCTGCACATTCCTATCAAGTTGTCTATAGAAATACATAACAGGAATCAGCTGTCAGTCGCGTAATTGACAAAAATATTTACCCGCGCAAATTTACTACCGGCGCGGCTCGTCCGCACTCAACATTTTTAATTTTTATTGAATATTTTTATATGAAATGATAAAAAAGTGAGGTGACAAAAGTGTTTATTACACATATATACAATAGAATAAGTATTGTTGTTTACATAATCTGTGATTTTAGTACCGTTTTCACATAAAAAAACATCACGTGGATCATTTTTACCTATTTTTAATGTTTGCGTTGTAAATTTTAATATTTACAAATGCTAATATTTATTTGTGATATAATAATTTGAAAGGTTATTTTGTAACCTTTCTAAAACAGTTTTTAGTATTCGGCTACGTTCAGAAATGTTTCATTTATAGAGCTTTAATTGTGAAGTGGTAATAACAAAAAGTTTTCGTAAAATGTCATTTCGTTTGAGACTTTTGAGGATTTCAGAGGGGTTAATGGTGTGTTAAAATTAACAAGGGAAAGAAGTTGGGTACAATCAATGTTATTATTTAAAATTTTGCCTATTATGCTTAGTAATGATTTACGTTTGTGTTTCAGAATGAAGACTGCATCCTCGGAGTGTCCGGTCCGGTGTTCCACAGCTCCAAGGAGGCGGACCGTCCTCCTACACCCAAAGTGGCCAAAAAAGACACCAAAAACAACGCTAAGAAGGTATTACTTTTAAAAGTACATCTCTGAAATGCCGCAGTAACTTTGTTTAAGCCACATCTATATTTTTATTTTACAACCCGAACAGACTCAGCATAATTGTGTCCTGTGCATTATAGATAATTGAAAATCCGTCGTCCGCTGTATATATGAAGAGCTAGATGGTACCCGGCATGCGTTGCTATGCCATTTATTAAAGAAATTGTTTCTCCCTGCGTGTCCTTTCCCATTCGTCCCGTTCCCCTTCCGCCTTCCTTTCCTCTCCCGCGTCCCCTTCCCCTATCTTGTTCCCACTTACCTCCTCCACCTTCCCCCTCCCCATTCCACTCCCCCCCTTCCCCATCTCACGAACCCTCCTCCCGAGTTCCCCTCCCAGGCTCCCCTCCCCCCTCCCGGTTTCCCCTCCCCCCCTACCGCGATCCCCCTACCCGAGTTCCCTTCTCCTTTCCCCCCACCGGCATTCCATACATTCAGTTTTCAAACGGTACATTCAGTTTTCAAACAGCTCGCGTGCCACCCATTGCAATTTTTTTATACAAATTTCATTATACCTGAGCTCACCGCTTCTTTTATACAAACCTCGTCCTGAAAATAACGAACACAAAAAAATAATTATCCCAATTGGTGCAGTCATTCGGAAGTTACGCACGTACATGCATTTCTGCGATTCATTTTTATTTATATAGAAGATAGATTGATAGCAGATGAGTTAATGATGAATGTAAGTAAGTCTAAAGTCATGGTATTTGAAAGATAGAGTACGGAAACAGTGTGCAATATAGTTGTGAATGATGAATATTTGGAGCAGGTGGATGAGTTTGTGTATCTGGGTAGTAGGTTTACGAGAGATGGGAAGGCTGATAGAGATATTGAAAGACGGGTGAATGCAGGTAACTCCATTGATGGAGGACTGAATGCCATCGGCGCTCACAAAATATTGTCCAAAGATGCAAAGCTAGCAGTCCATAATGGAGTGCTGGTACCTACCATGATGTATGGCAGTGAGATATGGAACTTGTAGAGGAAGGATGAAAGTAGACTGAATGTTGTAGAAATGAGATCCTTGAGGTATATGTGTGGTAAAACCACGTATGATAGTGTGAGAAATGTAGAGATCCGCAAAGAACGCAAGGCGCATGTAAGTGTAATGAGTAAGATTAAGAAAGGGGTCCGCAGATGGTTTGGGCATGCAGAGCAAATGAGCGAAGAAAGTAGTGTAAGGAGAATATTTAATGCGTATGAGAATGGCAGAAGAAGTCAGGGACGCCCGAGGAAGATATGGCGCTATCAAGTAAATCAGATATTTGAGTCAGGCCATGTCAAAAGTCAGAATAGTAGAAGAGTATCTATGAGATGATAATATATGAATGTGAATAAGGCAAAAAGTGTGCCAAGACTGTTTTGTTTGTTGGTCCATCCTCTCTGCCTAACCCAGCGTGGAAACGGCGTGATGGTTAGTTAGTTTGACAATCCGTTGTTAACAAACTAATCATCATGCCGTTTTGCCATAGGGGTAGGCAGAGAGGATAGACCACCACAGAGTTTCCAGAATGTAAAATACTCCCAGTATCGCCCTGGTGTAAGACCACCAATCAGAATTGAAACATTGCTTGAAATGGCTAGGGTTGCGCGTTTGATGACCAGATCTGAATGGCCAGGTACTTCCCCACCTTACCCTCCCGACTACTTTCAGTCTCACAACATACCTTGGGGATGTCATAGTCTCACTGGCTCCAGATGGTTGGGAGCAGTTGGGACTCTTGTGCGGTTTCACATAAAACATAAAATAACCCTGTCTCGGCACATACTCCCTGCTTCATTGATATTCACATACTTTTCTGTTATTCCGACTCTTGATACGAACTGACTCAAGTTTTGATTTACTTGATTGTGTTACGTCTTCCTTGGACATTCCCAACAGTTTCTACCATTCACATTTGAGTCGTATGTTATTCTCCTTTATTCAGCCTCTTATTCTTAAACTTGACCCAACTTTATATACAAAGTTTTAGCACACATATGCCTCAGGGATCTCAGTTCTACTTTCATCCTTATACCAGTTGAATTCTTCTTTTTAACCTGTCACAGGCCAGGAAAAACATGGAAATTCCCTAACAAAGCACGACTTTGAATATTGAATTGAATGTTTTGTGGATTAATTTTGAGTTATCGTATATTTTATTGACCGAAACACATTCCTAGAACAATAAACTATGTACCAAAATAACATTACTTGCGTTAATTACGTAAATTGATAGGTTTTACGATGTTTTTGTCAAGTAACATGCATCGACTTTGACAGAAAGAATCGCGGCAAATTTGACATTTTGATGCCACAGATAAAATCATTTAAAAATATTCTGGGGTTGCAAGGTGAATGAAATTTTTGCCCATCTTATGGGTAAATGTTGGCGCAAGCGATTCTGACCTTGTCCTTCACACAAATTCTGTACGTAGGAGGGTCAAAATCGCAGACAAACATATTTTTTTCGAAATTTTTTCCGCACGCATGTGCACAACTGCGCGTGGATTTGCGTCTCCGGCCGATTAGAGCTTAAATCGGTTTTTCATTGTTGAGGATCATGGTCCCCCCTCCAATTTCCATAGTGGACAAGGCTCCTCCACTCATCACGGTTCTGCACTGCGTGGAGAGTCATTGTCAAGGACACCCTAGTACCAGACACCAGTGATACCTTGTATCTCCAGCGCATTAATAATAATAATAATAATATAAAATGAAGATTTATAACTACAAAAACAAAAAGTACATCATAAGTACAGTAAAAGTACAGTTTAAAAGTTGCATACGTACGAAAGTTAATATCAGAAAACAAAATACATATATACAGTAGGTAATTAACCGGTCAAAAGCCGGAGACGCGCCGGCGCGCGCGTCATATGCGCATGCGCGAGAAAATAATTCAAATATTTGAATAATACATCCGACAAAAAACTTTTGGTCGACGATTTTGGCCCTTCTATGTACACAATTTGTATGGAGAACAGTGTCAGAATCGCTTGCGCTGTCATTACTCTCGGAGACGCTACAAGTTTCATTCACCTAGTCACCCTGGAATATTTTTAAAACGATTTCTTCTATGACAATCGGCTGTCAGAATTTGCCGTGAATTTAACGGTCGCAATTAATGGGTGTATCGCGAATAAAACGATCATAAAACCTATTAATTTACGTAATAAATGCAAGTAATGTGGTTTTCGTAGATAGTTTATTGTGATATGAACGTGTTTCAGTTAATAAAATATACAATAGCTCAAAATTTATCAACAAAACATTCAATTCAAAATTCAAAGTGGTGGTTTTTTAGTGTTTTTTTGCGAAGTTCCGCGAATTTCCGCTAAATGTCACGGCCTTTGACCGGTTAAAGAATAGAGATTTAGGAGATTAATTTTATTAGTGACCTTCCTCTGTCAAACACTTGTCCAAGTTGGAGTTCTCAGCTTGACAAGCAATGTGACCAAAGTATCTTAAAATATGCTGTAGGTAGATAATTGATGATTATTATAAGTAACTAGCTAGTACCCGGCATGCGTTGCTATGCCATTTAACCGGTGATAGGTCACATGCACATGCGTGAGAAAATAATTAAAATATTTGAATAATATTTTCGACAAAAAACTTTTGGTTTGCGATTTTGGCCCTTCTATGTACATAATTTGTATGAAGAACAGTGTCAGAATCGCTTGCGCCAACATTACTCTAGGATATGCCTAAAAATTTCATTCACCTTGCAACCACAGAATATTTTTAAAACGATTTCGTCTATGACAATGATTTGTAAAAATTTGCCGCGAATTTAACCGTCGTCGTAACTAATGCGTGTTCCGCGACTAAAACATTGTAAAACCTATTAATTTACGTAATAAATGCAAGTAATGTTGTTTTGGTAGATAGTTTATTGTGTTGTGAACGTGTTTCAGTCAATAAAATATACAATAGCTCAAAATTAATCAACAAAACATTCAATTCAAAGTTCAAAATGGTGCTTTTTTAGTGTTTTTTCGTGAATTTTCGTGAAATGGCCTGGCCTTTGATGGGTTAATAAAGAAATTGTTTCTCCCTGAGTGTCTTTTCCCTTTCGTCCCGTTCCCCTTCCTCATCCCCTTCTTCTCCTGCGTCCTCTTCCCCTCTCGCGTTCCCACTCCGTCACCTCCACCTTCCCTCTCCCCACTCCACTCCCCCCCCCCCCTTCCCGCGAACTCCCCTCCCGAGTTCCCCTCCCCCCTCCCAGGTCCCCCTTCCCCCTCCCAGATCCCCCTCCCACTCCCAGCTTCCCCTCCCCCATCTCTCCCTCCCGCCTTCCATAGCAATAGCCGCTTCCTCGCGTGCCACCAATAGCAATTTTTTTATACAAATTTCATAATGCCAGAGCTCACCTGAAGTTTTATAAAAACTTTGTCCTGACAATAACGAACACACAAAAAAAGAATTATCCAATTTGGTGGAGTCGTTCGAAAGTTATGCGCTTAACAACACATTCAGCGATTCATTTTTATATTATAGATAATTATTAGCCTGAATCACTGATCTGCATTGAAAAAATCTCCCGAGAAAAGATACATGCCGCCGACAGGACTGGAACCCGCGACCTTCTGATTTCTGATCAACTGCTCTTATCCACTGAGCTACGTCGGCTTATCTCCTGCCCGCCAAATAATTCAATATATGTATACTAGTGTTTCATTCAACATTACTGCTTATTACATTTTTCCACCTGCAAACAACCAGCTTTATTTTATATGAGAAAGACATTTTAAGTGCTAAATCTCCCACTAGGCGGCATGTATCTTTTCTCAGGAGATTTTTTTCAATGTAGATGAGTGTTTGAGGCTAATAATTATTGCTTATAATAATTGTTACCCTTTGTGCTATGCATAAAAATCTTGTCTTAAACATTAGTTTATCAATTAAAAAATAATAGACAATCTATTGATATTACTGCATCTGGCTGTCTATAGAATCCTGAGCTCAATTGAATTGTACATATTTTATTAAATGAAGACAATATAAGCGAAACTCAATCGAAAATCTGAAAACAGAAAAATCAGAAAAAGATATTGACACATCTATATATTTTCAAATATACCTACAAATACGGATTCCGGCGGAACCGCTCGTGCGGTGATCTTCTCGCGTATGTGACGCATGTTTGGGGGCGGTGCCTGGAATGTTTTGGTGAGATCCAAACGGTTGCACTGGACATTTCCAAGGCCTTTGACCGGGTTTGGCACCAAGGACTTGTCTACAAACTGCCTTCTTACGGACTTCCCGCATCCTTGTGTACGTGGATTGCCGACTTTTTGAGGGAGAGGTCGATTCAGACGGTAGTCGATGGTTTCACCTCTTCCTCACACTCGATAAATGCTAGCGTCCCACAGGGATCGGTTCTGTCTCCGACTTTGTTTTTGTTGTATATCAACGACCTTTTGTCATGTACACCAATTCACTGTTACGCAGATGACAGTACAGTCCATGATAGCTTTTTGTTTGACAAGCCCCCAAAGGGCTCACAAACCCCAACGGCTCGGAGGGCTTTAAGCAAAAAATGGACGGTTACCTCGAGAGTGTTTTCTCTTGGGATAAAAATAATCAAGTTGAATTTAATGTTTCAAAGACCCAATCTTGTCTGATTACGTCTAAAAGGGATCGAAATGAATATCTAGTATCCTTCAACGGAAGCAATCTTCCGAACAGGCCCTCCATTGATATGCTTGGTGTAACCAATAAAAAATCCAATTGAATACAAATCAAGAATAAAAATATGGCTTAAAGAGGTCAATGAGAAAACCCTAGCGAAGACGCTAAAAACGACATAGAAGACAAATGAACTATATTTAAATAACTTTAGTCCTCCTCGGCACAGGACCCCCTAGTGAGGAGGACTAAGAAATACAATATTTTGTACTTAATTTCACATTTCATTTTGTATGTAAAATTTTTGTATATAGTCGCTATAATAAAAAAAAAAAAAAAAAAAAAAAAACCCTAAGTGACCAGCTCAGGTATGGGGGCTCCATCGAAGCCAGAGTAAAGTTAGCCTCCCAAAAACTGGGCATACTGTACAGGGCCCGCAGATACTTTAATAGTAAACAACTGCTAACCCTGTACAAATCACAAGTGCGCCCCACGGTTGAATTTGGCAGCCACCTCTGGTCTGGAGCTCCAAAATACCTGAAAAATACCCTCGACTCTGTGCAGAAACAGAGTCAGACGGGTTGCAATCTTTAGAGCACAGGCTTTGGGTGGGAATGCTATCCTTGTTCTACCGGTATTACAATGGAAGATGCTCCGAGGAACTAGCGTCATTGATCCCTTCGGCACCGGTGCATAGTCGGGAAACACGCCAAACGAGTGCCCAACATTTGTACACGGTTAACATTTGTCACATGAGAACGGGTCGTTTCTTCGACTCGTTCTTGTGTTCAACAGCTCGGCTGTGGAATGATTTGCCGGTCTCTGTGTTTCCTCCTTCCTACAACATGGGTTTCTTCAAGACCAATGTTCATTCCTTCCTCTCCTCAAAAAGACCCTCCACACAGCATCCCAGATGACATAGACCCTGAGGAAAATTATTTTCTTCAGGGCCTCCTGTGTGGAGTTAATATAAAATCAAAAAAAAATGCGTGATACAAAAGGGTTAACAATGTTTTTTTTATTTTTATTTACATTAACTCCAGGACCTATGTCATCTTTGATGGTACTATGTGGTGGGTCTTTTTGAGGAGAGGAAGTGAACATGGGTCTTGAAGAGACCTATGCTGTAGGAGGGAGGAAACACAAAGGCCGGCAAATCGATCCACAGCCGAGCTGTTGAACGAGAACGAGTCGTAGGAGAGACCTGTTCAATGTGACAAATGACAACCGTGTACATGTGTTGGGCACGCGTTTGGCATGTTTCCCTACTATTCACCGGTGTAGAAGAAATCAATGACGCTAGTTCCTCGGAGCATCTTCCATTGTAAAACAGGCAGAACAAGGATAGCATTCTGATTCGTGACAATGCACGAGGGTCAGAATAACCTTGCGGCCACTCCTTGACATTTAAAAACACTTATGGATTTCGATTTGAATTATGCCCGATCACCAAACAAGATACGGTATACACAATTAAGTAATACTCACTACTGTTGTCTCGTGGCTTGATCTCCATTCGGTGACAGTAACAGGTGTATCCAAAAGCGTGCGATACAGATTGTTCTGGTCGGTTATTAAAACCACAATAAAGTTTGAGTCATGAGACGATTAACATAAGCGGTTCACATAAAGCATTCGATGAATGACGGCGATATAATGCTTCATATTACACACTTCCGATTGATAAATAACATTTCAACGTAGAGCGAAATGTCACGTTACGATGTGTTACGATGGTTGTTGACAGACTGGCGATATTGCGGTACTTGACTCATGTCCACCGTGTAGGTAGGTACACTTAATGTGCGGAAGTCCAAAATCTGGATTCCTCCAATCTGCTAGGCCGATCGGAACACAAATACGAATGAAACCCATCAGCGTTATGAAACATACCTACCTGATGCTGCTCTATAGATTCTGTTTGTTAAGATAGGAGAATTAATCAAACAAACTGCCCGTTTCTGCACAGATTTGAGGGTTTTTTCAGGTATTTTGGGGCTCCAGACCACAGGCGGCTGTCAAATTCAACAGTGGGACGCACTTGCGATTTGTTCAAGGTCAGCAGTTATGTACTATAGCATGGGGTGAGGTTTGTCCAGGTCTTGGACAAAATCTGGACACTGGAGGTCTAGATTCGTTCAAAATAAATAAATGTAGCTTTAACAAAAAAATTAGAATCTTGCGAGAGCCTTGAAGGAGTAACCATCTGTTACTTATACCAGGGCGGGTACGTGGTGGATAACCTCCACTGTCCAGGTCTTGGCGGCGGATTCGTCTGCTCACTAGCTGCACAGTTGCATAGCTAGCATGGGTGGCACCTGGGGCAGATAACGTGGTGTCACCCCCCCCCCCCCATTAAAGTTCACAAATGCAAATTTTGACTTCATAAAAAATTGAGGGGGGGTGGCTAGAGAATTGTGCTCTTGCTAGCTACTAACTAGCTATGCCACTGCAGTAGCATGGCAGGACAGATTGGGGGAGACTGGTTGAGAGTCCCTTTGACTTATCCAGCTGTACTCTCTCAGAATATCGCCTTGGACCCAGTGGGAGGGTTGTTGGATTCATACGTCCATCACTCCTGGACACACCCACCCCTCATACATTTTTCCTACCCAGAACTTCCTTCCCTAAAAATACCCTCCACACAGCAAGAGATGATGTAGGCCCTGAGGGTAATTATTTTCTTCAGGACTTTCTGTGTGGAGCTAATGTGAAAAAAAAAAATAGTATCTGCGATCCTTGTACAGTATGCCCAGTTTCTGAGAGGCTAACTTATATCTGGCTGGGATGGAGCCCCCATACCTGAGTTGGTCACGGCTCGATGAGACATGGCGAGTTTACAAGCTACTATCTACTAAGTTTAAAGCGAGTAAATCGGCGAGTGAGATTGTCATGATGACACACAAAACTGTCCACTCGCTCAGAAGCGTAGGAAACTGAGGTTGCTGCTAGCGCCAGTAACAAGAATAACGACGCCTGCGTGAACTAATTCTTCAGATGTTTGACAGTCGAAATCAGCTGTTTATCGGAAGCCATGTTAGAAGCATAAATAAACCAATCACGAGCAAGCGTGTAGGCGAGTAAAGTTGACTACCTTTCAACTTTTTTTCGTAGATTGTCAACAATCTGCTAGTCGCTGCTAGTTAGCAAGTAACACGATGAAGTGACACTGGGCGAGTTTACTAACAGATAGTGAATTTCCCAGATAGTAGTTTGTAAACTCGCCGTGTGTCATCGAGCCTTTAGAGTTGCACCGAGCATATCAATGGAGGGCCTGTTGGGGAGATTGATTAGATTGTTGCTGAGGGATTCTGTAACTCAAGTGTGTTTTTTGTTTTCAGCCGCAGTTGAACATCGCCAAGAACATGTTGGAGAAGAGGCAGACGCGCAACACTCCGGTAGTGCCGCCGCCCACACTCCTCTCAGAGAGAACGTCACGCCGGCGCCAGGCCGAGTCGCCCGCGCCCGTGCACGTCGCAAAGAAGTTGCGGTAATACAGACAGCTTCATGAACCTAATCTAACCTATTTTTCAGTTAAAATAAGCAAAAATCATAATACCAAACAGTAAGCCGGGTCCATTGCGCGTCATTTGCCTTGAAAGTCAATGAATTTATCAAGTTTGTCAATAAATATTGTCAACTTTTGTTGTGTTTTGAGTTTAGTTGTGCTTCCCATGTTCGACAGAAAACATTTCCTAAACACTCCATCCCGGGTGAAGTGGGAGGGCAGGCGGGGAGGGATTCATTTTTTGACTTTCTGTGTGGAGAATTAACGGAACGGCCTTTTGTGGTTATGTGCAATGAGCGGGCATAATCACGAGTTTAAAATATTATTATACCTAAATATAATAATAAAAATATTTGATAATAAAATTATAATATAATATCAAATATTTATAATTATTCTGTTTTTGACTGAATATTTACTCACTCTAAATTCTTAATAGTAACTTTAGGTCGTGCAATAATCAATATTAGTCGGAAAACTTTCTGAAAATGGTCCACTTGGTAGGTATTTACGGTTTTGGTTGTAACTCCTAGAATGGTCGCCACCTCTGATAAGGCATCGTACCTCTTCAATTTATTTTTGAAATCTGGGCACTGGACTTCCCAAACGATTGGTCTCTCCCTGATTAGGGAAATGAATATCAAAGTTTTATGATTTTTTGGAATCTGGAATGCTCAAAGCTCAAACTGCAACTGACAACTGACAATTGTTCGAGAGCATCGGTCGCAGCAAGACCCAAAGTAATAAAATAATAATAAACAATATATGGCTGTTTATGACATTTGTGTTTTTGTGTAAAATCATTTCAAGGGCACTGTACAAAAACATTATCTAACGCATCCACATTCCCGCGCGGATAATATTCCAGGCGTTTCTCGATTTAAACCGAATAAGTGATTATTTAAGCTCGCTCTTTACACATAACACATAACCTCAAAAAGTCGTTCGGTTTGTTCTTCCATAAATATGACTGCACCGCGCGGCTCCTGTCAATTAAATGAATTATAACCGCCCGCCGGCCCCCGCCTGCCTTCCCGCTTCACCCGGGATGGAGTGTTTAGGAAATGTTTTCCGTCAAACATGGGAAACACAACTAAAGTTGACAATATTTATTGACAAACTTGATAAATTCATTGACTTGTTATGGGACTGTCAAGGCAGATGATGCGCAATGGACCCAGCTTAATACATACACATTCACAATTCAATGTTATCTGTGGCAGCACTAACAGATTCTCCAAATACTTTGACTGAAGATTACTTTCGGGAATAAATAGATTCTTGATGGTTTATCTGGTTTTATTAATACTTCACGTATACTATATGGACCACGTTAGTCGACCTAACTGGGAGCTAGTTATATTGGTTCTAAAGCGTGTGTTACAAATCTCACCCACTCTCAGCCCCCCCGTCCCTCTGTTGGACAACTTAGGTACTAAGCTACCTGCCATCTAGCGGAAAGTACTGACAGTTCTTATCACCGCCATCTATGTCTAAAAGCCGGAAGCTCTTTAGATACACAACAAGTAATACACACAAATATAATTTTATTTTTTATCACTGTTTAGTATAAAACAAAATAAACACGCAATATTTCCAAATAATATAGTTACCGTCGCTACCCGAATTTCTACCGATTTGTTACAGATCTCCCTTACATTTGAAGTTTTTAAGCTCTGTATGTTACTAGGTATATAAATATGTTATTTTTGAAGATAATCAGCCTTACTAAAAAACCCCGTGAAAATTTTATTCAATTGACAAACGGCCGCGGATGTGCAAACATTACTAATTAAAAAATTGTTCATTGAAAGAAATACACATTGTTTACACGGCCTGAGAGGGTAGTTTATCTCTGTTTTAACGATTGATGTCCGAAGGAAATTTGGAATTTTTTCAACGTATTTTAAATGTCTTGTATCTTTCTTATTTTTGAAGATGTCGTAAAAGCAAATACCTTTATAGAAACTAGATAGAATTGCCTTTTAGATTTTTGTATCTGAAATATACGATCGTTTTTGAAAATTGCAGTATTTTAAGTTTCAACATGAAAAAATTTGAAAAAAAATAGCTGACTGTAAACATATTCTATTAAATGGTCGAAAAATTTTGGAAAATTCAAAATTAAAAAAATACACACCTCTTACTTTATGAATTTGGAAGAAAACTATCACTTCACTTTTTATCTCGTTCATACAATTAAAAAGGATAAAAAAATATAATAATAATTCCGAAAAAATAACTGAAAAAATCTGACATCTTGGATTCGAATTTGTTTTTATTTACACATGCATGAGGCTTTTACATTATTAAATAATATTACTTTTATGGAAGTTTTATTAAATTCACGCAGAAAAGTCGTTAAAAAAATAAAATTTCAGAAATAACCTAAAACCTATCTTTAACAAAACTAAATCATCAACAAAACAATATTTAAAGGACTAAAACTGAAAAGAAGTAACGCCAGCATTGGTAATTATGTTGAATTACACTAATATCACAGTGAATTGATCATTTAAACGAAAATTATCTTCAAAAACATAAAAATTAACTGCAAATACAACTGAACATTGTCAAACATTGTTTTACCGCGAAGTTTATAAAACAAGATGGCCGCGCGCCTGCGCAGATCTATGTGAGATTCAAGGAGACCAACATAAAAATCATAAAATACGTGATTGTGTTATTAGTAAAGACGTAAAAACACAGTGCACCGCGCAAGCAACAAATATGCAGTTGACCGCTCGTTAAGGCGTTTTGTTATTAGTAAGGCTGAATATCTTTACATTCCCCACACCGAAACGCAAATTACATAAAATTCCCTCCATAGAAAAAAATCACAAAGTATGCTCTGAAAATTATTATAAACATGTTTTTTCAGTTATTTTACATGTTACATGTATGAAAAAAATCACAGTGTTTCATTAAATGCTGTTTTAGACAACCCCCACGAGATTTTTGCTATATTTTAACCTCTGAGTGGCCATGATATTTCACGAAAATTCACTAAAAAGCACCACTTTGAATTTTGAATTGATTGTTTTGTTGATTAATTTTGAGCTATCGTATATTTCATTGACTGAAACACGTTCCTATAACAATAAACTATGTACCAAAACAACATTACTTGCATTAATTACGTAAATTAATAGGTTTTACGATGTTTTACTCGCGGAACACGCATTCATTCCGATGGTTAAATTCGCGGCAAAATCTGACAGGTCAATGTCATAGACGAAATCGTTTTAAAAATATTCTGGGGTTGCAAGGTGAATAAAACTAGTGGCTATATCATCTATGATGTTAGCGCAACATTCTGTACATAGAAGGGCCAAAATCGCAGACCAAAAGTTTTTGTTCGAATATTTTATTCAAATTTTCGAATTATTTTCTCGCGCATGCGCATACGACGAGCGCGCCGGCGCGTCTCCGGCCCATTAGATGTTAAACGAGTCATGTTTTGTTAAACATTTTCACTATTTTCGCTTCAATTTTATCGTTTTAAATATTAGCGCGCTCTCTCTAACGTTAGTAATTGCACATCTCTCCATTTTCTTCTTTTTGAGTGGGGATACGGCGCTTTAATCCGTCAGGCTAATTTGTTCGCTTTTAAAGGAACAACTCGTATAGGTCTCATAGGAATCATTGTGTCTCCCTGAAAAAGAGAAAAAACCATGCTTTATATCGTCGCATAATTCGTAGAATGCTTAACCACCAAATATCAAATTTTACAGGACGCACAAAAAAATGAAAGACGGGTCATTGTTTTTATTTATGTTCCGAACATAATTTCGAAATTTATTTTAAATCATTTAAATTTTGTAAGTTAAGGCTTTCTATTTCAAATCAGAGTTAGGAAGTTTACATAAAAACCGAGAATGGAGATACGTATTTTACAAACATAGATATGTACTTTTCTGCAAACAGTTTTATGAACAACTAGCTGAAAACTTCGGAGATAGGAATTTTACATTAAAAAAATAAAACACAACAATACAGAACTGCGATATTTATTTTATGAATTACTCGGTAACATCCTAATTGACTTTTATATATAGTCTCGGTATGTAATAATAACAGGATAAATATAATAGTACTTAGTACACAAAGCATAACAGCACAATACTAATACTACGAATAATTTTGAAGTTAAATAATGAGACCTGAAATGGTAAATAAAATAAAGTATGTGGAGTTAGGAGTTTCGAAGTATTCGCGTGTAAAAATGGCACCATGGTGTTTACGCAGTTTCCTAATTTGTGTTTATCTAAAAATATATATTTTTTTAAAATTTGCGAGTTTTACTAGTCGATGCGGGACTAATTTTAACATCAGATGGCATTAAAAACGTATTTTTGAAAAATTTGGAGTTACGCAGTCTACGAATTAATGCGACGATATGCAATTCTAATAGTTCACCACAAAAGAAATAAAATGTAGATACATCTTTATGAAACCAAAGTTTTGGGTCGCAATTTGAAAAAAAAATTGCGACCCAAGGAATTTTTTATTAATTATTTTTACATAGAGCAATAAAAAAGTGAGGTGATATTTAAGGTAACAATACATTTGTTTAATAAATATGTACCTATGTGATTTTATCTTTTTTCATTATCAGTAATTTTAGATAGAAAAAATTATGTTTGCTTGCAAAAATTTTATGTTTAACCGGTCGAAGGCCAGGCCATTTCGCGGAAATTCGCGGAACTTCGCAAAAAAACACTAAAAAACCACCACTTTGAATTTTGAATTGAATGTTTTGTTGATAAATTTTGAGCTATTGTATATTTTATTAACTGAAACACGTTCACAACACAATAAACTATCTACCAAAACCACATTACTTGCATTTATTACGTAAATTAATAGGTTTTATGATGTTTTATTCGCGATACACGCATTAATTGCGACCGTTAAATTCGCGGCAAATTCTGACAGCCGATTGTCATAGAAGAAATCGTTTTAAAAATATTCCAGGGTGACATGGTGAATGAAACTTGTAGCGTCTCCGAGAGTAATGATGGCGCAAGCGATTCTGACACTGTTCTTCATACAAATTGTGTACATAGAAGGGCCAAAATCGCAGACCAAAAGTTTTTTGTCGGAAGTATTATTCAAATATTTGAATTATTTTCTCGCGCATGCGCATATGACGCGCGCGCCGGCGCGTCTCCGGCCTGTCACCGGTTAATTTGATTTATATAATTTTATATGTTTAATTTGATTTATAAAATTCTAAAGCTTATTTTATCACCATCCAAAAATAGTTTTTAATTTTAGGATATGTTTAGAAATATTCAATTTTTTTGGATTTTATTGCACAGCAGAAATATTTTGACCCTCTGTCGATTATAAAATATGAAACTAAAGAAAAAAAAACACATGAAACTAAAGCTTTATGAAACATAAAATAAAACATGTCCTTTTTTCATTCTGAATTAATTTTAACCTGTTAAATGCCAGGCCATTTCACGAAAATTCACTAAAAAAGCACCACTTTGAATTTTGAATTCAATGTTTTGTGGATTAATTTTGAGCTATCTTATATTTTATTGACCAAAACACATTCCTAGAACAATAAACTATGTACCAAAACAACATTACTTGCGTTAATTACGTAAATTGATAGGTTTTACGATGTTTTTGTCAAGCAACACGCATCGACTTTGACAGATAAAATTCACGGCAAATTTTACATTTTGATGCCAGAGATAAAGTCATTTAACCCGTCAAAGGCCAGCAAATTCCAGGAAAATACGGAAATTTCGTAACAAAACACGATTTTGAATTGAATGTTTTGTTGATTAATTTTGAGCTATTGTATATTTTATTGACTGAAACACGTTCACAACACAATAAACTATCCACCAAAACAACATTACTTGCATTTATTACGTAAATTAAAATAGGTTTTACAATGGTTTAGTCGCGGAACACGCATTAGTTGCGACGGTTAAATTTGCTGCAAATTCTGACAGGTGTCATAGACGAAATCGTTTTAAAAAAATTCTGGGGTTGCAATGTGAATGAAACTTTTAGGCGTCTCATAGAGTAATGTTGGCGCAAGCGATTCTGACACTGTTCTTCATACAAATTCTGTACATAGAAGGGCCAAAATCGCAGACCAAAAGTTTTTTGTCGAAAATATTATTCAAATAATTGAATTATTTTCTCACGCATGCGCATACGACGCGCGCGACGACGCGTCTCCGGCCTTTCACCGGTTAAAAATATTCTGGGGTTGCTGGGTGAACGAAATTTTTACCCAACTTAAGGGGAAATGTTGGTGCAAGCGATTCTGACCTTGTTCTTCATACAAATTCTGTACATAGAAGGGTCAAAATCGCAGACAAACATATTATTTCGAAATATTTTTTTCGCGCATGTGCACAATACGCGCGCATCGGAGTGTCTCCGGAAAATAAGAGGTTAAGCTGGTTCCTGGCATGCGTTGCTATGAGCTTTAATAAAGAAATAGTTTCTCCCTGCATGTCCTTTCCCATTCGTCCAATTCCTCTTCCGCCTCCCTTTCCTCTCCCGCGCCCTCACATTTAAAAAAAAATCCAATTTGGTGCAGTCATTCGGAAGTTATGCGCATACATACATTTCGGCGATTCATTCTTATATAGATTAGTCATTGTTTATACAAAGTAGCCCCAGTTTACAGCAATATTTAAATATATTTTTATTTAATTTTTTCAGATTTGCCTCTCCCGCCCGACCAGCCTCTCCCGCGCCAGAACTCAAGAGGAGGTCCGACAAGTCCAGGAGGTCCACAGAGCTGGTGCCAGAAGTCAAGTCCAAGGTTTCGGATGCCAAGTCCAGGTTATCGGACGGCAAGTCGAGGTTATCGGATGGCAAGTCCAAGTTATCGGACGGCAAGACCAAGTTATCAGAAGTCAAGTCCAAGCTATTGGATGCCAAAAAGGCCAAGGAAATCCCGCCGGCTGCCCCGGAGAGGAAAGGTAAAATTTCTCAATATTTTTTATTTTTTTTAACATTAACCTGTGACAAGCCGTAAAAAACACGGAAATTCCCTAACAAAGCACTACTTTGAATTTTGAATTGAATGTTTTGTGGATTAATTTTGAGTTATCGTATATTTTATTGACCGAAACACATTCCTAGAACAATAAACTATTTACCAAAACAACATTACTTGCTTTAATTACCTAAATTAATAGGTTTTATGATGTTTTAGTCGAGGAACACGCATCAACTTTGACAGCTAAAATTCGCGGCAAATTTGACATTTTCATGCCACAGATAAAATCGTTTAAAAATATTCTGGGGTTGCAAGGTGAATGAAATTTTTACCCATCTTATGGAGTAATGTTGGCGCAAGCGATTCTGACCTTGTTCTTTATACAAATTCTGTACATAGAAGGGTCAAAATCGCAGACAAACATATTTGTTTCGAAATATTTTCTGTCTCCGGCCGATTACAGGTTAACTCCACACAGGAGGCCCTGAGGAAAATAATTTTTCTCAAGGTCTATGTCATCTTTGAAGATGCTGTGCGGAGGGTCTTTTTGAGGAGAGGAAGGAGTGAACATGGGTCCTTGAAGGGAGGAAACACAGAGGCAAGCTGTTGAACTCAAGAACGAGTTGTAGAAACGATCCGTTCTCATGTGAAAAATGTCAACCGTGTACATATGTTGGGCGCGTGTTTGGCATGTTTCCCGATTATGCACCGGTGCCGAGGAGATTAATGACACTAGTTTGTCGGAGCATCTTCCATCGTAATACCGGTAGAATAAGGACAGCATTCCTACCCGACGCCTGTGCTCTAAAGATTGCAGTCCAATTAGATGAATCTATCAAACGGTTTGCCCGTTTCTGCACAGAGTCAAGGGTTTTTTTAGGTATTTTGGGTCTCCAGACCAGAGGTGACTGCCAAATTCAACCGTGGGGCGCACTGGCGATTGTACAATGTTATTTGCTATTCACTACATAAGTTTATTGAGAGGAAACTCAGACACTGAGATATTTGAATAGGTGTTTAATTTTTTTTTTTTACATTAGCTTCACACAGGAGAAATGTCAGCCTTTGGAGATGCTGTGTAGGGAAAGGAAAGAGAGGAAGATTTGAGAGGTAGAGGAAGGAATAATTAGTTAA
This sequence comes from Limnephilus rhombicus, assembly GCA_929108145.2. Taxonomy (NCBI): domain Eukaryota; kingdom Metazoa; phylum Arthropoda; class Insecta; order Trichoptera; family Limnephilidae; genus Limnephilus; species Limnephilus rhombicus. The sequence goes on along the minus strand of OV815289.1, from coordinate 21,066,821 downwards.
TGATGAATGTAAGTAAGTGTAAAGTCATGGTGTTTGAAAGAGAGAGTACGAAAACACTGTGCAATATAGTTGTGAATGATGAAAACTTGGAGCAGGTGGATGAGTTTGTGTATCTGGGTAGTATGTTTACGAGAGATGGGAAGGCTGATACAGATATTGAAAGAAGGGGAAATGCAACTCCATTAATGGAGGACTGAATGCCGTTGGCGCTAATAAAAAACTGTCAAAAGAAGCGAAGCTAGCAGGCCACAGCGGATTGCTGGTACCTACCCTGATGTATGGCAGTGAGGCATGGAACCAGGCGCGGCCGGTGCCTCAAATTATAGGTGGTTCACCAAGCCATTCATAAAAAACGAAAGGTTGATATTATATTTAAAAAAAAATCTAGACATCATGCATAATTTTACATTATTTGCTAAGTATCTAAAAATATCATGTAACTGTAATAGTAAAAATTAGACGTGGGTCGTTACGCCGTTTTCAAGAAACGTAACGAAACTAGTTTCATGGTCGGCGCAACCTGTTTCAAAACAGGTTATTTTTATAACTAGTTATTTTCATTCAGCTTCAGTTACACACGAAACTGTATACCCCCACCAACTATAAAGTTACACACGAAACGAAACCAAAAAAGCACTCTCTAGTATCTAAGTGTTTGTAGCTATACAGTGAAATCAATGTATATGAAATTAACTTCCCTTCATACTTTATTCAGGCTTAGGACTGACTGCATTAACCCCTCCGAATTTTCGAGAATATTAGCTTTTGGTGTCTTAAACGAAATGACATTTTACGAAAACTTTTAGTTATAACCGCTTCACAATTAAAGCTCTATAAATGAAACATTTCTGAACATAGCCGAATAGTAAAAACTGTTTTAGAAAGGTTACAAAATAAGCTTTCGAATTATTATGTTACAAATAAATATTAATATTTGTAAATATTAAAATTTTGAATGCAAACATTAAAAAAATTTGAAAATGACTCACGTGATGTTTTTATGTGAAAACGATACTAAAATCACAGATTATGTAAACAACAATACTTATTCAATTGTATAAATGTGTAATAAACACTGTTGTCACCTCACTTTTTTATCATTTCATGTAAAAATATTTAAAAGAAATTAACAATGTCAGGCGCCCGTAGTAAAGTTGGCGGGATAAATTATGTGTCAGACTGCGCGTCTGACAGAATGTTCTTTTTATGTATTTCTATGGACAACTTGAATAGAGATGTGCAGCATGATTCATTATCGACCTTTCACTTTTTATTTTACGGATGTAACTAAAACAATAACGGAGTTATAACGGTTTCTATGGAGACACACGCGCTGACGTGTAAACACGCTTATTGTACTTGACTGCTGTCGTATTTTTAACGCATATATCTGCTTACGTTGCGGAGGGGTTAAATGTATTTATGATTAATTTTGATTAAATTTAAAATGATAAAATTTCACTTTACGCAATTGAAATTTAAAATGCATTATTTTCCGCCACCCCAAATGCAAAAAGTTTCCTTTTATAGTAATTAAGGTGAATCTAAAGGTTTTTTACTAAAATTGTTCGTAATAAGCGTTGACAGTGCGATCGAAAATTTACCGAAAGTGCTCAATATTATACACAAGTACAACGACGAACTAAAACAAACTGAATTATTTTACTTTAAATTCAAAAAATGTCCGGCCGGTAAACGCAACTATGCGAAACGCAGCAAAACTACTCTGCAATCAGTTACTCACATCACACCCAACACAGAAATAACGCATTTACAAAAATAACTACTTGCAATTTTATCGAAACTAGTTATTTGCGTTACATACCGTGTAACTAGTTATTGTATCTAGTTACGTTAAATAACGCCCACTCCTAGTAAAAATATCGTGCGATGTAAAAACATGCTGATGTCTAGAGTTTAATATAGTGAATTGACCTGCCAGGTAAGTAGGTATGTTTTATGTATCTGTTTGTAAATTCAAATAATAAAAATACATATACCCTAGGAACTCATAATAAATTGTACAACGCAACATAACTAAAACGGCGCTCTAGTAATTATTCAATTATTATAGAATTATTCTGGTATCAATATTTTTAGAAGCATTTTACACTCCATTACTATTGATATTACATATATTAGAAGATTAGTGGAAAGGGTGGGTGTGATATCCATTTAAAAATACTCAACCTTCCAAAGATAATAATAATAACGCAATAATCCAATAATAATAATTAACACACAAGAAACCTTTCACTCTGCGGCGTGGATCGACAATATCGCCATTTACTGTCGTGACAACTTCGATCAATGGGTGACAAACAAATAATAATGTCAAAAAGGTACATCCCAAGGGCTCGAACAAGATAATGTCACACGAGACGCATAGCTGACCCTTTGACTAATGGTTACATTTTAGAAGAGAAATATTATTACTTAATATTATCTTGTTCAAACCTTACTACCGCTGGAACCAAAGCTTCGGAATATTTCCGAAGAATGCCGAAGCTCTTCGGGTCGGCCGTGCGGCGCACGGTCAGCCGATTTTTAGTATGACATGTTTCTGACGTTTTGGGATTTTTTACTACGAGGATCATTCAAATTACGGGGCGCTTAGCTCTGGCGCGCGGTTTGGCATTGCACCTACCTCGGTTCCTCGCTCCTAGCGGGTAGCCGCCATAACTGGCGGGTGGGAACAATGCGTTTATTTGGCCGTAATACATTGTTAATTGTTAGATTGATAAATAATTATAATTAAATTTAAAGATTGTGCTCAATTTTATCAATTTAATAAATAAACACATTACGTAGAAATACGATGAGTTGTAAAATGATGTTCAATTTTTTTGGCGGTTCAGCGCCCCATTGCACGTTAGCGCCAGCCGCGCCTGCATGGAACTGGTAGAGCAAGTATGAAATCAAACTGAATGCTGTAGAAATAAGATCCCTGAGGCGAATGTGTCTAAAACCATGTACGATCGTGTGAGAAATGTGGAGATTCGCAAAGAATGTAGGGCTTATGTAAGCATGTCGCTCAGATGGTTTGGGCATGTACAGCAAATGAACGTGGAAAGGAGTGCAATGAGAATATATGACGCAAATGTGAATGGCAGAAGAATGATTTGGCACGACCAAGTGAACCAGATACTTGAGTCGGGCCATGTGAAGAGTCAGAAGAATATGAATGTAAACGAGGCAAGGTGTGTGGGCCAAGACCGAGTTGTTTGGCAGTCCGTCCTCTCTGCCAAACCCTGCGGGGAAACGACGTGATGGTTATTTAGTTAGTTAGAAATACATTTTCAGTGGGCATTTTCGAAGTAAATTCAATTTTTTTTGAAGTGAGAACTTCTTTAGCACCGTTGTGATTTGAAACTCAATGAAACGAAAAAGCTAAAAAGAGACAACATGCCTTTGAATTTTAGCATGGAGACATAACAACTTATTATTGCTGTATAGCCAATGAATTAACCTGTATTTTACCCTTTATCTCATATTTGTAAAATTTATAAAAAAAATATAAAAAAATCGTAAAATTTATAATCGCGCAAATCCTGAGTGGATGATACTTTGAAACTGCCGTGAGAGATACTTATTCGAGTCAACACAGAATATTTTCGATTTCTGTATATTTTCTGTGGTATTCTTGATAATAAAAGGTGCATTCAATGGAAAAGGGCCTTAATTTTAACCGTAAACAGCTAATCAGAAATTCTGCGTGAATTTATTTTTATTTTTAACATTGTTATAAAAAAATCTACGAAGTTCTGATTTGCAACATCAATGGTCATAATAGATAAAGCATTTCAATAGCTTCATTTTAAGTCCAAAATAACAAACGTGGGAGTTACAAATTATATATTTTTTTAAATTGCCGAATCAAGGAGATAATTGCCTTTTTTATCCGAAAAGCATTCGGAGACATTTAAAATGGCGCCAATATATGGCAAAAATCACTCCAGTGGTTACTTAAGACAATCTCAAACAAAAAATCAAAACAAGATACGGTCACATTTGGGACTCGAACCTAAGATCTATGACTTTCCGGGTCGGTACTCTACCAACTGAGCTAATGTGTCCCAATCCAATCGACTAAGAACTACCAACATTATCTTCATTTTCTTAACCGGTCAATGGCCAGGCCATTTCACCAAAATTCACGAAAAAACACTAAAAAAGCACCATTTTGAACTTTGAATTGAATGTTTTGTTGATTAATTTTGAGCTATTGTATATTTTATTGACTGAAACACGTTCACAACACATAAACTATCTACCAAAACAATATTACTTGCATTTATTACGTAAATTAATAGGTTTTACGATGTTTTAGTAGCGGAACAGGCATCGGTTGCGACGGTTAAAATCGCGGCAAATTCTGACAGCTGATTGTCATAGAAGAAATCGTTTTAAAAATATTGAGTACTGTTGGCGCAAGCGATTCTGACACTGTTCTTCATACAAATTATGTACATAGAAGGGCCAAAATCGCAGACCAAAAGTTTTTTGACGAAAATAATATTCAAATATTTGAATTATTTTCTCGCGCATGCGCATGTGACGCGCACGCCGGCGCGTCTCCGGCCTGTCACCGGTTAAAACGGAGTCGTACCAAACGGATACATTTTCCTACTAAAAGCTATGAAACCTAACTTGAGTTTACATTGTCGTCGCTAAAAACGGTAGACCGTTATATGCGAAGTCGTTATAACCGAATTCTACAGTATATTGCCAACCAGTTGAGCAGTGTTGTGAGGCGGATTACCAACTCAGCTCCTTTAGAACTACTTTTAGCTCTAAATTCCAATATTTAACTAATGAAGACAATATTATGTTTTACTCAGTGAGATAAAAATGAATATTCATTCCAGACTTGCAGAAAAGTGAATAGATGTCGCATATTAAATTAAAAAAAAATGGATAAATTTTTCCAAGACTATCTAGATAGCATTTAGTTCTGGTTGAATCTTGCAATTATATATTAAGATAGCAGCCAATAAAAATATGCATTAAGCGATCAACTGCTTAAAGCGATCTATTTTAATGATAATTCGTCCGGTTAGAACGACGCGCAGTGTTTTGTTTACAAAACTAATACCTCGCTGCTCCGCGCCCCGCCTACTCCCCGCGCCCCGCCTACTCCCCCCGCCCCACCTACTCCCCGCGCCCGGCTACTCCCCGCCCGCATCACAATTAGTGTTTACTCGCGTATTCACAATGCTGTGCGAAGTTCTTACTATCGAACAAAAATTGGCCAAAATCAAATTGAAATTACAGACTTTCTACGTTGGCAACTACATATTTACATAGATGCATAGAATGTGGGTGCATTGTATCTTTTTGGATTACAGTACATTATGTATGTTTGTTATGTGGAATATTTAAGTACCATTAAAGTTATAATTTTTAATAAATGTTTACCTAAAAAGAAATTTATCAATCTGTACTATTACATATAATATCATAACAATAATTACACTGGCATTAATATGTATCTTAACCTCTGACAGGCCGGAGACGCGCCGGCGCGCGCGTCATATGCGCATGCGCGAGAAAATAATTCAAATATTTGAATAATACATCCGACAAAAAACTTTTGGTCCACGATTTTGGCCCTTCTATGTACACAATTTGTATGGAGAACAGTGTCAGAATCGCTTGCGCTGTCATTACTCTCGGAGACGCTACAAGTTTCATTCACCTAGTCACCCTGGAATATTTTTAAAACGATATCTTCTATGACAATCGGCTGTCAGAATTTGCCGCGAATTTAACGGTCGCAATTAATGGGTGTATCGCGAATAAAACGATCATAAAACCTATTAATTTACGTAATAAATGCAAGTAATGTGGTTTTAGTAGATAGCTTATTGTGTTGTGAACGTGTTTCAGTTAATAAAATATACAATAGCTCAAAATTTATCAACAAAACATTCAATTCAAAATTCAAAGTTGTGGTTTTTTAGTGTTTTTTTGCGAAGTTCCGCGAATTTCCGCTAAATGTCACGGCCTTTGACCGGTTAATAAAAACAAGCTTAAATTATCCGGCCGTTTTATGCGTCGTCCGGTTAGTGCGACTAAGTATCTCCGGTCCCTTGAGGGTCGTTATATCCGGATTCTACTGTAGTTTCCTCTCTTTACACTGTGCAGACAGGTGCGTTCTTGTAAGGTGTAACGTGAAAAAAAAATAAAAAAAGTAAATATTGTATTTTTGTCAATTTATTTTTAGGGAGGGAGGTCAGGGAGTCACCGCTGAAGGTGAAGGAGGTCCCCGTCAAGATTAAGGAGGTGCCTAAGAAGAAGGAGGTGGTGTACCCTTTCAAGTGTGACATCTGCGCTGCCGGATTTATGAAGCTACTCCCCTACAAGTATGTTGTGATTTCTGCCAGTCTATAATTAACCTCGCATCTGTGGCTCTCCCGCCGGCGGCCATTGCCAAATGTCAGGCATATTCGAAAAAACTGCAGATTTTGTCTTGTTACTTTCTGATCAAATTATCCTTATGAAAACAAAGGAATTGCTTTTTTTGCAATTGTTTTTTGTTTACCAGAAATATCAAACAGTGTTAATACTCAGTTGTATCAAGCGGCTGTATATTACATATGACGTCATCGTCCGTCCCTGTTACTTTTTCGTGGTGACTTGCCATCTTTGCCATCACTGGTTGACACGTTGACAGTGGATACGAGGAATGGGCTAATTTTGGAACCAGTTCCTATTGGATTTACAAAATGATCACCAACACAACTTGGCGAAGGTAAAAACCTGCGGAGCGGGTTTTTAACTGCTAGTATCTTATTATTCATGTATATTACGCGATAATATCCTAAGAGGTTTTTCCAGAATAGCTAATTAACTTAAAAAAAGATTAAACAGTCTCCCATTTTGGAAATAATTGTCAAAAAATATAATCACACAAATATAAACTGATTTTATTGTTTCTACACAAATCTGAATACATACCCAACATGAAAAAACACAATTCAAAGGAGTTTGCAAATAAATAAAGTCCTTTATACAATGAAAATGTAAAAATTAGATTTTTCGCCTTTGACAGTTTGGAAAATCGACTCGCCAAGTCATAGAAAATTCATTTAAAAATATTCTAAATTAACTAGATTAATAAAACCATCGGTTACGTCAAGAATGATATTGGCGCAAGCGATTTTGACCTAGTTTTTCATACAGTTTCTTTATACATAACGGTTAAAATTGCATTAAAAAAATAAAATAAAAATTCCTAGCCTACAAACTTCCGGCAAACTTGGACTTCCGGCAAATGACAGGTTATATGCGATTTTAACCCTTATGTATAAAGAAACTGTACAAAGGACAAGGTCAGAATCGCTTGCACCAATATCTTTCTTGACGTAACACTTTATTTGATTAATCTAGCTTCTCGGAATAATTTTAACCTGTGAAAGGCCATCAAAATCCAGGAAAAATAGGGAAATTTCCTAAAAAACCACCATTTTGAATTTTGAGTTGAATGTTTTGTGGATTAATTTTGAGATATCGTATATTTTATTGACCGAAACACATTCCTAGAACAATAAACTATGTACCAAAACAACATTACTTGCGTTAATTACATAAATTAATAGGTTTTACGATGGTTTAGTCGAGGAACACGCATCGACTTTGACAGATATTCGGCAAATTTGATATTTTCATGTCACAGATAAAATCGTTTAAAAATATTCTGGGGTTGCAAGGTGAATGAAATTTTTACCCGTCTTATGGGGAAATGTTGGCGTAAGCGATTCTGACCTTGTCCTTCACACAAATTCTGTACATAGAAGGGTCGAAATCGCAGACAAACATATTTTTTTCGAAATATTTTTTTCACGCGCCCGCACTTCTCCGGCCGATTACAGGTTAAATGAATTTTCTATGGCTCTGCGGGTCACTTTCAGCAGCTGTCAATGGCGAAAATATTGATATTTTCGAAATAGTATAAAGGTCATTATTTATTTGAAAACTCCTTTGAATTGCTTTTTTTCTTGTTGGGTACGTATTCAGATTTGTGTAGAAATAATAAAATCACTTTATATTTGTATGAATATATATTTTTGAAAATTTTTGCCAAGTTGGGAAATTTTCAATTTTTTTTTAAGTTACATAATCTGGGAAAACTTTTACGATATTATCATGTACACATTGAATATAATGACATGTTTTCTGGTAAACAGTTCACGTGCGACCAGGAGTGGCTACAATAATATTAATACATTGTTGTTGTCTTTGATTACAGACAGCACCAGGTGGCTATCCACACGGCCAACGTGATACCGGAGAAGATGTCGTGCATCCCGTGCCGCAAGTGGTTCGTCACCGCCAAGGAGACGGAGGCCCACCATCGCTGGCATCGCTCCAGCGGCTCCTACTACCAGTGCCATCGCTGCAGCACCGACTTCAAGGTCCTCATGGGCTTCACCAAGTGAGTACACTCTAACCAGTCATACAGCACAAGATTTCCAACTGCTCTCAACCGTCTGGAGCCAGTGAGGCTACGGCATCCCCATTTGGGGTATGTTGTGAACCTGAAGAGTTATTCTCTATCTTTTGTGGGATTGTTATCGAGATAAAGGATGTGATCTCCTGTTAGATTTGTGTGATTTATTAGCTTTTCTAAGTACAACGTACATTAAATGAATAAAAATAATGATGCATACTTGCAGGAATTTGTGTTTAAAACAATATAAACTAAAATATGTGACAGTATATTTGTAAAACTCGCACAAATCTGACAGGAGATCACGTCCATTATCTCGATAACGATCCCACAAAGATATAGAATAACTCTTCTGGGCTGCTATTCTCCAAGTCAGGTCGCTCGCAATCGCCGTCGAAAGTACGTACATCGGTCGACTTGGTTATTCTCGAGCCTCGTCGAAGGTACATACTTAGATGCCAAACGTCAAAAGTCATTCCATATAAACAACAAGTATAGTCGATACCGAGTAGCGAGTGGTGAATTGTTTGCGTATCTATGCAATTGGCTGTCAAAATCTATTATTGTTTTCCCGCGCTAACTTTCTCACCCGCAAAGACATTGTATATTTTTATGAAATCGTTTTAAGGTTCCATATTACAATGGCTGTTTTACCAGCGATGTTTTGGTTGCTTGTAATATATCCTGAACATGTCGAATATTATCAACTTGTAGAAATTATATACGGTAAAAATATATGTATCAACTGTTTGATATTTCAAACTTACACCACAGAATTCTCAAAAACATCATGAACATAGACAATATTCACAGGGCTGCCAATATAAACATCTCTTCGACTGTTCGACATTCAAGAATATGTAAATATGAAACATTTCGCAAAATTCGTTGCAACAACGAGTAATTTTTCATTTGTAGATGGCGCATAACGAGTAACGATTGATCGTTGCTCTAGAATCGCAGCCCTAAAGGTATTAGGGAGGGAGTATGTGTAATATTCACTTGGAAAGAAAGAAAGAAAAAACTAGAAAAAAGTAACTTCTCTACGAGTTTAAAGAAGTTGCATATTATTATTTTTTTTTATCGAGTTATTCCCTTTTTCCTGTGGCCGCATATTAATTGTCAAATGGAAGTGTCAGATTCGGATTTTTTTAACATAACCACAAATCAAATTGTAATGGTTATTATCGCTCGAAAATTGGCATAAATCTTGTAATACTAATGAAATTTATTAACCCCTCAGAAAATCGCCAATATGCACTTTTAAAGGTATTAGGGAGGGAGTATGTGTATATAAATGTGTTTTATTCTTTTGCATTATAAAATTTATGTAGTATTGCCTTTTTTATTCTTTAACCTCTTGGAGCGCGGAGGAACAACACGGAAATTTCACGACCTTCAATTTGAATCCAATGTTTTGTGGATTAATTTTTACCTATCGTATATTTTATTGACCGAAACACATTCCTAGAACAATAAACTATCTACCAAAATAACATTACTTGCATTAATTACGTAAATTGATAGGTTTTGCGATGTTTTAGTCGAGGAACTCATAAATGTGACGCAGCCAAAATGACATTTCGAGATGCCCACAGATAAAAATTATTTTAAAATAATCTGTGGTTACAAGGTGAAAGAAATCTTTACCCATCCCATAGGGAATGTTGGCGCAAGCGATTCTGACACTTCCTTTACAAATTTTGTACATAGAAGGGTCAAAATAGTAGAAAAAACGTATTTTTTTTCCCGCGCATGCGCAGAAACTGTTCACATCCCGCACTACGGAAAAATTAAATATAAATTATTCCGAGTGACTAGACGCATTGCGGGTTTCGCTATGGTAAAGGACGATAATAGAGCAAGCGTTTCTGACTTTGTTCTTCATACACTTTCTTTATACATAAAGGTCAAAATTGCATTTCAAAGTGCCGCGGCCACCGGGTGACAAACGGCAAACAACCGGTTAACCTCTGACAGGCCGGAGACGCGCCGGCGCGCGCGTCATATGCGCATGCGCGAGAAAATAATTCAAATAGTTGAATAATACTTCCGACAAAAAACTTTTGGTCTACGATTTTGGCCCTTCTATGTACACAATTTGTATGAAGAACAGTGTCAGAATCGCTTGCGCTGTCATTACTCTCGGAGACGCTACAAGTTTCATTCACCTTGTCACCCTGGAATATTTTTAAAATGATTTCTTCTATGACAATCGGCTGTCAGAATTTGCCGCGAATTTAACGGTCGCAATTAATGGGTGTATCGCAAATAAAACGATCATAAAACCTATTAATTTACGTAATAAATGCAAGTAATGTGGTTTTCGTAGATAGTTTATTGTGATGTGAACGTGTTTCAGTTAATAAAATATACAATAGCTCAAAATTTATCAGCAAAACATTCAATTCAAAATTCAAAGTGGTGGTTTTTTAGTGTTTTTTTGCGAAGTTCCGCGAATTTCCGCTAAATGTCATGGCCTGTGACCGGTTAATCCATCTTTTAAGTTTCTATCTGAATTTTTTGTTTTTCTCATTTTTCATAAGGAGTGAAAGATTGTTAAATGCTTTTATTGCCTGTCTGTGGTGCCTTTGTCCAAAGTAGTCCTGGGTCGATCGATCGTTTTACATGACCCGGGTCGCTCACAACACACTGGCGTCACGAGCGGGTCGCGAAGACCCGCTCCTTTCGTGACACAAAATACGAAATTCGGTAACCAAGTTTCTCGTGCCGGTCGCCGCCCAGACCGGTCAAGTCATAGGTGACACGAAACCCAGGTTATAATTGTATGAACGTTCGCTCACAGCTCACACCTGTAACTAGTAATGTCATGTCCCAGAAATAAATTTTAAAAAAGACATGCTTCAGGGGTAAAAAAAACAATGTTTTATCATGTTTTCAAGGATGTAAAACCATGTAAAAAACGTGTTGTTATGAAGCTTTTATTGAGAATTTAAATAAGTAAATTAGCTGTAAGCTGTAATGCTTTATTATAAACTATTATTTTATAATTTTTCTTTGTGTAATAGGACAAAAAATAAAATAAACGTGCTCATGAATTATTATGATTGCTATCATACTTTTTAATAATGGGATAGTTAGGTTAGGAGAACAAGTTACAAGAGGAGAGGGTGTACAAAATAAATAATATTTGCAATGTTTGCATGATTTTTATTAGAATTTTAATAATAATATAAAAATTCTTATCCGTGTATGTACATAGATTTTTGTTTAATGTTATATTATTAAACCTAATGAATATTGAATAATTGTCTAAAGATGACCATAAAAGGCTGAGCATAGGTAACGGTAAAAAATAAATTGTGGAGAAATTTTTCAAATTATTTTAATATGTATTGTTATTTATTAAAACGTCACGCACGTGTGTGTTGACCGAATGTGTCGCAGTTAGCACTTATGCTTCACCCAGCTACTTTCTACTACCTGAGTCGGCGAAACCCGGGTGTTGACAACCCGTTCGCTCTCTCATACAGCTATCTATCGTCGCTCGCCCCGCCACATCTGCACCCGAAACCCAGGTTGCAGTGCTAGAGCGGTTGCGAGAAGTGGGTCGCGAGACCTGGGTGCTGATGTAAAAATGACCCGCTCGCTCTTTGGTGGTCCGTGAGTGGGTTTCAATGAGCGGGTCATTCACGACCGACCCAGGACTAGTCCAAAGCTAGTGTCAGAGGTTTTATGTTTTTTTTTTGTATGCTTGTCTTAACCTCTTATTAGTCGCAGACGCGATTTTGACCCTTCTATGTACAGAATTTGAATGAAGGACAAGGTCAGAATCGCTTGCGCCAACATTTGCCCAGGATATAAGCAAAAAATTCATTCACCTGGCAACCCCAGAATATTTTTAAATGATTTTATCTGTGGCATCGAAATGTCAAATTTGCCGCAATTCTTTCTGTCAAAATCCGATGCGTGTTACTTGACAAAAACATCGTAAAACCTATCAACTTACTCAATTAACGCAAGTCTCATCTCTTCCTCACACTCGATAAATGCTGGCGTCCCACAGGGATCGGTTCCGTCTCCGACTTTGTTTTTGTTGCACATCAACGACCTTTTGTCATGTGCACCAATTCACTGTTACGCGGATGACAGTACAGTCCATTATAGCTTTTTGTTTGACAAGCCCCCAAAGGGCTCACAAACCCCAACGGCTCGGAGGGCTTTGAAGAAAAGAATGGACGGTTACCTCGAGAGTGTTTTCTCTTGGGGTAAAAATAATCTCGTTGAATTTAATGTTTCAAAGACCCAATCTTGTCTGATTACGTCTAAAAGGGATCGAAATGAATATCTAGTAAGTATCCTTCAACGGAAGCAATCTTCCGAACAGGCCCTCCATTGATATGCTTGGTGTAACCCTAAGTGACCAGCTCAGGTATGGGGGCTCCATTGAAGCCAGAGTAAAGTTAGCCTCCCAAAAACTGGGCGTACTGTACAGGGCCCGCAGATACTTTAATAGTACACAACTGCTAACCCTGTACAAATCACAAGTGCGCCCCACGGTTGAATTTGGCAGCCACCTCTGGTCTGGAACTCCAAAATACCTGAAAAATACCCTCGACTCTGTGCAGAAACGGGCGGTCCGTTTAATAGATTCTCCCATCTTAACAGACGGATTGCAATCTTTAGAGCACAGGCGTCGGGTGGGAATACTATCCTTGTACTACCGGTATTACAATGGAAGATGCTCCGAGGAACTAGCATCATTGATCCCTTCGGCACCGGTGCATAGTCGGGAAACACGCCAAACTTGTGCCCAACATTTGTACACGGTTAACATTTGTCACATGAGAACGGGTCGTTTCTTCGACTCGTTCTTGTGTTCAACAGCTCGGCTGTGGAATGATTTGCCGGCCTCTGTGTTTCCTCCTTCCTATAACATGGGTCTCTTCAAGACCAATGTTCATTCCTTCCTCTACTCAAAAAGACCTTCCACACAGCATCCCAGATGACATAGGCCCTGAGGGAAATTATTTTCCTATTAATTCAACACCCGACATGTAATTATTGTCTTCGTCCTCGTGTGATTCTTCTTCTTCCGTATCTTTATCTTCATCTAAACGCAGTTCATCGATATCATCATATATAGTACTGCCTCGTGCATAATATTCTGCCTCAGTTTTCATGACGTGTTTGCAACAATTTTTCCAATCATCAGCACTTAGGTATGCTACTACATATTTTATTATTATTATGCCCATTTTCCGTTTTCCCGGTGTTTCAAATTTTCCATCTGCCTTTTCCCCTTCCTTGACGATTCGTCTTACTGTTGATTCAGATTTACCTGTGAAAAATCATTAAAATTATTATTATAGAAGGTAGTTTTAAAAACACATACTAGATAATATTCACTTGGAAAGAAAGAAAGAAAAAACTAGAAAAAAGTAACTTCTCTACGAGTTTAAAGAAGTTGCATATTATTATTTTTTTTTATCGAGTTATTCCCTTTTTCCTGTGGCCGCATATTAATTGTCAAATGGAAGTGTCAGATTCGGATTTTTTTAACATAACCACAAATCAAATTGTAATGGTTATTATCGCTCGAAAATTGGCATAAATCTTGTAATACTAATGAAATTTATTAACCCCTCAGAAAATCGCCAATATGCACTTTTAATGTCTTTAACGAAATGACATTTTACGAAAACTTTGTATTATTACCGCTTCACAATTACAGCTCTATAAATGAAACATTTATGAACGTAGCCGAATAGTAAAAACTGTTTTAGACAGGTAACAAAATAAGCTTTCGAATTATTATATTACAAATAAATATTAATATTTGTAAATATTAAAATTTTGAATGCAAACATTAAAAAAATTTGAAAATGACTCACGTGATGTTTTTATGTGAAAACGATACTAAAATCACAGATTATGTAAACAACAATACTTATTCAATTGTATAAATGTGTAATAAACACTGTTGTCACCTCACTTTTTTATCATTTCATGTAAAAATATTTAAAAGAAATTAACAATGTCAGGCGCCCGTAGTAAAGTTGGCGGGATAAATTATGTGTCAGACTGCGCGTCTGACAGAATGTTCTTTTTATGTATTTCTATGGACAACTTGAATAGAGATGTGCAGCATGATTCATTATCGACCTTTCACTTTTTATTTTACGGATGTAACTAAAACAATAACGGAGTTATAACGGTTTCTATGGAGACACACGCGCTGACGTGTAAACACGCTTATTGTACTTGACTGCTGTCGTATTTTTAACGCATATATCTGCTTACGTTGTGGAGGGGTTAAACAAACTATACTACGTACCAGTCATTTCTGCAGTTCGTTTGTAAACATCTTCTAAATTAGACAGAATCTTCTTCGCGTGACACTCGGCTAGGCAGCGTTGAAAAACGCAGAATATAACCCCTCTTGCATCACTATGTAATGGTTTATTCATTTTAATTAAATTCAGGCAAACAATGAATAAAAATATTATCAAATCAGCGATCTTCTACTCAGATTTAAGACAATAAATCAACCGTAACATGCGATAACATGACAGCCATAGGAAACGTCATATAATTCGGTGCTGCCATAGTAATGAACACGTTTAGTTCCAATTTATTTAATTTCTACACTTAATTGCCAAACTATACATTTCATTTACTTATGTTTGTTTTTATTCTCCAGGCACTTCCAGCTGAAGCAGTGCATGCCCTGGACGGTGGTGCCCGATGTGCCGTGCCCCGTGTGCCTGAAGACCTTCGCCACGGAGACCTGGATGGGGCAGCACAAGTGTCCCGGGCCCCCGCCGCCTCCTCCGCCACCCCCCGTCCCAGGTTTGTACCATCATCAATGTTTACCTGACACCCGACACCCTGAACCCTGATATCCACTCCACAAAGAACAGTACTCTCAATAATCCACCACCCCAAAATGTAGACAAGTGCCCAATGGGGTATTTTTTCTGTTTTTTTTTTCTCAAAAAAAATGGTGATAATTATTATTATTTTTAAGATTTTCACGGCCAAAAGCATTTTCGTTATTTGTTTTGGGGTGTTATGCCGTGTTGCGCTACCTCCTTCTTTAGCCAACGTTTCGGACATCGTTGCAGTGTCCATCATCAGGGCAGATCTACCAGATCTACCGGATTAAGAAACGAAAATTATTATTATTATATAATGAGCAGGCAGCATTCTGCTGATGCGCTCATATCTAATTTCACAATAGTTTGACAGTAAATGAGTAGTTTTAATTTTGAACTAAGTTATTCCTTTCTTCTCTCCAAATATGAATCCAATAGAGCTTTGAACTGGTTTATATTAGTTGCATCGATGACATGTTGTGGGAGTTTGTTCCAAGCATCCACCACTCTTTTTGCAAGGAAGTGTTTTCTGGAATTAGATGCAAAAGGCGTTTTGGTAATTTTTTTGAGTTTTCACGGAGAATTATATTTTTATTAGTAATGAAGATTCCTTGAATGCCAGGCAGGGGGGCGGGCAGCTGTAGAATTTTGAAAGTCTCGGATCAAGTCATCCCTTTCGCTTCTTTCTTTCAAGGTTGGTAATCTTAGTTCCTTGAGTCTATCTTCATATCGCCGATCTTTCAAAGCTCTTGGTATTTTAGTGAAACGTCTCTGTACTCCCCACATCAGATTTATATCCTTTGCGAAGTAAGGACTCCATATTTGGAAAGCATATTCCAGGAGAGTTCGCACATATGTTTTGTATATTTTTAACATCATGACTAGTGTTAGGTCAAGGTTGGGTTAATGTTATTTTTTATTTTATTTTATTATTATTGTACAACAGAATATTTCCAATTACAGTACAATTTATTTACCCTATCAGCATTTAGGTAAGTGACTCTTCAATAATATTTTTAAAGCATATAAAGAACAACACTTACATCCAAATGGTTTGCAATTTCATTTAACAGCACCACTCCCCTCGTCATGCTATGCTTTGCCAAGACGTCTGTTCTGCCATTCGGTACTTTAAATAAGTCATGATGTCGACTTCGGCTGTAGTGGTCTGGTACATATAAATCATAGCATCCCAAGAGAAATGGACTATCGAAAGACAGAATAGCAAGATTTGCTTTCCGTCTAGTTTCTAGACTCACAGAATCAGTTTCCTCAAGTAAGTCAATATGGTGCATTTTTACACGAATACCGCACAAGAGTCCCAACTGCTCCCGTCTGGAGCCAGTGGGACTATGGCATCCCCAATTGGGGTATGTTGTGAAGCTGGAGGTAGTGCGGAGGGGAAGGAGATAGGGAAGAGGAAGGTGGGGAAGTACCTGGCTATTCAGATCTGGTCACCAAACACGGCTAAAGACATTTCAAGCAATGTTTCAATTCTGAATGGTGGTGTTACACCGGGGCAATACTGAGAGTATCTTCCACTCTGGAACGTGCCGCAAATAAACTATATATTATTTTAAATGAATAAATTGTGAAATAACACAAATTAATCAAATAAAATTTATTTGCCACGCCGGGATTCGATCCCGCGACCTTTGGAGTGCTAGTCAAGAGCCTTACCACTGGACTACGCCGGCCGTCGAAAACCTTGATAGGTTCCATGCTTCCGCATGCAAACATACCTGAGGAATTTCTTCTGGATTTGCTCTAACACATCAATGTACTTCTGGTGGTACGGCGCCCAAACATCGCTCGCATACTCCAGTTTGCTTCTCACTATGCCATCGAATAACGCTAGCGTAGCTTCTTGGTTATCACACTACTTACAAGTCCTGATGATGAACCCAAGAAGTTTGTAGCAAGTCTGAGTGAGCTGCGATATATGGCAAGAGAATGTCAGTTCGGGATCAAAGACAACACCGAGATCCTTCACGGATTTTACATGTGATAATGTTTCGCCCTTTATTTTATAATCGTAAACTATAATGTTTTTACAACGAGTGAAGGACATTGTGACACATTTCTTTGTGTTAAAATCTAATTTGTTTGCCAACGACCATTCAGATAGTGTATCCAGATCAGTTTGCATTTTAAAGCAATCTTGTTGGCAGCTTATTTCCATCATGATTATTATATTCCTATGATAATGAAAGCATTATTTTATTTTTACATTGAAAAATAATTTTTGTACATCGTTTTAACCTATAATTGGCCGGAGACGCCCGGGCGCGCGCAGCTTGCGCGAAAAAAATATTTCGAAAAAAATATGTTTGTCTGCGAATTTGACCCTTCTATGTACAGAATTTGTATGAAGAACAAGGTCAGGAATCGCTTGCTCCAACTTTACCCCATAAGATAAGTAAAAATTTCATTCACCTTGCAACCCCAGAATATTTTTAAATGATTTTTTCTATGGCATCGAAATGTCAAATTTGCCGCGAATTTTATTTGTCAAAGTCGATGCGTGTTTCTCGACAAAAACATCGTAAAACCTATCAATTTACGTAATTATCGCAAGTAATGTTGTTTTGGTACATAGTTTATTGTTCTAGGAATGTGTTTCGGTCAATAAAATAAACGATAACTCAAAATTAATCCATAAAACATTCAATTCAAAATTCAAAGTCGTGCTTTGTTAGGGAATTTCCGTGTTTTTCCTGGCTTGTGTAATATAACATTTTGAGTAGGTAGCATACCTTTGTCATCCGACAGCTGTCTTCTCAGAGCAAGTAGAATATCCATCTCAGGATAGTGGAGATAAGGATTTGAGGTTGTGCATATAGATGAGACGCTTATTTTACTAGTAATAACGGCGAATCCAACCAGAGTCTAAGAGCCGCTTCATTTAAAGGGAATCCATCCAACAAAACAGGCACAGCAGATCCTCACCCATCAGGCGGCGTGAGAAAATCTCACCGGCCAAAGGAACAGCAAAGGAATCCTTGCGCGCAATACATCACCCGTTGATTACGGTCTAAATTCACTTCCGCACGCGGATAAAACTATCACACGGCATCCGACGAGGGATTAAACAAAATAAAAAGGCTTCAATGCCATTTGAGTCGTCACACACTCACATAACGTATAAAAATACTCTTTCTAGGCTACATAGCACTAGTATCTCCCATAACAATCTCCTCTCGCCTCAAAAAACTACGTGATGTCTGCCGCCATGATTCCTCGAATGACGTTTCCGGTCTCCTTCCAGTTTGGCCAACCAACAAAGTTAAAAACAGAAGAAAAAAAAATAATGCATAGACAATATACAGTACCTACTTTGCGCAGTACCTGCTTACGAAATAGATATGTTACACTTGTCACAGGTTAAGGAATCTGTGGCAATATTTGTTCAGTTGGCCATATTTGTTCACACAGTCGTCACTTCGTTAGGATAGGGTACTAACTTCACTTCACCTTGTTCTGAGATATGAGGTGTCAAAGTTTGCAAAGACCTGCACTCATTGTCTATTTACCAATTTCTGGTTTTGAGGAGAATCTTCTGTAGAATATTTTAATTGAACATATTTTAAAGGAAAGTATTTAAATAGGACATATACTTACCATTTTAGAATACATCTAAACATGCAAATAGAACCATATGCATCCAGCTAGGGCATAATAATTTATTGCACAAGGTTCTAATTACACTTTCCCAAGCTACGGCCACATTCTATTCTCAAAATCAATAACTGTTGTGTTAACTTATTAGCTGAATTAAATTGTTTTTTGATTAATTTAAAAATTATGCAATGAAGCAATTATCGATGTGCCACTGTCCTTGTTTTTGTCAGTATCAGAGATAGTGTTGTGTACAGATTTATATTTTTTATGATTTTCTTACTTTTTCACTTACGGAAATTGCGTTTCATTTTCTTTATACAGCGAGAGGCAGAGAGGAGTTACTAGTTTCAAAAAATCACTGAAGGCCCCCCAGACCGAGCAGAGGGGCGGGGCGGGTGCCGTTAGGTCGGGGAAAGGACGCCGTTTTTTTTTCATGATGTTTTAAAAATGATATCGTCTGGCGTGGCGGGGCGGCCTTGGTAAGCAATACACATATTGAGCCTTTCAAAGTTTTGCCACTCTTCCCAGCATATCTTGCGGAATTTCAACGATGACGTCCTCAATCGCCTCGTTCAGAGCTTCAAGGGTTCGAGGTCAAAGTTTGTTTACCTCAGCTTTGACGTATCCTCGCAGAGAAAAGTCACTCGGGGTCAAATCGGGAGAGCGAGGGGGTCGTGGAATATCCCCCCGCAAAGAGATCAGGTGACCTGGAAAGAGCTTTTGCAAAATTTCGCATGAACGATGGACAGCATGAGCCATGACTTCATCTTGTTGAAACCAGAAGGCTTCTGTGTCATGTTCCTCTCCATACTCTTTCATTTTGGGACGCCTAAGGTTCTCCACCATCTCACAATAGTGAGACGAATAACTCAATAACTGTAAAGGTTAATCCTTCGTCACTAGTGCACAAAACAGCTCCGAGGGATACAGCAGTTTCGATTGCAATGCATGCGTCTCTACTGTAACATATCTATTTCGTGAGCAGGTACTGCTCAAAATAGGTACTGTTTATTGTCTATGCTTTATTTCTTTTTTTTTTTAACTTTGTTGGTTGGCCAAACTGCAAGGGGACCGGAAACGTCATTCGAGGAAAGATGGCGGGCGATATCACGTAATTTTTTGAGGCGAGAGGAGATTTTGGAGGAGAGTTTTTTTTGTTATCAAAGATTCTAGTGCGATGTAGCCTAGAATGAGTTTTATTTTTCTTTCTGTGAGCGTGTGACGACTCAAATGGCATAGAAGCCTGATTATTTTATTTAATTTCTCGCCGGATGCCGAGTGATTGCTTGAACCGCGTGCGGAAGTGAATTTAAACTGTAATCAACGGGCGATGTATTGAAGCGGCTTTACTCTGCTTTGGCCGGTGAGATTTTCTACACACCGCTTGATGGGTGGTATATCTGCTGTGCCTGGTTGTTGGGTGGAATCCCTTTGAATGAAGCGGCTTTGCTCTGCTTTGGCCGGTGAGATTTTCTACACGCCGTTGGATGACGTGCTGGACGGTGTCTTGGGGATTGCTGTCGTCTTTTGGAGGAGTGTCACGACTGTCACGGCGACGGGACGTGTGCGGTATTAAAATTAAACGTAATTGGTTGACTCTCTCTTTCTACATCAGTTGATAATTGCTCAAGGTATTTATGTTTTGTTTACTTTTCCTTTGTTCAATTTTCCCTTGCAAACTGCAATAAAGTTAACATTAATTTTCACCAGTAAAATAAGCGTCTTTTATATGCATGACCTCTAAATCCTTATCTCCACTATCCTGCAATGGAGTTCTACTTGCTCTGAGAAGACAGCGGTCGGATGACAAAAGGTATAGGTTCTACCTACACAAAATTTATATTACCTTACAAAGTACATTTTACACTACGTTTCACAAAATCTTGGGGGGCTCAATTCCCGTGTATGCATCATCTTGTAGGGGTACAGGTGAAGGTCTGAGTGTAAGATTTGCCTTATAATTCTGGACAATATTCTAAGCGCAGCGGTGTGTTTCCGCACTGCTCGGGTTGGAGACTCTTCAATTCTCGCTCTTACTGCCGCGATGTTTTCAGGTGTTTGCACACTTTTAGGTGGCCCAACTGGTATTTTAGGATCGGCAGTTCCTGTCCACCTCACATTACTGATCCATTTCCGAATGGTTTTAGGATCAAGAACACTGTCATTACGATTTAACTGGAACCGGACCCGAAAGCCCCATGAGTAGCCACAAGGCTTTCCCGTTTTTAAAGAATGTCTCCACTTACCCCGGTACTTACCTGACCACGGTATGGTCACTACCATAAATGGCATCATTTCCCCGACCTAACGCTACCGGCCCTTCAGTGATTTTTTGAAACCAGTAACTCCTCTCTACCCCACTATGTTTGGAGATCGTGCTTTCGGAGTATCTGGGCCTAAGGCTTGGAATAGACTCCCTCCGGAATTAAGATGCATAACAAGCCCAACAGAGTTTAGGTCCAAACTAAAAACCTTCCTTTTTGGGCTCTCATACCCGTAATTTAAATATACCTATTTGAGAGCATCATACTTGTATTGTCTATGATATGTCTTAATCACACTTTTCTTACTGAATTAAAATAACTCGATTCCTTACACATCAATCTGTCTCTTTACGAATCACATTTAGTAAGATCAAATCCTTATAGGTACTACCGCACCTCCCACCTTTATATGTTGCTTTTACTTTCTAAAATACACTCGTCAAAGAATACATTACATATTAATATTAAAATATTTTTCAGGATTAAATAACATGTGTTTACAATAACGTCCTCTTCGTGCGAACTCTATCTAAATTTCTTTAAATGGACAATATACAGTGTTAATTTCAAGCGACCTCCCAGGTAAGTATGATCCTGTTTTCATTAAATTTTAGGCAGCATCGCGTTCATTGGTCAAAATATTGTACACATATTTTTGTATCGGTGATCAATGAACCGATGTATGCATTTTTTAGCCATAGGTTGTTTATAATTGTTTGCCTAGCTTGTAGTTTTTTAGATTTTAGAAATGTATTATAAGTTTGTACAGCGCCCTTGAGGTGATTTTTCACAAAAACGGCGCTATATAAATCATCCAAATATTATTATTATTATTATTACCCCACCCTGTAAGTGTGAGGGAGATTTATTATACTTATTGTGTGTTTCGTTTGGAGGGTTGCAGACATACGCTAACCGTTTATCATTTTCGACTATTGATATTTGCTGTGTAAGAAAGAGAGGCAGCATTGTATGTTGAACATATAATGCTGCCTCTCTTTTTCCACATTTTTGAATTTTTGGAATTTATTCACTATTCAATATTATATTTATCACAATATTCCTGCAACTCTTTCAAAAGATAAGAATTCGTTCCATACAAAATGTATGAGGAAAAGAATTTTCTTCATAATTTTTTTTTTCGTGAAATTTTCCGATGTTTTAATAGCTATTCTGCTATTCGAGTCGGAAACAAATCAAAGATCATAAAAATAGGCCCAGCCGTTCTTGAGTTATAAATGGTGTAACTAACCTGACTTTGTTTTACATATTAAAATTTTCCGTTAAAATATGAACTATAATACCTTAACTAAAATTGTTAAATGGATTACGAAAATTTGTCTTTGGAAATATAGAAACCTCAGAAAATGGTAAGGCGTAGTTAGAATCCTATCCAAATGAAGTGACGTACCATAAAGCGCCTCGTATTTACGATCAACTATCAGATACTAACAAAATAGAGAATATAAGTGATGATAGAACCTTTTTAAATAAATGATTATTGAAAATGCTTGATGTTAGAACTTTGTCATATATATAACTACGAAAATACAACACAGATGGATCTGAAAATTATGTTGGGAATAGAAATAAGCAAAAGAAATGCTTTGGTATTCAAAGGTCACTTTTGAAAAAATGTCAGTTAGAACCCTATCAAGGTGGGGCAGTGTCAATATCTCACAAGAGTCCCAACTCCTCCCTTCTGGAGCCAATAAGACTATGGCATCCCCAATTGAGGTATTTTGGGCGGCTGAGGATAGTAGGGAGGGGAAGGAGATGGGGAAGAAGAAAGTGAGAAAGTATCTGGCTTTTCAGATCTGGTCACCAAACACGGCTGAAGCCATTTCAAGCAACATTTCAATTCTGAATGATGGTCTTACACCAGGGTGATACTGAAAGTATCTTCCACTCTGGTACGTGCTCCAATAATTATACTATATATTATTTTTAAATGAATTAATTGTGAAATAACACAATTGAATTAATTGTGAAAATTAATTGAATTGCGAGTCAAGAGTCTTACCCCTCGACCATGCCGGCTTGAGAAAGTTCTTGGGAAGGAAATAGGTACGAGGGGTGGGTAGGAATCTGGGGGTTAGTGTGTCCAGGAGTGACGGACGTATGAATCCATCCCTTCAACTGCGATGTAAGGCAATTTTTCAATTATTATGCCTTTTTGCTCTTCCTCCTTGTTTAGCCAACATTTCAACAATGTTACAGTGTTCATCATCAGGACAGAAGTGTAGATTGTGGGGAAGTACATATTTATGTATGTAGAGGTGATAATATGTACCGTGTTGCAACTTTTTAAGAACGGGGCCCCATGTGGAAGCCAGTGTTAAGAATGTGTTAAGAAACGTACCCACTTGGGTGTCAGCGTAAGTGTTTGCGGTGTAATGGTAGGTTAGGTTACCTTACCCTTGTTCAACCCGCGGCTAGCAAAAGCGGTATTGACTCTTTTCTACGGCGAGGGTTTCCATATTGACATACTTTCTATGAGTAAAAGAGGCTTGTTTACAGAACACATGGTTTATTCGTGATAGCAAATTGGCACGAGCGCCTACAAAGGCGGGAACATTACAACAAGACTTAGGAGTTACCATATCACAAGATTTAAAATGGGAACCGCACAACTCTGGGATTGTGAAAAGAGCAAACTCACTAACATATTTAATCAGGAAAACATTCCTTGACCTAACACAATATACAAAACATATGTGCGACCTCTCCTGGAATATGCTTTCCAAATATGGAGTCCTTCCTTCGCAAAGGATATAAATCTGATGTCGGGAGTACAGAGACGTTTCACTAAAATACCAAGAGCTTTGAAAGATCGGCGATATGAAGATAGACTCAAGGAATTAAGATTACCAACATTAAAAGAGAGAAGAGAAAGGGGTGACTTGATTGAGACTTTAAAAATTTTATCTGGACCCTACAGCTGCCCCCCTGCCTGGCATCCAAGGAATCTTCCCTACTAATAAAAATATAATTCTTCGTGGACACTCAAAAAAATTACCAAAATGCCTTTTGCATCTAATCCCAGAAAACACTTCCTTGCAAATAGAGTGGTGGATGCTAGGAACAAACTACCACAACATGTCATCGATGCAACTAACATAAACCAATTCAAAGCTCTATTGGATTCATATTTGGAGAGAAGAAAGGACTAACTTAGTTAAAAATTAAAACTACTCATTTACTGTCAAACTATTGTGAAATTAGATGTGAGCGCATCAGCAGAATGCTGCCTGCTCATTATATAATAATAATAATAATAAGGACAGTGGCAAATGCATATTCCTAATATCAACTAATGGGGTTATTCTCTCTCTGAAACCGTCTGGCTTTAAAGTCGTGTCAATAACACTTAAGGCACAAATAAAAGGGGGTTTGCAAGTTAGTTAACTCACATGTAATCCAATGGCGTGGTCATCGTGGGTTACGTTTATGGCCATCACAGAGGTCATGCTGGGACCCGGAGAGGTGGAATAGCAGCTTAGTTATCGGTTCTAGCAACGGTTTGTGCCGAAAACACACTTCAAGCGTGCAGACACCATTGGGCGTCTCACCGTTGGAGTTTGGCGTGTAAAAATGCACTGGGAATCTGTACGCGTGTGTTGTCACAAAGCTCCCTTATTCAAGTGGGCGAACGCTGGCGGTTCTCGGATCGCCCCCGGCGTTGCTTCGTGTGTGTTCGGCTGACTTCGACTTATCTCGGTGCGCACAAAATATGCGTGCCGTACTGCGCGGGTTATTCTGCGCCTCTTAGTTTGATTCGCGGGACATTTGAACTTGTAGGAGATTCGTTACGTAACAAACTGTTAGCTTAGATCTGCGTTGCAATGTTACAGTGTCCATCATCAAAAGATGGACACTGTAACATTGCAACGCCGAAATATTAGCTAAAGAAGGAGGAAGCGCAAAACAGCTCAATAACCCAAAAATTTATTCACAATAATACTTTAGGCCTTGAAAATCTCATATTATACCTTCCAATTGGATGATTTTCAAAAGAATACCGTCCCCCTATCATCCCTGGACTAAAAAATGATTTATCTTTTCAGACAAGTGCAGCAAATGTCCCAACACATACACCAGCAGGATACAGCTGAAGAGACACGAAAAGACTTGCAAAGGTATGTTTACTCAATACGTATTTACCATAGACATCCAAATTTAATAGACGAGAACATACAGATGAGGGGAAAAATCAACTATGGCGGTACGAAGAGGGGGAAGATGACTGTGATTCGTTAAAAAATCAATCTGACAGTATGTAGGCATCTCACATTATAATATCACCATTTAGTTCTTAAAAGTAAAATCTGCTTTTGAATGAATAGACCTTTTTACTGGGAGCGCGAATTGCTCACCACATTATTAACATATTTGCGAAGTTCAAATACGGCAAAGTAAAGTTTGCATCTTTTCACATACAAATATTTTGTTGCCGTATATAGTTAAGATACTTTTACAAATGTTTCAAAATTTACTTACCCCTGTAACCAGCGACGAGCACACTGGAGAACTGCCCACATTCGTTATGATCGACATATTTTAGGGTGTAATGTATAGCACTAGCTAGCATTTTTGCCATGTTATTTCGTAAAATGTGCGATTCGAGCTCGACGCTGGTCGGGACAAGAATAATGACGTCACATTTTTTGCGAGGCTCTCGCAAGCCCAGCTGGTTCCAAGGCACCGGTATGGGGAGGGGGAAATAATACACTTATATCACTTGGGGCAGGTCTATATATATATATTCATATGTCCGTGATATTTACTCACATCATTTAGAATTTTAGTTAGTAATCAAGTCAGTGGAAATCATTCAGCCAAATTATTTTGCATGCATTTTATATGTAAATCTGAATCTGTCAGTAACTCCACTTTTATATTATTTATTTTCCTTAAAATTTTGATTTACAGGAGATTTCGTTAATTAGACTGCCTTTACACTCGTAAGTATTTCCCCGTAAGTCGCTCACACAAGCAATTTATGGCCAAATCAGCAAGGTAAATGACACCGAATGTCAACCAATGTCACCGAATGTAAACCACTCCGACTCCTAAGCTTGTTTAAACGACAATATAACAATAGCAATCAAGTAGAATAAGCTTGTTTTCACGCTGACGCGTGTGTTCCCACAGAAATCGTTATAACTCCGTTATTGTTCTAGTGACAATCCTAAAACAAAAAGTAAAAGATCCATATTAAATCAATCTTCACATCTCTATTCAAAGTTGTCCATAGAAGTAAATAAAAAAGAATTATTTTGTAGAAACAGTTTTCACCCGCCAAATCGCCTACGCGCCGTTAGACATTGATAATTTTTTATTAAATATTGTTGTATGAAATGGTAAAAAAGTGAGGTGACAAAATTGTTTATTATACATTTTTATACAATATAATAAGTGTTTTGATTTTAGTACTATTTTCGCATAAAAAAATCACGTGAGTCATTTTTACATTTTTTAATGTTTTTATTTTAATATTTACAAATGTTAATATTTATTTGTAATAATACAATTTGAAAGCTTATTTCATAACCTTTCAAAAACAGTTTTTAGTATTCGGCTACGTTCAGAAATATTTCATTTATAGAGCTTTAATTGCGAAGCGGAAAGAACACAAAGTTTTTATAAATCTGACAGTTCGTTTAAGATAAAAAAAACTTGCACAATGGCAAATGAGTGGTAAACGTAATTTATAGCAAGTTACAGAACTTTGAGTTTTTTGACCGGTCCTAATCGCATCCGAGCGAACTTCCAGCCTTCTCACAGCTTATAAAATCAGTTTGATAAGTTGGGAGACTTGCCACAATCTCAAATTTTAAAAGACAGTTTTTAAATATAATAAGCAGTAATTGTTGAATGAAACACTAGTATATATTGAATTATTTGGCGGGTATTTGATAAACCCCCATAGCTCAGTGGTCAAGAGCAGCTGACCGGCAATCAGAAGGACACGGGTTCAAGTCCCGTTTGCAGCAAGTATCTTTTCTCGGAAGATTTTTCAATGTTGATGAGTGTTTCAGGCTGATAATTATTGCTTATAATAATTGTTACCCTTTGTGCTATGCATAAAAATCTTGTCTAAACGTTAGTTTATAAATTAAAAATAATAATTAATATTTGACAAGTTTAAGTATTTCCCCAATAAATGTAGTCATAATTTGTCTCGACGCCACCTAGCGAGGGATTTAACACTTACAATGTCTCTCTCGCAAAAATAAAGTTGGTTGTTTTCAGGTGGAAAAAATATAATAAGCAGTAATTGTTGAATGAAACACTAGTATATATTGAATTATTTGGCGGGTATTTGATAAGCCCCCATAGCTCAGTGGTCAAGAGCAGCTGACCGGCAATCAGAAGGACACGGGTTCAAGTCCCGTTGGCAGCAAGTATCTTTTCTCGGAAGATTTTTCAATGTTGATGAGTGTTTCAGGCTGATAATTATTGCTTATAATAATTGTTACCCTTTGTGCTATGCATAAAAATCTTGTCTAAACGTTAGTTTATAAATTAAAAATAATAATTAATATTTGACAAGTTTAAGTATTTCCCCAATAAATGTAGTCATAATTTGTCTCGACGCCACCTAGCGAGGGATTTAACACTTACAATGTCTCTCTCGCAAAAATAAAGTTGGTTGTTTTCAGGTGGAAAAAATATAATAAGCAGTAATTGTTGAATGAAACACTAGTATATATTGAATTATTTGGCGGGTATTTGATAAGCCCCCATAGCTCAGTGGTCAAGAGCAGCTGACCGGCAATCAGAAGGACACGGGTTCAAGTCCCGTTGGCAGCAAGTATCTTTTCTCGGAAGATTTTTCAATGTTGATGAGTGTTTCAGGCTGATAATTATTGCTTATAATAATTGTTACCCTTTGTGCTATGCATAAAAATCTTGTCTAAACGTTAGTTTATAAATTAAAAATAATAATTAAGACAGTTGTTTTCATAGGATTTTTTTCCTATAAAACTAATATTTATTTATACTTCTATAAGTTTTCTGAAAATGAGCATCCTTCTATTCAATTATTTATCGGTTAAATCCTTTCTAATCTCGATGTTTCGGTTTATAACATGTACGTATTTGAATTCGAAGTTGGTTGCTGTCATTCCGATAAAATGAAAGAACTTCATTAATTTCCGCCTTTGACAGCAAAGAGCGTGTGAAGAATTGCTTTAACCAGTCAAAGGCCGTGACATTTAGCGGAAATTCGCGGAACTTCGCAAAAAAACACTAAAAAACCACCACTTTGAATTTTGAATTGAATGTTTTGTTGATAAATTTTGAGCTATTGTATATTTTATTAACTGAAACACGTTCACATCACAATAAACTATCTACCAAAACCACATTACTTGCATTTATTACGTAAATTAATAGGTTTTATGATCGTTTAATTCGCGATACACCCATTAATTGCGACCGTTAAATTCGCGGCAAATTCTGACAGCCGATTGTCATAGAAGAAATCGTTTTAAAAATATTCCAGGGTGACAAGGTGAATGAAACTTGTAGCGTCTCCGAGAGTAATGACGGCGCAAGCGATTCTGACACTGTTCTTCATACAAATTGTGTACATAGAAGGGCCAAAATCGTAGACCAAAAGTTTTTTGTCGGAAGTATTTTTCAAATATTTGAATTATTTTCTCGCGCATGCGCATATGACGCGCGCGCCGGCGCGTCTCCGGCCTTTGACCGGTTAAAGCCAAATTCTGTTTCACCACTTTATTTTTCATCTTAGCAAACCTTAGAATAATATGAAAATAATATCTGTAAACTTTTGCTTGTCAAGGTTTGTGCGCAAAATTCTTGGTTCTTCCCATGCATTTTAAATGTTCATATTTAATGGTTATTTTTTAACCCCTGTGCAAAAACAAAAATTGATCTAAAATCTAGATAATATAATCTTTCCGATGTGTTTATTAGCAATCAACATTATTGTTTCTAAATATTGAAATTTTAATATTGGAAATGTAAATTGACTACAAAATGCGTAACTGCAAATATTCTAATTAAAGCACTTAAAATAGAATAAACTTAAAATGTTATTCCGTCTCCTTGGTGCAATATATTCGTTCATCTCACAATCCGGAAGCCTGGATTTCGCGGTTAAATTCTGAAACCGTCGTTTTGGATCGAGATTGTAAAATATCTATTCAAGATAGCTTTGAGATTTCAAAGAAAATAAGAAGCATTATTTAGTTCTCTTTCTGGTTAAAAAAAATGCATTTATTTGCATGAGAGGAAGAGAGATATTTAGCTTTTAAAATGTAAGGTCGCTCAGGACGTTTTTGGTCTTATGAAAGTATAATGCGATTACATGTTTTGGGATGTATTTATTCCTAAACAAGCAGACGGGTTAAATACGGATTCCTTTTCTTGACAAAATTTGTAATAAAACTGTCACCTCACTTTTTATCACATTCATTAAATTTTATTTTAAAATTAAATGTGTGTTTCGTCACAAATTGGCGTGAAATAAAACCCTCACTTATGATTGGGTTTGTAAAATATCTGAACAACATAGCTCGTATATTTCTAAGGCAATTAGATGCATTATTTCTTTCGCTTTCTAACGTAAAAGAAATCACAAATGTTAACATGACAGGAAGAGAGATATCTAATTTTTGCAGGGTGGCCACAGACCTGGAAAACCTGGAATTATCAGGGAATTTTACCGAACCTGGAATTATCAGGGAAATGTCAGGGAATTTCAATTTTTTTTAATAATATCAGGGAATTCCAAAAATAAAACTAAATTCGTTATTTTGCGATTTGTGAAACCCCAAAGTTGTTTTATTGCAGTATTTTAAAAAGGTACATAGTTACCTATATCCTAATACAATCCTTATATATACAAATATACATACACTTAAAATAACACATTTATACAATTATTAAACAAACAACAAAAATTAACATCATTACAGCGGCGAGTAGTAGGCGACCCCGGCGCAGGCCAAAAATGTTGGTGAATTACACCAACATTCGCGGCCTGCATACCAATTTAAACTCCGTCCACCACCACCTTTTTTCTCAACGCCCCAACCTACTATTCCTGTCTGAAACGCAGATAGCCGAGCCTGTAGACGCCTCCTATCTGGACTGCCCGGGCTTCACCCTCGCAAGCAAGTTCAGACCTAAAGGAGGTGTCTGTCTCTATAGTCGAGCTGACGTCAACTGTGTGCGACTGTTGAATCTGGAAAACTCCAGATTCGACGTAATGTGGGTACGCGTCAATCTTGCCAGTACGGTAAGATTCTACGCGTGTTTATACCGCTCACCGAACCTTAGCGAATCAGACACGTCCGAGCTCTTCAAACATTTAAGCGACACTATTGATGACCTCTTGCCCCGCTACCCTATGGCAGAGTTTGTGGTCCTGGGGGACTTCAATGTTCATAACGAACCTTGGTTGAAGTTCTCAGGATCAACAGACTCGGCTGGACGCCAAGCGGAATCCTTTGCCCTTTGCTACGGATTGGAGCAAATGGTTCAGGAGCCTACAAGGGTTCCTGATGTCCAGACTCACCGTTCCAATCTGTTAGACCTTTTTTTAACTACTGTGCCACACGGTTACAGTATTGAAGTCACAGCGCCTTTAGGATCGTCCGACCACTGCCTGGTGACGACATCAATCCCTGTAAACTTCAGACCACCAAACGAGAGGCTGAAGAGAAAAGTGTGGCACTATAGGTCAGCAGATTGGTTCGGTCTGCGGGCACATTTTAATGCTTTCCCATGGTCAGCTGTCTGTTTTCGGACTTCGGATCCCTCAAGATGTGCCCAGGAAATTGGTGAGGTCATCACATCCGCGATGGATGGCTTCATCCAATCTACTGTTAAGGAAACTGGTGTAGGCTCAAAGCCGTGGTTCAGTCGACAATGCGCTGAAGCAGTGCGACGAAAAAACGCGGCTTACCGAGCCTACAACACATCTAGAACATCCGAAGACAGAACAGCTTACAACAAAATGGCAAAGGAAACCAAGAGAATCATAAATAGGTCAAAATTCGAGCACGACCAGCAGATCAGCAGAAAGCTGACTGCATGCCCGCATGGCAGCAGGCAATTCTGGTCGCTTGCGGGCTCAATAGGTCGCAATTTCTGCAAATCCAGTCTGCCACCTCTTACCAGACCTGACGGCTCACTAGCAAACACCGCCACCGAAAAGGCTAACTTACTAGGTAAAATGTTTGCGGATAACTCAACCCTCGATGACCAAGGTGCTGTCCCGACGTCGGTTCCTCACTGCGGTTTTCGTATGAAAAAGCTGAGGATCCGGCATCGGGAAGTACTCCATGTTTTACGAGGGCTTGATGTTAATAAAGCTAGTGGGCCTGACGGAATACCTGCCCTGGTACTGCAAAGGTGCGCTGCAGAAATAGCTCCAATTTTGACGAAGCTTTTTAAACTGTCCCTGAAGACTGGCTCTGTGCCCTCTGGTTGGAAAAAAGCGGTTATCCATCCTATTCCAAAGAAGGGTGACCGCTCCAACCCGGCCAACTACCGCCCCATAGCGATCACATCAGTTCTGTCTAAGGTGATGGAACGTGTGATCAACGACAAACTGCTCACATACCTCGAGAAGAACAAAATTATTAACGACCGTCAATACGGATTCCGGCGGAACCGCTCGTGCGGTGATCTTCTCGCGTATGTGACGCATGTTTGGGGGCGATGCCTGGAACGTTTCGGTGAGACCCAAACGGTTGCACTGGACATATCCAAGGCCTTTGACCGGGTTTGGCACCGAGGACTTGTCAACAAACTGCATTCTTACGGACTTCCCGCATCCTTGTGTACGTGGATTGCCGACTTCTTGAGGGAGAGGTCGATTCAGACGGTAGTCGATGGTTTCACCTCTTCCTCTCACTCGATAAATGCTGGCGTCCCGCAGGGATCGGTTCTGTCTCCAACTCTGTTTTTGTTGCACATCAACGACCTTTTGTCATGTGCACCAATTCACTGCTACGCGGATGACAGTACAGTTCATGATAGCTTTTTGTTTGACAAGCCCCCAAAGGGCCCACAAACTCCAACAGCTCGTAAGGCTTTGAAGCAAAGAATGGACGGTTACCTCGAGAGTGTTTTCTCTTGGGGTAAAAATAATCTCGTTGAATTTAATGTTTCAAAGACCCAATCTTGTCTGATTACGTCTAAAAGGGATCGCAATGAAAATCTAGTCTCTTTCAACGGAAGCAATCTTCCGAACAGGCCCTCCATTGATTTGCTTGGTGTAACCCTAAGTGACCAGCTCAGGTATGGGGGCTCCATCGAAGCCAGAGTAAAGTTAGCCTCCCAAAAACTGGGCGTACTGTACAGGGCCCGCAGATACTTTAAAAGTACACAACTGCTAACCCTGTACAAATCGCAAGTGCGCCCCACGGTTGAATTTGGCAGCCACCTCTGGTCTGGAGCTCCAAAATACCTGAAAAATACCCTCGACTCTGTGGAGAAACGGGCGGTCCGTTTGATAGATTCTCCCATCTTAACAGACGGATTGCAATCTTTAGAGCACAGGCGTCGGGTGGGAATGCTATCCTTGTTCTACCGGTATTACAATGGAAGATGCTCCGAGGAACTAGCATCATTGATCCCTTCGGCACCGGTGCATAGTCGGGAAACACGCCAAACGCGTGCCCAACATTTGTACACAGTTGACATTAGTCACATGAGAACGGGTCGTTTCTTCGACTCGTTCTTATGTTCAACAGCTCGGCTGTGGAATGATTTGCCGGCCTCTGTGTTTCCTCCTTCCTACAACATGGGTCTCTTCAAGACCCATGTTCATTCCTTCCTCTCCTCAAAAAGACCCTCCACACAGCATCCCAGATGACATAGGCCCTGAGGGAAATTATTTTCCTCAGGGCCTCCTGTGTGGAGTTAATGTAAAAAAAAAAAAAAAAAAATTTATACCAAATTAATCACATATCTTCGCAATTTAATTTTAAATGCCTTTATGCTCCCTATTCCAATTTTATTTCTTGAAAAAGTCTTCAGGCGAAATGTCATAAATTTGTAACAAGTGTATTTTGTTTTTAAGGTGATCCACTAGTTCAGGAAAAAATCGAAATCGGAATTCACGCCCTTTATGGGAGGAGTTTAAAAATACTTGAGAAAAAGCTTTTGGAAAGGTT
The DNA here is from genome assembly GCA_929108145.2 of Limnephilus rhombicus. NCBI lineage: Eukaryota > Metazoa > Arthropoda > Insecta > Trichoptera > Limnephilidae > Limnephilus > Limnephilus rhombicus. The sequence continues at coordinate 21,033,484 of OV815289.1, read as the reverse complement.
GGAAAAGGTATTTGAGAATTTTGTTTTACAGGTTGATTTCGTAAAGGCCTGTAAAAAATATTAATTCCTGTTTTACGCATTGTTTATTGTAATAAAACGGAATTTTAAAAGTGACGCGTCCATCTCCCGCTCAGTTCGGGGCGTGACTGAGGTTTGGCGACTGTGGCGTGAACAGTAGTTCTTCGGTGGACGCCATAGGGTTCACTTTGAAAAACCGAATTCGTCGACTAGCGGCCGTTTTGTAAAATGACAACGCGAAAATGCATATTTTATTTTATTTTGGGAAGATTGGGTGTAAATATCAACCTTTTTTGCGATCATTATAAAATAAACTAAATTTGCCACATTATACAATAAAACCATAACCGAAAAGGGGATTATAAATAGGAGAGTTTGGACTTGAAAGTGTGTTTTTTTAGACCTTATACTTTATTTTTTTATAGGCTTATTAAAAGACTTACCGACATTTTTAAGGGCCAAGGTATGTTCTACACGCAGTATTTAATTGAAGCATCTACAATACTTCTAAGCGATCAAATTTTCAAAACAAAAACATATGATTTTGCATTATTTACTATGGCTTCATCTTAATATATTATTGTGATGCAAAGAAATAATAAATGCTATAGATGACGGAACTCCCTTTATCATTTATCAAATGAACAATATCCCCTTATATCAAATTAAACATATCAGGGAAAAATGTAGAAACTGCCCTGGAAAACCTGAAATTATCAGAGAATTTTAAAATCCGTTTTTTGTGGCCACCCTGGTTTGGGACAACCTGGGTCTCCTGTTATTATAATGGCATATGATGTTTTGGGACAACTTGGGTCTGCTGTGATTAGACGGGTTAATTTGGCTACCCTGGTTTGGGACAATCTGGGTCTCCTGTTATTATAATGGCATATGATGTTTTGGGACAACTTGGGTCTGCTGTGATTAGACGGGTTAATTTGGCCACCCTGGTTTGGGACAATCTGGGTCTTCTGTTATTATAATGGCATATGATGTTTTGGGACAACTTGGGTCTGCTGTGATTAGACGGGTTAATTTGGCCACCCTGGTTTGGGACAATCTGGGTCTCCTGTTATTATAATGACATATGATGTTTTGGGACAACTTGGGTCTGCTGTGATTAGACGGGTTAATTTGGCCACCCTGGTTTGGGACAATCTGGGTCTCCTGTTATTATAATGGCGTATGATGTTTTGGGACAACTTGGGTCTGCTGTGATTAGACGGGTTAATTACCACAAGTCGGATGCATGTGTAAACGCTTCTGTGAGTAACTTGTCAAAAACTTACGCTAAGTTGTAAATTTTATTTATTAGTGTAAAGCAGCCTTATTCTTAATTTTAGTATTTTAGGTCCTGTGAATTTTTTCATGTCATTACAATAATTTGTTGGTTGTTGCAGGCGTTCCAGTTGAAGTGAATCCCAACAACCCACACCTCGGTGACTTGCGTGACCTGAGCATCAGCGTAGACCGCTGCGATGACCTCCTGGTGAGGATTAAGACGGAGCCTGGCCTGGTCTTCACACCCGCCGATATCAAGAGTGAACCCAGGGAGTGAGTATACCAAATCAAATCTAAACTAACTTCATGGCGTTTCAGCGAGGTCGGACCGCCAAAGAATTCATTCGATAAATGCTGGCGTCCCACAGGGATCGGTTGTATTTTCGACTTTGTTTTTGTTGCACATCAATGACCTCTTGTCGTGTGCATCGATTCATTGTTACGCGGATGACAGTACAGTACATGATAGCTTTTTGTTTGACAAGCCCACAGAAGGCTCACAAACTACAACGGCTCGGAGGGCTTTTTTTAAATTTTTTATTTTTATTTTAGTTTATTTAGGAAACAAATAGTTATAAATATTTTAATAAGAAAGTAACATATTACATGATTGCATTAACCAGCGAAGTTTCCGCTACAATTTATAATATATATATATATAAAAACATGGATTAAAACATTAAAGAAAACATAAAGTGGTAGAAAAAAAAGAAAAAAATATGTATATACAACAGAAATGAAAGAAAAAAAAACACACACACAAATTAAAGCATATGGGATATATAAATCATCCAAATATTTATTATAATTAAAAGAAGGAAAACCAACAAAATGAGAATGAAAAAAATAACATGCAGCCGGGGTGGAGAGTTCGTAATTAAATTTTTTCTATTATGGATTTAATAAATTGGCCTGAGGACAAATGGAAAATATCAGCGTCGTAAAAGATATCATTGTATTTTGTGCACGTCCTTCGGAGAAATGAATGTTGTGTGTAATTTGTTTTTGAGTGTGGGATGTGGAATAGTTGGTTTGATCTTGTGTTTCTTATTGGACAGTGGAAATTAATGTGTTCTAGAAGATAGTTGTTGTCAACAACGTTGTTAATGATTTTGAATAAAAATTTTTGGTCGGATATATTTCTTCTATCTTCTAAAGTTGATAAATTATGGAATGTTAATGAGTCTTTTAGGTTTTCTGAAGTTCGAAAGGATTTAAAGTCTAGGTGTTTCAATATCTTTTTTTGAATTCTTTCTAACCTTTCAATATTTACTTTGTATTGGGGACTCCATATGACCGATCCGAATTCTAATATTGAGCGAACAAAAGAGACGTACAGTATTTTGATTACGTGTGGTGACCTAAATGGCTTAGTCACTCTTATGATGAATCCTAGAAGTTTGTACGCCCTGTCACAGATGGAATTTATATGTGTTCGGAAAGACATTCCGGAGTCCATTATTATTCCTAAGTCCCTCACTTCACAACATCTTTTTATCTCTACGTCATTGATTTTGTACGGGAATATTATGGGGTTTATGCTTTTGGTGAATGATATTGTGTTACATTTTTCCAGATGAAGGAACAGTTGGTTGTTAGCACAATATATTCCAAGCCTATTGATATCATCTTGCAATTCTAGGCTGTCATTAATATTAGTGATTTTTTTGTAAATCTTAGTGTCATCAGCAAAAATTTGGAATTTGGAATTTTTAAAGCATTTACCTATATCATTGATATATAAAATAAACAAGAGAGGTCCGAGATGTGATCCTTGCGGGATTCCTGAAGGTATACTGTAAAAACGCGAGGAGAAACCCTTAGCTCTAACTGCTTGACTTCTGTTTGTTACATATGATTTGATCCATCTGAGAAGGTCACCATTAATCCCGATTTTTAACAGTTTCTTCAGAAGCAGGTCAATGTTAATTTTATCAAAGGCTTTTGAAAAATCCGTATAGATAGAGTCTACTTGATTTTTACCACCCATAGAATTTAAAATAAAATCTGTGTATTCCAGAAGGTTTGTCTCGACCGACCGTTTTCTGAAAAAGCCGTGTTGATTTTTAGATATGATTGTTTATACCGCCGGAAAAAGTTGATCAAGAACTATGTTTTCCATGATTTTGCTGACAATTGGGAGTTTGGAGATGGGCCTGTAGTTGGTAATGTTATTTTTGTCCCCGCTTTTGTGGATTGGTGTAATAAGTGCTTGTTTCCAGACGTTGGGGAAGTTGCCTTCTTCAAATGACATTTTGAATAGCAAGGAGAGAGGATAAGCCAATTGGTCCCGGCATTTTACATAAAATATGGATGGAATTAAATCAGATCCCGCACTTTTATTTGGATCAAGTTTTTTTAAATAATTAAGTACACATGATTGATTGAAGTTAATATTGTGTATATGTAGATTAGAGTTGTCGTCATCATTCTCACAGTTTATAAGATTGAGGCGAGGGTTGGAATTTTCTACAACTGATCTAAAATAATCACTAAAATGGTCGCATATGGATTGTCCATCATTGCAGGAAATATCTCCAAGATACATTTGCTTTGGTAAATCGGAAGAGGATTTCTTTGATTTAACAAATGACCAGAACTGTTTGCTGCACTTTTTTATTGAATCTTCTGCCGTCATAATGAAGTTTTCATAACATTCTAACGCGATCTTCTTTTGACGATTTCTCAGTACTGAAAATGATTGGTAGTCAGCCAGGTTCTTGTATTTTTTCCATTTCCTGTGATATTTTAATTTCTCTTTTACAATTTTAATAAGTGGTAAAGTGTACCAGGGGCAGGGGGGAAACCTTTCTAAATTACCGTTAATTTTTTTTTTCAGGGATATATTTGCGAATAATGTCATTTATGATATTGTAAAAATCTAATGCGGCTTTTTCGGTATCCTTACCTTGAAATTCGAGTTTCCAATTTATTTTGGATAATTCATCAGTGATTTGACCGTAATCACCTCGGTGAAACATTTTAACTGTCCTAGATGAGCCGGAGAGAGACGGTACAGTAACAGGTGATAACTCTATGTCTAATGCTCTGTGATGTGAATCTTCAGGCGTCAGAGGTTCGGTACAATGGGTTATACTACATTTTGAAATATTTGTCATGATTAAATCAAGAATTCGTTTGTTTGTATTGGTTATAGAATTGGTGTAGTTGGGTGAATGAAAGGAAGTCTACCAAGGCACAGCTAGCAGTGTCTTCTGGAAAATTTGGTTCTAATTGGTTTTGCCCTTCGGTTAACTTCCAGTTTAGTTTGGATATATTGTAGTCTCCAGCTAATAAAAACAATCCTTCCGGGTGATTTGCGTGCAGGTCTGATGTGGTGTTGAAGTGATGAGTTAGGTTCTGGATGTAGTTGGTGTTTTGTGGATGATGTGTGCAGCAGATATATAAATTTTTGAGTTTATTATTGTTACCTAGTATTGGCACTGATATCCAGATCTCCTCAGTACAAGTAGACCAGGGTAATCTCTGAGCCTTCAGAGATTTGGATGTTGCAATTAGTACCCCCCCCCCCCCCTCCCTGCTGCTGTCCAGACAAAAAGTAGTTCCGATCCTCTCTAAATACATCATACCTATTGTCAAACAATTCACTGTCCTGGATTGATTTATTTAGCCAAGTTTCACATATAAGATAAATATCCTAATTGTTCAAAAGGACCTGATTTAAGAAGCTATGAGTTTTTGTGCGAAGACCTCGCACATTTTGAAAATATACGTTAAGCATTTTTAAATATTATGTTCGTGAAATTGTTTGGAAAATAGTTTGGAAAAAAATAATTATGCTGTGATTGGGGGCATTTTTGAACATACGATTTTTTTTGTTTTTGTTTGTGGTAAATTAAAATGTCTATGGTTTTAAGAGGCTTTTGTTTTGACAGATTGATTGTTATATCTATGGACAGATTACTAATACAATTGCAATTCAAACAATTGATAAAAACATGTTTTAACATTATTTGATAAGAGTTTAAAGGGAATTTGTAATTAACGTATAGTGATGATTCGTGTATTACGACTAAGTAGAAATTGGGTATTATGTTAAGGTACTGCAAGAGGTTAAATTTGATATAAATAGTAATACGTTTGATGTTGTTCTGTAAATTTAGTTTCCTAAAGGGAGGGCCGATGTAGAAGCGTCTTGTGTGGGCATTGTCTTCAATGTTGATCCGCAATTAAAATTATGGGTGTTGTATCACTTACACGAATGAAAACTTTCCCGTTTTTTATCCAGCAGTAGAGAATTTTTCTGTCCGTTTTTATATCTCTACATTGTTTTAGGAGATGCTGATTTTTGGGGGTTAAATGTTCATTGATGTAAATTCTGCTGGCACCAGGAAGCTGCAATTCTGAGGCAAACATTCCCTTCCTCTTCCTTATTGCAGCTAACAGGTTATCTTTCAGGGGTCGGCGTGTAAATTTTACGATAATGTTCCTCTGTTTTCCATTTGTCACATTTCGGTTTATTCTGGGGGAGATTCTGCTTGCGAAGTCCACTTCCTCTCGGGTGATTTTACATCCAGCTGTAGCACCAATTTTGGAGAGAATGTCATAAATATTTTCGTTTCTATCTTCTGGAACGCCACTTATTATAAGGTTATTTGCACGATTATATTGATCATTGCGCTCTATTTGTCCTTCCAAATGTTTCACTTTCTTCTTAAGCTCCTCAATTTCCTCCTTGAACTCCTTTTTGATAACTTCTACTATGGTATTTTTGAAGTCTGCAAATGATTTTTCTAGAAACTGGATTTTAAATTCATCGAACTTTTTATCTAGAATTTGCAGTAGTTCGGGATTAGGATTATTGGTGGACTTGGAATTTGCACGTGTAGTCATTGTTATATATCGGTTTTTATCACAATATTAATTTTAAAAAAAGTGGAAGAGCAAAATTTGACAGTAGTTTTAAACAATGTTATTGTTGTGGTTAATGAGGGCTTTGAAGCAAAGAATGGACAGTTATCTCGAGAATGTTTTCTCTTGGGGTAAAAATAATCTCTTTGAATTTAATGTTTCAAAGACCCAATAATGTCTGATTATGACTAAAAGGGATCAAAATGAAAATCTAGTCTCCTTCAATAGAAGCAATCTTCCGAACAGGCCTTCCATTGATATGATTGGTGTAACTCTAAGTGACCAGCTCAGATATGGGGGCTCCATCGAAGGAGTTAAATTAGCCTCTCAGAAACTGGGAGTACTGTACAGGGCCTGCAGATACATTAATAGTACACAACTGCTAACCCTGTACAAATCTCAAGTGTGACCCATGGTTGAATTTGGCAAGCTCCTCTGGTGTGGAACCCTAAAATACCTAAAAAAAAAAAAAACTGCAGAAACGTGTGGTCCATTTGATAGATTCTCCTAATTTGACAAATGGACTGCAATCTTTAGAGCACAGGCGTCAGGTGGGAATGCTGTCCTTATTCTACCGGTATTATAATGGAAGATGCTCCGATCCTAGCGTCGTCTAATACTCACAGTGACAACTGTTCGTTTACACTTTGCTCTCGCAAAAAATCATTAAAATAGCTGAATAATTCGTGTGAAAGTTGTGTTTGTATGGATGATATAAGTGCCAGAGGGTTTCTTTAATAAAACAGTGAAAAAAAAAATCTGTTTCCCCGGATTTTAAACATTTTTAACGCCAGTTTGAAACTTAACCTAGGATCGTGTTCCTGTGTTCTATGAAATGTCCTTCCCACCAGTGCAACCCTTGCCTGATGAATGTAGCCATCGGCGTAAAAAACGAATGATGATGTCCTCATCACACAAAACAGCCTCGGAACTGATTTCTCCGGTGCTTGAAAACGAGGAATCTGACGGTGAATCTGATTACTCAGACGTATCTGAAATAGTATCCCAGTGTCCTCAGTGCAGATTCTTAATGACACTCAAGCCAGTCTAAGAGCACTCCAAGATGTCCTTGTGGAAAAGCAATCTCGAGTGTCAAAGGACCAACAACTATGGATAAGCGGATACATATCTGAAGTTTTCCGATCAGTATCACAGCTGCTGTTAGAAAGAGAAGTCTTCAAAGCTGACCTGGCAACAGCCAATGCCAACTTAATAGTGGCAAAAGGAGAAATTACCATTGAAAAAGCCGAAAACCAACATAGGCTGCAAAAAAATTTGCAATTGTAGTCGGATCTTGGACCGGTGATGCGCAGAGTAGCTGATGCCACGGAGGCAAGCCTTTCATTTGCAGGCATGGTCAGAAATGGTCCTCAGAAGACAGCACCACCAATCAACCGCTCAGGACCTAACGTTGGGACCCCCAAACCAGCTGTATGCATCTTCCCAAAGTTGGATTCTGTAAAAGACAGCGAAGATACAAAGCAGCTTCTGAAGGACGTTTTGCTACCATCTGATCTTGGGATCCGCGTTACGGGTATGAGGAATATCCAAAATAAAGGAGTTGTGATCCATACTGCCACTAAAGATGATCAAGAAAAATTTTTGAAAACCCCGTACCTAACTAACTCGGTCACTCTGAGCGCCAGATTACTAACAAAACGGCATCCAAGAGTGATTTTCTTCAATGTTCCTCGTGATTTAACAGATGAGTGCTTCCTGAAAAGTGCCTTAGCAGGAGTACAGGACACAGCAAACCTAGAGTCCACAGTCAAAAATTGCAAGCTTTGTCACCTAGCTGGCGCTCGAACAGGAACAGCTTGCCACCGGGTCTACGAGGTTCCTGTCCGCACACAACATATGTTGGTGGAGCAAGGGAAGGTTTTTGTGGACTGGAATGTGTGCCGTGTCCGTGATTTTATCGGCCTTACAATATGCTCCAAGTGCCAAATGATCGGACATTCTTTCAAGTTTTGCAAGGATCAGCAAAGATGTGGACACTGTGCAGGAGAAGGTCACGCCCGGATAAACTGCCCCAAAGCTGCCGCCAAGCCAGTTTGTGCTACATGTACCAGGTTTGGGAAGCCCGCTGCACATCCGACTGGAGACAAGGACTCATGCCCGGCCTACAAAGCTGCCCTTTCCAAGGACTTTGCCACTATTGATTATGGCATCTAATTATGTTGAGGAAGATGACGAGGTAGATTTCGAAAATACTAATAATCTCCAAGATTGGCTAAATGTTCGTAGTAACTGTAGTATGGAAAATATTAATATTGTTCAGTTTATAAGATCTATTTATAAATACTGGGATACTCTGAATGTCTACTTAAATTCTTGTTGGAAACATATTCATGTGTTAATGTTATGTGAAACCGCTATAACACCAGAGCTTGTCTGTCTGTATAATATTCCTGGATTTAAATGCTATAAATATTGTCGAACTAAAAAATCGGGTGGAGGTATATTGTTGTATATTCGAGATGAACTCACATTTCAACAGAAATCAATAGAAACAAATCATTTTGAATGTGTGCTTGCTTGGCTCTATGACTCTTCCAAACAAGAATATTTTAAACATTGTAGCAATATACCGCCCCCCAAACTCCAACAAACCCCAATTTCTCAATGAAATATCTTCCATTCTGTCTAATATAAGCCCCAAAGAAAATGTTGTACTTGTAGGAGATATTAACCTGGACTTATTAAATTATCAAAACCCACTTATTATGTCATATGAAAATATAATGTCTGATAATTATTTAATGAAATGCATTTGTGACGTAACTAGGGAAGCAGTTCTAGCAGGAAAAGTTACTCGTTCCTGTTTAGACCACATTTTTGTCCGTTTTAATAGCGGGTCTCAACAAAGCGATACTCTTTCTTCATGTGTATGTAATAATATTACCATAGCGGATCATTTTTTAACTGCAGTTAATATTAAATATATTGCAAGGAAAAAGTCATAGAACGCGGGGAAAGAATTTCGTTTTTATTTCAAAACAAAATCGACAAAAATATTTATAATTTTAAGTGGCATACCTTGCTTGAGGAACAAGATTGCAATATGTTATACACTAAAATTAAGGATAATTTTCAGGATTTGTATAAACAAAGTAAAATCGTTATGTATTATAAACCCAAAAAAGACCCCTCACAATAAAATCTTGGATAACTTCTAATATATTAGAAAATATTAAAAAAAAGATTCACTGTACAGAAGGTGGAAAAATTCTCCTGCAAATAAATTCTTTGAATTAGAATATAAAACTTTCAGAAATAAGGTTACAAAAGAAATCATTAAATATAAGTCTACCCTTTTTAACAATAAATTTAAAAATTATTTCGTAGATACAAAAAAACTTGGGATGAAGTAAATAAATTATTAGGACGCAAGTCTAAGAGTAGTTGTGACGAAATAATCTCAAAATATATGTTAAAAACGCATAATGAAGAAACTGTAGCAAATAATTTTGTTGAATATTTTACGAGCAGTGTTAGTTCTATGATACATAAATGCGATTATATAACATCGTCCGTCAGACCGACAGAAGTGCAACATATTATGTACGTACCAAGAGAACGTACCTGCGAAGAAATCAATATTATTGTTAGCAAACTAAACAATTCAAAGTCACCAGGGATTGACAACATTCGAATGTTTGACATTAAGAAATATATTAATATTTTAGGGCCTGTTATAACTCATTTTATTAATATAATATTAGCACAAGCAGTGATTCCAGATGAACTTAAAAGTAGCATCATTAGACCAATTTACAAAGGCGGCAAACATACAGATGTACAAAATTATAGGCCGATTAGCATTTTGCCAGCCCTAGAAAAAATACTTGAAAAATACATTTCAATAAAACTTAACAAATATTTAGAATCCTTTTCCTTGCTAGATCCCGACCAGTATGGTTTTCAAAAGAAAAAAAGTACAGAAATGTTGCTTCAGGAATTTTCAAATCACGTAAAACATTAATTAAATTTTAAAAAACATGTGTTGGTTTTATTCATTGATAACTCGTGTTTGATACCATTGATACAAATAAACTTTTAGAAATATTGGAGGCAATAGGAATTCGAGGAAAGCTACTAGTTTTGTTAAAAAATTTATTATCGGAATGACAAATAACAGTAAAAATTCCAAATAAATTTAGCAAAAGAAAATATATTTCAACAGGTGTTGCACAGGGGTCAATTTTAGGGCCAACCCTGTATATTATATACGTCTCAATTATGAGTAAATTGTTTTCATTCATTAAACATTTTGTGTACGCAGACGATACGGCACTCGTAATATCACACGAGGACCTGAATTACTGCAATGAACCTTATGCAGCATGATTTTATTGCCCTCCTAAAATGGTCTCATGATGCAGGTCTCATAATAAATGCCAAAAAAACTAAAATTATGCACATAAGATCTCCACACGCGAGATATAATGTAATCCCTTCATTATATACACATACATTTGACTGCATACACAAAAATGTTGCACAGCCGTGTTCATGTGAAACCATTGATTTTGTCAAAAATTATGTATATTTGGGTGTTACTATTGACTGCTACATGAAATGGGATGTACACGTTACTAATGTTTGTAAACGTCTACGGTCTATTGTGGGTAGAATTTATAAAATAAAATATTTCGTGCCTTTAAGTACTTTAAAATTAATCCACCTATCTCTGGCTGAATCCACAATCCGTTATGGAATCACTTCTTGGGGACATTCTTGTAAAACTAATATAAGTTATATCCAAACATTACAAAACTTCCTTACAAATTTTTTAATCCATAAATATACCAATGCACACAGAAGCAATACTAAATTAATAAACAAGTCTCTGAATGTTTTACCTGTCAGAGGATTATTGTTTTACAATATTGTAAGTCAGTATCTTATATTGTCTGATTCCTTGTATAGGGAAAGAGTTTTCCATAAACATAATACAAGATTCACTCAAAATGAAGGATTGGTGGTTCCTAAATGTACCAATAAATACGGTGAAAGAACCCTAAACTATATTGTACCCAGAATATTTAATAAACTACCAATGACAATTAAAAATATAAATGTTGCTAAAGTCAAATACGATCTAAGGAAATGGCTATTAGATGCTGATGATTTATATTGATGCCCTACCAAAGACCGAAGACCTTGTTTTCCTAATTGGAATTCACATTCACAATTTCTACCTTATGTACCTATATTAAACTACGGAAGTACTTGTTGAGTATATTCATTTGTTCATAATAAATTCATTTGTACTCGTGTGTTATATAAGGCTTATGCTACTTTTTACATATTTATATTCATACTTTTCTGTAATTTAACCAACTTATCTTTATTGTTTTCATCAACATTATACATACCTAGATACTGTTTACTATTGTACCATGTTATTACAAAAAAGTTGTCATTATGTACCTTCTGACAAACTACATAAATAAAAAAAATAAAAAAAAAATTGATCCCCTCGGCACCGGTGCTTAGACAGGAAACACGCGCCCAACATATGTACACAGTTGACATTTGTCACATGAGAATGGGTCATTTCTACGACTCATTTTTGAGTTCAACAGCTCGGCTGTGGAAGGATTTGCCGGCCTGTGTGTTTCTTCTCCTACAACATGGGTCTCTTTAAGATTCATGTTCACTCCTTCCTCCCCTCAAAAGGACCCTCCACACAGCATCTTCAAAGTTTTTTTTTATACATTGAGTCCACACATGAGACCCTGAGGAAAATAATTTCCCTCAGGACCTATGTCATCTGAGATGCTGTGTGGAGGGTCTTTTTGACGAGAGGAAGGAATGAATATTGGTCTTGAAGAGACCCATGTTGTAGGAAGGAGGAAACACATAGGCCGTCAAATAGTTCCACAGCCGAGCTGTTGAGCACAAGAACGAGTCGAAGAAGCGACCCGTTCTCATTTGACAAATGTCAACCGTGTACATATGTTGGGCATGCGTTTGGCGTGTTTCCCGATTATGCACCGGTGCCCAACGAATCAATGATGTGAGTTCTTCGGAGCATCTTCCATTGAAATACCGGTAGAACAAGGATAGCATTCCCACCCGACGCCTGTTAAACTAGGAGGAGAATCTATCAGAAGGACCGCCCGTTTCTGCACAGAGTCAAGGGTTTTTTAAAGATATTTTGAGGCTCCAGACCAGAGGTGGCTGCCAAATTCAACTTTTGATTTGTACAGGGTTAGCAGTTGTGTACTATTAAAGTATCTGCGGGCCCTGTACAGTATGCCACATTTGAGAGGCTAACCTAACTCTGGCTTGGATGGAGCCCCCATATCTGAGCTGGTCACTTAGAGTTACACCAAGCATATCAATGGAGGGCCTGTTGGAAGATTACTTCCGTTGAAGGAGACTAGATTTAATGTAAAAAAAAAAACCCAATACCTCGTTCACATTCATACATATTCTTCTATTATTCTGACTCTTGACATGGCCCAACTAACTTTATCTTGTTTTGTGATATTAATATTTTCTCTTCTTTCAGCTTCGAGGAAGAATCCCACACCGAGCCCACCTACATCAAGCAAGAAATCAAGCAGGAGTACAACGAGTTTGACAATGACTACAACGATAACGGCTTCGGTGACAACTACTCTAGTAACGAGTCTGAAACAGCTAACAACGCGCCGATCCCGCGACCGAACCTCGTTCGCAACCCGTTCGCCAGAAAGAGTGTGAGCCAAGTGGACTCCTTATCGGTCATAAGTCTCCGCAGCATCTTCTCCACGAAGCTCTTCAAGAAGAAGTCGAAGAACAAGAAGAAGAAGCAGCGGCCAAATCCGATGAGTGTTTTCGACGCTCTCATCGTCAAGTCCGAACCGATGGACGCACCAGAGAATGAATTTGATCACATGGAGAGTGATGTTCCCATGAACGACGCGCCGCTTGACGCTCGATCGATCAACGATATCATTGGCACTCAAACAAACGAAGCGAGGGTGGATGAAACGAATGATGCTCCCGAAGCAAGTAAAGCTAACGCTGATGAAACATCGGAAGGTCGGGAAACTGGTACAGTCAATGCAGATGAAACAAATGAAGCTTCGGAAGCCGATAACGCTAAAGCTGATGAAACAAATGAAGGTCAGGAAAATAGTGCAGCTAATGCAGATGGAACAAATGAAGATCGAGAAGCCAGTAACGCTATCGCTGATGAAACAAATGAAGGTCAGGATGCTAGCAAAGCCAGCGCAGATGAAACAAAAGAAAGTCAAGATGTAGGAGAAGCGAACAGAGATCTTGGTGAAGGCGAAGAAAAGATGAATAAAGGTGATAAATTGACTACCGCCCCAGACATGTTTGAAAACGATAAATCGGAAGACGAAACCAATAACTTTGGCTTTGATATACAGATGGCTGTGGATGAAGTCGAAAAAAGCCTCAACAACACTGAGAATCCTGCAAACGATTCGGAAACTATGGACGAGTGCCCGAAAGATAAAGAAAATGCGAAAAGCGTAGCTGTCCCGGAGGAAGAAGCAAAATTAGTTATGGAAACGTTACTCGGACAAGTGGATCAAAGTTTGGAAAAAGATTTGGAGGTTGAAACGGCAAAATCTGTTGAGACTGTTAAAGACCCAAGCAGCTCTGAAGATAGCTTAACCTTCAAAGAGAATAGCGTTTCGACCGAATGCACCCAAGAAGAATTGGACAAGAAAGAACTGGACGAAATAATCAACGAGATTAAAGAAGCCGAATTGACGGAGGGAAGATCAGTTAAAACAGGTCTTTTGAAGGTTGTGACCTATTCAGAAGACAGCTGTTCGCAAGGGAAAAGCATGGAGGAAGCTTGTGGCTTGGACCCTGAAGTTGCAGCAATGCTGGATGAAGACGATATTGATTCAGAAATCAATAGCGTCCTGCAAGGTGAACTGTCTCCATTCATTATGCAGAAGAGGGAGGTGAAAATAAGTTTGGAAGTAGAAGAAACTCCTGTTAAAAATACAGATGCAGCTGTAGGAAAAGAAACGGAAGAAAGTGGTGTTAAAACAGATGCAGTTGTTGGTAAAGACTCAGAAGAAAGTGACATTAAAACAAATGCAGACGCTGATAAACCCACAGAAGAAACTGATGTTAACACAATAGATGCAGATATTGAAAAAGAAACGGTTGATAGTGATGTTACGTCAATGGATACAGATGTTGGTAAAACTGAAGAAAGAGATGTTAAAACAAGAGAGACAGATGTTGGAAAAGAAACAGAAAGTTTTGTTAAGGTTGTAGAAAAAGAAGTGGTAAAAGAAAGTAGTGGAGGTGATTCACAAGACGTCAGAGAAGCCAGTTTGCTGGAAAGTCTTGTTGAAGAAGTAACCGGTACAGATCTTAACGAATCTGTTAGTCAGATTGAAGACACAATTAAACAAGATGGCGCAAACAAAACTGATGAAGATGTCAATAATTTAAAACTTGGACAAGCAGGACTTAAGACAGACGAAAACAAAGAAGTTGAACTTAAATCCGAAGAAGAATTGAACAAATTGGAGTCTGAAGGAGACGTGATGGATTTGATATCTGACAGCGGAGACGATTGTAATATTGTAGACTCTCCAGAGAAAACCAAGGCTTTGGATGACCAGCTCTTGGACGCAGACCTTTTGGAAGAAAGCAATGAAGCAACAAAGAACAAATATGAAGACGACGCTCTTGAAGAAGAAAGACTATTGCAGGACGATCCTATGGATGCAACAGAACCGAATCTAATTGAAACAAACCCCTCAGCCTCCATTCCCACTGATTCAAGTATTGAATTGAATCTTGCAGACTCAAAACCAATGGAGTTGGATCTTGTTGATTCAAACGCATTAGACTCATTGGGATTGAATACAATAGATACAAATCCCATTGAATCTAGAGAATCGGAAGCAATCAGAGATAATCTGATGGATGTGTCTCTGAGTGAAGTTCAACCTGAAGTAGTGTCAGCGGTCGGAGATTTTTTGACACACCCTAGTGATCATTTGGCTTCTGAGCCGGATGTTAAGTCCAACAGTGTCCAAAGTGTGGTGCAAGAACATAGCGTAATTCGGAGTGTGGAGGACTATAAGAAACTGGCAGTTTCCAGTGTAATACCAGAAGATGTCAGATTGGACGCCATTTCGGACGAGTCCAATGCAATACCAGACGATGTTGGATTGGACGCCATTTCAGATGATGATTTCGACATGGACTCATAGTTTATTTCCATTAAGTACAGTCAGTTTTCCCTGAAGGTTCCTTGAAGATTTTAGGGTTTAGGTCAAGGAACAGTAGTTTCAAAGCTTTTGCAAAACTTTGAAAACATCTTGTGAAAGTTTCAAAGCATATCTCAAGAAGTTTCTATTGCGAAGCATCTTTGAAAGTTTCTAAACTAATTGCAAGACATACTAAATTTGTCACTGCAAAAAATTCTCTGAAAGTCTCATTATTGTTGCAAAGCATCTTGTGAATGTTTCTAAACTTATCATTGCAAAACATCTCCTGAAAGTTTTTAAACTTATCATTGCAAAGTATCTTGTGAAGGTTACAGAACATCTCGTGATAGTTTCACTTGTGAATGTTATAAAACATTTTGATACATCTCTTAAAATTTCCAAAATGTCTTGCAAATTTGCCAAAGTACCTTGAGAAATTTTTAAAAAAAGTTTGGGAATCTTCAAAGCTTGCTGTGAATGTTTCAAAACTTTTTGTGAATTTTCTTAACTTTTGGGAAAGTTTCAGAATTTTTGTGAAAGTTTAAAAACTTTTGTGAAAGTTTAAAACTTTTATGAAAGCTTCGAAACTTTATTGAAAGATTATAAACTTTAAAGAACTTGTATACATTTTTGCGAAAGTTTCTTAACCTTTGAAAGTTTTGCAACATTTTGTGAAAGATGAAGCTGCAACTAAATTATTTAAAGATTCTAAACTTTAGATAAATTGTGCAAACTTTTTGTGAAATTTTAATATTTTGTGAAAGTTTCTAAATTTTTGTGAAAGACAAAGCTGCATGTCTCCAAGACTTTGGTAAAAAAATGATTGGTGTTATTGAAGGTATGAAACCTTTTTTTAGAAAACCCCTTATGTAAATTGACATGTGTCCATGTGTAAGACAAACTGGCTGGAGTCTGACAACATGTTAAATTGTCTCATTCTATGAATCTTAAATAGTTTCCAAAAAAAAAGTTTTTTTTGACAATATTTGCGACAAGGTTCCATTTTTTTTTTAGTCAAAAATATTTACATAAATTTACTGATGAATTCTTAGTAAAAAAAGCCCTAAAAATTTTTGGGTTTAGAAAACCTTATGTATAATTTTTTTTTTCTAGTAATATTTTAAAATTACTTTGACTCAAATGCGATATTTGCTGCTTATTTTTAATTGGTACGATTTTATTATAAATGTCGTGGTTGTTAGGTCTGTATGTTCGTAGGCAGAGCGATTTAAGGAATTCCAATTAAAAACAATATGTTTTTGCTTTAACAAAATGTTTATACTTTTATAACTTTTAGTGGCCGAGTGGTTCAGTGCTGTGTGATCTGATTCACCGTCTAACTTGTATGAGAACCTCCAAAAAATTAATTAAAAATTAAACATTTTAAAATATTTTAATAAATAGGATAAAGTGAAAAAAATATATTAAAAAGGAAATTTTTGTAGGACAGGTTGATTGATCTCTGCTAAGTCCTCCATCATTGCATGTGCAAGAAGAATTTTCGACTCCCAGTAGTCCTGGGTCGATTGACCCAATCATTTTGACCCAATCATTTCGACCCAATCATTTTGACCCTATCATTTCGACCCGATCACGAACAACCAATGATCTGTTTGATTAGTTTTTCAAAAAAGATTCTATCTTTAAATAAATGAAGACAATATAAGCGAAAGTCAATTGAAAATTTGGAAACAGAAAAATCAGAAAAACATATTGACACCTCTGGGACTCGAACCCAGGACCTCTTGCTTTCCGGGCAAACGCGCTAACCACTGCGCCACGGTGTCGATATGAAATTCGGTCATGTTTAACTGTACCATAATTCGACTAAGAACCACCTACATTATCTTCATTTTCTTTAACGCATATATTATTGGCAACTATCTTTTATGTATGATGGCAAGATTCAAACCCGAACTAAATGCTCTCTAGATAGTGTCTGGATAAATCCTTATCCATTTTATTTAATATGCGACATCTATCGACTTTTCTGCAAGTCTAGGATGAATATTTAATTTTAAATTTTTAACTTTATGAGTAAAACCTTAATTGTCTTCATTTATTTAAATATTACAATTTGAGGTTTTACTCATAAAGTTAAAAATTAAAAATAAAAAGATTCTATCATTTGATCGATGAACTGTCAGCTTACCTGAAATAGGTTGTCATTATGATTACAGCCTGATTCACCATGTCTATTTACATCTTGAAATACCTCTATACTGAATTACTTATTACTAACCATTATCTACCTAATTCAATTTGTTTTAATTTTTTAAAGTGAGACTCGATAGGGAAATATTTACCGAAAAAATTAAACTTGAATTGGGCACACGCGACCCATTTCTATTGGTTTATCTTTGTTGGAGATAGTTGGTTAAAAACATTTATTATTGCTAAACGAAACTTGGTAAAATACCATTTTAACATAGTGTTTCTTTTACGTCTTGTGCAATGTTACAATAATAATTACGAGTTGTTCTCTTTTGCCCTTTCATAGCACATACTATATAGTCATCGACTTGTAAAACCCGCTCTGTAATTTTTCTGGAACGTTCACCGTTCTTCTTAATTCGGTTCGTCATTGCTGAAGATCATGATTCCTTGGTGGACAAGGCTCCTCCACTCCTGTATGGTTATGTACTGTGTGGAGAGTCAAGGACACCCTAGTACCGGAAGCCAGTGATACTTGGTTACTCCAGCGCACTGGTGACCTTCTTCTGCTGCTTCTGACTTCCACTTTGCCAGTGACCATGAGTTTCTCCAAGTTGGAGTCCCCAGTTTGGCGAGCAACGTGTCCAAAGTGTCTTAAGATACAATGTAGGCAGATAGTTAAAAGCCTATTGTGGATGCCCAGCTCTTCCGGAATAGATGCATAAAAAAAAATCAACATTCTTTTGACAATTAGCGAAAATTTTTAATATTTTATTTATTTTCAATTTACTTGAAGCACTTTTTATGAATCTATCAAAACAGGTAACCATTGTAAATTTCCAGAGCGTGTATTGCAAGTGGATGATTCATTTTATCATTATGTTAAATATTGTAATTTAGCTACTAGATTGATACATACTTGGGAACCTTTCATCTCTCTGCCTACCCTCGCATATCTTTGTCGCCAGTATGGCTGTACTTTAAGCCGAGTAAAATGTAAGATTGGATAGGTTATGCTTAGTCTCTCTTTTCGTGACCGGTTTGTTCCTGTGGTCGGGAGATTTCTCTAGCCTCGGTCCCCTAAAAAATGCACATTTTTCAAATTAAACCCTCTAATTTGACTCCTACTTAAGTTTTACGAGTTACTTATACGCAGAAAGGTTAATATTCTAATAATAGACGTATGTTTGAGTTTTAGTGAAATTCAAATGTAACATTTTTCATCAAATGGCCGATAAGCGCCATTTTGTTTTTTTGACATTTGAAATATCCCCGTTAATTGATGATTTTCGATCGGTTTTAGCAATTGTTCAAATAACAACATGGCAGTTTTATTTTTTATATTAACCCCACACATCATTTTTGGGGATGGATGAAAAAGGTATGAGGGTTGGGTAGGAATTTAGGAGTCAGTAAGTCCAGGAGTGACGGAAGTCAAATCCATCCCTCACGCTGCGTTGCAAGACGATGGGTCGAGAAAGGTCAGCTGGAGAGGTCAAAGGGTCTCCCCAAACCGGCCCCTCCTGATCTGGCTCGTCTCGCAGGTGGTGAACAGGCGGATCCGCCACCTAGACTTAAACACACCTCGCCTGATGAACCGGGTCACTCTTGTTAAGTCACCAAACATAACGATTCACTTGGGGTGACCAATGGCAGAGGTGTTGGGGGTGGTACCCATACCCGCCTCCAAAATTGAAGTTATGCTTTTCCACTGACTACAATTTGTTCAAAAGCTGCATCAGACATAGAATCAGTATTTAACTAAGACTGTTCAAATGTCAAAAAATAGAATGGCGCTTATTTGTCATTTAAATGAAAAATTTTACATCTGAAATTCTGTAAACGATATTACATATTAAACGAAAAAGTTATTTATAGCACCCCAGAGAAGATTAATGTCAGTTGTCAATGTGTTTACTTGATTTTTGACTTCTAGTTGTCCGGGTCTATCGTGATTGACCCAATAATTTTGACCTGATCTTGTTGACCCAATCATTTTGACCCAATCATTTTGATCTGATCGTTTTGACTCGATCATTTTGACCCTGTTCTTTTATCGCAATTGAAGTGCGATTGACTGAACTTCAATCAACCCATCAATATCTTCGCCCCATTTGCATTGTGGACATCTGCAGAAACATTCTGCGAATACAGTCGTAAAATTTTAATCTTACTTTCACTAACTGAAAAATCGCAATATATAGCAGTTATGGATAAAACAAATTTCGTTCTGCGATGAAATTGTTTTAGATAGAGCAATTGAACGAACGATTGTCAATTGCACAGCTAAACGATTATTTAGCTGCATCAATGTAAATGTAAATGCTCTCAATCAAAACACCCATCATTCTTCCAGCAATGGGAAAATCGCAAATATCAATCACTTCACTATGTAAACCATCAATTAGCAAATATTGTCAATTGCTTCAATGATGTAAATTGACAATTGATATTGATTGCCTCTGAGGTGCTTAAATTTTTTCGCAAGTTGAAATTTAAAATTTAATTTAGTTTTCGATAATTTGAACTCCGTTGGTATTATGAATTTTAAGATAAAAGAAACAAATGAAGATGTGGCATGTTTTCGTGTCGTTTGTCGCCGTGCTACAATCAAACTGCACAGACTAACTGAAAGTTATGCGTTTGGGGCGTAGGTTAAAACAAAGTGTGCGCAGATGCGAGCAGCAGTATTAAGATGTCGACGACATTTGTGCAAAATAAGTTAATGGCCTATCTCCCTTGTTTCTTTTATTTAATGAACTACCGTTGAAAATTCTTATTCAATATGTATTATATATAGTCTTCCCAACCAAAGTGTCGATCGACATAGAATAAAGAATATAACACTAGAAGTGACTTCCATACAAATTTGAATCATCATCAAACAGTATTAATACAGTTGAAATTTAAGAATCCACGAACATCTGACACCGCGCCTTACGCAAAACCGTTTTCGTACGTGGAGTTTGTATACAAATCTACTTTTGTAATAGAACTGAATTAAAGCAATGCCAAAAGATGGTGCCACTTTCGTAACCTGTTAAAGGCCAGGCCCTTTCATGAAAATTCCCTAACAAAGCACCACTTTGAATTTTGAATTGAATGTTTTGTGGATTAATTTTGAGCTATCGTATATTTTATTGACCGAAACACATCCCTAGAACAATAAATTATGTACCAAAACAATATTGCTTGCATTAATTACGTAAATTGATAGGTTTTACAATGTTTTTGTCAAGTAATACACAGCGGATTTTGGCAGAAAGATTCGATACCACAGATAAAATCATTTAAAAATATTCTGGGGTTGCCAGGTGAATGAAATTTTTGCCTATATCCTGGGCAAATGTTGGTGCAAGCGATTCTAACCTTGTCCTTCATACAAATTCTGTACACAGAAGGGTCAAAATTGCAAACATATTTTTTTCAAAAAATTTTCCACGCGCATGCGCCGCACAAACCGCGCGTGGATTCGCGTCTCCGGCCAATAAGAGGTTAACAGCTAGTGTGATTAGCATCGCCTGGCAGGCATAAGTACTGTTGAATTTATAATTTCATATGTCTCTCCGGATATGGAGAGATTGACGATAATAATATGATTATTATTGTAACTGTCAGTTGTCATTAATAATACCATACGTCTATATATTATAATATATGACATCATTGCCTGTCGTGGTTACTTTGTTGACTAGCCGTCACTGGATCACAGTGGATCCAAGGAAAACTGGCTATTTTGGAACCAGTTCCTATCAGATTTTTAAAATGGTCACCAACCCACTGGGCGGAATTGAACCAAAAGTCGCCCATGTGGCTTAGCAGAAAAACCTAGCAGGTTTTTAACCGCTAGTGGAAACAAATGCGCCACTGACTGACCATTTAGCACGCAGTCTGTCTCTTGCACTTGCCTCAAATTGTATATTGCCATTCCATTTTAATGTTTTGTACGGAAGCTTAGGCCCGAAATGGGCCTATAATTAGATCCTTCTTGTGTTATTCTTTATTCTATGTCGATAGAATATTGCGGAAGCAAAATATTATGAAAGTATAAACTTTTCATTTGAGTGAAGTTTTAGAAAAGCATTTCAATAATATTGTTTCATGTATTTTAATATATTTGAAGGAATGCAAGAACTATAAATGATCCATTTGAATAATTTTGCACTTATTTGCAAAGAAAAATGCTAGATATTTTTTGCAAAACTACATTTAAATGTAACAATTTAGGGTATATCATATAGTTTTTTTTTGTCTGAGTGAAATGGTAAAACATTTTATTGTCTTTAAAAATAAATTTATTTTATAGTATAGATTGTAAGATAAATGAGAAAGTTATTATTTCATGTTTTTTGTTGTTTATTTTCTTTAACATAATATAATTTTAATGAATTCTGATTTTATTGTATGTGCTTTGTTGAAGTTGGTCTCCATTTCTATAGCAATTTAAAGTAAAATAAAAATTGATGTATGTTTTCATAATAGAAGTTTTATTAATTATTTAACCTTTCACCGCTCAATACATCAGTTCAGACATCCACAGTGCGCAGCTCGATTTTGACATTTTATTTATCATGTGAAACATTTTTGAAATTAGAATTTTTGAGGTGAATTCTTCTTAGAACCGTTGTGATTTGAAACTCGACGAAACGAAAAATAGTGACACCAAAAAGAGTCAAACACGTACAATTATAGGATTTAGCCTGCGAGAGAGTGAGATAGTGTAGTGTTCTGATATCTGTAGCAATACTTAACAGATTCTCCAAACACTTTGTCTGAAGATTACTTCGGGAATAAATAGATTCTTGATCTTTTGGCCGGTTTTATTAATACTTCACGTATACAATATGGACCTCGTTAGTCGTCCTAATTTGGAGCTAGCTAAATTGATTCTAAAGCGTGTGTTACAGACATCACACACTCTCAGCCCCCTCGTCCCTCTGTTGGACAACTTAGATACTAAGCTACATGCCATCTAGCGGAATCTACTGACAGTTCTTATCACCGCCATCTATGTCTAAAAGCCGGAAGCTTTTTAGATACACAACAGATAGTATTAGTGCCTCCATACATGACGCTACTCGATCCTACTGATCGTACGTACCCCCAGTACGATTTTGCTGGTGCCCTTACACGGTGCTTCGCGACGTCTGTAGGTTTCCAATCAGCATCACGATACCGACGGTGCTGATCGCATGCGGCACATTGCATCATTTGTGTCTGATATTTATTCGTTTGGCGTTTGGCAGAAATGGCGTTGGAACATGAAATTAATGTTAGATTTGTTCTGGAAGTGGAAAAAATGCATGTTTACCAGAATATGTAAGAAAGGATTTAGTGGAGAAGGCATGGATTGATGTTGGAATAAAGTCATTTGACATATGTAATTTATTTTTATATATATATATATATTTGTATATATTGCGGGTATAAGTACCGCAGCCCCGGGAACCAGTTACTGGATAACCAATAGCCTGGCTATAGGTAGCCCTAAGTAGTTTTCTACGTTTAGTAACTTAGCAGAAAAAAACAGTAAATTAGGTGCCCGGGTTGATAGGGTGAGGTTTATCTAATAAAATAATTTCCCTCAGGGCCTATGTCATCTAGGGGTTGCTGTGTGGAGGGTCTTTTTAAGGAAGGGAAGGATAGGAAGTTCTGAGAAGGATAAAGGTATGAGGGGTGGGTAGGAATCTGGGGGTGTGCCAGGGGGTGAATCAGTGTGTCCGGGAGTGATGGACGTATGAATCCATCCCTCCAACTGCGGTGCAAGGCGATGGGTAGAGAGAGTCCGGCTGGAAAGGTTAAAAGGCCCCCTCGACCAGTCTCTTGATCCGGCCCACCACGCATTATGAACGCACTCACCCCATGAACCCGGGCACGCCTGCTAAATTACCAAACATAGGGTACCACTTGGGGTGACCTATGGCAGAGGTGTTAGTTATTTCCCGGGGCGACGGTACCCATGCCTCCACCTTCTACTGCATGCTGGGCTGGATCGGGAGAGACTGGTTAAGAGAGAGCCTTTAAACCTATCCAGCCAGACTCTCAACCCATCGCCTTGCACAGCAGTGGAAGACATTGATTTACATTGATCCCGTCATCTGATTGCGATGAAACTTTGGGGATTTGATTTCTATATATTTATTATATATTGAAACTATCACGCATGCCCGCGATAGTTTCTTTATATAATAGTGACCTCTGGCATCATGGCGTTGTCAAACCGTTCATCTGATGCTATGAAACTTTGATGAGTTGTTATGAGCACGCCTGCGAAGGTTTCTATATATATGGCATTATGAAATTTATAAAAAATTTCTTATGAGTTGCACGTAAGCTGTTCGAAAACTGAATGTACCAGGACTGAATGTATGGAAGGGAGGGAGGGGAACGCGGGAGGGGGGTTCGTGAGACGAGGGAAGCGGGAATGGGGATAGGGAAGGCGGAGAAAGCGGAGTGGGAAATGGGGGAAGGGGATGCGGGAGGCGGAAGGGGAACGGGACGAATAGGAAAGGACACGCAGGGAGAAACAATTTTTTTATTAAGTGGCATTGCATTGCATGCCGGGAACTTGCTAGTTAAATATAATTATGGAAACATGTGTATTGTATAATAATAAACAAATGACGGTTTTTTTCTTGCTTTCACCCTTCAAGGGTGTTCTAGGCCATCATTTAAAATTAAAGAGAAAGGAAAGGAGAATTTACATAAATTTTATTTAAATGAGCAAATTTCAGAATTATATGGAAGATTGGAGTCGAGTTCAGACTTGGAGGAGATGAAATGTTGAATGGAGGGGAGGCAATTTTAGATAACACTCTTGATAGAAGAGAGGATATTTATTTAGAGAGGGATAACCAAAAAATATGTGATTTAAAGTTCCCACATGTAGACTACAGAATGTACAATCTGTGGAGTCAAGGATGTGAATTTTAATAATGTGAGAAGGAACGGAACAATGTACGATTATCATTCGAATAAGTGAGGAAATTTCTTTTATGGAAAAATGGGGGAATTTTCGAAACCACAGTTTTGATGGGATAGTCCTTTGTATTGCAGCGTAGCAGGCTCCCTTGGATTGACTAGCAATGTTCCGATACTCTGCCCAAACATTGCGGGATCTATCTTTGGTGGTGGAAAAAATATCGGACAGGAATAACGAGGGTAACAATAGGGTTGGACGCTCCTTGTTTTGCCAAGGAATCTGCAATATCGTTACCCACTATGCTAACATGTCCAGGAATCCAAACAAGAGTTACAGTTTTTCCAGAGGTTTGAATGAAGGCTATCAGCACTCTAATAAGGCATACAAAGTGATCATCAGGATGAAGAAGAGGACAGGATTTAAGTTTTTGGAGGGAATTGAGAGAGTCAGAGAGAACAAGGGAATGTTCACAAGTATTTGAAAGATTCAATTATTGCAATGCACTTGGCAGAAAATATTGAAAATTGGTTTGAAATTGAATAAAATATTCTATTAGAATTTTTGTGATAAATTTTCGTTATTTGTTTTTGGGATGTTATGCCGTGTTGCGCTACCTCCTTCTTTAGCCAACGTTTCGGACATCCTTGCAGTGTCCATCATGAGGACAGATCCGGCAGATCCGGTAGATATGTAATTTTTAGTGGTGAAGTGTGTGCTTATTTACTTCGAAGCGATACCGTGTCGCCAGCTCCACTAACTTTCACCGGTACAAAATAACCGTGATAAGCAGTGGCGTGTCATTACCGCGGAACGGAATAGAAAGTTCACTAAATCGTGGTATTAATGCTAGCCAGGGGCAAGTCCGTTTGTGAATTGCCAACGGAAGTGGCTCCATCTCTTAACGAATTCTAAAAATTAGAAATCATAATGGTAACAATTAATTGTGATAAACGTTACAAATGACAGTTGTACAACAAATTTTTATGGTCAATATTCGGAACAAACGTCAACGGTTATGTAATGGGATTGTGTATGTTATCTTTACTTTAAAAAACAGCCTACGTTTTTGAAGGAGGCGTTTACTAATATCTACCGGAATTCCAAAAACTGAAAAAATCGAACTAATATCTATGAGAACCGAAGTGTTGACGAATATCTACAGCTCAAACTGTTGACTAATATCTATGAGAACCAAAGTGTTGACGAATATCTACAGCTCAAACTGCTGACTAATATCTATGAGAAACAAAGTGTTGACGAATATCTACAGCACTAGCAGAGGTTTGATTTGCAATTATGTATAGCATATTGGAATAAAGTAATATTGCGTATGCGGTTTAAAAAACTTAATTTATGTAAATATGTATGTAAAAATCCCTAATATCGGACTATTGGACACATTTAGCTGATTAGTCCAACCTACGCTCTGTAGATATTAGTTCAACCTACGCTCTGTAGATATTAGTCAACACTGAGACCGTCATAGATATTCGTCCGACCTTAGCTCTGTAGATATTATTAGTCAACACTCTGCAGTTCGTAGATATTAGTTCAACATATGGGCTGTATATATTCGTCCGACATACAGGCTGTAGATATTAGTATCTGAAGTCGTTTTTGAATGGTTTGTCTGGCAAAGAAGGGTTTGTGTAGCGGGCTTGTGTATATTATCTTAATTTTAAAAGTTTTATAAAAAAAAAAGTGCGTATTAACCGTTGACGTTTGTTCCGAACTGCAAACAGAGTGATTTGACAGTGTGAAAGCAAATTTTCAATTTACGTAAATAAAATAAAAAATGTAACATTTTCAACCTCCCC
Source organism: Limnephilus rhombicus (assembly GCA_929108145.2). NCBI lineage: Eukaryota > Metazoa > Arthropoda > Insecta > Trichoptera > Limnephilidae > Limnephilus > Limnephilus rhombicus. Next base: position 21,007,211 of record OV815289.1, on the reverse strand, counting down.
GAATGCAAATAGTTGTCTTTTATGGTAATTAAGAAGAATCTAAAAGTTTTATCAAAAAAGTGGGTATTAACCGTTGACGTTTGTTCCGAACAATTACCTTTTTTATTTTTGAGCGCAATCAAAACAGATCATTATCAATCTAATTGACCGAAATCAGTTGGGCAAACAAAAGTAAGGTTAGCGCACTTATTGTGGTACTTTTCTCTTACATTTTATATCGTTTACTTACCCCTTTCCTTACCTTTATCGACCCATGAGGTGATAGGCGAACTTTCGTAATATGGAAAAATCGAGCGGTAGACTAAATATCAGAATATAAAATAAAATAAATAGCCCCTAAAAGCATAAAACCTCCCATTTATTTATGGAGTTCCAATGAAATCTGAGTAGGATTTCAACCGATTATATTTTAAAGTTGCCACTGGCTACAAAACTTTAGCGAGCGAACAGCCATAAAAAGAAGAAGAAGAAGACTCCCCACAAAGTTGGGCTGTCAGCTGTCAGTGGTTGTCGCTGTTGTTTTACAGATAACAAAATTAATTCGTATTTAAATAGTGATTAAATATAAGAAACAAATACATTCCAATAAGCTTTAACTTTTTAATTGTGATTTCATTCAAATTAACGTGGATTTTCGCGGTCTTTTCAAGTTTTGTGAACGAAATAATGTATTACTTGAGTTTGGTTTGAAGTTTAATACTGAAAGTGAAAAAAATCGTGTTAAATGTTTGATCTACGCATTTGTCGATGTTGTCTGTCTACAGACGCCCAAGAATTGCCTCCTGGGAACAGCTATGCTCAAATTCTAGGCATTCTTATAGGAAATGAGGTGATGATTTTTTATTTGTTTATTTTGTAATTGTTTACCTAATCGCCGCACTTCTAGGTACATATTATGGAAATTAGACTTCGTTTCAACTTAATTACTACAAGAAACAACCATTTACAAATACCAAATGGGTTATTAGGTTCATAGTGTGGGTTATTTGCATTTAGTGAGGAAATTTTTTAACTTTCAATAAAAATGTAACTATAATACATCTTTCACTATACTCCCGACCAAAAAATTTATTTCGGTAAATATCGGTTCGGACTGGCCACGCTTATTACGAATAATTTTTAGAAAAAAACTTTAGATTCGCCTTAATTACTATAAAAGGAAACTTTTTGGCTTTGGGGCGGCGGAAAATAATGCATTTTAATTTTCAATTGCATAAAACCAAAATTCGCTTCGCGACTGACACAGCGAAAATCCGCGGCCGTACATGTCACTGTGATGTTGGTATCCTTGATAAATTAACAAGAGCTAATACGACTGTAGCCGACTTCGTGAGATAAGGCGCGTAATTATGAAATTTGTCTAGCGGGCTTGTTTGTGTAACATGGTTTGTGATACAAAAGAAAGTGCCCCTTTATAACGCCTTCTCGCGTCAAGGCAAGAAAAACATCCCAGTTTTCAAGTGGCTTAGCGGCTACGCTAGGTTTGTGTAACATGGTTTGTGATTCGCGGTATTTCATGTAGGTATCCCACGAAGTCAGCTACAGTCCATAACAGTGACAGCTACGGCCGCGGATTTTCGCTGCGTCGGTTCGCGAAGTGAATTTTGGTTTTATGCAATTGAAAATTAAAATGCTTTATTTTCCGCCGCCCCAAAGCCAAAAAGTTTCCTTTTATAGTAATTAAGGCGAATCTAAAGTTTTTTTCTAAAAATTATTCGTAATAAGCATGGCCAGTCCGAACCGATAATTACCGTTATTTGTTGGGTAAATATGCATATAGTCCACCTCACGGATAATACGGAACTTTCGTGTTGTCGAAGTTCGGTACACGGATAATACGGATTATTCCTTTTCCAATAGACAATCAAATACGACATTTGTCGGAAGTACCAATCTTATAAAATAAATTCTTTTCAAAAAATAAACAGAAAGTACCTACTTAGAATTAATCCTAATAATAATGGGTCGAGGTTCAAGTTGCAAAAGCTGCATGTCATCATAATTTAGATATACATCCCAGGTTTTGAATGGTTTGTTTGGCAAAGAAGGGTTTGTCTAACGGGTATGTGTAATTATTCTAATACTTTTCTTTCCATGTAAAAAAATGGACGTTTTATATGGCAATAATATTTTTTCTATGATTGGCAGCATTGCTTGATTGTCTATGAAATGTTAAATAAAAACGATAAACATAAAAATGGCATTACCGCGCAAGTGAATTAATTTTTTGTCTCCCCCGACATAAATACTCACTTTCCGTAATAATAAAGCTAAATCTAACTGTTTGAATAAAAAATATTCCATATTAACGAGTAAGCGGTTCAATATATAAATAATATTTCTTGTAGTAATTAAGTTGAAACAGAGTGTTATTTCCACAATCTGCGCCTAGTGAAAGTGCTGTGTAAATATTCACCAATGGGTTAACCAATATGTAAGAGACGTCCTCGTCTTCTCACTGTGAAATAGGGAGCCGGGTAGTCATTTGTAGCCGCTAGGAAGATGATGAACTGCCGGGGTGGAGGACTTCAAAGGAGAAGAGGCAGGGTCCAGGGGGGCAGAAAATGAAATCCAAGTTTCCAGGTTGAAGTCCGGAGAGAGGTCCGAGGGTCAGGATGCAGAGGCGGAGAATTGTTGCAACGGTACCAGTTTGAATTGTAATGTGACGATACATGGTTTGTACTGCCGTATTCATAGCCCCCGAACCCGCACCCTCGTCTCGGGCGAGGGTTAGCGCAGCTAACCGCCTTCTTTGCGAGCAGGCCGAGCTTTGGCGGGTCGTGACCTCTGCTATGTTACAAATAGCAGAGGTCACAATAGCAACAATTGTCCACCGTCTCCTGCGCTCCAATGACCTCCTCCTGAACTCCATGACCTCTCTCCATCTAATTTTAGAAATTTCTGCAATACCTCAATTACAGAATGAGCGCACCTAAACGGGGGTACATAAATTTGCTCTCGAATTATAACGTCTCCACTCTAACTAACCGGCGAACATTCCTTGACCTCATGACTCTATATAAAATCTGCAACAACATTATTGACTGTCCTGACCTACTGAAACTAATAAACTTCAAAATACCACCCAGAGTAACAAGGCTTAACGACTTATTCCACATTAGCCGGACGCGTACAAATGCTGGTGTCAGGGATCCAATCAGAAGAATGTGCAAATCGTTTAATCAAAATCAAAACCTCAAGGATTCCGACTTATTTTTTGATACACGCAGTACCTTTAGTAGAAAATTGAAGGCTGTTTTCCTACAAAATACAATAACTTAGACATTACTTGGTTTATAATTTTAACTACCTTTCTTTTTTTTAAATTTATGTATGACATTATTTTTTTATCTATATTTATATTATTTTTTAATATTTTTGGTCTTACCATCAAAATTCCAAAAACACTTATAAGGAACTTTTATAAGGATATTGCGCACATTTTTTTCATCTCTCTATTTGTAAAATAATATTCTTATGTACGTCTTTTCCGTATTTAAAAGTAAAAATATTTGCATATGTTTTTATCTGCTGTTAATGTTAATTCGTGAGAAATAGTTTGGATGCAGGTGAATTCTCTGTTAATTGTTTTGTATATTCTTGTCAATTGACATCTGTATCTGTATTTTCTCCTTAATAAAAAAAAAAAAAAATTATTTAATTTTACTCAGGGGTTTATACAACATTTGGTGGGCCCTCCGAACCCATATTATTCGGGGAAATCTTGAATATTTCTCTTAATTCTAAACTTAGCCTAAGTTAGAATTTGGTATTACATAACCGAGAGTCCAGCCTACACATCCATATTTTTTATTTGCCGATATGTTGGACCGAACTCTCGCAATTCATTCTGATATCAAGATACATTATAAATTTTCCTCCCTTCGATATACCTATAGCTATGATGGAGCGTTCCCATTGGTTCGCCCAGAGGGAGGGTGCGGGGAAGGGTAGGGAAGCGAGGTCCGTCCGCACCCAGCAGGTAATTTCGGTCCCGGAGCGTGGACGGCAGTGGCATACGGAGAAGTCAAAAACGAGGGCTGGCACAGCAAAATCTATTCCCGTCGTCGACCTCTCCTCATGGCCCATATTCATTCAAAAAATAGTTTTTATTAATCGGAAAAATATACTAAAACGAAACGATAGTGAAATTAATCTTTTAACTAATACTAAAGCAAATTTTTAGAAGACGAGGACGGCCTCTGAAGGGACTCACTTCCTCATCTTCGTTTACATATTTTATTTATTAATTTAAGTTTGAAGAAGAAGACGGCCTAAATAGGAATCGTCCTCTTCCTCGTTGACCCGTCCGGTACACAATAAATGGTTTCTGGGGCTGCGGTATTCATAACCCGTAATAATAACTATAACCCGTTGCTTTCACTAATAGAACACCTGTCAGGTTTTTGTGGTGGTGGATTAGTTAGAGAGTACTGTATAATAATGTAAAATAATTTATGTTTTACTGATTATTTCATTATTTTTTAGCAGGAGATGTCAGAAACAATGTTATGGCTGTGTCACCATTGCCGTCACACCGTGCGCCGGATCTCACAGTTCCGAGAAATGTGTTGGAAGGCAAACAATGCACTCAAAGAGTACTCCAATTCATACTCCAGCACACAGGTATTTATTTTAGACTATTTTTTCTTTCAATAACTCAGGTATGCCTCATTCGTCATTACATTATGTCTGGCCATGTTGTAGGTAGCTTGAAAACACCGTTTTTTTTTTTTTTACATTAACTCCACACAGGAGGTCCTGAGGAAAAAAACATTGGTCTTGAAGAGACACAAGTTGTAGGAAAGAGGAAACACAGAGGCCGGCAAATCATTCCACAGCCGAGCTGTTGAACACGAGAACGAGTCGAAGAAGCGACCCGTTCTCATGTGACAAAGGTTCAACCGTGTGTATATGTTGGGCACGCGTTTGGCGTGTTTCCCAACTATGCACCGGTGCCGAAGGGATCAATGACGCTAGTTCCTCGGAACATCTTCCATTGAAATATCGGTAGAAGAAGGATAGCATTCCCACCCGACGCCTGTGCTCTAAAGATTGCAATCCGTTTGTTAAACTAGGAGAATCTGGACCACCCATTTCACCATAGATTCGAGGATTTTTTTTAGGTATTTTGGGGCTCCAGACCTGGGCACACTTGTGATTTGTACAGGGTTAGCAGTTGTGTACTATTAAAGTATCTGCAGGCCATGTACAGTACACCTAGTTTCTTAGAGGCTAACTTTACTCTGACTTCGATAGAGCCCCCGTATCTGAGTTGATCACTTAAGAGTTACACCAAGCATATCAATGGAGGGCCTGTTCGGAAGATTGCTTCCGTTGAAGGAGACTAGATTTTCATTTCGATCCCTTTTAGATGTAATCAGACATGATTGGGTCTTTGAAACATTAAATTCAACGATTATAGCTCTGAAGATGCTTCCGTTGAAGGAGATTAGATTTTCATTTCGATCCCTTTTAAATGTAATCAGACATGATTGGGCCTTTGAAACATTAAATTCAACGATTATAGTTCGGAAGATGCTTCCGTTGAAGGAGACTAGATTTTCATTTTGATCCCTTTTAGATGTAATCAGACATGATTGTGTCTTTGAAACATTAAATTCAACGATTATAGTTCGGAAGATGTTTCCGTTGAAGGAAACTAGATTTTCATTTCGATCCCTTTTAAATGTAATCAGACATGATTGGGCCTTTGAAACATTAAATTCAACGATTATAGTTCGGAAGATGCTTCCGTTGAAGGAGACTAGATTTTCATTTCGATCCCTTTTAGATGTAATCAGACATGATTGGGTCTTTGAAACATTAAATTCAACGATTATAGTTCGGAAGATGTTTCCGTTGAAGGAGACTAAATTTTCATTTCGATCCCTTTTAAATGTAATCAGACATGATTGGGCCTTTGAAACATTAAATTCAACGATTATAGTTCGGAAGATGCTTCCGTTGAAGGAGACTAGATTTTCATTTCGATTCCTTTTAGATGTAATCAGACATGATTGGGTCTTTGAAACATTAAATTCAACGGTTATAGTTCGGAAGATGCTTCCGTTGAAGGAGACTAGATTTTCATTTCAATCCCTTTTAGATGTAATCAGACATGATTGGGTCTTTGAAAGATTAAATTCAACGATTATAGTTCGGAAGATGCTTCCGTTGAAGGAGACTAGATTTTCATTTCGATTCCTTTTAGAGTAGTCAGACATGATTGGGTTTTTGAAACACTAAATTCAATAAGATTATTTTTACCCCAAGAGAAAATAGCTTACTGGTCGGAGTGGTTAAGGTGATCCAATACTGAACAATCCTAAATCATGTGATTTGGTTTGAAAATTGAATTGATTACAAATATTTTAGATGCTAATTAAATAATGCAAGTAGAACACGTATTTGCCTTTGAAATAATCAAGTATTTTTGATTATTCTCTTTTATAAGCCTAGAAAAAATGAAGTATCAGGCCTGTAAAAATTGCTTTAACCCTAGATCACAAACCTTCGTCGAATCGACGACGTAGGATTAAACAAACTGCGATAACTTTCGCGCGCGCGACCGTAATTCTTTCATACTCTGGCTAATCTCAATCGTCCCGTTACTTCTGCTATTGACGGTAGTGCGGACGATGGGGGGAGTCCACGAGTGCCAATTCAGCAACCATGGCTCGTTGCATCGATGAAAGTTAGTGATAATGTTGGAGTTTTACCTACCATTAAAACTCTTATTATGTTGTCTTGCTTATCCAGAATATATAATATATATAATGCGAGATATCAGCCTTATTTCCCGCCAGCGTCGGTCATATCCATTGCTTTATCTTGAAGTTCCCACCATTCTTCTGTAACTCCCTTCAGCTGTCAATTGTCACCGTGCAGTTGGCATCTTGAGATGCCGTGTTAATTCAATTTGGACTCACCAAGCAGAGCTTAAATATATTCTGGATAAGCAAGACAACATAATAAGAGTTTTAATGGTAGGTAAAACTCCAACATTATATGTGTCGTTGCTTATCCAGAATATATAATGTGAGAAGTGTTTGTTATCGCTTGGTGACAATTCTAAAGTCAAAATTGTGACTATTACTGTTTTGCTTGAAATAACTTGGTCAAAGACTGAGAGTGAATGGGGGATTCAGCACCTCAACATTGAGACCTCTGATTTGTCTATAATATTTCTTGAAAGTGTTTTCTGAACGCCAGTTTCCTCTTTCCAAACTGGTGTCTATAGGACACTCTTCCAGCCAACTTCTTGAAGCTGCAGCTGATCTCAAACTCCCAGGGGAGGCAACAATCCCAGCATCCTTCAAAATTGTTTTAATCCATCCACCAATAGCAGTTCTCGAGGCTGGCCTTGCAGGCCCCAACGTGGAAATAAACAGACATTCAACACTAGCTTTATGTCTTCTGTTCTCACCCAAAGACATAAGCTTTCTCAACCAGAATATGGGATCTATATTACGATCCTCTGCTTTGTAAAGCTTCCAACCAGACTGTCTATGTGTAGAGGGTAGAGGTGTCCTTCTTAGAACCAAAAAAATTGGCCATAATACAATGTGATCATCATTGTAACAAGATTATCAGAAGATGTATGTAGTAAGGTCAGATCCTGTACTTGTCTTCCTGATGCCAGAAGTAAATTAACAGAACATCTACGAGATGCTTCGAAAAGAGTCAGGTCATTTGAAGGATTCTTTCAAAGCCAAGACACCAAGTGTCCTGGATCCCAAGTAAATGCTCTAGGCTTCTTATTTGCAGAATTTCCTATACCTCTCATCACTCGCTTGACCAAGGGAGGATTACTTATCCTCAAATCGCCTATGGGGTCATACAAAACCGACACTACAGACTTGTGAAGCGCTATAGTATTGGGATCCAAGCCTTTCCTCACTCTTAGGTATGCTAAAAAACCGTGCCAGCTGAGATCCCGAAGGGTTGTTAGGACACGTATTATTAATGGCGCACCATTCCTTCCAGCTCTTCCATGCCATGTGATAAGTTGTAAGCTTAGGTTTGCGCCAACCCGCATTCAACAGAGCTTTTTTCTTGCTGTGACCAATCGTTCAATGCTTCACTCCATCCCTAATCTTCCACACCTGTAGTTGGAGCTTCTGGACCTGTTGAGGATGAAGTCCTGTCGATAAGTCTATCAAGTTGTCGACCAACATGGGTATTATGTGAGGTCGGTCTAGGGCTCTTCTCTTTAGGTCTGGTAACCAAAACACTTTTGGCCAATTTGGGGCTACAACCAGGTACACCCCTGATGACTTGTTCAGATGTGCCAGCACTCGTGGCATTAAGCAGGGGGGAGGAAAGATCCATGCCAAGGGGAAATTCCAACTCCTGCTGAACACGTTGTGAAGCATTGCTCTCTTGTCGTGGGAATCCATCGAGACATACTGATCCACGAAGTGAGCCCTCGAGGGAGCGAATAGATCCACTACTGGACTGCCCCACTTGTGAAAAACAGCTCTTACCGCTGGGGGTAGAAGGTGCCATTCTGGTAATGTCATCCCTCAGGATAGATGATCCGCGAGGCCATTGTAGCGTCCCGGCAAATACTGCACTTGTAAAGAGATTCTGTGCTTGTCCAAAAGCGCAAGAATCTGAAATGTCAGATGAAGGAGACCCATCGACTTGGTGCCCCCCTTGTTCCTCAAGTAGGCTACGACTGTCCTGTTGTCCTGTTCTGAACTTCTCAAATTCTGAGTCAGAGACGTTAAGGCATTTAAGATTGCTGTCATCTCCTTCATGTTGCAATATCCCCCCCTCTAACTGTCTGTCCAACAACCCAACAGAGGTACATAGTCGATCAGGGCTCCCGGCTGTGATCTGCCGCATCCGTAGTCAGAGAATGTGTTGGGCTGGGAAAATGAAGAGTTGAAACATGATCTAAGTTGATCATCCACCATTTCATTACTGACAAGACCTCCTTCTTTATCAGACTTTTGCTGAGGGGTCAGCTTCAGCATTAACTGTAATTGTATCAGCCGAGTATGAAGTCGACCTCTGGGGACCACAAAGGCAGCAAAATTCAACTTTCCGAGAATACTCTGAGCTCCTTTCAGAGTCCATCTTCCTTTTGTCACGGATCTCTGAAGTGAGTTCCAAAGACCTTGGCGTCTGTATTTGTTGGACTTCTGTTTCAGATGGGGGTTCTACACAATTCCAAGATATTCCACTGACTGTGCTGGCTGACGGACACACTTTTGGAAATTTACCGACCAACCTAACCGCTCTAACAATTAAAGAGCTTCTCAAGCGTGACTGAGGATCTCTCTGGTCTGATGAGCCAGGAGAAAGTCGTCTAGGTACACAATGATCCTGATAGCCTGTCTACGCAGGATTTCTGCAATCCAATTTGTGATAGCTTTTAAATTGAAGATCGACTGTTTCGAGCCTTCGCTCGTTTGAACCAGAAAAAGTGTTGATAGGAAGGTGGCATTGTCGTCAGCTCTTTCCATGTACCATCTCTCATCATTGTCATTTCCGGGATTACTTTCGTTTTGAACCTCCTTGCGGAAGCTTGGCTTGGACTTATCAACGAGGGCTCTTGGATGAATGGTATGCAGTATCCTCTTATCATATGTAAGATGGTCTCTGGGACATCTAAGGCCTGCCATTCTCTCCAATAATCCTGTAGTGTAGTTGACGCGCCCGAAATGGTTGATAGTCACCTGTTGAAGCGGCCACGAGAGGTCTGCCCCCTCGCGCCACGCTTCTGTTCCCTCCTCTTACCCCTCGTACAGGAGGAATATTGGGGGTTTCGCCCGTGGTCTGCCCGCCGGGGAAACAAGGGAAATGCCATATTTTCCTTTGATGTTTGCTTGAGGGGAAGGCAACAACCTCCTTAGATGTTGAAGGGCGGTTGTGCGCGACACCTGTTGAAGCGGCCACGAGAGGTCTGCCCCCTCGCGCCATGCTTCTGTTCCCTCCCCTTACCCCTCATACGGGAGGAATATTGGGGGTTTCACCCGTGGTCTGCCCGCCGGGGAAACAAGGGAAATGCCATCTTTTCCTTTGATGTCTGCTTGGGGGAAAGGCAACAACCTCCTTAGTTGAAGGGCGGTTGTGCGCCGAGTGGCTACCCTGAGGTAGGCGCACTGGACTAAAGCGCTTTGCTACACCACCTAGTTTCTGCAACTGGGCAGAAAGTGCTTCTTCCCCAAAAGGATGAGTGGTAGAAGGAGGAATTCTGCTGAAGAGCCTCCGTTCCACTCCAATCTTACAGCTGTCCATTGTTCCTGTAAAGACCTGACAGGGAACCTTCTGAACTGCTTTCCCATTTGATAAGTTTTTTGGAGAGCCTGTTGAAAGGACTCTCTGCTTCAATGAGGCATGCAGTGCCAGCATCTTTTCCATGGCCGTAAATATTGGTGAGGCGGTGACAAATGCCAGCACCTCGCAGTTTACCTCCAGCTCCTTGAAGCCTGGATCAGCCAAATATTCCTTTAAAGCAGATGCATAGCGGACATTGGCCCACTCGCCCGAGTTTGAAACATGCTTGAAACAAAAGCAGGACCAAACTTTTATAAATAAAGCTGAATTATAGATAGGTCTAACTACATCAAATTGCGTCAAACGATTATCAAACGAACATGAATGTCATGATTTTGTATTTGTAATTTGAGTATTTTAATATGACATCGCCGATGGTCATATTTCATTAAAAAAATCGATTACCTAAATTCCAAAGGTGGAAAAATGGTTAAATGTGTCTACAATTGATCCATAAATCAGGTAATTACGTAAGACAATACATTCAGCTTAATTTATCTTTAGTATGGATATAAATGGGTCGATCCCAGCGGCATTGCAATGCCGGCCGGGCCAACCCGCGACAGGAGTGGAGCAAGCCCCGAACATCCCGTCACATTCCAAAAACCAGTTTAATAAACTGGTCCCGCATTGCAGGAACTATCAGATATTAAGCTGATAGGACAGATAATACACTTATCTTAGCCAACAGGCCGAGAAGCGATTGCTAATCGGCGCGGCGTCCTTCCGTTTTCGAGAACAAGCGACGCAGATTTATATAGCGTAGGTAGTAGGAATACGCTAATCTGTCAAAAATGTTTGCACTAATTTTTCATAAAATTACGGAATTTGCGGGTAGCAACAGATATTATTTGAATTAAAACAGTTACGAACGAAAAAATTTACGACCGGACGTGGGCTAAATAACGCCAAAATTGAATTAACACGGCATCTCAAGATGCCAACTGCACGGCGACAATTGACAGCTGAAGGGAGTTGTAGAGAAATGGCAGGAAATTCAAGATAAAGCAATGGATATGACCGACGCTGGCGGGAAATAAGGCTAATATCTCATATTATATATTCTGGATAAGCAACGACACACATAATAGGATTCAAATCTACCGCGCGCGTCCACATTCGTCACTTGGTGTCAGTGCGTGAGCGAGCTGTCGATTGTGATTGGTCGGCTAGGGTTTGTTAGGGTGTGTTATTTCGATTTAATGTGTTTACTGTGAAAAAATAGCGCATTTTCTTTTTTTTTCTCAATTTATCTATTATCGGTCTCGGTTCTCGGCCTCGGCCGAGATTTTAATTTATTCTCGGTCTCGGTCTCGGCTGAGAATGAAAAACCTGTCCCGGTCGACCCTTATTATTTATTATTATTCTTATAGTTCAAAAATTTGGTGCACTTAAAAATAGGGTATATCACAGACTTATATTTATGAACATTTTAACAGTATATTTAGTTTATGAATCTAGGGTTAAAAACAAACAAAAAAAATTCTTACACACTTACAGCCGAGTAAACAACGAATCCCTCACCCCGCCCCAAACTGTCCAATATTACTGATTTTAGTTGAAAAAAAAAATCAAAAATGTTACTGGAGACCAAAATTTCATTAGCATTTTTTACTGAAATAATGTTGAGAATCAGTGGTTAAATAAGTCAAACTTAGTCCTTAATCCTAAACTTACGGCCATTGTTCCCAATTTTTCAATCAACCAATCAGACGAGCGATTCTATATCTGTTGTCGGATCGTTATCGAGATAACGGACATGATCTTCTGTCAGATTTGTGTGATTTATTTGCTTTTTCTACATACAACGTACATTAAATGAATAAATAATCACACATACTTGCAGGAATTCGTATTTAAAACGATCTACTAAAGTATGTGACAGTAAATATGTAAAAATCACACAAATCTGACAGGAGATCACATCCGTTATCTCGATAAAGTTCCCACAAAAGATATAGAATCGCTCGGCTGACTCTGCAATCAGCTAAGCGATTCGCAAGCATTTTATGAGTTAACGCTCGATTCTCATTGTTTCCAAACATTTTATCGTTGATTATCTTAAGTAGCCCTACCCACTTTCATAGACAATAAAATGGTATCAAAGTAAAAACTTTCGATGTTAAATTAATATTGAAGAGTTAATAATTTCTTTTAAATACTGTTATCCATAAACTGGAATTCTATATTTTATAAACATTATAAAATAAATTAAAAATAAAGCTTGATCTTACGACACCGTCGTGTCAGTACTTAGCACTTGGCTTGGCGCGCTTGGTGAATATTCCACATTTCGCAATTATTCAACAAATAAACAAGAATTAAAATGAAACACAAAGCAAAAGTTGCTTGCATAATCTAGATTCTTTTCAATTTGGTTTAAAACATACAAAACACACGTTTTTGTCATTCGAAAATGGTGAAAAAAATCTTTTTCGTTCAATATTTCGATATAATTGATATTTGTATTCTGTCGCCGCCTGTGGAACCCAATGTTTTCCTCAATTACTTCTCATTTCGCTATATCTGTTATATCTAAAACTCCTCTATCCATATTAATTAAAATGATAATAAAATTGACAAACGTAATACAACAGAACTGAAAGGAGCGCGAACCTGATTGTCATAGTGACATTTGATCGACCATTGTTTTCGTAGTATTTTTTCCACTCTGTTGACACTTTTTATAACTAGTCCTTTGCTGAGACGAGCTTAATTCACTAGTCCGGCTTCCTTGATTGAGTGATGCTTATGGTATGCTTATGACGATGCTTATTTTTATTTTTTATTTTACTTATTGGGGAAAATCAACAGATATTTTACACTTATAATAATAACATTAATAATACACATAATATCCAATAACAGATTTTCACATAATTAAAATTATAATTAAAAAGTAAAAAAAGTAAGGGTCCTGTACCCGTAAGAAGTAAAAAAAAAGTGCACAAAAATATATCCTTGAAAATTGTAAAAAAAAGATATAACAACACTATATAACTAATATAAACTAATAATCTGCTTACTAAATTTCAAAACATTAAGTAGTCAGAGTCAGAAATCTATTCTCACTCCACAACAGCGATAATAATAATATCTACATACATACCTACAACTCAGAGTGAACACAATAGGAAGTCAAATGACAAGCATGTAAATGGAAAGGATTCACAGCAATAACATAATAACTTGCAACACGGTCAAATAATTATTTAATGTTAGCTATGACCATGGAACTAAGATTGAAGGGAAGCGGCAATACTTTCGGAATATTACGGGGATAAGCGAAAAACCTATGTAGCTCTCCAAATTTGTAGCCGTCTAGTGGGAGGGGATAGAAACGGGGAATGTGGCTAGCTTGCGGGGGGAAGGCGGCGCTCTGGAGATAAGGGCCGAACTGTGAATGGGAATCATTATTATTTTTATATTTTTTAAACTTTCGTTAACTTTTTATTACATTTTGGACATAAAATATAATAGCTTAATTGAAAAATAAGTAATGAAATGAGGAGAGGGTAGTAACAAGGAGACTGGAGACTTATGTGTTGTTTAATTTTTATTGTTCCCTATACAAGTTATTTTAAGTTACCTTCATCTACTAGGACGTACTTAACTCATTTTTTGCGAAATCAAGATTTGTGAAGCGCTTGTCGAAATACATCGGCCTCACTTTTCACTTGACTAGTGCAAGTGGGTAAAAAAACTAGTGTTATGAACTCACTGTAACTCAAGGCACCATTCCTTGGTGCTATCATTGCTTAACTCATCAGTTTGAAATAGATTTTAATTTATCATATAAATAGTAAGTATGGTTTTTTATACGTATTTTATAAAATCAACAGACTTGCAGTGAAAATTTTTGTGCGTTCTATTCTGATGTAAGCTGGTGCTTGTGTTTTAAGAAAGGAGTGCTCGATATTAATCTTATAAAAGAACTGTATTTACAGTTTTACAATGATAACAAAAAAATAAGTGATAGGAATAAACACTGCTTCACTCACTGCATGGGCAAATAAATTTTATTTGATTAATTTGTGTTATTTCATAATTAATTTATTTAAAAATAATGTACATATTATTTTATACTAGCAGATCCGGCCACACGTTGCTGTGGCTAACGTAAAAAAATGCCACGCCATTACCCAACCTTTATAACCAACGCCATCTGTTAAATTAAATCCACACCGCCCATATTTGCCAGCCCATTGCCCGCTGCCCGCTGCCGCTTAACCAGATATGTTATATATTTCAATAAATTTACACAAAACCTTGACAAATTATATACCTAAACCTTTCTCATGAATCACTCTATGTATTGGTGAAAACCGCATGAAAATCCGTTTGGGTAGTTTTTGAGTTTATCGCGAATAGACAGACAGACAGACGCGGCGAATAACTTTGTTTTATAATATGTAGAGATATACCATATATCACAAGAATCCCAACTGCTTCCGTCTGTAGCATGTACGTTGTGAGGCTGAAGGTAAATGGTGAGGGGAAATAAATGGTGGAGAGAAAGCTGGAGAAGTACTCAGCTATTCAGATCTAGTCGACAAATACGGCTAAATTAATTTCAAGCAACATTTCAATTCTGAATGGTGGTCTTACCTACGCCAGAGCGATACTGAGAATGTCTTCCACCTGGAACGTGCCGGAAATATATCTTATAATGTTTTTAATTATAAAATGTTGAAAACACAGATCAATCGAATAAAATTTATTTCGGGATTTGAACCCGCGACCTCCAGATTGTTAGTCAAGAGCTTTACCCCTCGACCACGAGGGCATGTCAATGTGACTTTTACATAACAATACAGTGATTATAAACTTTGAATTGACGTTGTAAACATATGTAAAAGGAGTGGTAAATTAGTAGGAAGAAAATCTAAAAATAACAGTGCAAAAAAGACAAAGTAAAAATTTAAAAAATGAATAAGCTAAATGATAAAAAACATATACCTATGACATGTGTGAATCACAACTTTATATTTGTGCGTTATGATTAATAAAAACATAAAAGTTTTTTGGTAATTTTTAATTATTATAATTTAAGTTGACTGATTCGGCCCATTGGCAGTCGGAGTTCACGTGATAACATCGGGCTCATGGCGATGGCGGTTGAAATGAACACGCCGAAAATTATAAAATGTATATTTAAGCTATGTTTAAACACTTTCATGTGAAAGGTAAGACTGTCTTTCTTCTTAAAGGTCTTCATAGAACTACTTTTACACAATTTTACGGCACAGTGGACCATTTTTCTAGGTTTTATGAACGTTTTTCTGTGAGCTCTATGCGCGACCGAGGTGTAAAAGCCAATGTCAGCCATCTAAAAACCGTTCGGTAAAATTTTTGAAAAGGCATGCTTTGGGCAGAGGGGCACACTTTACATGCCGTCTCTCTAGTATCCATACTCTTAGGCTATGACATACTTTTTTTAGGTACTTGAATTACATGAGAATATGTCTATATTATTAAAATTCTTATCAAATACATTTCATGCTCTGAATATAAAAGCATTTTGTCTGAGATTAGTAGAACATTTTTGAAGATGAAAAAATGAAGATTATGGCGATGCTTGTGTGTTGTAAAGAGCGTAGTTGTGCATTTGAGCACTGTTGAGCCTTAGTTTCGGCTTAGCAGTTGATTGGTAGGATTTGGAACAGAGACCGTTAGTCTCTTAACCCCTCCGCAACGTAAGCAGATATAAGCGTTAAAAATAGGATGAATAGTCAAGTACAATAAGCGTGATTATATATCAGCGCGTGTGTTTCCATAGAAATCGTTCTGACTCCGTTATTGTTTTAGTTACATCCCCAAAACAAAAAGTAAAAGGTCGATAGTAGATCAAGCTGCACATCCCTATCAAGTTGTCTATGGAAATACATAACAGGAATCAGCTGTCAATCGTGTAGTTGACAAAAATATTTACCCGCGCAAATTTGCTACCGGCAGCTCCACCGCGCTCCACATTTTAAATTTTTATTAAATATTTTTATATGAAATGGTAAAAAAGTGAGGCCACAAAAATGTTTATTACACATATATACAATAGAATAAGTATTGCTGTTTACGTAATCTGTGATTTTAGTACCGTTTTCACATAAAAACATTACGTGAGTCATTTTTACCTATTTTTAATGTTTGCGTTCTAAATTTTAATATTTACAAAGGCTAATATTTTTTTGTAATATAATAATTTGAAAACCTATTTTGTAACCTTTCTAAAACAGTTTTTACTATTCGGCTACGTTCAGAAATGTTTCATTTATAGAGCTTTAATTGTGAAGCGTTAATAACAAAAAGTTTTCGTAAAACTGTCATTTCGTTTAAGACATTGTAAGTGAATATTTGCGATTTTCGGAGGGGTTAACATCCTGTATAGCCCCTCTATTTGTATCGCAACACTACTGATTTTCATCGATACTGTGGTCTTTCACCAAGGCAGTACTCACTGTATCTACACCACTTTGAAGTGTGAAGTGTGCTGCAAATATACTATACTGTTTTTATTTTATTCTTTATTGATAAGTATTTTTTATCACAAAAACAATGCTGTAGAAATACTCCTATTCTAATTATACTTTTAAAATTTGTTCACAGATGTCTCTGGAGGACTTCAAACATGAAAAAATTCAATTCAACGAGTTAACTCTATCAAACACTTTGAGCATCAATATTCTCACTGAAGATCTTATTAGCCCAACTCAGATATTCTCCATTAGCCGGGATTCAAACCCTCCCAAGAATTACACGCCGGACGTAAACACCATCTCTGAAATTAAATTCAATGTTAAATTGGAACCGGAGATCGATATTGAATTTGAGAAAGGAGAAAATATCAATGATTTTGAATTGGAATCGAACGATTATGAAACGGAAGATCGTTTGGGTTATTTTGAAGATGGTTCGGATACGAAACATAAATACGAATCTGAAACGGAAGATTTGGATGAAACTTTTGAGATTTATAAGGCAACAAAGAAAAAGAATATAAAAAAAGTGAGAAAAGATGTATCGAAAGTGAAATCGAAAAAGAAATTAAATATTAAAGGTTTGTATTGTTAAACCTAGCGAGTTCCCGGCATGCGTTGCAATGCCACTTAATAAAGAAACTGTGTTTCCCTGCGTGTCCTTTCCCAATTGTTCCGTTCCCCTCCCCGCCTTCCCTCCTTCACCCCTCCTGCTTTTCCCATCCTGTGAACCCCACTTCCGCGTTCCCCACCCCCTCCCGCATTCCATACATTCAGTCCCGGTACATTCAGTTTTGAAAAAACTCGCATGGCACTTATTGCAATTATTTTATACGAATTTCACAATGCCAGAGCTCACCAGTATGTATAGAAAACTTCACGGGCATGCGCACAACATCTCACCAAAGATTCATGGCAATCGGATGAATAGTATAGGTAGTAATTTCATAATGCCAGAGCTCACCAGTATATATAGAAACTAGTGATGTTTCGGATATCCGTATCCGCGAATATCCCAGGGAAAAGAAAGACCCGTATCCATTGCTTTTCTCGCGGACCTTTTACGGATCTTTTACCTTATTGATTTTCAATTGATAGGATGCAATGCTATATATGGGTGATTAAGTAGAATTTAAAAACTATTAAATTCCATTCAGAGTATTTTTTGTTTCTTAAAATCAAATATTTTATCGTATTATGTTACCATACCGTCGTTGCGGCGGGCGTAACGTCAACTATCGTTTCAAGGGGTCTCGCGCGCTGACACCGATTGAATAAGAAAATAAAGAACCGTATCCGTATCTGCGAATCTTGACACCAAATATCTGTATTCGGGTCCGTATCTGCGGATATACATTTTTAACGATCCGGAACATCACTAATTAAAGAATTATTAATTAATCCGGCACATCACTAATTATCACTAATCACATCACTAATTAATCACATCATTAATTAACCATCACAAGCGTGCGAACAACAACTCACCAAAGTTTCATTGCAATCGGATGAATAGTTTAGGGACCGCATTAGGGACAAAAAAAAGAAACATTCATTTTTTTATATTAAGATTTATTTATTTACATGTTTTAATTACACATTAATTTTAACCCGTATAATCAGACGAGAAATGGGAGGGCTGACAGAGATATCGAAAGAAGGGTAAATGCAGGCAACTCTATGGAGGACTGAACGCCGTTGGTGCCAACAAAAAACTGTCCAAAGAAGCGAAGTTAGCTGTCCACAATGGAGTGCTGGTACCTACCCTGATGTATGGCAGTGAGACATGGAACTGGCAGAGGAATGATGAAAGTAGACTGAATGCTGTAGAAATGAGATCCTTGAGGCGTATGTGTGGTAAAACCATGTACGATCGTGTGAGAAATGTGAAGATCCGCAAAGAACGCAAGGCTGATGTAAGCATAATGAGCAAGATTAAGAAAGGGACGCTCAGATGGTTTGGGCATGTAGAGCGAATGAACTAGGAAAGGAGTGTAAGGAGAATATATGACGCCAATGTGAATGGTAAAAGAATTCGGGGACGCCCAAGGAAGACATGGCACGACCAAGTGAATCAGACACTTGAGTAGGGCCATGTCAAGAGTCAGAATAATAGAAGAGCATGTATGAGACGATGTATGAATGTGAACGAGGCAAGGAGTGTGTGCCAAGATCGAGTTGTTTGGCGGTCCGTCCTCTCTGCCTACCCCTGTGGAAAAAGGCGTGATGGTTAGTTAGTTTAATCACAGGAGGCCAAATTTGTCCCAGCTCAAATAGGTCTCATATAAACTGTAGATATCTCCCTTACTGTTGTGGTGAGAAATATGATCTAAGTGGTGATAGTTAGAGAAAACTCCATGCTTTATATTAAAATCTAGAAATTAACTATAGAAAAATTTAAATGTGCAGGTTTATGAAACCAAAGTTTCCAATTTTTTTTATTTTTACATGAGCTCCACACAGAAGGCCCTGAGGAAAATAATTTTCCTTAAGGCCTATGTCATATTTGGGGATGCTGTGCGGAGCGTTTTTTTTAAAGGAAAGGAAGGAGAGGAGGGTTCTGAGAAGGAAAAGGGTTTAAGAGGTGGGTAGGAATCTGAGGTTTAATGTGTCCTGGTCATCCGCCTCCAAGACCTAGACAAACCTCACCCCATGAACCCGGGCACCCCCGCTAAATCACCAAATGTAGCAAACCACTTGGGGTGACATAAGGCAGAGGTGTTGGTTATCCAATAAAGGTTCCCGGGGCGGCGGTATCCATTCTCGCCTGTATAAAATTTTGAGAAGTTTTATTTCATTATTTTTTTAAGAAATGACACAAACGTGAGGTGATTAAAACGTTAATAATATATTTGGCTAATAAAATATATATGTTTGTTTTTATTTTTTTTTCATTATCAGTAATTTTAGATAGAAAAAACATAAAGTGGGCAATTTTTAAAACGTTTCTTTATCTTTGTATTAAAATATTTATATTTCAGAAATTATGTGTTTAGTTAAAATCAAAAAGTTATTTAAAATATTCTCTTGCTATGTTTAGTGAATGTACTAGACGTTTGTACATAAACTATATATAATAGGGAGCTGGCCACAATGACACGCCAATGGAGTTTGGTACGCCAGTGGATTTTGGAACGCCACTGGTCTTTTAAATGAATTTACTACTTTGACAAAAAATGCTTCTAGGTATAATGGCAAAACTGATTTGAGTACTGGATTAAAATAAATATTTTTCACTTTGGAGACTGTGGGAGACTGGGGTTTTTAGGATTTTAGGTTACTGGGATACTGGGAGAGGTAAATTGAATCTAAGACTGATTAAAACACTTGAAAAGAGGTTTGAACTTGGTATCTTGAGTATTGTTTCTTCTTGGCTGATAGTTTTGAACTGACTTCCTACCGGTTTGACTTCTATTTTTATAGGGCAAACTCAGGTCGGACTTTTGGGGGACAAAACCTCCTTAATTTTTCTAAGGTACTTGTTTTAGGTAATTTCCCTGGTCGCTACGATTGGAAGTCAACTGTGTTAAAATTATGTGTGATAGTTTTTGCCAAGATTTTACCAACTCAGGATCCCAAAGCCTCACATAATTTTTATTGTGTTTACAAGAAAAGGTACAAGTATACATATGTGATATAAGGTACAATTTTAAACAGTAAACATTTTTCTTAAAGTGCAACAATCACTGATAGACGTCAGTTTTTGGGTTGTTTTTGTAGCATATACTCATTTTTAGGTGATGATGTTTATTTCTTGATCCAAATTATTCCCAATTTATCGAAATTGAGCTCCAAATTTTTCGGAAGATGAATTCGCTGTCGTAAATGTTTACGATTCAGATTTTTCCCTTGTTCAGAATTGACCAATAGTGGCTCGGCTGGTCGCATGGTGGGGGTGACGTAAATAGTCAGCCATTTCCTTGACGTTGATCATTGCTGTCTGGAGTCCCTCGTGGAAGCATTAGGTGGTTATTCAGTTGTGTTTTCCAGTCCAATGAGGCTGCTGTATGTATTCATTATCAATTTCATTTATGTTTTCAATTGATTAGTTAGTTAAAGGACATAATAGCGTTGTAGACAAATCATTTGGAAGGGGCACCACATGCACATTATTCCGCTAGCCAATAGCAGCTCTCAGATTGTCTTGCTGGCGGCATGGTACTCTGTGGGAGCGTAAATTCCATTCTTGAATTTCCAGGATTGTCATACGCTTTCGCGCACTCGTTAGATGCACACGGATTCCTACGACACGTTCGATACAGTGAACATAGCAAGAGAATATTTGCTGAACATCTGAATACCTAATTCCCAAATCCCCCATCAATGCACAAGCAAAATTTTACCAATACAGTACAATACAGTGATGGTAGTAAGAGCAATTCTGATATTGTCGGGTTATTTCATAACCCTGGAATATTCAACATAAATTTTTAAAAAGTGTAAAATGCAAGAAACTTAAATTTGTTTTTTTTTTTAACTTTCAGGCACTGCAAAAACTGAAAAGTCGTCTTTATCCCGTGTTAAAAGGGAAAAGTCTAGTTCAAGCAGACAGAAAGAAAAAAATATGGCTATCACCCTCTCGTTTGAGGAGCAGATCAAAGAAAAAGAAGACAGAAGACAGGATAAGGATTATATCGCCTCCCCCTTTAAATGTGAACACTGCGTGGTGTTTTTCAATCACCAATATCTTCTAGATGACCATATGAAGAAGCATAGTGAGGTAATAAATAACTTTTTGATTTTGGCAATTTTTCAGTTTTAAAAAATAAGATTTGTGTATTATAAACTTTTGTCACATTTGAAATTGTCACACTTTGACATTGTCATCTTTAACATCGTCGCATTTAAGATGGGTTGTTTAAAAAATTTGAATGATTCATCAAATGTTTTAAGATAATTTTCATTTTCTGTAAAAGTTCTGTGATTAATTCAGTTTTATAAAGCAACTGGCCTATAATGATTCAATTCAATTCAATTTAATTTATTCATTTTTAAAACATTACAAAATTACAAATATTAAATAGTTTTTAAAAGAGAAAATATTACACATATATGATATAATAACAGTACTTATACAGAATGTGAAAATTAACTTAAAAAATTTGATGAATTATTCATATTTTTAGAAAAAAACCTGTCTTTAGACATTGTGACTTTTGAAATTGTTACATTTGAAATCATCACATTCTTGGACACCGTCACACTAAGACATCGTCACATTTGACATCGTCACACTTAGACATAGTCACATTTGACATCATCACACCTAGACATTGTCACACTTAGATATTATCTTATTTAGACATAGTCACACTTACAATTCATCAAATATTTTAAGTTAATTTTCACGTTCTGTGGAGATTCTATTCATGTTCTGTTATTATATCACTATAGGCCAGTCGCTGCGTTAAACTGAAATAATCTCAGAACTTGAATAGAACTTATACAGAATGTGAAAATTCAACGTTCAAGTATTTGATATATTCATAAAATTTTTTGAAAAAAACCCATCCTTAGACATCGCCATACTTCGACATTGTCATGCTTGGGCATATATAAAAAATAAATAACTGTTTTATTTATTTAAAGTCACGCGGCGATCTGGTCTGCGCAGTTTGTACGCAGCGCTTCTCAGAAGCGAAGCCGCTCTACTACCACAGTCGGAATCACGCCACACGGCTGTCCTGCGGTGAATGCGGCGCACGTTTCCGCAAAACACTAGACCTGCGAGATCACCTAGACTGGCATAAGGGCACCACCTTCCCATGTCACATCTGTGGCAAGCTGTTTACGTAAGAATACACACTTCAAACTTTAAAAAAAATTATTTAATTTAGAATTTTTTTGTTTTTGTTCTAATTAACCAAGCAACTAACCATCACACCGTTTCTCTGCAGGGGTAGGCAGAGAGAACGGACAGCCAAACAACTCATTCTTGGCACACACTCTTTGCCTCATTCACATTCATACATCGTCTCATACATACTCTTCTATTATTCTGACTCTTGACATTGACTGCCATGTCTTCCTCGGGTATCCCTGATTTCTTCTACCATTCACATTTGTGTAATATATTCTTCTTACACTACTTTCTTCGTTAATTTGCTCTAGAGGCCCAAATCATCTGAGGATCCCTTTCTTAATCTTACTCATTACTCTTACATCAGCCTTGTTTTTATAAAGGCGGGAGGGAAAATTTTTAAGGCGGGTATGGGTACCAACACCCCTGCCATAGGTCACTCCGAGTGGTTCGCTATGTTTGGTGACTAAACAGGTAGCGCCCGGATTCGTGGGGTGAGGTTTGTCTAGGTCTTGGCGGCAGATGCGTTTGTTCACCTACTGTGTGGCGGGCTGGATCTGGAGAGACTGGTTGAGGGTGACTTTTTGATCTCTCCAGGAGACTCTTCTCGACCCATCGTCTTGCACCACAGTGGGAGGGATGGATTCAGACGTCCGTCACTCCTGGACACACTGACCCCTAGATTCCTACTCACTTAAGGAATTCCTTCCTTTCCCTGAAAAGCCACTCCACACAGCATCCCCAAAGATGACACAGGTCCCGAGGGAAATTGTCTTCCTCAAGGCCTTTTGTGTGAAGCTAATGTAACAGAGAGGACAGACTGCCTAAAAACTCGGTCTTTGCACACACTCTTTGCTTCATTCACATTCATACATACTCTTCTATTATTCTCACCTTGACATGGCCCGACTCGAGTATCTAATTCACTTGATCGTGCTTTGCCTTTCTCTTTC
This sequence comes from Limnephilus rhombicus, assembly GCA_929108145.2. Lineage (NCBI taxonomy): Eukaryota > Metazoa > Arthropoda > Insecta > Trichoptera > Limnephilidae > Limnephilus > Limnephilus rhombicus. The sequence continues at coordinate 20,983,695 of OV815289.1, read as the reverse complement.
ACATTTGAAAAAAGAATCTTTACTGAACCGGAAACGGAACGGAGACGGAATGTACAAAGAAATTTACACACAAATGAAATGCAAAATGGTTGAGTTAAAACAGAAATTCACTGCGCTCAGTCAATTACTATAACAAATTTTAATAAATTGTTGTCAATAGAAAAATACATCTGTCATGGTATTATGTTCGTCAGCTGATCACAATTAGACACTTTTCAAATGTCAGAAAAAAAAACAACAAAATGGCGCTAATTTGCTAATTGATATTAAAAAATGTTATATTTGAAGTTATGCCAAACACCCTAACCCCGTTGTCGTCAAACTGCGGCCCGCGGCAGATATTTGTGCGGGCCGCACAAATATCTGCCGCTTTCTTTTTTTTCATGTACAATTATATAAACCTGCTATTTCTACTATCGTGGTACGAGAACACAACAGAATGGAGTTGGCAGGAAAACACTTCTTTTTCTTCTTCTTCAGCACAATTTATTTAATGCAATAAATACAATTATTACAAGAGGGTCTATCTACCCTCACTTGGGTGGTCCACGACCACACCACACTGACAAATATCCAAGTCTCTACTTCGATCTCTCTATTGTCAGTTTTTCCAATACTGAACCGTAGGTATAGGCCTATCTTCCCTCTGCTCAACTGAAGATACACCTCGTGTATCTTCTAGTTCCACCGCAACAACCACACTGCTTCCCTCTAACAGCAAGACTAACCCTCTGTTCCAAAAATCACAATATTTAAAGAAAAATATACAAAGGTGAGACAACATATTTAAGCTGCTTCCACCACGGGATTTAAAAATCCCGCAATAAAACAATTACGTTAAAGTCAGCCCAAAAGGGCCACCCATAAAACTAAGTACACCATAAAACACTTAAATGTAGAAATGCTTGGGACTAAGATTAAATATTCCCATATCTCGAATTCTTAAACTTAACCCACAATAAAACAATAAAATTACTTTTAAAAGTTTGCCAAAAAGGGCACATCAATAAAGATACATCTTAAACCTAGGGGATTAACAAATATTGGAATTTTATGATAATAGGGCGGTTCCTATTATTAGGTAAATATGCCTCCAGCAAACCCTTTCTATTTTGGCGGCTGCAATAAATATTTATGGGTTCTATTTGAACTGTACAGATATACATAACTACTTAAAAATAAATAATTTAAGGAATAAACCTTTTGTTCCTTATCGGTAAAGGAATGTCCCCATATAATATCAGGCAGAATACATTTATTTCTAAAGGTTGGGAGCTTATTTGAAAAACCCAAGGGAGAATTTTTATTTGCAAAGGTGAAAATACGTTTAACTAAAATAACTAAAATAACACAAATGATACGACAAATTATTTTACTTAAAGCGAAATGGATAAATCGCATTCTGGAACAAACACCTGCTTTTTTATTTCAAATATTTTGGGTATGGATGCTCTTATGATTTTAAAATGTTTATTTTAATTGATTGACATTTGATTTCAAAACGCCGAGTTGGTTTTTGAACATATCCTAAGTCGATTTTGAATGCGTGCATAGTGTACGTCATAGGTTCTCAGCGTCGGCGATAATGCCCCCTAATATGCGTTTGAGACTTTCAGGAGGGCAGTAAAAGACCCAGGGAAAATTAGGGGGCGTAAATATGGCAACAGTGGGCAAATAAAAAATAGGGCTAAAAAGACAAAAAAAAACGCAATTCAATAATTAAGCAAAGTAAATTTTAATATTGTTTAATTTTTGTTATTGTAATCATTTTTACCACGTGTGCGATAATTTACATATTCTGCAGAATGATCTCGATTCTCTCGTCAAATGGTCGGAATTAAATAACTTACCCTTCAGCATCCAGAAATGCAGTGTCGTTACATTTACAAGATCTAAAGATACATTTCTATTCACATACCGCATTAAAATTTTTTTATTAACACGCAAAAACGAGATTCGCGACCTTGGCGTGATTTTCAAAGCAAATCTCTCTTTCAAATCCCACATATCTAACATTGTCTCCAGCGCCAACAAAATGCTTGGATTTGTTCTTCGTAATGCTAGATCATTTACTAATGGAATTGCAATACGGAGAACATATGAAGCACTTGTCCGCAGCATCCTGGAATATAGCTCCATTATTTGGGCCCCTTCTGAACAAAACCATATCCTAGAAATAGAAAAAGTGCAAAAAAGGTTTATGCGTTACCTGTATATGAGGGAATATACATCTACCCATTCCTGTATCCATCATTGTTCTTAACAGGAATGCTCGATTTTTACACCCTAGAAGCCCGCCGAAAAATATTTTTAGACAAACATTTTTTTAAGTTGATCTCCGGTACCATACTAAATCTGCCAATATTGAAAGAGATCAACTTATATGTCCCTAACGCGTATGCTCGGGGGAGATCCCACGGACTTTTTTCGTGCTCTGAAAGCGAGAACTTCTGCCTATCAGAATGCACCGTTAAGCAGACTCAACTGCTTAAAGACTGTGCATCGAGCATCGACATCTTCAATGTCACCTACAGAGAATTCAGTAACTATCTCTTGACATACGTCACAACATAGTTAAACTGCCCCCATGCACTTTAAAAAAAAATTTTAATCTTCTCTATAATTTTTTAGTATATAACTGTTTTATGGAGAACTTGAATAAAATAAGAAAGAATTTGGTATTCTCAGACTATAAAAATATTACCATTTGTAATTTCGGCTACTGGCTTTATACCTAGCTCTCTCATTCACAATTTAGGCATATTAGATCTGTCAAAGAATTTATATATAAAAATGCAAAAATCAGTCATTTTAAATACATGTAGGATTACAAAAGATTTTATTATTTATGCATTAAACCGCTTACTCGTTAATACAGAAAACTTTTTATCCAAACAGTTATATTTAGCTTTATTATTACGAAAAGTGAGTATTTATGTCGGGGGAGACCAAAAAACATGCATAAAATATGCATTTAACATTTTAATTTTGTTAAAATTAATTCACTCGCACGGTAACGCCATGTTCATTCATCATTTTTATTTTAACATTTCATCAATGCTGCCAATCATAGAAAAATATTTTTGCGTAAAACAAAGTGAATGCATCATTGACAAGTTTGTACCTGTATTTATAACAGTAGAACATGGAAAGAAATGTATTAAAATAATTACACAAACCCGCTAGACAAACCCTGCGTAGCCAAACAAACCATTCAAAACCTGGGATGTTTTTTAAAAGTATGATGAAAAGCGAGTTTATTTTAGAGAATTTATTTTATAAGATTGGTACTTCCGACAAATGTCATATTTGATTGTCTATTAGCTAAAAAAGGAACATTCTGTATTATCCGTGCATCAAACTTCGACAACACGAACGTTCCGTATTATCCGTGAGGTGGACTAACTGCATATTTACCAAGATTTTTTAAATAAATAAATAATATCTTTATTTGGAAAACAAACAGCTTTACAAAGATTACATTTATATGTTTACTGCTTATTATATATGCTTGCTTATTATATATGCTTACTGTTTTATTTTACCACTCTTTTATAAGAGTGGTAAAATAAAACAGTAAGCCTAAAAACATGTTTTCGCTGATAATTTTTTTTTTTTTTTTTAGTTTAGACAAGAAAAACATAAAGAAAAACTAAGAAAAAAAAATAGTTAAGAGAAGCTAAATACTTAAATATGCATGATAAGAATATAGAAAAACACAATAAAGGGAAACTTATGATCTTATAGGAGGATAAGGATGATATGTATGTAATTAGGGAATATGTAAATATATTGCAAATTAGGAAGAGAAATCTCATACATCTATAATATAAAAATGAATTGCTAAATGTGTTGGTAAGCGCAAATCTCGAGAGCAGCTGAACCGATTTCGCTAATTCTTTTTTTAGAATATTCCTTGAAGTATGATCGTGTGAGAAATGTGGATATGTATGATCGTGTGAGAAATGTGGATATCCGCAAAGAATGTAAGGCCGATATAAGCATAATGAGTAAGATTAAGAAAGGGACCCTCAGATGGTTTGGGCATGTAGAGCGAATGAACGAAGGAAGTAGTGTAAGAAGAATATACGACGCGAATGTGAATGGTAGAAGAAGTCGGGGACGCCCGAGAAAGACATGGCACGATCAAGTGAATCAGATACTTGAGTCGGGTCATGTCAAAAGTCAGAATAATAGAAGAGAATGTATGAGACGATGTATGAATGTGAGTGAGGCAAAGAGTGTGTGCCAAGACCGAGTTGTTTGGCGGTCCGTCCTCTCTGCCTACCCCTGCGGGGAAACGGCGTGATGGTTAGTTAGTTAGTTAGTTAGTTAGTCCTTGAAGTACGAGGATGGTTCTTAAAAAAATTGCGCAAAAAATTGGATAATTTCAGAAAACATGAGCACGTTTGACAGTTCGCGTATTTGAGAATGAAATTTTGCAAAACATTGATTGTTCAATCAGGATTCTATTTTTGAAAATCTTTAATAAATTTATTTAAAGTAGGTACTCCCATAATAGTTTGAATTGAATCAAGAATTTTAGATATTTTAAATAGGTACTTATGTTAGGTAATTACCAAATTTAATATACATGAAAAATGGAAATTTGAATAAACATTGTAAAAGGTGGCACACGGGCTGTTTAATAACTGAATGTACTGGGATTGAATATATGGAACGCGGGAGGATGGTTGACGGGGCGAGGGAGTGGGAAAAGGAAGAGGGAAGGCGGGGAAGGTGGAAGGGGAACGCGGGAGGGGAAGGGGACGTGTGAGGGGGGAGGGGGGTTCGTGGGACGGGGGAAGGGGGGAGGGTGGAGTGGGGAGAGGGAAGGTGGAGGTGACGGAATGGGAACGCGAGAGGGTAAGAGGACGCAGGAGAAGAAGGGGAGGCGGAAGGGGAACGGGAAGAACGGGAAAGGACACACAGGGAGAAACAATTTCTTTATTAAATGGCATAGCAACGCATGCCGGGACCAGCTAGGAATACAATAAATATATATAAATATGGATGGTGGTGTCTTGTGATGCATTACATTTATCTAATAGTGTTGCTTTTAATTTGTTGAAAGTTATATTGAAGATGTCTGTATATGTGAGGTGTGTGTTATGATAGTGGCAGGCTCGATGTATGAATTCATTTTGTAAGTAGTTGGTGTTGGAGCGGCTGTTATAAAAAAGGTAAACGTTTCTGCCATTGCCACCAGGAACTCTAACATCTATTTTTTGTAAAAGATACGGGGAAGATATCGTATTATTTAGGATTCTATACAATAACAAATGATCAGAAATAATTCTCTTACAATTTAATTTTGGGATTTTAAACAATCGACAAATATCTTCATTTGATTGGAATGCATAAAACGACCGAAAATTTATGTAGGAGAGAAATTTTTCCTGAACACGTTCTATTCTATGAACATATGTTATCTTGGATTCCAAATTTATGAGGCGTGTTCTAGGTGCGGACGAACATAGGTATAATATAGCAAAATAAATGTATCGAGATAATAAAAAAGTTTTTATGTTCGTAGTATAAATCCTAACAATTGGGTGGCTTTAGTGACAATATTATTAATATGTAATTCGAATGTAAGTTTAGAATCTAAGGTAACACCTAAGGTAAATATTTATATTGAGGGATCAGTAGGATTTATAGGTCAAATTAGGAGTTCCACAGAGCCGAACCCTCTGATATGAAAATATCTGGAGTCGGTGAATTATTTTCCCATTTGGTTTCTGGTAGATTGACATGTTGTTCTTGTATTGTTTTGTATTTATAATACTTATATAGTGCAATTGCATAGCGTGGTTTGACTAGATGATCATTTGGGGAAGTGTGTGAAAGGGTTTAGTTTTCCTGTGGGGAAAATTTAATCCGGACATTTAAATCTGATGCGTAAATAAATAAATTAAATTGCGTGTATTATTTGATTAATTATTATTATTATTATTAAGGATTGACACAATATCATGAATACGTGGTAGTAACCTGGTACTTAAAATACAGAAGAATTTCTTTAACCCTATATCACTAACTTTCGTCGAATCGACGACGCAGGATTAAAAAAACCGCGATAACTTTCGCACGCGCGACCGCAATTCTTTCATACTCTGGCTAATCTCAATCGGCCCGTTACTTGTGCTATTGACGGTAGTGCGGACGATGGGGGGAGTCCACGAGCGCCAATTCAGCAACCATGGATCGTCGCATCGACGAAGGTTAGTGATAACGTGATGTTTTACTTTTGCTAGATTTTCACTGAATTTTTATTAGTTTCTAGATTTTCACCAAAATTTTTATTTTATTATTTTATTCAAGTCTTTGTTTTTGATATTTGAATTGTTTATTTTTTTCAAAATTTAGTTATAATTAATTCAAATACCAACTTTAAAAATGTTACAATTGTTGATTTTGCCTGAAAACTATGGTCTCATTCTTAACCTGTTGAAGGCCCGAGGAACAACACGGAAATTACACGACCTTCAATTTGAATTAAATGTTTTGTGGATTAATTTTTACCTGTCGTATATTTTATTGACCGAAACACATTCCTAGAACAATAAACTATGTACCAAAACAACATTACTTGCGTTAATTACATAAATTGATAGGTTTTACAATGTTTTAGTCGAGGAACACGCATAAATTGTGACGCGTAAAAATGACATTTCTATGTCACAGATAAAAATTATTTTAAAATATTCTGGGGTTACAAGGTGAATGAAATCTTTACCCATCCCATGGGGAATGTTGGCGCAAGCGATTCTGACACTGTCCTTATACAAATTTTGTACATAGAAGGGTCAAAATTGCAGAAAAACGTATTTTTTCCCCGCGCATGCGCACAAATCCGCGCTACGGCAAATTAAATATAAATTATTCTGAGTGACTAGACGCATTGCGGGTTTCGCTATGGTAAAGGACGATAATAGAGCAAGCGTTTCTGACCTTGTTCTTTATACACTTTCTTTATACATAAGGGTCAAAATTACATTTCAAAGTGCCGCGGCCACCGGGTGACAAGCGGCAAACCAGAAGTTAAGGCTGTTGATTAATAAATTTGATATTTTTGTTTTTCTAAATATGAGAAATAATACAAATAAACACTGTTCATTAATAATAAAAAGAAATATGCACATATTTTGTTTTAATAAAACCCTTAAACCCCCTTTATTTAGTACCGTAGTCAAAACGACGAAGGTTAGTGATAAGCGTCGAAAAATAAGGTTAGTGATCTGGGGTTAAGAAGGTATAACAAGTAATTTTTAATTGAATTATTGATTTTGTGACAGTTCCGCCCCACTTCCCCCCCCCCTCAATTGATGAGTGTGCGGCCCGCGGTGATACCTCACATTGTCCTATGTGGCCCTTGACCGGAAAAGTGTGACGAGCGCTGTCGAACCTGTCTAGAATAGAATACGTTTACATTATCTGGTGTTCTTTTTTCCCCAGGACAAGTTCTGCTTTGAAGATCCACATTACCATCTTACATAAGGAGAAAGACAGGTTTAAGTGTGACCTTTGCGGCAAAGGATTCTACTGGAAGAAAGTCCTTAAGGATCACATTCTGTAAGTACTGTACATATATGTATATATCTGTCATCTAGTTGATTAGTCAGACATCTCCAAAAACTAAGCTTAGAAATAACGAGGAAAGCATTATTGGAATTTTCACCATAAATCAAATATTACATAAGGCTCCCAAACCGGGCTCGAAAAGAAGAAGATGGAGAGATACGAATGTTAATTACGATGAAATTACGAATGTTAAAGGAGAGCGCTAACATTTACAGCGACAAAATCAATGTGAAAATTGCGGAAATAATTAACCCATTGGCCACAGAATTAATGAGCAAAAAAAATTGGCCTTCACCACTGAATTAATTTTGTACCAAAAATTGAAAACCTGCATTGCTGTACTAAATCCATTGTAACTTTTAAACCATATATTGAAATGAATTAATTTCTTTAAATTTATTTACATATTCAATTAAGGTAAAGAAAAACATAAAAATAAATTTTTAAAAAATATTAAAATATGTGTAAATAAGGATACAAACATAACCTTCTCTTTTTTCGTAAGTTTTTTTCCACATTTTAATTCAAAATATTACAAGAAAACATAATATTCATCAATCGAACAATGATAATTTTTGTTTTTTACATACATGTGTACTAAAAACTAATAAAATAATTTGGTATGATAGTCCTCAAAGCAATCGGGGACGTTCAGGGTCACTTCCAAAAGCCTAGAACCACTCGCAATTTTGAAGAAATTAAATGGCGGCTGGCAGCTTACAAAATTGGAACACAAATATCAGGGAAAAAACATAAGAAACATATTATTGCCAATTCTAGGAAATTAATGATTAATTACCTACAGAGCGTTCAGCATTTAAAATTTTATTCAAAAATGTCACAGTTGTGCTCATTTTCCGTTTTTTGTCGGACCTACTCTAGCCTGTCAGCGTGCCGGGGTTTGTGGTTAAGTACCTGAGTTGCACACCCGGCAGGGGTTTGTGGCCAATGGTTTAATAAAACACGACTCATTTAAAATAGAGCAAAAATCTCACGGGCATTGTCTTAAACAGCATTTAAAGAAGCACTGTGAATTTTTTCGTACATATAACTTGTAAAATAACTGAAGCAAACGTTTTCGTTATTTGTTTTTGGGGTGTTATGCCGTGTTGCGCTACCTCCTTTCGGCAGATCCGGATCTGCCCTGATGATGGACACTGCAACGATGTCCGAAACGTTGGCTAAAGAAGGAGGTAGCGCAACACGGCTTAACACCCCAAAAACAAATAACGAAAATGCTTTAAGCCGTGAAAATCTTAAAACTTATCTGAAGCAAACGTGTTTATAATAATTTTTGGAGCATACTTTGCGATTTTTTTCTATCGACGGAATTTTATATAATTTGTGTTTCGGCGCGGGGGATGTCTAGATATTATCTTCAAGAATAACATATATTTTTTTAAGAGCTTTAAAACTTAACGTGCTTAAGGTAGATATGTAAGAAATCGGTAGAAATTCGGATTGCGGGCCCTTAATACGGATGTCTATGTTTTACATATTAAATGTGTTATTTATTTCCACATACACAAATGGCAAAAAAGTGAGGTGACAATAACGTCTAACAAAATATGTTTTTTTTTTTTGACAGTAATTTTAGTTAGGAAAAACGTAAAGGTGACCCATTTTAATTTTTTTTTATGTTTGCAACAATAAATAAGTAACATATTCAATTTTCGTTATTTGTTTTTGGGGTGTTATGCTGTGTTGTGCTACCTCCTTCTTTAGCCATCGTTTCGGACAGCGTTGCAGTGTCCATCATCAGGGCACATCAGGCAGATCCGACAGATTAATAGGTAAAACACAGACAGGTGTAATTAATATTTGATTTATGGCGAGCATTCCAATATGGCTTTCCTCATCCTATCAAAACTAGACATTTGCCTGTGTTATTTTTTAATAAAATTTTAAATGCCGAACGCTCTTTAGGTAATTAATAATTCATTTCGTAGAATTGGCAATAATATTTTTTTAATGTATTTTTCCTGATATTTGTGTTCCAAGTTTTGTATGCAGACAGCCGTCATTTAATTTCTTCAAAATTGCGAGTGGTTCTAGGCTTTTGGCTGTGACCCTGCACGTCCCTGATTGCTTTAAGGACTATAATACCAAATTATTTTATTAGTTATTATTAGGGCCCGGATTAATATGTAAATACATATTTTTAATTTTCACCATTTTCGGTCTCGTATGTGTTCTCTACCTAGATTATCATATATACATTGTTAAAAACTAATTTTTGTTTTCCATATTTTTCGATATTTCATGGTTAAGTCCATATTTTACAAAAAATATCATAATCATCCATATTTTCGTTTTTTATATCATAAAACATGAGTTAGTTCACAAAAGTTGATGTAATTTTACGTGTTTGCATTCTCGCCACCACATGGCCGCGCATGTTTCATTTCTCTCGCGTATTATTCGTCGTAATTTGATTTTTGATTATCTTCCTCTCCGCGCGGCGGCAATCACCAAATGACGAGCGACGTTCCTGCCGTGTTGCTTGCGCGTCTTTTTATTTTTGCGTACTCAAGTCACCTACTACTACTGTCTAGGTACCTGTACCTTTCAGTTTAATTTCAAAATGCCCAAGGATAAACATCTTTGCGTTTCAAATTGGAAAAATATACTGAAGATTTCCCAAACCAAAAAAGTATATTTTAGACAAAAATAAAGGATTTGATACCCTAAAAACAATTAGTAAAGTTCTGAGCGGAAGCTTTGAGGGTACTGCAGACGTGCCTTGCACAATTTCGGAACTAGGCGTCTTTAAGTACGCTCCCATTATATCGATCCATAATCGGCAGAACAGCGTAAGCGGCAAAAAGTAAATTGTTCAGGAGAAGGTTTTTTTTAATTAACTTTCTTCATTGATTCCAAAAAGGATTTTGGTTAATGAGGATTATTAATCTTTGGTTGCTGCCTATGTAAAGCTGATAATACAATTATCTAAATGTCTTCAGTTGTTGAGATAGTGGCGGTAACGCTGTTTTCCTATGACCCTGACAGATTTTTTCCATGCGAAATGTCGCATACGCTGTTCGGAGTACATAATTATTTTCGAAATGTCTACCACGCAATAATGATAGGTAAACAAATAACTAAATAAAATGGTTTCATGACAGTTGACCCTAAAGTTGACTAACTAACTAACTAACCATCACGCCGTTTCTCCGCAGGGGTAGGCAGAGAGGACGGACCGCCAAACAACTCGGTCTTGGCACACACCCTTTGCCTCACTCACATTCATACATCGTCTCATACATACTCTTCTATTATTCTGACTTTTGACATGGCCCGTCTCAAGTATCTGATTCACTTGATCGTGCCATGTCTTCCTCGGGCGTCCCCGACTTCTTTTACATTTGTATCATATATTCTTTTTACACTACTTTCTTCGCTCATTCGCTCTACGTGCCCAAACCATCTGAGGGGCCCTTTCTTAATTTTGCTCATTATACTTACATCAGCCTTACATTCTTTGCGGATATCCACATTTCTAACACGATCATACATGGTTTTACCACACATACGTCTCAGGGATCTCATTTCAACAGCATTCAGTTTACTTTCATCCTTCCTCTGCCAGTTCCATGCCTCACTGCCATACATCAGGGTAGGTACCAGGACTCCATTGTGGACTGCTAGCTTCGCTTTTTTGACAGTTTTTTATTAGCGCCAATGGCATTCAGTCCTCCATTAATGGAGTTACCGGCATTTACCCTTCTTTCAATATCTCTATCAGCCTTTCCATCTCTTGTAAACATACTACCCAGATAAACAAACTCAATACAATGATTTGCAAGTAAGTATGCAAAGAGGTCCTTGTATTGTTTACACCTTCGTATTGTTGCTCCGAAACAAAAATAAAAATTACATTCTTTCAGCCAGATTTTCTACTAAAATATCGTTTCCAAGTGAAAAACTAAGTGGCACTGAGCGGTGGAAATAATCAACATTGTGTAACTACATCATCCAATAATAATATTGAAAGAAGAAAACCGACAGAATTTTGAGGTTAGTTCATTATTACAACGAATTGCGTGCACAGTTAGGTTGACATTACCAACCAAACCGACCAACCATAGATAACTGTCAAACTGAACTGACAGATCACGTCATAGATATCACCGTCACTACTGCCAGTGTCATAGTCGGCGAACGTCACAGCCATCAGTGTTGCCAGCATAATAAATTACTTGGAAACGTTCCTTTACGTGCAAAACCATGGATAATCAATTTCAAATTTTCTTTGAAAAAATGAAAATAGAAATGCAGAACCAAACTGAATTTATAACTAATACAATAATGGAGAGAATGGATGAAAAACTGAAACCAGTGTTAGAAGAAAATAGAAATTTAAAACTTAAGTTGGAAAAACTGGAAAATAAGATACAAATTTTAGAAAAAGACAAGAAAAGCAACAATATAGTAATCTATGGACTGAAAGATGGTGAAAAATCTATAACAGAACTACTAGAGAATACGAGGCAAAAACTCCATGAAGAATTGGACATAAAAATAGAAAACTTCGAGATAGACAAAATCTATCGTATTGGAAATTCAGTAAACAAAGAAAAACCGAGACCTACACTCGTATCCTTTATCAACGGATGGAAGAGGAGCGAAGTTTTGAAAAACAAGAAAAAGTCTAAGGAGTTACATATTTCTGAATACTACACTAAAGAAACTTTGGAGAAGAGGAAGGCATTACTCCCACAACTAAATGAAGAACGTAACAAAAGAAACATGGCCTACCTAAAGTATGATAAACTCATTGTCAAGGAAAGCGCAGGCTTTAATGATAAAAGAAAAAGAGAACCATCTGCCTCCCCGTATGCTAACCCGCAATCGAAGAAACAGCAGTTGACATCCTCTATGAAAACTAACAGAACAAATGCATTTGACTTAATGAGGGCTCGATCTAATTCTCTTACATCCAAACCAACAGGAAAATAACAACAGCAATCAACTATCGGCGAACGGAAACAAGAACACAAACAAAAAGACAAAACAACAACAACATACCCTCCCCCAAGCCGACTGGTCCTCGTGGGGGATAACGACCAAGACCCTTTAAAGATAAACAAAAGAACTTCAGATATGCAAAGAATAGAGAAAAATAGAAATCTTTAGAGGAGGCCTATGTCGAAAGACAAGCTGTTTCTAAAAATAATTACCCGAACTCTGATAATTTAGAATAATATTTAAAAATAAAAAAAATAATACATAGATCAGAAAAATGTTTTATAAGTTTAACAGCAATAAAGGCTAATTTATTTAATTTATTTATTTATATGCAAAGAGGATATACGGCCGTAAAACCAAAGTCGATATACTTGTATCCAGTGGCGGCTCGTGACTTTTGGGTGTGCTAGAGTGCTGATATTAAAAAAAACGGCATTATCGATGTTGTTGTAGCGGAAAAAAAAAATTTTTTTTTTTTTTTTGAAAATCAGATTTTGTATGAAAAATTTCAGAAAGTTTCAGTTTGGCGGTGTGTCGCACCGATTTCCTGAAAAATCTTCATACAAACCACCGATTTTTGAAACAAAAAAAAATTATTTTTCGCATATGACAACATCCATGATGCCATTTTTTTAAAAATTAGCACCCTAGCACACCCAAAAGTCACGAGCCACCACTGCTTGTATCTGCAGGCATCTTGATTGAAAATCCGTTGTAATGATATTTTTACTAACAATAATTTCGACCCTCCGAAGGAGTATGCGGTAATAACAAAATACGACATACTTATATGTGCAGTCGGTTTAGCAAAAAAAAAGCTACATAACATTTTTATCTGAATACAACACCAGAGGCACACCTTCTCCCAACTGTCTAGAGTCAGTAAGACCATGCCCTCCCCAATTTCGGTATGTTATGAGGCTGAATGTAGTGGGGAGGGGAAGGAGATGTGGAAAATGCACCTGGCTATACAGATCTAGTTACCGAACACGGCTAAAGCAATTTCAAGTAATAAGTCTATTTTTTTATTTTTTATTTTAACTTTATGAGTAAAACCTCAAATTGTAATATTTAAATAAATGAGACAATATAAGCTAAACTCAATCGAAAATCTGGAAACGGAAAAATCAGAAAAACATATTGACACCTCTGGGACTCGAACCCAGGACCTCTTGCTTTCCCTGGGTTGGAGTCCCAGAGGTGTCAATATGTTTTTCTGATTTTTCTGTTTCCAGATTTTCAATTGAGTTTAGCTTATATTGTCTCAATTTATTTAAATAAGTCTAATACCTACACACCACACACCAGCGTCCAAATACAAAAAAAAATTATATAAAATAACTTTTATATCCGAATACAACTCAAGAGAACCAACTGCTCACAACTGGAGCCGAATCCCTAATTTTAGTAAGTTGTGAGGCTGAAGGTAGTGAAGGTAGTGAAGAGGGGAAGGAGATGTGGAAAATGTACCAGGATATTCAAATCTAGACACCAAATACGGTCAAAGCCATTTCAAGTAATAATTATCTACACTACACACCAGCGTAAAAATATAAAAAAAAATCATATAATGTAACTTTTTTTATCCAAATACAACACAAGAGTCCCGTCTGGAGCCAGTGAGACTATGGAATCCCATTTTTAGTATGTTATGAAGCTGATGGTAGTGGGGAGGGGAAGGAGATATGGAAAATGTAACTGGCTATTCAGATCTAGTCACAGTATTTAGCCTATTTGGTATATTTTCCACATCTCCTCCTCCTCACTACCTTCAGCCTCACAACATACTAAAATTGGGGATGCATAGTCTCACTGGCTCCAGACGGTTAGGAAAAGTTGTGCCTCTTGTGCCGTATTCGGATAAAAAAGTAATATTATATATTTTTTTGTAATTTTGCGCTGGTGTATAGTATATAAATAGACTTATTACTTGAAATGGCTTTAGTCGTGTTTGGTGACTAGATCTGAACAGCCAGTTACATTTTCCACATCCCCTTCCCCTCCCCACTACCTTCAGCCTAACAACAAACCAAAATTGGGGATGCCATATTCTCACTGGCTCCAGACGGTTGGGAAAAATGATATAATTTGCTTCTTTATAACTTTTTATTCTAATATTCAAATATAAAAGAATAAATTAAGAACTTAAAAATTTTCGTTTAGTTTCCGATGCTACCAGCCGCCGCCACGTCTGCACTAGTCACTAGATGGACGCCAACCGACCAAACTGAAACATTCTTGACCGACAGCGTACGACAGCGTAAGACCACTGTCGCTTACGCTGAAAGCTACAACTACTAAAAAAAGTGTCATTGAACAGTTTTCGCTAAAAATCGTAATTTGACAAAAATGTCGTTTACGCTGTTCTGCCAATTATGGGTCGATATCATGTGACGTGGAAAGATCTTTCAGCCAATATAAGGCTATATTTAGACCAAATCGACAAAGTTATAATTCCGATAATTTATAAAAGCATGTGATTGTGTACTGCAATCAATTTAATAAGACAGATTTTGAGGAAGATGCATAAAACTTAATTTCTTTATTTGAATTACCTGAACATTTCGCTATCTTTTTATAATTTTTTAACGTAACTGTTACTGCATAGTAATTTTTCACAAACAATGTTTAATGTGAAAGATATTCTTATTTTATTCTCCATATTTTTTCCATATTTTACATTTTTTAGTCCATATTACGAGGGCTATTCAGAAACTAGGGAACGTTTTCATCTGACGCCGCTAGGCGCGCGGCGATCACGTATGTTTTGGTGTGCGCGTGCTCGTAGCTTCAGTCGGCATCCAGCCGTCAGAACGAGAATGTCTCCGCGCTGCCTGTTTTCCCAATATTCCAATTTAAAATGTGCGCTGCAATTTCATATCCCGCCAGTTGTGAAGTGCGGTCCGTAATATGGTTTTTGTTAGCAAAAAACAAAAAACCAATAGAAATTCATCGGCAACTGTGCGAAGTGTATGGCAACGACGTAATGAATGAAAGTTCAGTGCGAAAATGGTGTATCCGGTTTAAAAATGGCCGAACCAAAGTGCATGATGAAGAGAGGAGTGGACGCCCGAGCATTGTGACAGACGATCTTCTCGCCAAAGTTGAGAAGATTCATGAAAACCGTCGCTTCACAATAACGGAGCTTTCGCTTTGCTTCCCACAAGTTTCACGGACTTTGTTGTTTGAAATTGTGACTCACAAGCTTGGCTACCATAAATTTTGTGCAAGATGGGTGCCAAAAATGCTTACAGACCTCCATAAAGGTCAGCGAATGGGAGCAGCCTTAACATTTCTTGACGCCTATCACACATATGGTGATTCTTTACTGGATCGAATCGTAATGGGTGACGAGACGTGGGTGAAGCACGTCAATTGCGAAACAAAATTGCAGTCCATGGAGTGGGGGCACACAAGTTCCCCCAAAAAACCAAAACCATTTTTGCAAACCTTGTCAGCGAGGAAGATTATGGCTACTGTTTTTTGGGATAGGCAAGGTGTGCTGCTTCTTGACTTTCTCGAGCGTGGTGCAACAATCAACTCTGATCGGTACTGCCAAACATTGCGCAAGCTTAGAAGAGCAATGCAAAACAAGCGCCGAGGAAAGTTATCGTCAAAAATTAAGAATTATCAAAGATGAAGAACTGGCTAGCGACACAGCGTTTTGATGACGACGACGAGCTCTGGGCGTGCGTCACTGAGTGGCTGAGATCGCAGGCGGCGGATTTCTATGACGAAGGAATTTCGAAGCTTGTCCACCGCCACGATAAGTGCCTTAATTTGTTTGGTGACTAGGATGTAGAAAAGTAGCATTTTAGTCACTCTTTCAGATGTAAATATTTTTCCTGTACCTAGTTTTTGTTTTATTACAAAACGTTCCCTAGTTTCTGAATAGCCCTCGTATATGTACATATTATGAATTTTTTAAGACATATTTATCTGAGCCCTAGTTATTATATACAAATATGTAAAAAACAAAAATTATTAATGTTCGATTTATGAATATTATGTTTTTTGTAACTTTATGAATAAAAATTTGAAAAAAAACTTATGAAAAAAGAGAAGGTTATATTTGTATCTTTGTTTACACATTTTAATATTTTTCTTTACCTTAATCCAATGTGTAAACAAATTTTAAGAAATTAATTCATTTGAATATATGGTTCAAAAGTTACAATAGATTTATTACACTAATGCAGGTTTTCAATGTTTGGTACAAAATTAATTCAATGGTGAAGGCCATTTTTTTAGCTCGTTAATTCTGCAGCAAATGGGTTAATAATGACCTAAGGTGGTTCTGAGTTGGTTTCATTCTGAGTTGGCATGAAACCATTTTGATCATCTGAAAAATATGCAAAATTTGTGAAGGTTTAATATTTTATAAATGTCATAATAAATTATCATGATGTTTTCAGGAGGCACGGAACGGTCCGTCCTCACCCTTGCCCACACTGCCCCAAGGCATTCTACACTCCTGTGGCCCTGCGCTCTCACGTAGCCCGTCACCTCGCCCTTCTCGACACCGAAGCACAGTATTATTGCGTGGAGTGCAACAAACACTACAAGAGCCAGGCCATACTGCTCAAACACCTCAAATACTCCAAGAAGCACGCCGACCAAGCCACACAGAAGTAAGTACTGAAGTCTGGGATTTATTAAATTATATTGGCTTTCATTGAAACATTAATGGAGGACTGAATGCCGTTGGCGCTAATAAAAAACTATCAAAAGAAGTGAAGATAGCAGTCCACAATGGAGTGCTAGTACCTACTAAGGTGGGTCATTTAAAAAAAAATGATAATTTTAGATTCTGTTAGCGATAAAAGGGTGCCAAATGGGTTCAAACCGACGTGTTTAAATTTTTTTTAATTTCTGATACGATCTTCTTCCTCCGGATTCACTTCAAAGTTTTGAAAATTTTCATTTTTAGAGGTATTTTCTAGTGTGTATAAAAGTTACTACGAATCCTTAATACTATATTTTTTGTAATATTCTATAGCAAATATGGTACCTATTTACGAATTCATTTACAAAAAAACCGAGTTTTGATTATTAGTGGCTCGAGGTGAGGGCGGGGGAAGCACCGATTGCACTAAGCGCAGCGACTCTGCGCAACCGACGTCGGAGTTTGGAGTCGGTATCGCTACGGCTCTTTAAGCGGTAGGTCGCGTTGCACAAGTTTTCGCAATGGAACGTACTCGGAATGCGTTAAAAAGTCCCATATTTGGTGAAATTTGCGATGTTAAAGACAATGTTTTACCAACTTATTGTGATGTTATGAAGTTTTTTGAGTGGACCAGGCATCAAATAAAATTAAATCAAGAGGCCAAACTAGAACCCAAATTTCAGCAAATAGAGTGTACTGTGACAGCACGAATTGAAGAAATATGGAGAAAGGCTTCTATTCCCATCGTTACACACTCGCGAGTAGCACGCATGTTGAGGTCATATCATTTTAAATGCAAAAACCTTCTTAAGTCACATCCTAAAATACCGGAGAAAAAAATGGAGAAATTCCGTCGCAGAAGTAAAGTGCTGTTTGATATTTCGTCTTGCAAATGCAAAGATTTCAGTAAATGTGACTGTCCTAAAGATAAAAAAATACCTGTAAATGAACAGAGTTTCATTAGTGACCAACGTACTATACGAAAAATGATAATAGGAAATGTGGATACCGCTACAACAAAACGAATGAAAACTGCGTTGAAAAGAAAACTTCTGAAGCAAAAATCCTTGCGTACGTCTAAAAAGGAAAGCACAGGTAAGCCAACTGCCTCTCTAATCGATATTTCCACGTCTTCTTAATAATAATATTTGGCTGATTTATAAAGCGCCGTTTTCATGAAAAATCATCTCAAGGGCGCAAAAATCTTCATCAAATGAATCCGATTGCAATGATGTTTTCAAACCAAATGTTGTATCTCAAATGCCTCAGAAGCAGGCTGTGGTCACTATTGATTATTCTACACTGTCGAAAACTTGTGATAGATATGGAGTTTCGGATAGAGCAGCGGCAGCCATTGCCTCAGCAGTTCTGTATGACATCAAGTCTAATATTCCAGTTATTGACAAAAGTAAACTTCGCGGAGAACGAAAAAAAACAAGGGAACATATTAAGGCACAACACATAGTTTTACAAATACCCGCATTATATTTTGATGGCCGGAAAGATAAAACATTAATTATCAGGGAAAATGGGGGGAGGCATTACAGAAAACTAATCATTGAAGAGCATATTTCAATGATAAAAGAGCCAGACTCAATATATTTGGGTTATATTGCACCAAACTCTGGCACGTCGAAAGTTATAGAAAGAACAATTGTCGATTATTTTTTAAAGGAAGAAATACCATTTGAACCATTAATGGCTATTGGATGTGACGGAACGAACGTGAACGTTGGAAAACATGGAGGTATAATACGTTTGCTTGAAAAACGTTTGGATAAACCATTGCAATGGATAATTTGCTTGCTTCACATGAATGAGTTACCATTTCGTCATTTGTTCACACATCTTGACGGTAAGACATCTGGACCTCAAACATATTCAGGGACAATAGGACTAGCTTTAGAAAACTGTGAAAAAAAAGCCTATTGTTCATTTTCAGAAAATTGACGGAGAGTTGCCTGAATTATTAACTAAAGACCTAAGTACAGATCAGTTATATTTGTATAAAATCGTATCTGCAGTTACGGTGGGGGA
Organism: Limnephilus rhombicus; assembly: GCA_929108145.2. NCBI lineage: Eukaryota > Metazoa > Arthropoda > Insecta > Trichoptera > Limnephilidae > Limnephilus > Limnephilus rhombicus. The sequence goes on along the minus strand of OV815289.1, from coordinate 20,964,440 downwards.
ATTACCTGAAGATTTAGGCCACAAATCTCCTGGAAAAATGTCTCATGCCAGATGGCTTACGCGTGCTAACCGAATTCTTCGTCTTTATGTTGCAACGGAAGCTCCTACAGAGAATCTTATTATTTTAGCAACGTACGTTGTTAAAGTTTATGCTCCGACTTGGTTCAGTATTAAAACTCATCCCACCTGTAAAGATGGAGCACGTCACCTATGGCAGCTAATTTCAGCGTCTAGATACTTATCCCCTGAACTAAAAACTATAATTGATTTAGTCATAAAAAGAAACAGTTACTTCGCACACCCCGAAAATTTACTACTTGCAATGTTAACTGACCCTCACAAGCATATCCGGGAATTAGCTGCGCGTCGTGTTCTAAAAGCACGCAGTAAGAAACTAAGTAAAACAAGGCTGTTCCAACTTCCAAACATAAACCTCGATGCATCATATTACTACGACCTTATTAATTGGCAGCAAAATGTAACCGAACCCCCAATACTGAAGAATATATCGGATGAAGATCTTCAATTATTTGTAGCACAGGGGGGAGAAGGTAAATTGCCTCTTCTGCGTCTGCCATGTCATACTCAAGCAGTTGAAAGAGCTGTAAAGACTGTTACTGAAGCCTCGACTACTTTATGTACGAAGTCTGCAAGAGAAGGTCTTATTAAGGCAAAGATTGGGTCTCGCAAAATAATGCCGAAATTTGAAAGTAAGAAAGATTTTGCTGGTATTTGAATACACTGACTTGAGATAATGTTAATTATAATCATATATTTTTTTAATAAATAAGTCAGAATATTCTCTCTAATTTGTGTTTTATTGAAAAAAAGTTCATTTTTAATTGTTTATCTAATATTTTTTAGAGATTTAACAAGGGTGGGTTTTTCTCTATTTTGTGAAATTTCAAACTCAATCCGGAGGAAGAAGATGATATCCAAATATTATTAAAAAAATTACGTGATTTTACATCTCCATTTAACACCCTTTTATCACTAACAGACGAACCAAAACAAGTTTTTTTTTTCCCCCATACAATCGTGACCCGCCTTAGTACCTACCGCGGCAGTGAGGCATATAACTGGCGGAGAAAGGATGAAAGCAGACTGAATGCTGTTGAAATGAGATCTCTGAGGCGTACATGTGGTAAAACCATGTATGATCGTGTGAGAAATGTGGAGATTTGCAAAGAATGCAAGGCTGATGTAAGCGTAATGAGTAAGATAAAGAAAGGGACCTTCAGATGGTTTGGGCATGCAGAGCAAATGAACGAAGAAAATAGTACAAGAAGAATATATGATGCAAATATGAATGGTAGAAGAAGTCGGGGTCGCCTGAGGAAGACATGACACGACCAAGTGAATCAGATACTTAAGTCGAACCATGTCAAGAGTCAGAATAATAGAAGAGTATTTTTTTTTTTTTTTTTTTACAGTGAATGCCGCACAAGCATCTCAACTGCTCCCGTCTGGAGCCAGTGAGACTATGGCATCCCCAATTGGGGTATGTTGTGAGGCTGAAGGTAGTGGGGAGGGGAAGGAGTTGGGGAAGAGGAAGGTTGGGAAGTACCTGGCTATTCAGATCTGGTCACCAAACACGGCTAAAGCCATTTTCAAGCAACGTTTCAATTCTGAATGGTGGTCTTACACCAGGGCGATACTGATAGTATCTTCCACTCTGGAACATGCCGCAAATATACTATATATTATTTTAAATGAATTAATTGTGAAATAACACAAATTAATCAAATAAAATTTATTTGCGCATGCCGGGTTCGAACCCGCGACCTCCGGATTGTGAGTCAAGAGTCTTACCCACTGGACTACGGAGGTCGTCAATGTATGGTCGGAGTATGTATGAGACGATGTATGAATATGAATGAGTCAAAGAGTGTGTGCCAAGATCGAGTTATTTGGCGGTCTGTTCTCTCTGCCCACCCCTGCGGAGAAGCGGCATGATGATTATTTATTATTTTTTATTATTTATTTATTTTTTTATTCCAGCAAGACTGGGAGGGTAGTGCAATCCCAGTCTGCCATATTACATAAACAACTATAAAAGAAAAGAAAAAAAGAGTTTAAATATTAGGTAGGTACCTAATTAAAGCATAAAATGAAAACAAAATTCATCACACAAATAACAAAAAATAAGCATAAAATTAAAATAAATAATAAGTAGACAGAATTAAATTAATTAATTAGTTAGTTAATCCAGTAATTGGCTTGTAATATGCATAAAAGAAGTGGTAATTTGGATATTTAATGTGGCTATAAGACCAATCAAACATCGGCTTAAGTCTAGCAGCTTAGCCATTCTTAGCGAAAACTTGTCATCAAACAGTATTAATACCCTAGCGACTGTACGGTTGAAATTTAAGAATTCAACTAAGAATGCAACGATGCCACGCCTTATGCCAAGCCATCTTCGTACTTGAAGTTTGTTACAAAGCTACAAATTTCGTAATTTTTTTTTTTTTTACATGAGCTCCACACAGGAGGCCCTGAGGAAAATAATTTCCCTCAGGGCCTATGTCATCTTTGGGGATGCTGCGTGGAGGGCTCCTTTTAAGGAAAGGAAGGAGAGGAGAGTTCATGGAAGGAAAAGGGTTTAAGGAGTGGGTAGGAATCTGGGGTTCAGTATGTCCTGGTCATCCGCCGTCCAAGACCCAGACAAACCTCACCCCATGAACCCGGGCACCCCTGATAAATCACCAAATGTAGCAAACCACTTGGGGTGACCTATGGCAGAGGTGTTGGTTATCCAATAAAGGTTACTTTGTCCCAGTGACTAGCTATCACTGGATCACAGTAGATCCAAGGAACTGGCTATTTTTAGAGCCAGTTCCTATCAGATTTATAAAATGGTCTTAACTGCGGAGCAGGTTTCTAACTGCAAGTAATATATTATTATAACAGAATTCCACCACGAATTGTGAGAATCAAATATAGAAATATTGAAAACTTACCAATATTTCTATTTTAATTTTAATATTTTTTAAAGAAAGACAAACATTCCGGGGTTACGAATAACATGAAAATATTTTAAAATCTCTTACTACCATCACAGTAAGCAGAAAAAGTTGTTGTGTTGTGATGAAGGACTTAGCCAGCCGAGGAATCGAACATGCGACGCTACAATTAAATTGATGTTTTTTCGACTGCCTGCCTTGAAAAAACTCTGTATACGCCACTGGCCTTAGACACCGTGTTTCACAATCGTAGATAACAATTGGTATAATTTTCGTTTTGTGAATGAGCGGTTTGGTTCTTTTGCTAAGCTTGACCTCAGTAGTCTCTTACAGCAAATGAACAGATTTTAAATTTTTAACTTAGTACTTAACCGTTTAGGATTCTTTGGTTATTTTTGGAGTTCCACAAGGCTCCCTTCTAGGACCTCTCTTATTTTTGAGTCTTTAGCAGTCCACAATGGGGTTCTCATTCCAACTCTGATTCATGGCAGTGAGTACTACAAGAGCTTCGCCATCCTGATAATCTTAATTTCTATCTTATTTTTCTGCTTTATCACTGTTTCACCATGGAAACCATATAAAAATGTTCTAGGTACGTGTGTCCACACTGCGAGCGGCGCTTCGTGGACCGCCCCTCGCTGGCCTCGCACGTGAACACGATCCACGAGCGTGTGCCCACAGACACTTGCTTGGCGTGCGGCATGGCCTTCTACTCGCGGCAGGCGCTCAACAGACACGACCGCAGCGCGCATCAAGGCCGAGAAGCACCACGCAATCACAAGTGCAGTTACTGCCATAAAGCATTCAAGGTAATTTTTTTAAATCATTAACTCCATATTATGTTGCCTATTGTATGCTGATGATGCGGTGCTGATTTCTAACAGTATGGAAGATCTACAGTCTGTCGTGTCTAGGATAAACGAAGTATGTATGAAGAATGAGTTAATGATGAATGTAAGTTTAAAGTCATGGTGTTTGAAAGAGAGATCAGTGAGATGAAAACTTGGAGCAGGTGGATGAGTTTGTGTATCTGGGTAGTATGTTTACAAGAGATGGGAAGGCTGATAGAGATATAGGACTGAATGCCATTGGCGTAAAAAACTGTCAAAAGAAGCGAAGCAGCAGTCCACAGTGGAGTGCTGGTACCTACCCTGATGTGTGGCAGTGAGGCACGGAACTGGCAGAGGATAGATGAAAATAGACTGAATGCTGTAGAAATGAGATCCCTGAGGCGTATGTGTGGTAAAACAATGTATGATTGTGTGAGAAATGTGAAGATCCGCAAAGAATGCAAGGCTGATGTAAGCGTAATGAGTAAGATTAAGAAAGGGACCCTCAGATGGTTTGGGCATGTATAGCGAATGAATAAGGAAAGTAGTGTAAGGAGAATATATGACACAGATATGAATGGAAGAAGAAGTCAGGGATGCTCTAGGAAGACATGGCACGATCAAGTGAATCAGAAACTTAAAACGGGCCATATCAAGAGTCAGAATAATAGAAGAGCATGTATGAGACGATGTATGAAGGTGAATGAGGCAAAGAGTGTGTGCCAAGACCGAGTTGTTTGGCGGTTCCTCCTCTCTGGCTACCCCTGCGGACGGCGTGATGGTTAGTTAGTTTAGTTAGTTCGTCCATTTGTTTGGGGATGCTGTTTTTAAGGAAAGGATGAAGAGGATGAGAAGGAAAATAGTATGAGAGGTGGGCAGGAATCCGATGGTCACTGTGTTCAGAAATGAATGTGTGAATCATCCATCCCACTGCGGTGCAAGGCGATGGGTTGAGAGAGTCCCGCTGGAGAAGTCAAAGGGTCTCTCTCAACCGGCCTCTCTCAATTCTCCCGCCATGCAGCTGGTGGGCAGACACATTCGCCTCCAAGACCTGGACAAACCTCACCCTTTGAATCTGGTCACCCCTGGCTAAGTCACTTATTTCTACTACATATTTGTTATTGTTACATTGTTTATTTTAATTTTTATTAAAAGAAACACAAAATTCCCCTGGTTACGAATAACCTGACAATATTTGAAAAGCTACTACCACCACAGTAAGTGGAAAATGTTGCTTGTATCGTGATAGAGGATTTAGCCAGCCGAGGAATCGAACACGCGACGCCCGTGTGGGACCCAAACGCGATGCCAACTCAGCCACTGACCAGTGTTATTTATGCTTTACACATTTCTCTTTTAAAAAATACCTTAAATATAATGACAAAAAGTTGTTGTGGAGGTCAGAAAATAACTGTTTTTGTTGATGTTAAAATGACATGTTTCGTTTCCCCGCAGGGGTAAGCTGAGAGGATAGACCGGTAAACAACTCGGTCTTGGCACCAGTGTTGCCAACCCGAATTTTGAAAAAGACGTAGGTTAGACTAGAAAATTACGTAGAAACTGTATAATTTGGATTATGAAAAGTTCGTAGATCTACGTATTTTTTTTTAGTGAAATGAAGAGATTAGGATAGGTGAAACAGAACAAAACGAGTATTTTGTTATACAATTTATTTAAAGAGATACCCCTGGTATCTAGTAAATAAAAAAATTGCCACATTTGTGGTTAAAAAAATAATAATTTTAAAAAGTTTCTCAATTTTCAGAATCTTCAGGCAAATTAAATTCTCTTTATAAAAGAACATAAACTTTAAATTAAGTAAATTTAAATGATTCACCTCTTCAAGGCTCGTAAGAATCTAGTAAATAAAAAAATTGTCACATTTGTGGTAAAAAAAAATATTTCAATTTTCAGAATCTTCCGGCAAATTAAATTTGTACATTTATTAGAACGTTAACTTTAAATTCAGTAAATTTAAATGATTCACCTCTTCTAGGCACATAAGAATCTAGTAAATAAAAAAAAATTGCCACATTTGTGGTAAAAAAAAAAGGAAATAAAAAAATACTCAATTATCAGAATCTTCAGGCAAATTAAATTTGTACATATATTGATTAAAATATTTAATAAATATGTTCCTGCGAAGGCTCGCTGCTTGTTTTCAAGCCACTTTTCATAAAAAGTAAGCCTGTTAGCGTATCAGTAGAGACAGTCTGGTTCGGATGTAAGTTTTCATCAAATTTATCGCCGAAAACAGACGCTCCACATTTGCACTGCTATGTGGCAATGTTTAAGTTTTGTGCAAACTAGGCCAATAAGGGAAACATTTGAGACGAATCACCTCTTCGTATTTTTGAATCATTGATTTGCTGATCCTGTTGAAATGGAAGAATTGTATTTCCGTCTGCGCGACTTCTTATGTGGCGCGGACTCTAGTATGAAACGGGACGTTTGTTGGAGTCCGCGTCTAAAGTTACGGAAAATATGCTGTTTCAGCCTAATGAGTTGTGTTATTTTGCAAATTTGTACAATTTGAAAGAAAATACGTAGATTCTGGGCCTAAGTTCGTAGATGTGCAGGAAAGACCTAAAATACGTAGATCTACGCAAAAAGATGTAGAGTTGGCAACGCTGCTTGGCACACACTCTTTGTCTCATTCACATTCATACATCGTCTCATACATATTTTTCTATTATTCTGACTCTTGTCATGACCCGTCTCAAGTATCCGATTCACTTGGTCATGCCATGTCTTCTTCGGGCGTCCCCAACTTCTTCTACCAATCACATTTGCGTCATATTCTTCTTACACTATTTTCTTCATTCATTCGCTCCACATGCCTAAACCATCTGAGGGTCCTTTACTTAATCATACTCATTACGCTTACATCAGCCTTGCATTCTTTATGGATCTCCATATTTTTCACATGATCATACTTGGTTTTACCACACATATGCCTCAGAGATCTCATTTCAACAGCATTCAGTCTGCTTTCATCCTTCCTCTGCCAGTTCCATGCCTCACTGCCATACATCAGGGTAGGTATCAGCACTCCATTGTGAACTGCTAGCTTCGCTTCTTTTGACAGTTATTTATCAGTGCCAACGCCATTCAGTTCTCCATTAATGGAGAAACCTGCATTTATCTTTCTTTCAATATTTCTATCAGCCTCGTAAACATACTACCCAGATACACAAACTCATCCACCTGCTCCAAGTATTCATCATTCACAACTATATTGCACACTATTTTCGTACTCTCTCTTTCAAACACCATGACTTTAGACTTAGTTACATTCATCATTAACTCATTCTTCATACATACTTGGTTCTTTCTAGACACGAGAGACTGTAGATCTTTCATACTGTTAGAAATTGAATTGAAAAAATGATAGGTTTAACATATGCCATGTTTTTCTATCATGGGTATACTGTTAACTTGTAGGCGGCTGGCGGAGGCAAAAATATTGGGAATGTATGGTGAAAGATATGCTGAAATAGGCCAAAACCAAATGATATTTTATCTTTTATAGCCACTGGAGCGGTCACGCGAAATTAATAAATTTGCCTCGATTGCTCGAGATTTCCTAAAAGATCATTTTAAAATTTTTTTGCCGACATTAAAAAAATCATACCTATCATAGACATCCGAATTCAATGGACCAGAAGATACAGACGAGGGGTAAAACCAAATTATGGGAGGGGAAGAGGGGAAAGATGACTGTGATTCGTTAAAAAATCAATCTGACAGTATATAGGCATCTCGCATTATAATATCACCATTTAGTTCTTAAAAGCAAAATCTGCTTTGAATGAATAGACCTTTTTACATGGGAGTGCGAATTGCTTGCCACGTTAATAACATATTTGCGATGGCCAAATGCTCGCCCCGAAAAGGTTTGCCCCTATTCACATAGCAATATTTTGTTGCCGTATTTAGTTAAGACACTATTACAAATGTTTCATATTTTACTTACCCCTGTAACCAGTGACGAGCTCACTCGAGAAACGCCCACATTCGCTGTGTTCTAGGTAGGTGTAAAGCAAAAGCTCTCATATATTGCCGTGTTATTTGGTAAAATGTATAGATGTTAGCTCTACGCTGGTCAGGGCAAGAATGATGACTTCACATTTTTTTGATTCAAGCGAGGCTTTCGTAAGCCCAGCTGGCTCCAAGGCGGAGCTATAGCCGGCTCCATGGGGAGGGGGAAATAATACGTTTTTATCACTTAGGGCAGGTCCAGATATATTCATATGTCCGTGATACCTATGAATTTTAACATGAAAACATAACAACTTATTATAGTGCTATATAGCAAATTAATTAACCTGTATTTTACCGTTTATCTCATATTTGTGGGATTTATAAAAAAATATTAAAAAATCATAAAGTTTATAACCGTGCGAATCCTGCATGTTTTTTACTTTGAAACTGCCGTGAGGGGTACTTATTCGAGTCAACATAGAATATTTTCAATTTCTGTATGTTGTCTGTGGTATACTTGATAATAAAAGGTGCATATCTATGGAAGAATGAATTATTTTTAACCGTAAACAGCTGATCAAAATTCGGCGGGAATATTATTTTTAACATTGTTCTAAAATAGTCTACAAAGTTTGGATTTGCGACATCTATGGTCATAATAGATAAAGCATTTAAATGGTTTCGTTTTAAAATAAATGAATGGCCAAAGAAATGTTTTAAATAATTACAATAAATGTTTTACGAATGGGAGGAAAATGTGGTCCAATTTTGCACCACTATCAATCGCAGAAAAATTCTTCTTCTTTCGTATGGTGGGGGGGTCAGAGGAGGACATCTAGGTCTGCGAGCCAGTCTAGGGCCTCAGGCGTTGCCCTGTGGACCTCATCAATCTCGCCGGGGAATGAATGGAGCGGGCATTTGTTGACCACATGTTCGGTGGTCTGCACCGCACCGCATTCACACGTCGCCGACGGCCCCATCTATGCATCATGTGAGCACCTTATCCTATTGATGGCAGTCCAGAGTTGCAGAAAAATAAAAGTGGTCCATTTTTCGACCATAATCGCTCCAGTGGTTAACTAAGTCTGTAGGACCCATAAAACAAATTTGACCGGTTAAATAACTATAATTTAATTGTTTTGCCTTCAATAATGAGTGGCTCTGGAATTTTCGTTTTGCCTCCGCCAGCCGCCTACTACCAATAACAAATCACTCTTTGTTGCAGAGAAAGACAGCCCTTGAGGACCATATACGAACGCACACTGGCGAGCGACCGTTTGAGTGCTCCTTGTGCCACCTGAACTTCGCTCAGCGCACCACGCTCGACACGCACATCAAGATCGTACATCTCAAGATCAAGCGCAACGTCCCGCTACCCTCCAAACCGCCCCGTCCTCACAACTCCTGCAAGTTTGAGGAGATCTCTCGACCAGGCAGTTCTGCAGATTAATATATTTATATAAAATCTTGTAATAATAATAATATATAGGGAAGTGTATAAAATAGATAGAGAAACTTGTAGGGTCCTGTTGAAATAAACTATGAATTCGAAAAAAAATGGATTACTATATAAAAAGCTATTATCTTTCTTTCCTTTCAGATCATGTGTGTATTTGAAAATACATATTTATTTTTATTTTTGACCTGGGGGCCTACTCGCTATCTTCCACTACGTCCGTACGGCAGGTTTAGCTACGTGACAAACGCATATTAACCCTCCTCCTATCGTGCTAAACCTCGCGCTCCGGCGCCGTACACTCAGTAAATATTTATGTGTTGTAATTGTTTAATTCAATACATAAATGTATTGCAGAAGAATACCTAAAACATGAACTCTATTTTTAGTATATTTACACAGAGATATTTCAGTAATTATAGACCGTATCCGCTTAGTTGACAGCACCCGCTAGTGAAGGTTAAACCACAAACGGGCTGGTTTGTGATACCGAAAGATGGAGAGTAGGCCCCCTGGCTAACTTCGTACCGCCTCAGAATCAATAACTGTTGTGTTAACTTATTACTTGAATTAAATTCAGTTATTTTATTGAGTTAAAAATTACACAATGAAGCAATTATCAATGCGCAACTGTCCGTGTTTTGTTTTTGTCATTATCAGAGACGGCATGGTGTAAAGATTTATAATTTTTATGGTTTTATTACTTTTCCGCTTTCTTACGAGAATTGCGTTTCATTTTATTTATACGTGTTAGTATAAATAAAATGAAGTGAAATGTGTAGAAACGACCCGTTCTCATGTGACTGATGTCAAACTTGTACAAATGTTGGGCACGTGTTTGGCACATTTCACTACAAGTTTTTGTGCATTATGATTGATGTGGTGGTGTTTATGAGTGATCTTAGTGTTGTACCAGATAGAGGGTATACACCTACATATCGACCCATAATCGGCAGAATATTGTAAGCGAAAAAAAGTAAATTGTTCAGAAGGTTTTTTTTAACCCCTCCGCAACTTAAGCAGATATAAGCGTTAGAAATATGACAGCAGTCAAGTACAATACGTCAGCGCGTGTGTCTCCATAGAAATCGTTCTAACTCCGTTATTGTTTTAGTTACATCCCCTAAACAAAAAGTAAAAGGTCGATAGTAGATCAAGCTGTACATCCCTATCAAGTTGTCCATAGAAATAAATAACAGGAATATACTGTCAGTCACGTAGTTGAAACAAATATTTACCCGCCCAAATTTACTACCGGCGGCTCGACCGCGCTCGACATTTTTAATTTTTATTAAATATTTTTATATGAAATGATAAAAAAGTGAGATGACAAAAGTGTTTATGACACGTTAATACAATAGAATAAGTATTGTTGTTTACATAATCTGTGATTTTAGTACCGTTTTCACATAAAAAAACATCACGTGGATCATTTTTACCTATTTTTAATGTTTGCGTTGTAAATTTTAATATTTACAAATGCTAATATTTATTTGTAATAAAATAATTTGAAAGCTTATTTTGTAACCTTTCTAAAACAGTTTTTACTATTCGGCTACGTTCAGAAATGTTTCATTTATAGAGCTTTAATTGTGAAGCGGTAATAACAAAAAGTTTTTGTAAAATGTCATTTCGTTTGAGACAGTTTAAGGGCTTAAATGGCGTTTAAATGTCTCAGGTATATAAGATAGAGCCGCAATATTTTTGTCACTGATGTATTAACCCCTCCGAAAAATGCCATTTAAGCCCTTAAACTGTCTCAAACAAAATGACATTTTACAAAAACTGCGTTTAAATGTCTCAGGTATATAAGATAGAGCCGCAATATTTTTGTCACTGATGTATTAACCCCTCCGAAAAATGCCATTTAAGCCCTTAAACTGTCTCAAACAAAATGACATTTTACAAAAACTTTTTGTTATTACCGCTTCACAATTAAAGCTCTATAAATGAAACATTTCTGAACGTAGCCGAATAGTAAAAACTGTTTTAGAAAGGTTACAAAATAGGCTTTCAAATTATTATATTACAAATAAATATTAGCATTTGTAAATATAAAAATTTAGAACGCAAACATTAAAAATAGGTAAAAATTATTCACATGACGTTTTTATGTGAAAACGGTACTAAAATCACAGATTATGTAAACAACAATACTTATTCTATTGTATAAACGTGTAATAAACACTTTTGTCACCTCACTTTTTTATCATTTCATATAAAAATTTTAATAAAAATTAAAAATGTCGAGCGCAGTCGAGCCGCCGGTAGTAAATTTGGGCGGGTAAATATTTGTGTCAACTACGCGACTGATAGTATATTCCTGTTATGTATTTCTATGGACAACTTGATAGGGATGTACAGCTTGATCTACTATCGACCTTTTACTTTTTGTTTTGGGGATGTAACTAAAACAATAACGGAGTTAGAACGATTTCTATGGAGACACACGCGCTGACGTATTGTACTTGACTGCTGTCATATTTCTAACGCATATATCTACTTAAGTTGCGGAGGGGTTAAACAGCATTGAAGAGTTTTCGTTAAAAATCGTAATTTGACAAAAATGTCTTTTACGTTGTTCTGCTGATTATGGGTCGATATAAGTGCATACGCGACATAAATTTCGATATTTTGAAGATGTCTGAGTAATCAATTGGACGATCGATGAATAGCCAAGTACTTCCCAACCTTCCCCTTTCCAAACACCACTTCCTGATTCAGCCTCATTGGTGCAAAGCACAATTTCTCAAATTGGGGATGTCATTGCTTAGGAGAAATTGGGATTCTTGTGCAATAAACAGATAAATATCAGATTTATTTTATTATTATTGTATTTTAAACAATTTATATAAAAACACTTAATTCTATGTTTTATTTATATACATATAACATGATAAAAAAATATATGCACTTTGTGCTGTTCGAAAACATGATTGTTGGTAAAAATGCATTGAATGTTCGATGGCCGCCATTTTTTTTTTTTTTGACATTTGAAAGGTCTCCTTTAAACACCAATTCTAGGTCCATTTCAGCTTTTGAACAATTTTTGATCAACAGAAAAGCACGACTGTCATGTTCTTACGCTTGTCAGCTAATTACAATTTGTTCAAAAGCTGAATTAGGCCTAGAATTGGCTTTTAAAAGGGGTCCTTTCAAATGTCAAAAAATTAAAATGGCGGATATTGGCATCTGATGATAATGTTACACTGAAAAAAATATTAATAAAAAACATTTCGATGTCAAATAATGTGTAACAGAGCGAACGAAAAACACACAATAATAATGTCAAAAAAGTTTGCAGTCCGATTTTATAAAAATCATTTCAGGTCTTGTCTTTTGCCCCATCAACAATGATTGCATGTAATTTTAGTTTTATCATATAAAAAATATGGATGGCGGAATAATAGCCAATAGATCAATATTATTACAATGTATTTATCTTGGATGTCAGGTGATAATGAAAAGACAACGGAAAACCATGCATAATTTTTATGATAAAAGCAAAACAGTGACAAAATAATAAGATAGGTTATGTTAGGTATTTTTGTTCTTTTTCTTCAATGGTCTGTTTTGTCACTGTTCTATTTTGTCGTACCTATTTGTGAAATGTTAATTTTAGAGTCAAGTGATATTCATAAAGCACACACAAAATACAAAATCGTTGCTGTATTTAACAACCATTTTTCAACAGCGAGCGAGTACTTCAATTGCTGCGCAAGCTTGGCGTGTGATTTGACTTTTAGCGCGGATATGGCTAAACAAAGATATCATTGATTGAATTCAGCTGAAATTGTGACCTTTTTTTAAATTCGTGTTTTGGATCGTATTTGTTCGTAAAAAAATATTTTTAATTACAAAATGTTTTATTTATAAAAATATATGTAATAATATAGAATCATTCTAACATATTAAAAAAAAATACAAGTGTGCAGTTCACTTGCGTAAAAGTGAAACCTTCAGAAAACTAAAGTAGACAAGAGTGGGGAGGCTACGAAGCACCGCACAAAAAGGAGACCGATTATTTATTCTATCTCATTCCCTAGCAGGCTAAAGCCTATAGATATATGTGTTTTGTCTTTTTTTAGTGTCGCTTTTTAGTTTCTTCGAGTTTCAAATCACAATGGTGGTAAAGAAGTATTCACGTCAAAAGAAGATCCTCAAGTGAAATAGTTGTGTAAATATGAATTTATTAATAAGCGCCAAAAAGTCCAGCCGGATGGGGAAAGTTCACTTAAAATTTGCCGGACGGAAAAAGTCTGTCATTGATTTCATTAGTGCGCGGTCGAATAAGTATAGCATGCGTTAAAACTGAGGGCCTGGGAAATTGTAAATTGTTCAATACCTATACTAAACCATAAATAGGGTAAGTCTCATTTTCATACTCATTCGTTAGACTTACCGTAGGATCTACCCGCGTCTTCGATCGCATTTCCTTGTCAGCATCCTCGGTACCGGACAATCTCTCGGTTCTGCAATAATCCTCGGCCGACAGTAGATCTTATGCCGGCGATAGTTAGGAGATTGGTTAACCCGACGCGGGTATCGTCTGTTAACTTCTGGATCGTTGAAACGTGCTGGTTCACGACGTATTTCAAGCAATTCGGGATTGTCAGGATAATTTATCGGGTTAACTTGATCGATAGGCGGCAGTGGATCAGGACGACGATACAAATAATGACCTTTTTCTCTACTTGTTCGTCTCTGATATGTAATGAACGAAATCAAAATAAAAGTGAAAATTCCTATACAAAATGTGAAATGTTTGTCGTCCTTTGGTGCACGATTCAAGTACAATTTTAACGTCGGTAAAACAATTTCAAAAACTTTCGATTGTGACAAAACATGGTCGACGTAATTGCTTGCAACAGCCGCAAAGTAGCCAATCATAAGTAAACCCAAAGAATTGTACTCCACCCATTTAAAAACGTGAAGATAGCGTTTTTCCGTTAGTTGCATTATATCGTTTATCTCATATATGTACAGGAGAATCAGCGTGGTCGAACCCACTGCCACAACGAACGAAACAAAACAGAAATTTTGCATAAACTGCGTTACGCTCAAATACGGAATCAAAATAACGCAAATCCACGAAAGTAGCATAGTTAAAAATAAATTCCTTATTACATATTTCTCGTGCATGAGAATGTACTGTTTCCGTATTACAATGCCTACCTCTGACGAGATCACGCTCAAAAAGATATACGCTCTATGGCAATTGTCACCGTACCAATCGCCGAAATACCAAATTATCCACAGAGGTAAAGCGTAACATTCCCACATGTTTTTTTTAACGGGCGATATGACCGTGCAAGCTATTATCATCGTTATGGCAATGATATAAAATATATTTTTGTGTGATCCTAATTCAGAAACCTTTGCATAGTCCCTCCAACGCACATTTAAAATAGATTTCAGAAAACCGAAACATAAAAACAAACCGTACTGTGTGAAATTATCTTCCAACGCTTCGGTGAAACTGTACCGGGCCTTTACGTGCTTAAAAGAAAGACTGAAAATAAAAACACCGAGTAACGCGTCTAAATATACATATTCGTTGTCGACTGATTTATCTACTTTATTGATTCTCGGAAAGATGTTGTATTCTGGAGCTATTGTTCGCAGCGTTATGAATAAAACTACGAGTGTTCGCATATAAACTAAGCATTTCCACTTGCGATCGCAGTGATTGCGAAAGCGGCAATCACGGTTGATGATGTAATACCAGACTCGCGGTAATTTCATGTGTTGTTTCGCATGAAGTATAGCAAAGAAGTTTAACATTGCTAAAAAATAGATTTTTTTGTGTTCCATCCATATTGTATTGAAGAGAAACAGCGGTAATATTATAATTGAAATTTCCAGGAATAAGTTGAGGCGCTTTTTAGTGCTTGGATAATGTTGTTTGAGTCCGTTGACGACGAATATGGCAAAAACTGTCGGCAGGATGGTGGCGAGGGCATCAACTGCGGAGTAGAAATTGTGCTGCTTCATGAACTGCCACTGTGGGCTTGTGATCTCCAGAACGGTGGCATCTGAAGCTGTCATGTTCCATTGGTTATGTCTGAAAAAAAAAAAAATGACAATAAGTTTTTTAAATTTTAAGTGAAAACAGTTTTAGCATCGTTGTGATTTGAAACTCGATGAAACGGACACGAGCAACACTACAAAGAGACGAACACGTACATAGTACATCAATAGGATTTAGCCTGCGAGAGAATGGCTAAACTAACTAACAGTTTTTTCTGCAGGGTTAGGCAGAGAAGACGAACCGCCAAACAACTCGGTCTTGGCACACACACTTTTCCTCATTTACATTCATATGTCGTCTCATACATGCTCTTCTATTATTCTGACTCTTGACATGGCCCGACTCAAGTTTCTGATTCACTTGGTCGTGCCATGTCTTTCTCGGGCGTCCCCGACTTCTTCTACCATTCACATTTGCGTCATATATTCTCCTTACACTCCTTTCCTCGTTCATTCGATCTACATTCCCAAACCATCGAGAGTTCCTTTCTTAATCTTACTCATTATCCCCTCCGAAAATCGCCAATATTCACTTATAATGTCTCAAATGAAAAGTTTACGAAAACTTTGTGTTATTACCGCTTCACAATTAAAGCTCTATAAATGAAACATTTCTGAACGTAGCCGAATAGTAAAAACTGTTTTAGAAAGGTTACAAAATAAGCTAATAATATAATCCTAACAGAAATTTGTAATCCGAGATCGCTGATCTCTATAAACCTTAGTTGAAAAGGGTATAAATGGTCGTAATGAAAAAGGTTTACCTTACAATAAAACTTATATTATGTACTTAGCTTTATTTAAAACCTAAAAAATGAGATAAACATTACCATTTTGCAGCCAAATCGACATTCCTTACCAATATTCGTATGTAATTTTCAGTTTAAATCTGCCGCCAATGTCACCTGGCAGTTCCAATTGTATCCGTCAGGCGGCGTTACTAACAGGGAATGCCCCAATAATATTCATTAGATCTCATCAGGCAGCCCTTGCCTAGGTTTTAAATAAAGCTAAGTACATAATATAAGTTTTATTGTAAGGTAAAACTTTTTCATTATGTAGCATAGGCTTTATTTAAAACCTAAAAAATGAGATATTGTTTGTTATCGCCTGGTGACATGATGCTAATGTGAATCAATTATAATATTTATATGCTAGAAATTGGGGCAAGATTTCTAGGAATCGGCTAACCAGTTACAGTGGTTGAAAAAGGTCAGCAATAGATGGGATTCTGCAATTTCTCTTCTATAGAACTTGGCAAAGGTATTAAGAGTTCTCCAGTTGCCACATGACAGTATATCATCCTATATCAGTAAATACTTCTGCAACCAGTTCAGGGATGTCACCACTGAACGGATTCTGTCAGGTGGATCCCCTACTCCGGCAAACCTGAGGATTGTCCCAATCCAACCTGCAATTACTGCCCTGGAGGCCGCCTTCACCGTCCTACAAGTTGTAATAAATAGATTAGGTAATATCGCCTGCGCTTTCCGTCCCCTTGACAGTTCTAGGACCTTATCTGTTTAATAGACGGGGTCTATGTTCCTTGTCTCAGAGCGAGCCAGCTTCCATCCTGATTGCTGCCAGTCTGCCGAATCTGTCTTGGCACCAGCCACTTGCCAAATGGAGATGCCTTCTCTGTCCACTGACAGTCTTTCAGCTGTGCAGTGGAGTAAGGTGAGATCGTGGACTCGGCGCCCTGATGCCAAAAGCAGGATTAAGGCTGCTGTCCTTGATGCTTCAAAGAGTGTTATGTGTTGAGGCAAACTCTTCTCCAGCCAAGATGATATAATCCTCGGGTCCCAAATGGGGGGGGGGGGGGGGGGGGGCTTCGAAGGCTTCACTGCAGCTAAAGATATTCCCTTTTAATATCTTTTTCACTACCGGATTGGAGTTCAGCTTTCTATTATCCTCTGGAGAGCCTAAGTTACACACCACTGACTTAAGAACTAAAATGGTCCTCAGCTATAGCGATAGCTTTTCCTTAATGTGTAGGTCGGCTAGGAACCTGGTCAGGTCTTCACCTTTGGGACATATGGCATCGAGCTGATTCTCTGACACCCAGTGCTGCCACCTCCGCCATGCCAGAGTATAAGTGCGAAGGGTAGAACTTCTCCCAGATCTAAGAAGTTCCTTCTGCTGAGTTGACCATCTTCCTAGTCCTTTTGTCCCATCCCCACAAAGCCAAATCTCCAGAATGAAGGATTCTGCTTGAGGAGGAGGGTTGTTGGTCCTGGTGTCTACCAGTGCTTCTTCTAGATTGTGAATCGTGAGAGGTGGACCTAAGGCCCGACACTTCAGATCCGCTCTCCAAAATGCCCTCTCCCAACGAGGAGCCACTATCAGGTATAATTCCCTTGCTCTGTTCAGGTGGCAAAGAACCCTTAGCAAGAGGCATGGGGGAGGGAAGATCCAAGCCAGCTGATAGTCCCAATCCCTGGTCCAAGCATTGTGGTATCTGCTTTGTCAACCTGAAAATCAAGAGAAACTTACCTCTGAACCTCCGTGCTGTCTTAGAGCCAAATAGGTCTATCTCGGATCGTCCCCATTTTCTGAATACTACCTCTGTAAAAGAGGGTAGCAAGTGCCATTCGGGTACAGCACGACGACGAGATAGACAATCCGCTACTTCATTGAAGCGACCTGGTAAGTATTGTGCTGTCATGGAGACATAGTGTTCGTCCAAAACATCTAGCACTAGTCGAGTACAACTCAGGAGTTGAGTTGACCTGGTACCACATTCCTTGCGGAGGTAAGATCCGACAGATTTGTTATCCGACTGGAAGACCCGAGCCGGATAGCTCGAGCGCGTGAGGAGACAAGGCAGCCAACACGGCGAGCATCTCCTTCAGATTAGAGTGAAGATTCAGCTGATCTTCAAGTCGAGTGCAGCTCAGGAGTTGAGTTGACCTGGTACCACATTCCTTGTGGAGGTAAGATACTACAAATTTGTTATCCGACTGGATCAGAAGACCCGAGCCGGATAGCTCGAGCGCGTGAGGAGACAAGGCAGCCAACACGGCGAGCATCTCCTTCACATTGGAGTGAAGATTCAGCTGATCTTAAGTCCACACACCACTGAGAAGTCTCTCGTCTAGCTGGGCACAGTTGTCAGGTAATGTTCAAACAGCGGCAGATGTATAGGTGACGTCAGGGTGATCTATTGAACCCACCATCTCAATTCCCAAGCGGTAGCTGCAGGAATCGTGGTGATAACTCCCAAGGGTGGTAGTGTCAGAGTCCTAAGCACCCTTTCTGTATATACCGGCTGTTGAGTCTGCCTCTTGGAACTGCAAAACTAGCAAAGTTGAAAGAACCCAAGAGGCTGCACCCCTTATTTAGTGACCACCTTCCTGTCTGATTCAAACCCTTTAACAGATAAGATAGGACTAAAATCTTGTTCTGAGGGAGACTTTTCATTAGTTACAGTATTCCAACTGATACCAAGAAATTGGACTTGTGATGGTTCTAGTATTGACTTATCAAATTGTACTTGCCATCCCAAGTCTTGTAAAAACTTCACCATTTCGCCAGACTACTGTTTAAAAGTAAGCAGGCATTGGTTTACTAATAAAAAATCATGCAAATATATTCAAATTCTCATCCCTCTCTTCCGCAGTTCCTGCGCTACCCAGTTAGTGATAGTTGCGAATGCCTTGGTGCCAGGTGAGGCGGCCAGGCCAAAGGAGAGGGATGTCATCAAGAGTTCATTCCTGTAGATAAGGAAACATCTATACTGCTCACAATAGGAACTCAGTAAACATTTACCAGACAAAATTTACTAATATTCAGAAAGTTGTCTTTGAACCATCTGATTTGGGGACGAGAAACATGTTAGAAATAAATGAGGGAGTGGCAGGTGCCGACTCTAAAACTTCAAGGGCCTTGAGTTTTTTAATTTGTTCTGTCATTGCCACAGAAGTCTTAGAAGCGAATGGGGAGTTAAATAAATTAATATTATTATTCAGTGGAGGTTTTGAAGAAAATGGAATTCAATAGCCCTCCAATATCTTAAAAATGATAGTAGGGGTAGCGAATGATTGCAACTGACCCCCTGAAAAGGGGGCTGGGTTAAAACCTCTTACCATCTGACTTCCCCGCCCTTTCAATGTGCCTAAACCTGTTTCGGCGAGTGAAATCTTTAGCAGTTCTGGGCTGGTTCCTGTTCTCGGCTCTCTGGCTGCTCCCTTCTCGCGATGGTCCTCCTCTGCTGCATTCTGGGATGAAAAGGGCTGCAAGTTCTGTGCTGCAACGGGTTTAACGGGTGGAGCAGATCGCGATGTGCTAGGATGAGGAGCGAAGCACTTCTTCACTCCTCCCAACCTATCCAGCTGCGCCAACAGGATGTTTAGGTTGAAGAGATATTCTGATGTGGGTGGAATCCTTCGTATGGTGAAATATTTTGGCCATATGAAAGACTCCACCCACCATCTGCACAATGTCTTTGGACACCTTCTGGGACTCATGGCGAAGAGAGACTGTACTTTCTCATAAAGAGTGGAATTGCTCAGCTTCATGCCCGGTTCCGCGCTCCAGTTGACCAGCTCCTGCAGTGAGGCCGTCAGGAGATCGGCATGCAGTGAAAGCGCATTGGTCAGGGATACGCAGGAGTCCGTTGACGTACTGGCCAATTCTTCCTGGGCTACGCGCTTCAACTCCGGGTTCAATGCCAACATTGAGAAGAGAGGGGTTGCGGTTCTGGATCTCGAGGTAGCGGACATTGTTCCAATTAGCTGAACCCAGATGCTGAAGGAGTTCTACTCTTTTCACCCTCCCTGGGTCGGCCGACGGTATCTTCGGCTGCTTTAGCTCTGTCGTCCAGTCCCGAGATTTAAGGCACGAGATGGCAGAGGACAGGTGAGACATTCATCACTGTCAGCTTTCCTCGCCAATTCCTCCCTGAGCGACGCGGGGGTGTCCAGGTAGATGCTATCCTTATCATCGTCTTCCGAGGCGTCACGGATAGGGACATCCGACCGCTTTTCCAAAAACAGATGCAACATCTCCTACATCTAGGACATTTGCGTGAGCATGTCAATTCGCGGGTCGCCGGGTATCGGCTCACAGACCTTCTGCCTTTTGGCATCACCGCAGACCCTCGAACGTTTGCCCCGCGCGTCCGTATGAATAACCTTCATAATCTCCGTTTATCTCTCGAAATCTCGGCTTCCCCGCAATCCGAGCTTCCCGAATTCGACATAATCACAAAACACACGAAACTGGAATGTAATTTCGGGATTCGAACAGTATCACTGTTAAAAATATCCTTGAAATTAAAAGTTTTGCACAAAATACTGTAGAATGACTATTTTTATGGTATTTTGGAGTTTCAAAACAAAAACGAACGTGTTTGACATTTGCAAAATAAATGCTAATGAATATTATTGGGGCATTCCCTGTTAGTAACGCCGCCTGATGGATACAATTGGAACTGCCAGGTGACATTGGCGGCAGATTTAAACTGAAAATTACATACGAATATTGGTAAGGAATGTCGATTTGGCTGCAAAATGGTAATGTTTTTCTCATTTTTTAGGTTTTAAATAAAGCCTATGCTACATAATAGCTATTTGGAGTCAAGGCAAAGCCGTTTTCACCTAGCCGGACACACGGTCGAGAAGCTGCATTTCCTCGAGGTAAGAGGCTGCCTGCATCATCCAGCCCAAGGCGGGCAATGTTCCTGGTACGAGACCGAACGAGAGGATGCAACACCCTAGTGGGCTGGGCGCCCAGTTTCGGCACCGCCCAGGAGATACCCTGGAACCTTCTGTGGTGCATCAGTTCTATTCGCGTCAGTGAGATTAGCTAGGTTGTAGCGTATTTAACGGTCTAATTGGGATGAGTTATGTTTTGTTTTATTCTTCTAAATATGTCGGTGTTATGCGAGGAAATATAATAGGCCACTTGCATCAGATTTTTCTGAATTTTTTTCCGGTTTAGACAAATATTCTAAGACATTCTGTTTTTTTTTTTTTTTTTATCGTATTTTTGAAATTTTTTTTGAAAATTTCAATCCGAGAAATCGAACCATTTTTTATAAACCGGAAAGATGGAACATAATTTTATGGGTGCGAAAAAACGCTAATTACACAGCCGAAAATCATTCAAAAAAAATAATGTTTTCCACAAGAAAGAGCACAGAAGAATAAGGAGGCATACCAAAAATATTACATCTCATAAATATTTTTTTTCCTTGATCCATCTTATTGATCATAAATCATTATTATGTTCGACGTCTATATTACTAAATCCAGTGTAATATACTTGTAAATTATAATAACAATAAGAATATTATAAAATTTGATTTTGTTAAAATCAGCACCACTACCATTATACCTCTAAAACATGACAGACAGCGTAAAATATACTAATGTACGGGGTTCTCTTCGTAACATCTGCCAAAAAGTCAAACCAAATAATAAGTTCCCAGAGAACAAACAATAAATCTAGTGAACGTTAAATGTTAAATTTAAAAATTCGCCTGAAACCAAAGTGTTAAATAAAAAATTCGCCTGAAACCGCCATATAAAAAAAATAAATCAGGGTGGAATTTTACCAAATTAATAGGAACATTTTCGGAGACGGGACATTTTTATGTTGCGACATCACGGGCCCAATTAATGGATCAATTTATTTAAAAATAAAAAAAAACTACATTTCTAAAATTTTTTACTAACATTTTCGTAATCTTAGTAAAAAAATCTATCCACACGATTTTTTCCAAGTGGTTATGAAATCCATGCAAGTGGCCTATTATGTATTTATGATATTCAATAATCCTCTTTTATTGATTTATTCCCAAACATCCATATGTTGTTGCAACTGAAATACATGCCCGCTACTCTGTAGAGAGTTTCATAACAAAATGTGCCCTATTGGAGTTGGCTGCGATCTCGCAACATAACCTATTTTCCAGGTTTTGGCGCGCAGACGTCCATCTGCAAAGTTGGGAGATCGTAGGTAACCTCACCTCAAAATATTTTATTTTCATTGTCAATTAGGATAATAATAAGAAGCCGCAACGGCGCTTTATATGGTAACAAAATCATTAGATAGTATAAAGTGAAGTCGCTCAAAATGTATGTGCGCATAGATCTTTTAAACTACGCGACGGATTTTCACGCGGTTTTCACCAATAGATAAAGCGATTTAAGAGGAAGGTTTATATGTATAATAAATGCTTATTATAGTAGAGAAAAGCCGAGAAATTCAAATATTCAATTCAGGCAGCGGGCAGCTGAAAGCGGGTGGCGTGGATTTTATATGGTTGTGGTTGGGTAATAGCATTATGTTTCGTTAGTCACAGCAATGTGTGGCCGGGTCTGTTAGTATAATATAAAGATAGAATCCTAAAAATTATAAATTGGCAAGATTTTTTCATTGATAGTTTCAACTTATTTATATTTTTAATTGTTAAACAGCATAAAAAGTGAAGTGACAGTTTTCTTACGAATTCCTTACACAATAGTAATGTGTTTTCTAAATATCGAATTGTTTCAAAATTATGGACTTTCAAGCATATATATTTTTTTTTTACATTAGCTCCACACAGGAGGCCCTGAGGAAAATAATTTCCCTCAGGGCCTATGTCATCTTTGGGGATGCTGTGTAGAAGGTTTTTAAGGAAAGGAACGAGAGGAGAGTTCTGGGAAGGAAAAGGGTTTAAAGGGTGGGTAGGAATCTGGGGTTCAGTGTGTCCTAGTCATCCGCCTCTAAGACCTAGACAAACCTCACTCCATGAACCCGGGCACCCCTGCTAAATCACCAAACTTAGCGAAACACTTGGGTGACCTATGGCAGAGATGTTGGTTATCCAATAAAGGTTCCCGGGGCGGCGGTACCCATTCCCGCCTCCCAAATTGAAGCAAGTAAGCAGTAAGCACTAAAAAAACAATTTAAGAAAATGTCTTTTGCATCCAATCGTAGGAAACTATTCCCTTGCAAATAGAGTAATGGAAGCATGGAACAAACTTCCACAACAAGTCATCCATGCTACTAATATAAACCTATTTAATGCTCTATCAATTCATATACAGATAAGGAAGTACTAATATAATTTTAAATTTAAAACAACTCAATTTACTGATAAACTTATTGTAAAACGGATATGAGCACATCACTGTCTGCTTATTATATTATAATAATAAATTTCAATGTTTACTTCAAATACAAACATCGGAAAGATAATTTTATCTACATTCTAAAATTACATTTATTTTTACAACAACATTAAAGATAAGAAATATATAGTGCATTGAAAATGCCTTAGGCCCTCCATTCATGGAGGTACTTACAATCTACGTAATTGTGACGAAACCACAAGTACACTGCTGATATACTACTTTTTAATGCTAGTCTCCGTACACGGCACTATCCGAAATATACTAAACTTGATCATTTGTCACGTGCAGCCGTGGAGTTAACACGCTGTCAGGCGATGTCATATGACTTTTTTTCCAGCATCAATCCATGCCTTCTCCACTAAATCCTTTCTTACGTTTTCTGGTAAAGTATTGTTACATAAACATGCATTTTTTCCACTTCCAGAACAAATCTAACATTACTTTCATGTTCTGACGCCATTTCTGTCAAACATCAAACGAATAAGTATCGGACTTAAAAGATGCGACGCGTCGCGCGCCATCAGCGCTGTCGGTATAGTGATACTGATTGGAAACTGACAGCCACCGTGTAGCGCCGTGAACGGGCACCAGCAAAATCGTACTGGGGGTACTCACGATCGGCGCGTATGATACGCGCACGAGGATCAAGTATCTTGTAAGTATCTCCGTGAACGGAGGCACTTAGAAGTATTCTGCACTTTGATGACAAATACAGGATGTTAAGGGACGTACTTGACTTACTTTAACCAGTGATTCCTGACATTATTTGGAGTAAAAAATGTATGAAATTTTGGTCTCCGGTGACATTTTCAATGTTTTTTTTATTTATTTTTTCTACAAAACCATTAAAAAATTATAGGTGATGGACAGTTGGAGGAAGGGTGAGGGGTTGATCAGTTACTCGGCTGAGTGACCAGTGATATCATGCGGAACAATTTTTTTTTTGTTTGAATTTGAAGAAAAAAAAATTTAAAAAAAAAAAGTCACCGGAGACCAAAATTTCATTTACATTTTTTACTCAATAATGTCAGAAAGCACTGGTTAAAGTAAGTCAAGTAAGTTCCTTAACACCATGTATATGTCATTGAGATTTGGTAAGGTAAAAAAAACCCTATATGTATATGTCATTGAGATTTGAAGTCAATTACATATTAGGTGTTAAGGGATACACTTGACTTAAAGCCGTTTTACACAACCTCTTTTTTCAGCCCGATTCCCGTATAGAGACCATAGACAAAAATTTTCGCTTTACACAATCGCAATTTTCATCTTTATTTTCATACCTACGATTTCAGTTGGCATCACTGCAAGCAACACATGAACCATGTTTGCAGTGATGACAACTGAAATCGTAGATATGAAAATAGCGATAGTGTAAAGCAAAAATATTTTCTTTGGTCTCGATACGGGAATCGGGCTGAAAAAAGAATGTTATGAAAAGAAACCATAACATGATTAATTTATTTTACTGGTATTATTATTTTTATTTTTACAAGTCGTTTTTAGGGTTTCTTTTCGAACGCTGGTAACATTTGGGGAAGGAGTTTGTTTTTTTTTGTCGCTAGGTTTTTGTTTCTGGCACGCTTGTACGAACGACGGAGGGCAATCACGTCGTTGGTTCGACAGTCATTTTGAATATCGACAAAACCCAATGTAATCCGCAGCATATATCTAATTCCCGTGAGCGGGCAGTGAAGCGCAATGACAGTTAAGACCGTGGCGTCGTTATTTATGTGTTAAACCCGATTTTGGGGTGTTTTAACCTTGTTTTTTTACTTTTTGGAGTAGGAAGAATTGACGTTTATCTAAGATTTCTGTTATTTTTAAAAGGTGCAACTTTATTTTGAATATTATCTATATAAATTTGTAATGTTCTGATGAATATGAGTAGGGTTTTTTAAAATTGTTTTTATTATTAGTTTTTGTGATATGTAAATTGTTTGTGTTTGATTTGTATATGTACCGCCCCATCCTATAATGCCGTATTGTATAATTGATTGACAGAAAGCGAAGTATGTGGTTCTAAGTAATTTTTCATTTAAAATATCTCTTAAACATCTAAATATATATGTTAGTTTCCTTATTCTGTTGTTCAGAATATTTATGTGTTGGGACCATTTTAAACGCTGGTCTATTATTATGCCCAGGTTATGTTGTGTTAACATTGTTTCAATCATATTTCTAACCATGACAGTAAGGGAGACACAACGATTTCTATGAGACCTGAATGAGTTGTTCCGATAAGTGAACAAATTAGCTTGAGGGTTTAAGCAGATTACTGCAATTATAAAAAACTGAAAAATTTAGTTCTTACCGGGATTTGAAGCCCCAACCACAGGATCCAAAGTAAGAACTCTGCCACACACGTGTTCTGTATAAATAAAGAAAGATAGTTCATTAAAATATTTCAAATAATTTCCACAGTTCGGCATTATAACATCATAGGTAAATCATTTTAACACCTCTGAATTTTTGAGAATATTAGCTTTTGGTGTCTTAAACGAAATGTTCCTCTTGTTTTGAAGGTCACATGTGCTAAATTTCATCAACCTCAGCATAAAACTGTAGATTTGCATACAAATCAAATCCACACCGCCCGCTAGCCAGTCCGCTCATCTACTACTTTTTTTTTTTTTTTTTACAGTGAATACCGCACAAGAATCTCAACTGCTCCCGTCTGGAGCCAGTGAGACTATGGCATCCCCAAATGGGGTATGTTGTGAGGCTGAAGGTAGTGGGGAGGGGAAGGAGGTGAGGAAGAGGAAGGTTGGGAAGTACCTGGCTATTCAGATCTGGTCACCAAACACGGCTAAAGCCATTTTCAAGCAACGTTTCAATTCTGAATGGTGGTCTAACACCAGGGCGATACTGATAGTATCTTCCACTCTGGAACATGCCGCAAATATACTATATATTATTTTAAATGAATTAATTGTGAAATAACGCAAATTAATCAAATAAAATTTATTTGCGCATGCCGGGTTCGAACCCGCGACCTCCGGATTGTGAGTCAAGAGTCTTACCCACTGGACTACGGAGGTCGTCAGACTACATACAGACATTCTCCATTATATATTATACTAGCTGGTTCCCGGCATGCGTTGCTATGCCATTTAATAAAGAAATTGTTTCTCCATGCATGTCCTTTCCCATTCGTCCTGTTCCCCTTCCCCTCTCGCGTTCCTACTCCACCTCCTTCACCTTCCCTCTCCCCACTCCACTACCCCTCTTCCATGTCACGCCAACCCCCCTCCCAGGTTCCCTTCCCCCCTCGCGGGTTCCCCTCCCCCTTCCCGATTTCCTTATATTCAGTCCCTATACACTCATTTTTCAAATAACTCGTGTCCCACCTATTGCAATTTTTTATACAAATTTCATAATGCCAGAGCTCACCAGTAGTTTTATATAAACCTTTTCCTGACAATAACGATCACAAAAAAAAAGAATTATCCAATTTGGTGCAGTCGTTTGGAAGTTATGCGCATACATACATTTCGGCGATTCATTTTTACTTCTATAGATAGATAGATAGATACATATTTATTTATAGATATTTCAACCAATTTACACAAAACCTTGACAAATTATATACGCATACCTTCCTCATGAATTACTCTATCCGAAAACCGCATGAAAATCCGTTTAGTAGTTTTAAGTTTATTGCAAACAGACAGACAGAAGCGGCAGAGGACTGCAGAGATATTCCCTATAGCCCCGCACCTTTAGGCACAGATATGGAAAATTGCACTTTATTTCAACAATTTTTTTGTTTACATTAGCTCCACACAGGAGGCCCTGTGAAAAATAATTCCTCTCAGGGCCTATGTAATCTTTGGGGATGCTGTGTGGAGTATATTTTTAGGAAAGGTAGGAGAGGAAATTCCGGAAAGGAAAAAGGTAAGAGGGGTGGATAAGAATCTGGAAGGACAGTGTGTCCAGGATGACGGACGTGTGAATCCATCCCTCCCAATGCGATGTTCCGAGAGAGTCCTGCTGGAGAGATCAATTCTCCCTCAACCTGTCTCTCCCGATCCGGCCTGCCACGCAATTGATGGGCAGACACAACTCTCACCAAGACCTGGACAAACCTCACCCCATGAAACCGGGCACCCGTGATAAATCACTAAACATAGTGAACCACTTGGGGTGACCTACGGCAGAGGTGTTGGTTACCCAATAAATGGAGGCTGGGGCGGTGGTGCCCATACCCTCCTCCCAAATTGATGAAATTTGGGAGGTGAGCAACAATTACTACAAGAAACAACCATTTACATGTACAAATTAGGTTCTTAGTTTGGGTTAATTAAGTAATTCTTGCGTATTTAGATTGAAACTAAAATTAGGCAATTTTTTAAAAATGAATACCTCACAAGAGTCCCAGCTGCTCCCGTCTAGAATCAGTGAGACTATGGCATCCCCAATAGGGGTATATTGTGAGGCTGAAAATAGTGGGGAGGGGAAGAAGATGGGGAAGATGGAAGGTGGGGAAGTGCCTGGCTATTCAGATCTGGTCACCAAACACGGCTAAAGCCATTTCAAGCAACATTTCAATATTGAATGGTGGTCTTACACCAGGGTGATACTGAGAGCATCTTCCACTCTGGAACGTGCCACAAATATATTATTTTAAATTAATTAATTGCGAAATAACACAAATCAATCAGATTAACTTTGTTTGTACATGCCGGGATTCGATACCGCGACCTTCCGATTGTGAGTCAAGAGCCTTACCCCTCGACCACGCCATCAAATCAATCCATACAACAAAACAATTCAAAATGTTGGTGAAGTATCATTTTATACGAGAAATTTTGAAATTTGAGTGAATAAAATGGGATTTTAATGCATTTTTTACTGTCTATTCTAACCTTTGACCAAGTACATCTAGATAAGGCGTGTCAGTCTTAAAAATGATATCAGAATAAAAAATATTGGTTTTTGAAAACATTTATCAAAAAACAAATTGCTTTATCTCACAGTCAAAAGATCGCAAGAAGCATTGGTTTTTACCTTTTTATGGTTTGCGTGGAACCAAATCTGTTTACCAAATTTATTTTCCAGCAAGTTAGCTGCAACTAGGGAATGCAATCCCGGTATACCGGGATCCTGAAATACCGAGATCCCGCAGAAATTTTGCGGGACTAATCTCGGTCGAAAATTTTGCGAGATCCCGCTGGACTGGCGAGATTATAGAGGAGCGTAGTTCATACGTGTTACTCTGCGCCCTGACGCTGATGATCCTTACGATGACGATGACGACACTCCTCTCGCTAATCTGGAGACATACGCAGCTGCAGCAGCACCAATGTCACTTCAAGACGAACTCGAACTTACTTTGATTAGTATGAAGAGTTGGAGATCAACAGCCCAACAACCTAGATCTGGCAATATGAGCTACCTTGAGGTTTTGATAAAGAAGGAAAGGAATTACTTCGAGTCCGGTGGATTAAAAGGCACATACCTTCAATTCACTTACAATTGACGACCTCCGTAGTCCAGTGGGTAAGACTCTTGACTCACAATCCGGAGGTCGCGGGTTCGAACCCGGCATGCGCAAATAAATTTTATTTGATTAATTTGTGTTATTTCACAATTAATTCATTAAAAATAATATATAGTATATTTGTGGCATGTTCCAGAGTGGAAGATACTATCAGTATCGCCCTGGTGTAAGACCACCATTCAGAATTGAAGCGTTGCTTGAAAATGGCTTTAGCCGTGTTTAGTGACCAGATCTGAATAGCCAGGTACTGCCCAACCTTCCTCTTCCCCACCTCCTTCCCCTCCCCACTACCTTCAGCCTCACAACATACCCCAATTGGGGTTGCCATAGTCTCACTGGCTCCAGACGGGAGTAGTAGAGATTCTTGTGCGGTATTCACTGTAAAAAAAAAAAAAATGCGCTAATAACTACTGTGCCAACCAGCGTGGAAGCTGAACGAGCTTTTTCACTTACAAATATTATAGGTATCGGCTATCGCAGACTTTATTATTAACAACTAAAGAGTTTTCGGCATGCCTTGCTATGCCACTTAATAAAGAAAATGTTTCTCCTTGCGTGTCCTTTCCCATTCATCCTGTTCCCCTTTCTCCTCCAATTCGTCTTTCATGCGTTCCCACTCCGCCTTCCCTCTCCCAACTCCACTCTCACGAGTTCCCCTCCCCCCTCGCGCATTCCATACGTTCAGTCCCGGTACATTGAGTTTTCAAACAGCTCGCTTGCAATTTTTTTTGTACAAATTTCATAATGCCAAACTCACCAGTATATAAAAAAAACCCATCGCGGGTATGCACACATTAAATCCCCAAAGTTTCATTGCAATCGGATGAACGGTTAGCAAACGCATAATTTCAAAATGCCAGAACTTTAAAAAAAAATTTCATTGTTTGTGGAAACGGTTTACGATTTAGGCCCATTGGCCTATCTTCCATTTTACCTCAATCCTTTAACAACAACCCAGTCCCTTTAATAAAGTTCACCAGAGTTGTCACTGGAAAAGAAGCTATATCTTCCGGTTTGACAATGTGTCTTCCCAGGTCTCGTTTCCCCTCTTCACTCCTCCTTGGCTACCTGAAGGCCCCACGAGGGAAGAGGGCTTCATCTCTCCTGTCCACTCCCTAGTTCCCCGAAGACTCCATGACGGAGAGTTCACCACCCTTTGGTTCCCTAAAGGCCCTCGTAAGAGAAGAGCCCACCCCGCCTTGGTTCCCCGAGGGCCCCAGAAGGAAAGAGGACTTCATCTCTCCTCCTCACTCCTCTGTGGTTCCCTAAAGGCCCCACAGGGGAAGAGCTCACAGAGATGGTCTCATTTCTCCTCTTCACTCCTACATGGTTCCCTGAAGGCCCCACACGGGAGGAGGATATCATCTCTCCACCTCACTCCTCCTTGGTTCCTCGAAGGCCCTACGCTGGAAGAGTGCCCTTCCCCTTGGTTCCCTGAAGGCCCCACAAGGGAAGAGTTCATAGAGGTGGCCTCAGCTCTCATCTCCACAGCTTCTCCTCTTGGTTCCTCCTACAGGCCCCAGGAAGGAAGTCCAAGGAGGTGGCCTCAGAACTCCTAGGTTCTTAAAAGGCCCCTAGTTTTTGAATGGTCCAATTTTTTGTCCCACGAGTTACCAGGAAAATAGAAGGTCCACTCCAGCAGAGCCCCGAGTGCTAGAGTAAGGTTTAAATACTCTGAGATGCGGCCTTGTTTCTCGGAGGCACCATTGGTAACACTGTTCCCCACGACATTCAGCCTGAGCATGGTAACTCATATCTTGGCTTGGGATGGCTATTGCAGGTTTGTGTTTCCACTCCCTACGCTACATGCCAGAACTCACTATTATATACAGAAACCATCGCAGGCATGCGTACATCAAATCTCCAAAGTTTTATCACTATCGGATGAATGGTTTAGCAACGCATAGACATCTCATATACATACATATAAGCATATTTTGAGTTTTACATGCATAGATTCCGCCAAGGAATAATCGATCTTAATTTTATCGAAATAACTATTAACCCAGGAAAGATTGTCTACGTAAAATTTACACATGCGTGTTAGAATTATTGCTCTCTCGTTCTAATAAGTGCAAATCCCTCGCTTATCAGACATCTCACTCACTGCTTGAACCTTCCGTGGGGCGTGTGCGGTAGAGGTGCACATGCGCCTGAGGTAGGTGTCACCAATTGATTTTTATCTTCTAATATATAAAATTCTCGTGTCACGGTGTTTGTTATCATACTCCTCCGAAACGGCTGGACCAATTTTGATGAAATTTTGTGTGCTTATCTGGTAGGTCTGAGAATCGACCAACATCTATTTTTCATACCCCTAAAAGTAAAGGGTGTTCCACTCCGAATTTTTATTTTATTTTTTTTGGACAATTTTTTTAATTTTTAATTTTTTTTATGGTGAGGCATTAAAAAATACATGCAACCCTAAATTTTCACCCTTCTACCATTAACCTCTATTTTTTAAAAGTGATATTAGTAATTCAAACCGGTGTCACTTCTGACCCGATGAGAACGAAGCCGGCCTCTTTTCTCTAATTTTAAATTTTTTACTAATCAATTACTGTTTGATATTGTTACTACAAACATGATTCACGGTCCATGCGGTAATTTGAATAGTTCATCGCATTGTATGGTAGACGGAAATTGTACAAAGGGTTTTATTAAAGATTTCACAAACGATACGGTCACACATGTTGAAGGATATGCAATATATCGTCGAAGAAATAAAGATAATGGCGGACAATCTTTCATTAAAAATATCACTAACGTAGACATTGACATTGACAATCGTTGGGTGGTAACATACGCACCTCTGTTGAGTAAAAAAGTGGGAAGGAAAAAGGCATGAGGGGTGGGTAGGAATCTGGAGGTCATTGTATCCGGGAGTGAATCCATCCCTCCAACTGCGGTGCAAGACCATTGCCTTGAGCGGAATTGACCTTTTACCTTGACCTTTCCAGCCGGACTCTTTCGATCCATTGGTCGAGAGAATCCGGCTGGAAAGGTCAAAAGGCCTCCCTCAACCAGTCTCTCTCGATCCGGTCCGCCACGCAGCAGGTGGGCAGACGCATCCGCCGCGAAGACCCGGAAAAAAGTCACCCTTGCTAAATCACCAAACGTAGCGAACCGCTTGGGGTGACCTATGGCAGAGGTGTTGGTTATCCAATAAATGGTTCCCGGGGCGGCGGAACCCGTACCCGCTTCCTTTCAAAAATTCCCGTAAGTAAGTGGAAAAGTAAGAAAATCACAAAAAATATAAATTCATACACGCCATCTCTGATACTGACAAAAACAAAACACGGACAGTTGGGCATCGATAATTGCTTCATTGTGTAATTTTTAACTTAATAAAAATACTTAATTTAATTCAACAGTTATTAAAAAAAAATTAGTAAAAAATGTTTCTGAAAAAATTAGAAAATACACAGATTTAGGAAACTGTTTCTGAAAAAATTAGAAAATACACAGATTTAGGAAATGAGATTAAAAGAATTTGGCATTCTCGGAATATAAAAATATTACCATTTGTTATTTCGGCTACTGGCATTATACCTAGGTCTCTGATTCAAAATTTAGGCGTATTAGATTTGTCAAAGAATTTATATATAAAAATGCAAAAATCGGTAATTTTAAATACATGTAGGATTACAAAAGATTTTTTAAATATTTATATTGAGGGATCAGTAGGATTTATAGGTTCAATTAGGAATTCCACAGAGCCGAACCCTCTGATATGAAAATATCTGGAGTCGGTGAATTATTTTCCCATCTGGTCTCTGGTAGGTTGACATGTTATTCTTGTATTGTTTTGTAATTATAATACATATAGTGCAATTGCATAACGTGGATTGACCAGATGATCATTTGGGAAGTGTGTGAAAGGGTTTAGTTTTTCCTGTGGGGAAAATTAAACCCGGACATTTAAATCTGGTGCGTAATAAAAGTTTTATTATTTATGCATTGAACCGCTTACTCGTTAATACGGAATATTTTTTATTGAAACTGTTAGATTTACCTTTATTATTACGAACAGCGAGTATTTATGTCGGGGAGACCAAAAACATGCAAAAAATATAGATTGAACATTTTAATTTAATTCACTCACGCGGAAACGCCATTTTATATGTATCGTTTTTATTTAACATTTCAAAGACAATCAATCAATGCTGCCAATCATAGAAAAAATATTATTGCTTAAAACAAAGTGAATGCATTATTGACAAGCAGGCGCGGCCGGTGCCTTAGTGCACTCGTGCAACGAACCGCCAACAAAGTTGAAAAACAATTTACAGCTCATCGTAATCTTACTTAATGTTTATAATTATAAAATTAAACAAAGTATTCAAAAAAAATCTTTAAAATTGCAATTAATAAATACTAAATGTAAGAATATTGTAGATAAATACGGCAAAAACACTCCACCCGCGCGGTTAACACTGGCTAGGAACGAGAAACCGAGATACATATCAATCTGCGCATTAGACCTAAGCGCCCCGTTTGGCTAAATATTATTTTATATGCAGCCCATACGAAACATCTCCGGACCGTGGTTTTGACAAAACGTATCAAGAAAAATACCCCCGACAGTGCGCCGCACGGACAGCGGAGATATCCGAACGAAGAATCCAAGAATTCCGAACGTACGGCTCGAGCGATGTAGGGTTTGAAGAAGTATTTAAGTAAAAGCATAATATTTCTCTTATAAAATGCAACCTCGGGTCAACGGGTCACGGGTCAGCTTGTGATAGAGTGCTGCGGATTAACATACTTGGCATTCTTTATTATTTGCTTTTTTTTGCAGAAAGTAATCTTTTATTTGTGTGCGTTTTTTTTTACTTATTGCAAACTTCATATCGACGCTCTTTTGGTCAGTAAACACCCGCCACCGTTTGCATCCCACGCTGCAAATTAAAATTGCTTGTGCTTGTGTTAATTATTGTGATATTAATTAATATCCGAAGGTCTTTCAAAATAAATACCTTCTCTTCTTTGCCACTAATCCTCTAAAACTAATAGATATAATATAAAAAGAAATGAACCATAGTGTAAAATAGCAAATAATTTATGATTTCTGAAATTTTTTAATGCAGTATCCCCGCTTGCAAAGTCGTATCTTCCAAGCATAAACTAATATAAATGTGTTTATCAGATAACGAATTTGTCCGGTGAGTATAT
The DNA here is from genome assembly GCA_929108145.2 of Limnephilus rhombicus. Taxonomy (NCBI): domain Eukaryota; kingdom Metazoa; phylum Arthropoda; class Insecta; order Trichoptera; family Limnephilidae; genus Limnephilus; species Limnephilus rhombicus. The sequence goes on along the minus strand of OV815289.1, from coordinate 20,930,373 downwards.
CTGTCTCTGTTTGCAAATAAAATTGGGTGATTGAAGTCTTCGCTCGGCAAAAGGATCGAAGAATTGATCTTCTCTATAAATAAGTAAGATAGTGCATTTATATAAATTACATACATTACGTTTTTGATGAAATCAGTAAACCACCAAAAATTTAAGGCACCGGCCGCGCATGTTGACAAGTTTGTACCTGAATTTATAAGAGTAGAACATGGAAAGAAATGTATTAGAATAATTACACAAACCCGCTAGACAAACCCTGCTTTGCCAAACAAACCAATCAAAACCTGGGATGTTTTTTAAAATTATGATGAAATACGAGTTTATTTTAGAGAATTTATTTTATAAGATTGGTACTTCTGACAAATGTCATATTTGATTGTCTATTAGTTAAAAAAGGAACATTCCTTATTATCCGAGCATCAAACTTCGACAACACGAAGTGAGGTGGACTAACTGCATGTTTACCCTTGATTTTAATCTTGAAAGCATGATGTGATGATTCCGCTTCAATATATACAAATTATTTAAATAACCCAGAACTGATAACCAATATTGTGCATTTCATCTCCCAGACATAAATAAATTTTTCTTGGGTAATTATCAGTTCGGACTGGCCACGCTTATTACGAATAATTTTTAGAAAAAAACTTTAGATTCGCCTTAATTACTATAAAAGGAAACTTTTTGGCTTTGGGGCGGCGGAAAATAATGCATTTTAATTTTCAATTGCATTATACCAAAATTCACTTCGCGAACCAACACAGCGAAAATCCGCAGCCGTACCTGTCACTGTTATGTTGGTATCCTTGATAAATTAACAAGGGCTAATACGACTGTAGCCGACTTCGTGGGATACCTACATGAAATACCGCGAAATTATGAAAACACAGCAGAATTATTATGTTAACAAACCCCAAAATTTAGAATATTAAATGAATAAAGGCCTTTAGGCTAGTTTTTTTACATTGAAAAAATTTTGGTAATTTTTGGAGATCGCTGGCAACGGTTAATATGCACTTTTTTTTTAAAAAACCTTTTGATTCACCTTAATTACATTAAAAGTCAACTATTTGCATTGGGGGAAGTTGAAAATATTTCATTCTAAATTTCGATTACGAAAAATTAAAATTAGCTTTCGTCTTGTGAGATTGTACGCCAGAATCACAAACTATGTTACACAAACCTAGCGTAGCCGCTAAACTACTTGAAAACTGGGATGTTTTTCTTGCCTTGACGCGAGTAGGCGTTATAAAGGGGCACTTTCTTTTGTATCACAAACCATGTTACACAAACAAGCCCGCTAGACAAATTTCATAATTACGGGCCTTATCCCACGAAGTCGGCTACAGTCGTATTAGCTCTTGTTAATTTATCAAGGATACCAACATAACAGTGATAGGTACGGCCGCGGATTTTCGCTGTACCGGTTCGCGAAGTGAATTTTGGTTTTATGCAATTGAAAATTAAAATGCATTATTTTCCGCCGCCCCAAAGCCAAAAAGTTTCCTTTTATAGTAATTAAGGCGAATCTAAAGTTTTTTTCCAAAAATTATTCGTAATAAGCGTGGCCAGTCCGAACCGATATTTACCGTTTCTTGTACTAATTGAGTTGAAAAGAAGAGTCATTTCAATAATTTAGGCACATTTAAAAGTACAGATTACAGAGTTTTAACGGAAATTCTTATAGATCATGAGAACATTGTCAGATTCTAATATGATATGATTCTAATATGTAAATGTCTGGATCTGCAGTCAACTGAGAACCTTTGTGGAGTGTAATATAGTGATAATGTAGTTTTCCGCTTGTACTACGAGTTTCCACATATAAGTAAAATGTTCAGTTTACCTGTAAGATGAGAAAGATTATGAGGTATCCAAAAAAAATATTTCTATCTTGTTAAATCTGACGCCAACAACAACAAGAAGAGTAAACGCCAGTAAGTAAGACGCCAACAATCAACAATAATATTGGAGTGTGGGTAGAATTAAATTTCGAAAAGGCTAAATAAACAACGCAGTTGTCAAAATAATAAATTGACAGCTGAAGATAGTGTTGCCACTGAGAAAATAAAAAGTTACGATTATCAACGTTGGGGTACCTTCCATGGCCGTAGGCAAAGGATAGCTACCATGGGGCGAATGACGTTTCATAAATAGACTTGCCAATAGCACCTCCCACACGCACACTTCGGAGCGACCGAGTCCCGCGTCACTTGGCCGCCGCACAGAAAAGTCTCACAGTGAACTGCGCTGTAAACTTATCGGTCTTTACTTTTCTGCGCGCCTGCCTGAAGTGGCGCGGGACTCATTCGCTCCGAAGTGTGCATGTGGGAGATGCCATTACCTCACAAACTCAAGATACAATGTAGATAAAATAAGATGTAGTAAACAACGCTCTTTTGTTTTCAGCGGTTTTTTCGAAAGTTTTTAAATTTTAAATTTTTTTTTATTATCTTTTTGGCTTTCACCCATTAAGGGTGATCTTGGCCATTTCTTAAAGTTAGTTACATATTTTAAAAATTATTAACATTTCCAGTTCTTTTAAAATTAATTACATTATCATTTTTTAAAAAAACTTACGTTTTAAGATTTTTTAAATTAGATACATTTTCAGTTTTTTACATGGAGTAGATAATTTATATTAGCAGATGTAGACAATGGGTCAAGACAAATATTCACATGATTATACAAGTTGTACTAATATACACAATAAGGAACTCCAGTGAAAAATATTATGGCTTTAAAAAAATATGTTCATATAGACCAAGAAACGCTGATTCTGAATATATAAGTTTTATTTCATAATATTAAATGCAGAGTTTTTAATAAATTATTAAAAAGTGCATTTTTAAACCTCTTCGGAAAACACAGCGTTAAGTTGGCATTACTGAAATGGTTAACCGTGACGTCACAGTTAACCTGTCACCTGTGTATTGTATTGTATTGACATTTGAAATGACTTGAAGTGCACACGTACCTATGCAATTCAACATTTCGTGTTTTTGGTTTATTTTCATACTGTTTATAGAGATTTAGATAAATAATAGTTATTGTGTTTATTGAAACATAATTTAGGCCCTCAACAATTTACGAAAAGGGCTATATTTGCGGACAATCTGCAATAAATGTTGTCTATTTGAGGTTAAAGTCGTGTCATATTTTGATGTTTGTTTTTATGTATTTTCAAATTGTTTTTAGTATAGGGCTTTTTATACAAGTTGTTACACACTCGTCATGATCAGTGTATTATAAATACCAGTGTTTCTGTATGTATTATACATAAAACAATGTACCGACAAAGTAACACCTGACACAAAACACGATGTCACATGTATTTGCAATGAAAGAGATGATTTATTGTTTTTATATTGCACTTTGATTAAATACAATAACAGTAGCGGTGAAATGTGGACATTTTACCAATGTTTTTCTATATTAAAAGCAGTTAATCTTGAATAAAAAACACACCTCACACCTAAAAGTCATTATCCGCCATGATTCTGGGTTCTTCACAGTGTTGCCAACAGTTAGAAGTGAAATTTCCCTAGAATTTCACATTTACGCAATTACCTACGTAGCCACCTGATTGTGTAACACTAATCCTGTTATATGTTAATTAATATGATAATTAATTGGAAAGATATCGGAACTTGGTAAATATACTAATAATACCGTGATTTTCCAAATAAAACACTTTTTGCTACGTGAAGTAATAATTTAAAAGTACGAATACACTCACCACTGAATTAGAAACTGAATTCCAAATTAAAAAAAAACACTTTGCAAAATAAAAATCATAAGCAACCCGCCGCTCATTTGTACCAAGCGTGGTATTTTGAAGACCCCCCCCCCCCGAACGTGTCACGTAGTATGGGTACGTTCCCTAATATCATTTTGAGTTGTCAGTGTTAAAAATAACATGGCATGTAAGTACATGAAAAATAATTAAGATTCATAGGAATTCCAAAAAATATATATACGTATATATATAAATAATACCAGTAATACTGTCATATGTAATAAAATTTTGGCCAGAGTTCGAAATTTCCCTAGATTTTGTCCTGATTTCCCTTATCCCTAAAAAATATTTTTCTCCCCTAGATCTAGGGAAATTTCCCTCGACATAACATCACTGATTCAAAATGACAACTTAAAAAGTAAAAAAATTAGACCACCATAGATACGGTGCGTTTCTGGGAGTCTTTAAAAATTAAAACTTTGACAATTATTTTAACTATTAAAACTAACTATAAAAATAAAAATAAAAATGCAGTTATTTAAGTTTGAAGGTCTTTATTCATTAAAAAAAATAAAAAAATTGGACTGGAGTTCTCTATTGGCATTAATAGTATGTAATTAAAAAATTGTATGTAATGTAATATGTAATATTTTATTGTATGGGATGCAGCACAGCTTCTCCAGATACCAAATTGGAAGTCAGCCGCTGGGGACAGGAGGAGTTGGAGGCGACTGTTGCAGGAGGCCAAAGCTCGATATGGGCTGTAGCGCCATCGAAGAAGAAGAAGAATTAAAAAATTGTAGATCAGGAAGATGTACCCGCTACCAAATTATTCATAAGGCAGTGTAGACAACTGACTGTTTGACTCTCAATTAGTACTCCCAACTCCGATACCAATTTTGGAAAAAGTCAGCTTTTAAGATGTTTTAATTTTTAAATTTATTATTAGGAACATTTACAGGTTAATAGCAATAACATAGCATGCATTAAAGAAAACAACAAACTATAATAATTAGGTTATAACCCAATAACTAATGTTCAGATCATGCAAAAATAAAAAATAAAAAGCCAATACTAAAACAAATATTTAAGCATACATAAGTAGTTGTATTTTACTTTACTTTACTTCTATTTGTTAAGCAGCATTACTCAGTATCAATGGGGATGAGATTGTAGGCAAAGACGTTATATATAAGACGCTATCTACTGTAGACGAGGGGTAGAAATCTCAAAGCGGGAAGTCAAAAGCAAGACAATTGCACTGGTCTCGATTTCTAGTACTTTAGTTCTAAACTGTCACTCGTCGAGTAAGGTCGCGTATCAGTCAATGACGTTATATAAATAGACTTGCCATAGTCTCACAAACTCAAGATATAATGTGGCAATTAATCAAAACTTTTTTGTTTTCAGCGATTTTCAATAATTTCTTAATTCAAAAGTTATTCGTGTATGATAAAGATAGACGCTTAAGAATATGTGCATATGGACGAAACAAAAGATAGAACGCGGGTGGCATTTTCGAATTCATAATTCAAAAGTTCCGTCGAATACTGTCTCAAGGCCGACTAAAGTAGGAGGCTTGGGCACCAGTTGAATTTTGAGGTGTCAAATAGCTATAATAAACAACGATAGTTTGCAAATGGCGTTGATTGTTATTGTATTTGTTGTTTCTGCTGATGTGTATGTTGTTTTACCGCAGGCAAGTAAATAAAGAATCATTAGATTATTATTATAAAAAGTAAATTTTACTCAGCGACGGCATGGCATCGACTTTGTAATTTGGCTGTTGCGCATCCAGACCTGTACTTTAGTAGGCCTTGAGTTCTCTAATGACACATACAATCTTTGGGCGGAAAGCAATTGTATTATTTTTATAATCGATAATAATAAGTAATTTGCATGTATTTACAAATGAAATGTTATTCCTTCGCTTTTACTACTGTTTACCGTGTAATGGAAACACAGGAGGGAATTTTGGCGCTTTTTAATGCAATTTACTTACTGGTAGGACACGACCTTACTCGACGTGTGGCAGTTTAGTACTAAAGTACTAGAAATCGAGTACGCTACAATTGTCTTGTTGTTGGCTTCCCATTTTGAGATTTTCACCCCGCGTCTAAAGTATGTAACGTCTTTGGTATCAGTAGGAAAATTGCATTTAAAAAGCGCCAAAATGCCCTCCTGTGTGATGAGAAAATGTTTCCAAACACGGCAAACAGTGTAGTAAAAGTGAAGAAATAACATTTCTGTTGGAAGTTGTGTTCAAATTACATTTGTACTGTATGGTGCTGCCGCCAGTATGTGGTTTGAGGAATTAGATTCCTAGCAACCGTCGTTTGTTATGTCAATAGAATCAATAGTCAATAGAATCCCGTTGGATAAACATTGTATTGTAGTTGAATAAATATATCACTATTTTATTTTTAATTTTTAACTTTATGAGTAAAACCTCAAATTGTAATATTTAAATAAATGAAGACAATATAAGCGAAACTCAATCGAAAATCTGGGAACAGAAAAATCAGAAAAACATATTTAGTCCCAGAGGTGTCATAATGTTTTTCTGATTTTTCTGTTCCCAGATTTTCGATTGAGTTTCGCTTATATTGTCTTCATTTATTTAAATATATCACTGATTAAATATGTTACACGTGTTTTCCTTTAAATCCAACCTGGAGATTCCAACAATTTCATTTATATGTACGCACAAATTACTTATTATTATAAGCAATACAATAAATTTCCATGTTCCTCCGACAATTTTGTGCGTCATTAGAGAAAAAACACACATTCTTTGATTGTATTATGGTACGGCCACACTGAGGCCAACTTCAAACTTTCGGACGATTGTGTACCTAAAAGGGTAGGTCTTGCGTTGGAAGTTTGAGTTGGAAGTTTGGCTTCGTGTGTGGACGTAGCATATCTTTTTAATACATGGAATAACTTTTGAATTAAGAAATTACTGAAAACCGCTGAAAACAAAAGAGTGTTGCTTACTTGCCACATTATTTTGCGAGGATGTGAGACTATGGCGAGTCTATTTATATAACTTCCATAGATTGTAGATGCCGTGTGTGGTTTATATTGGCATTTGTTTTGTTTTAGTTTTTTTTTTGCTTTTATTTCTTTAAAATATAAATGTTGTACAAGCTTTAGCGTACACTACCTATCTGGGCTTAAGTTCGGTTTATGGGCGAAATTCCTAAAAAATAAAACTAGTTATTTTTATACTAATTTGGGGTCGGGGAATCCGAATCTGAAAGAATTAGGCGGCGGCAAGTAATATTAACTGAATTACAGGACTTTAAAAATTTTTATACACATACAGGAAAATAGCCATTTTGGAAGCATTTTGATTCCTAGAAAATCAAACTAGTTATTTTTATACTAACTATGGGCCGGGGAATCCGAATCTGAAAGAATTAGGCGGCGGCAAGCAATATTAACTGAATTAAACGACGTTAAAATTTTCTATACACACACACATGAAAATAATCATTTCGAAAGTATTTTGACACACGCAGTACAAAGATCATAGAAAAACAAGAAATATACAAAAACATGTGCCGGCAGTGTTACCAGCTCTCAAAAATATTTATCTCTATATCAATAATTTCCGACATGATAATTCTTCACATAACACATTAACCTGATGAATTACGACTATCTCAACGGCGTATTCTTAAACCAAAAGTATGAAAATTCGTAGTCTTAAAAATGCGTAACCTAACCTAACCTAACGTTAGGTTTGTGTAACATGGTTTGTGCCCCTTTATACCGCCTGCTCGCGTCCCTAACCTAACCTAACCTAACCTAACGCTAGGTTTGTGTAACATGGTTTGTGCCCCTTTATACCACCTGCTCGCGTCACGGCAAAAAAACATCCCTGTTTTCAAGTAGTTTAGCGGCTACGCTAGGTTTGTGTAACATGGTTTGTGCCCCTTTATACCGCCTGCTCGCATCACGGCAAAAAAACATCCCTGTTTTCAAGTAGTTTAGCGGCTACGCTAGGTTTGTGTAACATGGTTTGTGCCCCTTTATACCGCCTGCTCGCGTCCCTAACCTAACGCTAGGTTTGTGTAACATGGTTTGTGCCCATTTATACCGCCTGCTCGCGTCACGGCAAAAAAACATCCCTGTTTTCAAGTAGTTTAGCGGCTACGCTAGGTTTGTGTATCATGGTTTGTGCCCCTTTATACCGCCTGCTCGCATCACGGCAAAAAAACATCCCTGTTTTCAAGTAGTTTAGCGGCTACGCTAGGTTTGTGTAACATGGTTTGTGCCCCTTTATACCGCCTGCTCGCGTCCCTAACCTAACGCTAGGTTTGTGTAACATGGTTTGTGCCCCTTTATACCGCCTGCTCGCGTCACGGCAAAAAAACATCCCTGTTTTCGAGTAGTTTAGCGGCTACGCTAGGTTTGTGTAACATGGTTTGTGCCCCTTTATACCGCCTGCTCGCGTCACGGCAAAAAAACATCCCTGTTTTCGAGTAGTTTAGCGGCTACGCTAGGTTTGTGTAACATGGTTTGTGCCCCTTTATACCGCCTGCTCGCGTCACGGCAAAAAAACATCCCTGTTTTCAAGTAGTTTAGCAGCTACGCCGGGTTTATGTAACATGGTTTGTGATACAAAAGAACGTGCCCCTTTATAACGCCTACTCGCGTCAAGGCATAAAAACTCCACAATACTAGTTGGTGTACCTCCCTAAAATATTTGAGAATCAATTATAAAAAATAAGTACTTAAAATATAAACATGTTATTTTACGTTATAAATATTACTGCTTAATGGCAACACTTAATTTTGTGTGGTAAAAACATCTATGTTATCGTGTTTTTCTATGATCTTTGTACTACATGTGTCAAAATACTCCCGGAATGATTATTTTCATGTGTGTGTGTATAGAAAATTTTTAAGTCGTGTAATTAAGTTAATATTGCTTGCCGCCGCCTAATTCTTTCAGATTCGGATTCCCCGGCCCATAGTTAGTATAAAAATAACTAGTTTGATTTTCTAGGAATCAAAATGCTTCCAAAATGGCTATTTTCCTGTATGTGTATAAAATTTTTTAAAGTCCTGTAATTCAGTTAATATTGCTTGCCGCCGCCTAATTCTTTCAGATTCGGATTCCCCGACCCCAAATTAGTATAAAAATAACTAGTTTTATTTTTTAGGAATTTGGCCCATAAACCGAACTTTACCCCCTATCTGCTTGCTAAAACTCTTTGTTTCTCTCTTCATACCAAGATCACTTTACTGATAAGACCGCCCATTGTACTGTTTTTATTTCCAATATACTTATATATTTTTTTCTACGTATCTGTCCTTTTATGTGCAATGAAGAGTTATTGTATTGTGTTGTATTCGTTTCAATTTTTTATTGAATATGATTATGGTATACTTTTGCAATGTAGTAAAAAAAGGTGGGGGGGGGGGGGGGGGGTACATAATAACACTGCAAGAAAAAATGCATATGGAAGAGAAAGAAATGTGATTGATGCTTAAATGTTAAGGCTATTTTTATATAAATGAGCTTTAAGTTTTGTTCTATAAGCTTTAATCTTTTTTGAACTTTGAGCATTAAACTTGGAGCTTTAAGCTTTTTGAGCTTTGTGCTATAAGCTTTAGGCCTTTTTAATCTTTTTTGAGTTTCTTCAAGATTAAATGCTTTTTAAGCTCTTTTATGTACCTAAACCAAAGTAGACAAGAGTGGGGAGACTACGAAGCACCGCACAAAGATGAGACAAATTATACTATGTCATTTCCTCAGAGGCTAAATTCTGTAGATGTATTCAAGGGCGTAGCGAGGTACGGGCAGGGGGAGGGGGGGGGACCGGTCACAAGAAGATTGAATAGGTACGGTTTTTTTATATTTTCGTAGCTCTATGGCTCCCCGTGGAATGTCCCGAAACGGGGAGAATTTTGTGCCTGGCGGTCTATTTATAGACGAAAATAGCCTATTTCTGAAATTCTCTAGCCACGACACCACGTTATCTCCGCCCCGAGTGCACCCATACTAGCGACGCTTCTGTTTGAACGCCCTATGTATGCTCAGTGTACACCGAACCATGGTACAAAAAACTAAGGATACAATTGAACCAAGGTATTATTTTTAACGTAACCTGTCCCGTTGCTCATGCAGCATTTACCTTAGATATATTCTTGGTTTGTCTACGCCTGCCCCCCCCCTTAATAAAATCCTAGCTAAGCCCTTGGATGTATGTGTTTATCTCCTTTTTAGTGACACTATTTTTCTTTTCATCGAGTTTCAAATCACATCGGTGCTAAAAAAGTTTTCCCTTCAAAATCAAAAAAACATTAAAAACTAGCTGGTCTCGGCATGCGCTGCTACGCCATTTTATAAAGAAATTGTTTCTCCCTGAGTGTCCTTTCTCATTTGACCCGTTCCCCTTCCGCCTCCCCTTATTCACCTGCGTCTGCTTCCCCTCTCGCGTTCCCACTCCGTCACCTCCACCGTCCCTCTCCCCCCCCTTCCCCCGTCCCGCGAACCCCTCTCCCGAGTTCCTCTCCCCCCTCCCTGGTTCCCCTCCCCCATCTCTTCCTCCCTCCCGCTTTCCATAGCAATAGCCGCTTCCTCGCGTGCCACCAATAGCAATTTTTTATACAAATTTCATAATTTCAGAGCTCACCTGAAGTTTTATAAAAACCTTGTCCTGATAATAACGAACACACAAAAAAAGATTTATCCAATTTGGTGCAGTCGTTCGAAAGTTATGCGCTTAGCAACACATTCAGCGATTCATTTTTATATTATAGATAGATGTTTCAGGGCTATCTGGGTTTAATAAATGATATCGGAATATTCATATTCAAAAGACAAATTAAAATAGTTAAAATTCAGATTTATGATCCGAATAAAATAACATTATAATTAATTTATCTTTTATTCTCGCCCTATTTTCACGTGACTTTTACATGGAATACCTATTGTATTCAGTTGCAGTAAATCTGTAAGTATAATAGAATAAATATAGTATATATCTTTACATAGTATAAAATATCTCATCAAACCTGTAATTAAATAGTCACTAATAAAAAAAAAAATGAAGTCGCTCCCACTCAAGGGCGGATCCAGGGGAGAGGGGGGGTCATGGGAATCATGACCCCCCCCTGGGCTGGGTCCAGGACCTAGGTGGAAATTGTTAAACATAATGTTTTTATATATTTTTCGTATCTATTATTATCAAAATTACCTACCTACTTTTTACTTGTATCTATTATTATCAAAATTAAATTATAACTTATTGTGACTTGACCACGACTATGTGACCCCCCCCCTGGCGCCAAAGCTGGATCCGCCCTTGCTCCCGCTATCTGTGCGCTTAGATCTTTAAACTACGAATCGGATTTTCATGCGGTTTTCACCTAATTATTAATAGATAGAGTATTCATGAGGTTTTTAGGTATATAGTTTGTCAAGGTTTTGTGTAAATTGGTTGAAATATATAATATATCTGGCCAAGCGGCAGCGGGCTGCCAAACGGGCGGTGTGGATTTGATTTAACAGATGGCGTTGGTTATAAAGGTTGAGTAATGGCGTGGCGTTGTGTTTCATTAGCCACACCAACGTGTAGCCGGATCTACTAGTTCACAATAAAACTAATAAATATTAGCAAAATACTGATATATGTGCTATAATGAATATAAAAATATAAGAATTGAAATCCCTATTATAATATAGGAGTGTGGGTTTGTGGTTTCGTTTTTATAACAAAACTACAGTTTAATTTCTGGATTGTTTAATTTTTCCACATTTAACTTTCAAAACTGGAGGGAGGTCACTAACTAAATGGGGTTTCGAAAAGCCACCCCCTTTTTCCAAAATTAAAGCAGAAAAATGATATTTCGTGATGAAATTTTACACGTTTTAATTAAAATATAAGAGGAAACTTACTGTCCACACCTAACATCTAAAAACTTTGTGAAAGGCCCCGGCAACGCTGGGGACTTAAGGCAGGAGTAAATAAAACAAAGCATATCATATAAAGCAAGAATATTTTAAGTATAGTGCGTTACAAACTGACAGAACAAAACCAAAAAGAATAGGTCCTCCAAACATTGATATGCTTGGTGTAACTCTTATAAGTGACCAGCTCAGATATGGGGGCTCCATCGAAGTCAGAGTTAAGTTAGCCTAGCCAGGTACTTCCCCACCTTCCTCTTTTCTATATCCTTCCCCTCTCCACTACCTTGAGTCTCACAACATACCCCAATTGGGGATGCCATAGTCCCACTGGCTCCAGACGGGAGCAGTTGGGACTCTTGTGCAGTATTCTTGTAAAAAAAAGCCTCTCAAAAACTGGGCGTACTCTACAGGGCCCGCAGATATTTTAATAGTACACAACTGGTAACCCTGTATAAATCACAAGTGCACACCACTCAATCTCTGGTCTGGCGCCCCAACATACCTGAAAAAACCCTCGACTCTGTGCAGAAACGGGCGGTCCGTCTGATAGATTCTCCTAATTTGACAGACGGATTGCAATCTTTAGAGCACAGGCGTCGGGTGGGAATTCTATTCTTGTTCTACCGGTATTTCAATGGAAGATGCTCCGAGGAACTAGCGTCATTGATCCCTTCGGCACCGGTGCATAGTCTGGAAATACGCCAAACGCGTGCCCAACATATGTATACGGTTGACATTGTTCACTGGACAAACTCACAAAATTGGCAACACTAAATACATCGACCATTTGGCCATATTTGCACAAATTGCGTTTTACTCACAGAAATTCTTCCTTCGTACGCGTAATTACATAGGAAAGGTATTTCAATAATATGAGTGCGAATATGTTCAGTTAAGCTTGATTACCATGACGACGTAGAGCTAATGGTTTTTCATTACTGAGTGCGCGTTGCGAATGTGTCTAATTAAGTGTGATTTCTGGTTACACGAATAGCTACAGTAAGAGCATGAGAATGGTTTTTCTTTAGTATGAGTCCGAATATGCATCATTAGGCTTGATTTCCTTGCACATAAATAGCTACAGTGGGAACATGAGAATGGTTTTTCTTTAGTATGAGTACGAATATGTATTGATAAGTGATGTTTGTGTGAACATGAATAGTTACAGTAAAAGCATGAGAATGGCTTTTCTTTAGTATGAGTGCGGATATGTATTATTAGACTTGATTTCCTTGCACATAAATAGCTACAGTAAGAACATGAGAATGGTTTTTCTTTAGTATGAATCTGCGTATGTCTTAGTAAGACTGACTTTTGTGAACAGGAAAAATTACAATATGAACACGAGAATGGTTTTTCATTAGTATGAGTGCGCTTGTGTGTAATCAAGTACGACTTCTGTGAACATGAATAGTTGCAGCAGGAACATGCAAATGGTTTTTCTCCAGAATGAGTGCGCATGTGTGTAATTAAGCTGGACTTCGAAGTAAGTTTTCGGTCGCATTCAGTACACGAGAAAGATTTCGAGATTTTGGAGCGTTTTTGCGGAACTAAATTTATGTTATTAATTGTCAATGCTGCACCTAGAAAAGAAAACATTTTTTTAATGGTAGAACATTAAATTTAAACGATGTTAAAGAGCTGAGGTAACGCAAGAATCTTGCCAGAAAGTCTGGTAAAACAATATCATAACCAAAACAAAAAAAATATATAGAAAAGGCTGCATTCCACATAAATCATTATTTTTGTTTCTTTTTGTTAGAGTTGTTAAAATAAATTTAACATTATTTTTTAAGAGCTTTATAATTATTTTTTTTAGATATTTGATTTTGGGGTGTTATGCCGTGTTGCGCTACCTCCTTCTTTAGGCTAGGTTAGGCTACAAAAACTTTTAGTATAAAATCGCCATATCAGTTCATAAATAAGAAAAACCGATGAAGAAATATTCGTTTTACCCATTGCTTGGTGAATTATTTCAGATTGTTCCATTCGTTCCTTTTTAACGTCAGTGAGATTAATTTCTCCAATTGCCAGCCGTCTTCCGTCCTCTTCTTGGATCCCTAATTCTGCTTTGATGCTGGCTTTCTCTAGAAAATAATGCTCCATCATGCCTACAGCCTCGTTCTCCTGGAAACCGGGAGTGTTTATAAGTCTTTACATGGATTGAGTTTAGTTTCGCGGAGTGAGGCAGTCGCCGGCATATTTCATGTACCTATCCCATGAAGTCGGCTACGATCTTACTAGCTCTTCGTAATGTATCAGGGATACCAACATAACAGTGACAGATTGGCCGCGCCGTGTCAGTTCGCGAAGACGCGAAGTGAATTTTGATTTTACGCAATTGAAATTTAAAATGCATCATTTTCCGCCTCCCAATGTAAAAAGTTTCCTTTTATAGTAATTCAGGTGAATCTGGAGGTTTTTTCTAAAAATTATTCATAATAAGTGAGGACACTTCGATCGAAAATTTACCAAGAATACATTAACAGTATAAGAAGCTTTGACTGTCCAACTAGGAAGGTCTCCTGTTCTAGGACAGTCAAATCGACAAGTTACATTGTATATTTCCCTTTTTCGAACATCATACTTCTGGCGGAAAAAAACACGGCAAATATATTACTTATACTGTTATTAACGACAACAACACTTATTCATCATACATATTAAAGATAAATGCAGTTGGCAAGTACTTACGGCCCAGAAAGCGTGTTTGGGACAATTTTGACTTATCTCTGAATCACTTAGTATGTTTGGGGAAGTCGAAATATACTTCTGTATTTAGTTAAAGGTGATCTATTCAAATCTGAAATGCATCATCAAAACATATGCACACGTTCTATAGAAGCGTTCAATAATCGAATGGCAGTGACACATGGATTGTGGCTTATTGCGATTGTGCATTGCATAAATGAACTAATACCTAATACCGTGCATTAGATGCAAGCGAACTGTCAGCCGGTGTTGCCAGCGTTTAAAATATGAATGCTCCTCAATTTTTTTTTTATCATTCCGTTTTAGTACCTACCCTACGATTGACGGGCCGATTTTAGACGGTCCTCCTCAAGGTTCGTAAATAATGCGTTAGTTAGCTCATCGAGGGAGTAGTGCTATGATTGGCCTAAAATTCGTCGTCATGGAAATTTTTTCAACAATTTATCAAGAAATAAGGTAAGCTGTATAAAACAAAATAAATTAAATTAAATAACATAAATTGTATATTTAAAGAAAAAAATTATATTAACCTGCCATTTTCATAATATTACTACAAAATCTTAGATAACCACTCTGTAAATTGCCATCTCAACACAGGCGTTTCACACCTAGTGAGATGGGCAATACGTCATTTTATAACCAAATGTAATATGAAAATAATTAAATAAAAAAAAAAAAAAAAAAAAAAAACATGAACATTCATATAAATTTATGCAGAAAGTTATTTGAGATTAGGTGAAATTGAAACATTTTTGTTTTTAGACGAACTATTGTTGAATTCTAATGCTTATTAATTTGTTTTAAGAAGTGTTCATAAGTTCTCTAAACTGGTTCAACTTGAAAAATTTCTAGAAGTATCTCAAGTTAATATCATGTTTGTACACGCAAAAAATATTTTGTTTTTACACTGAACATTCCCATTTTAGATATTGAAAATTCATGGTGGAATTACCATAATACAATAAATAATACCATTACAATAATATAATAAAACATATATAAAACTAAACGAAAATTAAATATCAAAATGAGATTATTTTTGAACAGCACTCAAAAATAAAAGTAACAATTGTAAAAGAAACAAAAATCTAAGAAATCAAACCAGCTACACCATATATGCTGACGTCGACGGAGAGACATACCATAGGATGTTAAAGGAAGAAAAAAATAAATATTGGATGGGACAGATGTAGGGTCTTTGATAATTTAAATATCATGAGATGTTTTAAATGTAAGGGGTTTAATCACAATGCTATAGATTGCAGAAACCTAAAATCTTGTCCAAAATGCGCAAAACATCATGATGTAAAAGGTTGCACCGACGAGGATATTCAGTGCATCAATTGTATAATGACTAGTAATGTGGGTGGTTTGGTATATTTATACTAGTGTAGAGCCCAATTGAGGGAACGGGCCGGATCGGTAGAGACGGGGCGTGAAATGAAAGTCGTCAGTCGGTGTAATGAGTCAGTCTTTATTGTTGAACTACGTAGCGAGGGTCGAGGCGGAGCAGAGTGACGGTGGTGCCGTTAGTGATGCTGCTGAGTGATGAAGGTCGGAGACTACGGCGGTGAAGATCACTGGTCTTCAGGGAGCCGGCGTGTTGCTCTACACCATGGCGGTGTAAAAGTGACCTTGGTCCAGGCAGTCGATCGTCGTCGTGCTGACGGGATATGGCAGCTGTGTGTCCTTTGAGTCGGCTCACACACGTGACGCAGGAAGGAACCTTGAGAGGCGATGAGGATGATCTCTGGCAGCGGAACGCGATGGGTTTCGATTTGCCAGAGAACGAGTTGAGTCCCAAGCAGAAAGCACGGCGGGCTTTATGTGCTGCGGACGAAATCATCTCATGTCGAGGCGTGAACGGGCCGGACAGCGGATGGTGGTTGGAATAGGAATCCTCGAAGGTGTTGAAAATGTTCCTGGAGTCACAGTGGACAAACGTTATTCACTACACGTACTTGGTCGCGGCACTGGTCGGACTGTGTTGCTTGACCGATGAATGGGAAAGGTACTGACTGACTGGTAGGGACTGACTGGAGCGGGCGAGTGAATCTGCTGCTTATATTGCCGCGGCGAGTAATTACTCTCACGGTGGGTAATGCTGGGTGAATTCACGCAAAGCTGAGATATCGCTCGAACCTTCTGTGGGCATTCGTATTGCACAGCTACACTTCTAGGCCTTTCGCATAAGTGGCGGAATATTCACCGCTGTAGGTAGGTGTACCAGCTGGTGCGCGGTACTTTACGCTGTAGGTATTCGTAGTGTGCTTCTAGCGCATTCGGTGGAGTCCAGTGGCGGCGCAATGAATTCGGCAAAAGTTGCCGCCACACTAGTAATAGATAAGGACTGAAACTAAATAGTGGTCACTCGGCCATGAGCAAGGAATGCCCAATTTATAAAAGAAAACTAAAAGCAAAAATGAGCAGAATCTCTTTTTTATAAAAAAAAGTTACGAGTAAGATGAAATTATATTTCTGAATATACAAAGCATCATATCACATTACGAAGAGGTAAAAAATACTTTTAGAGGAGAATAAACCTTTTATGCTTATATTGAGTGAAACACATGTTACTAAAGATATTCAAGATAGTGAAATAATTAATAATAAAATAAGCATAATGAGTAAGATTAAGAAAGGGACCCTCAGATGGTTTGGGCATGTAGAACGAATGAAGTAGTGTATGAAGAATATACGACGCGAATGTGAATGGTAGAAGAAGTCGGGGACGCCCGAGGAAGACATGGCACGATCAAGTGAATCAGATACTTGAGTCGGGTCATGTCAAAAGTCAGAATAATAGAAGAGAATGTATGAGACGATGTATGAATGTGAGTGAGGCAAAGAGTGTGTGCCAAGACCGAGTTGTTTGGCGGTCCGTCCTCTCTGCCTACCCCTGCGGGGAAACGGCGTGATGGTTAGTTAGTTAGAAAATTAAAATACCGTCCGTTGCGACCCATATAGTCGACAAACAGGAGGAGTGATGATTCTCTTAAGCAATAAAGTTCCATATGAAGTAATATCAAACAATCAATTTGAAAAACATTGTTGGATCTTATTCATCACCATTAAATCAGGAACCAAGAAAGGTGCATATACTGTTATTTATAGATCGCCAAACGCGACTGTTTAACATACTTTCAAAGATGGTGCGTGGAAAATTTACAAGATGAAAATATAAACATTATAGCTGGAGATTTTAATTTAAATATTAAAGCAAATGCAGATTCAAGCTGCAGGGATGAACAATTATGAAAAATGATAATATTTTAGAAAAAAAAAATTGTGAATTTAACATAAAAGTATGTTTTAATTAATACTAGCAAGTTCTCGGTAAGCGTTGCAATGCCACTTAAATTAATAAACTGTTTCTCCCTTTGTGTCCTTTCCCACTTAACCCCGTTCCCCTTCCGCCTTCTCTAACCCTTCCCCATCCCCTTGCTCTCCCGCGTTCCCTCCTCCCTTTCCTCCCTGCCGCTAAACTATTGAAATACACTAATTATGTGGGAACCTTCGTGGGAGTGCGCACAACAATTCACCAAGGTTTTATCGTAAGTAGATGAATGGTATAGGACATAATTTCATAATGCCATAGCTCACTATTATATATCGCGGGAATGATGACATCAAATCCCCAAAGTTTCATTGCTATTGGATTGGATTTAGGAACATATAAGGGACAAACAAAGAAACATTCATTTTTATATATTAAGATTTATTTAGTAATTTTCAACGCCCTGTCGGGCTTTTACATGATTATGATGGTTCCTTGACAGTTGATCCGTTGACAAGTGGTCCCCCGGCGCAATTATATACAATGTGCAGTCAGGTTAGAGAAATTATGGTTCACTCTAATTACACCTAAGTGACTCCAAAGGGATGTGCAGAGAGCATGTACCGTCTAATAACAAAAGTATGAAACATATTTTCTTTCAAATACATCAAGGAAAGATCTGCTTCTCTATTAACTGTATATATCAGCGCATAACTAAAAACACTGTATATAAATTCGTTAGATATTCATACCAACTTATTATTAAGGGTATTTTTGAAGTTGATTTTTCTTTTGAAATTGGTAAATGATGCACAAAATATTGTAATTTTATAGTAAGTATCATTACGGGGGATCAATTGTCAGGTTACAGATTATGATATAGCGATACAATGTTAAAATAAAATAAGAAAAAGTTAAAGAAATTAACATTATAATATATGGTTGATATGGTATGGTAACATTATAAAGGTGAATTTAAGTGAAAATAACATAATATAAGAAAAGAGAAGGAAAAACAAACAGAAACCAGTTTTAACCCAAGATTACTAAACTATCCTACGAGTGACGTTATTACTAAAAATACCACACAGAAATAAATAAGATACTCAATAAATTTTATCATATTCGAAGTAATAATAATATTCTTTGGATTTAAGCACATAATAATGAAAAAGAAAATTATACTACACAGTTGGGACACATATTCATGTTATGCGCCCTACATTTGGCTCTTTTGCATTTCATGCAAAAGTTTTTTGTAATTTTTCTTGACTTGGATGGACAAAAGGCACGTTTTTTTCTTGAATTTGGTTCTTGAATGGTTGCCCCTTCAGAAACAGATTCAACAATCAAGATACTTTTTATAGGGTCTCTTATTTTATTTTTATACATATAAAATTGCATTTGGTATAAAAATAATATTATATGATCGGTTAATAATACAAAATTCACAGGCGAATAAAACACGACAAAGTGCATGATACAGAAAAAGAAAAGAGAGTAATAAGTTTTTATTCCTCTTTAAGGAATAAGTATTTTTTGTAGATAAATAGAGGGAATATAAAAATATATGCAACAGCTCCAATACGATGCTCCTTAATTATAAAAATATATGCAATAGTTCCAATACAATGCGTCTTAATTATAAAAATATATGCAACAGCTCCAATACGATGCTCCTTAATTATAAAAATATATGCAATAGTTCCAATACAATGCGTCTTAATTATAAAAATATATGCAATAGCTCCAATACGATGCTCCTTAATTATAAAAATATATGCAATAGCTCCAATACGATGCTCCTTAATTATAAAAATTTATGCAATAGCTCCAATACGATGCTCTTAAATTATAAAAATATATGCAATAGCTGCAATATGATGCTCCTTCATTATAAAAATACATGGAATAGCTCCAATACGATGCTGCTTAATTATAAAAATATATGCAATAGCTCCAATACGATGCTCCTTAATTATAAAAATATATGCAATAGCTCCAATACGATGCTCCTTAATTATAAAAATATGTGTAATAGCTCCAAAACGATGCTCCTTAATTATAAATATATATGCAATAGCTTCAATTCGATGCTCCTTAATTATAAAAATATATGCAATAGTTCCAATACAATGCGTCTTAATTATAAAAATATATGCAACAGCTCCAATACGATGCTCCTTAAATATAAAAAAAATTATATGTAATCGCCCCAACACGATGCTCCTTAATTATAAAAATATATGCAATAGCTCCAATACGATGCTCCTTAATTATAAAAATATATGCAATAGCTCCAATACGATGCTCCTTAATTATAAAAATATATGCAATAGCTCCAATACGATGCTCCTTAATTATAAAAATATGTGTAATAGCTCCAAAACGATGCTCCTTAATTATAAAAATATGTGTAATAGCTCCAAAACGATGCTCCTTAATTATAAATATATATGCAATAGCTTCAATTCGATGCTCCTTATTATAAAAAATATATGCAATAGTTCCAATACGATGCTCTTTAATTATAAAAATATATGCAATAGCTGCAATATGATGCTCCTTCATTATAAAAATACATGTAATAGCTCCAATACGATGCTCGTTAATGATGAAAATATTTGCAATAGCTCCAATACGACGCTCGTTAATGATGAAAATATTTGCAATAGTTCCAATAGGATGATCCTTAATTCTAAAAATACGTTAATTAAAAATATCATTCAGATATCTCGTAAATACTGATAATATGTGGATATTTGAAGTGAATTTGCTTCTAAGTGTGTGAAAGCGATGTATAAATGCGTGTCTGTGGAAGTTGGTTCCAGATAATATATTTTACCTTATTGCTCGATTAGGTACCTTGAAGTAGATGAGATGCAAGATGAGTTCACAACAGTCTAATTCCGAGTAAATAATTTTAAACAAAAAAAGTTAATATGTTAATTTTTCTACGGGAAATTTCGAGGGAAAAAAACTATTGGACATTTTATTTTATATTATTTGGCCACTACAACACGGGCATGTGCCTAGTGTGATGGCCAAAAAATTATCAATTTACTGTAATCAATTTACTGAATAAAGAACATAAAAAAAATATATTTCCTATTTAATAAGGCCCTGCTGGGCTTTTGTTCTTTGCACACAAACATTGAATTACGGAGCGTAATTCTCACGGGTGTGACAATGGAAGCTCCATCGCGAACGGCTGCCACGCCAAGACCAAACGTCGCAGAGTGCAGCGTGGGGGAACCAGGCTACGTGCCAGTGTTGCCGAATCGGGCGTAAAATCGTTCCTCGCGACTGCAGCATCTCGAAGACCTTATTTAACGGACAACCCTCATAGATAGTGTTAGCATAATTTTTATAAAAATAATAATTTTAATGTACATTGGAAGGAAAATTTGATTTGAAACATTTCAAAGGTACAGTGGAAAACAATAACATAACATCTCTTATTGACTAGAGGCTTTTGAGATGTGGTCCTATAGAAGACTACTAGGAATTTCCTGGAGAGACCACATCACAAATGAGGAGGTTCTCCAAAGAATCGAAGGAGGAAGGCACCTGCTCAGGACCTTGTCCGAAAGGCGCGCAAGATGGATCGGCCATGCAATAAGACAAGAAGGCCTCTTGCATGCCATAATGGAGGGTATGACCGAGGGGACAAACGCTAGGGGACGCCCACGCCGAGAGTACCTGGAGGACCTGCTGGTGGACGTGCGCTGCTTATCATATGCAGAATTCAAAAGAGCCGCACAAGACAGGGAAGAGTGGAAGAAACGAATAGATGAAATTGCTGCAAACCAATCCCAGGATTGAAACCAGAGAGAGAGAGAACATCTCTTAGGGCATTGCATGATTTACAGATGCGTCCGAGCAAATAATTTTTTTGCGTATTTCGATATGAAATGTTGTAAATAAAATAAAGTGTTCGTTCTGGTTTCGCGTTCACGGCAACGAAATGCAATCCTTTCTAATAGAGCTGGTAAGTCATTAACGAAGTTCACAATCTTATACAGAAACAGTAGTGACGTCAAAAAAATTCTCCGTTTGAGAACAATAGAGGTACCTGATGAATTTCAAAACGAAACGACTGGTGTTTAAATTTTTTTGTTAGAATACGTTCATTTCGGTTAATATTCGTTTGGTATTGAGAATTCCAAATAACAGTTGCGAATTCGAGATAAGATCTTACATAAGTACGCTTTTATATTTTTATTTTAGCGACTATATAAAATAATAAATGTATGCATAACTCTACATAGTATAAATTAAAGTCCTCCGACGCGTCTGTTTGTCTGTTCACGATAAACTCAAAAGTGACTGATCAGATTTTCATGCGGTTTTCACCAATAGATAGAGTGATTCATGAGGAAGGTATAAAATTTGTCAAGGTTTTGTCTAGATTGTTTGAAATATATAATATACTAGCTGGTTCCCGGCATGCGTTGGTATGCCATTTCATAAAGAAATTGTTTCTCCCTGCGTGTCCTTTCCCATTTGTCCCGTTCCCCTCCCGCCTCCCCTTCCCGAGCTCTCCCTTCCCCCCGCTCCCGCATATTCGGTTTTCAAACAGCTCGCGTGCCACCTATTGCAATTTTTTTAAACAATTTTCATGAAGCCAGAGCTCATCAGTAGTTTTATACAAACCTTGTCCTGACACTAACGAACACAAAAATAAAAGAATTATCAAATTTGCTGCAGTCGTTCGGAAGTTATGCGCATACATACATTTCGGGGATTCATTTTTATTTATAGAGATAAAGGAGAATGTCTGTATGTGGTGAACGAGCGGACTGGCAAGCGGGCGGTGTAGATATGTGTACATTTGATTTGTATGCAAATTAAAAGATGGCGGCGGTTATAAAGGTTGGGTAACCCATTCAGTAGATGGCGTTGTATTTTGTTAGCCATAGCAACGCGTGTCCGGGTCAACTAGTACATAATATAATGGTGGAATTAAGTATAGATATTGTATTACTTAGTCCTCCTCACTACGGGATCCTGTGGCGAGGCGGACTAAAGTTATTTAACTATAGTTTACTTTTCTTCATATTTTTATTCTTGATTTGTACGATTTGTAATTTTTTTTATTAGTTTTATGTCTCGGGGAAGGATGTTATGGAGTTTTTTTGCAAAGTAGATTAGTTTCTTTATCTGAAAGTGGTTTTATAACTTGGAATTATTTGATCTAGTGCGGTGGATAGTCTAGTAGAGGATTTATTATTTTTGAAAAGCTTCAATAATATATTTTTGGCTTCAGTATGGTCTTAAAGGTATGCTAATAATGCTGTATAAAATAGTTTAAGTGTAAAGTGTTTATTGAACTGTTTTGTGATGCGTAGGGTGAAGCCCGTTTGTTTGTAGGCCTTTTCCAAGATCTGTCCAAAATTTTCTTTAAATAGTAATTTAGAGTCAGAAAATATTTAAAGGTCTCATTTTTTTACTCATTGGAGAGAAGCATTTTCGGGTGATAAGTATGGGTGATTACGGTACACTATAAACATGACAATGGTTTTTCATTACTACGTACAAATGCGAGTACGCCCAGTTAAGCGTGTCTACCATGAAGACGCAAAGCTAATAATTTTTCATTGGTGTGAGTGCGAATGTGTCTTACTAATTGTGATTTTTGGCAAGATGAATAGTTACAGTAAGAGCAAGAAAATGGTTTTTCTTTAGTGTGAATCCGCGTATGTATTAGTAAGCGTGACTTATATGAACATGAATAATTAAAGTATGAACATGAGAATGGATTTTCTTTAGTATGAATACCACGAATATGCATAGATAATAGATAATTGCGTGAGCATGAATATCCACAGTAAGAGCATAAGAAAGGTTTTTTTTTAGTATGAATACGGCCAGTATGCCTAGATAAAAGATATTTGGTTGAGCATGAATAGCTACAGAAAGAGCAAAGGAATGGTTTTTCTTTAGTATGAGTGCGAATATGCACTTTTAGTATTGCTTTACTGGAACATAAATAGCTACAGTGTGCACATGAGAATGGTTTTTCTTTAGTATGAGTACGAATATGTACATTTAGGCTTGATTTGATCGAACATGAATAGCTACAGTAAGAACACGAGAAGGGTTTTTCTTTAGTATGAGTGCGAATATGTAATATAAGGGTTGATTTCGTCGAACATGAATACCTACAATAAGCACATGAGAATGGTTTTTCTTTTGTATGAGTGCGAACATGTATTGTTAGGTCTGATTTCTTCGAACATGAATGGCTACAATAGGCACATGAGAATGGTTTTTCTTTAGTATGAGTGCGAATATGCAGTTTTAGATCTGATTTCCTCGAACTTACATAGCTACAGTAAGAACAAGAGAATGGTTTTTCTTTAGTATGAGTGCGAATATGCATTGTTAGGGTTGATTTCGCTGAACATAAATAGCTACAGTACGCACATGAGAATGGTTTTTCATTAAAATGATTCCGCTTATGTATCATTAAGCTAGAATTATGTGAACATGTAAAATTACAGTAGGAACAAGAGAATGGTTTTTCTTTAGTATGAGTGCGAATATGCATTATTAGCCTCGATTTCGTAGAACATAAATAGCTACAGTAAGCACATGAGATTGGTTTTTCTTTAGTATGAATCCTCATGTGTCTTACTAAGTGTGACTTCTGTGAAGATGAGTATTCACAGTACGAACATGAGAATGGTTTTTCATTAGTATGAGTGCGCATGTGTGCAGTTAAGTTGGACTTCTGTGAAAATAAAGAGTTGCAGCAGGAACAGCCAAATGGCTTTTCTCCAGAATGAGTCCGCAAGTGTGAAATTAAGCTTGACTTTGAAGCAAGTTTTCCATTACATTCATTGCACCAGAAAGATTTCGAGTTTTTAGATCCCTTTCTTTTGCATTTTTGTGTAACTGAATTATTGTTATTAATTATCAAAGCTGCACCTAGAAGAGAAAAAGTTTTTTATTGAAAAATATTAAATTTAATTTTGATTTTTAACCCGCTAAGGTAACGCAAAAATTATTTCAGAAAGAGTTTAGTAAAACTTTTAGTCCATAACTGTTTAGCCCACATACCTCGAGAAGAATAAAATTATTAACGGTCGTCAAAAGTATTCCGGCGAAACCGCTTGTGCAGTGATCTTTACGCGTGTGCGACGCATATTTGGGGGCGATGCCTGCAATGGTTGCACTGCACAAATCCAAGATCATGGACCGGGTTTGGAACCGAGGACTTCTCAACATACTGTCTGCAATAATTTCTCGCATCCCTGTTCACAAGAATTGCCGAGGGATTAAGAGAGAGATCAATTCAGATGGCTGCTGATGATTTCACCTCTTCCTCACATTCAGTAAATGCGGGTGTCCCACAGGATCGGTTCTGCCTCCTGTTTTTGTTGCACCTCAATGACTTTTTGACGTATGTACCAATTAATTGTTACGCGGATGATAATACAGTCCATGATAGATTTTTTTTGACAACCCACAGAAAAAACCCCAAAGGACACACAAACTATAACAGCTTGGAGGAATTCGAAGTATTGAATAGACAGTTACCAATACAGTATAGAGTCTAGACGGTTTCCTCTTGCGTTAAGAATAACCTAGCCAAATTTAATGTTTCAAAGACCAATCATGAAAAAGGGATCGAATTGCCAATCTGGTCCGATTCAACGAAAGAAATCTTCTCAACATGCCTTCCATTGATATGCCATAGTCAATTTTCGCCTCTAAGAAGCTAGTACACAACTGCCGATCTTGTACAAATCACCAGTGCGCCCCACTGTTGAAATTTGGCAGCCACCTCTGGTCTAGAGTCGTTGGTTGATAAATACCCCTATTTAAAAAAAAACAATTCTAATATTGAGTACGTTAGATGGGAATGATGTCCTTGTTCTACAGATATTCAATGGTGCGTAGTCGGGAAACATGCCAAACATCCGCCCAGCATTGGTACACGGTTGACAAACAGCTCGGCTGTGGAACGATTTGCCGGCCAATATGAGTTTAGTCAAGACCAATGTTCAGTCCATTCTTCCATCAAAAACGACCTTACAGCATCGCCAGACTCTGAGATCAATTATTTTCTTAAATGCCTCCTGTGTGGTGTTAATGTTTAAAACAAGTATATATTATGTAATACCTTACAACAGAAATTTAGTGAATTACAAAAATATTCCAGCAAAGCATTACAACAAATACTTCATGTTAATACGGTATACACAAACTACGCTTCCATCGTACATCTACACAAAACAATTATATGAAATCGAGTTATGCGGACTTATGATCAAAAAAATCCATGCAGGAAAAATGTTTTTACCCGCCAATTGGTGAATTTTTTCAGAGTGCTCTAAGCATTCCTTTTTAACATCAGTGTCATCAATATCTATTTCTCCATAGGACATCCCACCTCCGTCCTCTTCTTGGGCCCCTGCTTCTGCCTTGATGATGACTCTCTCCAGAATAGAATTCTCCATCGTCCTTAGAGCCTCGTTGTCCTGGAAACCGAAAGGGTTATAAGTTCACAGTGTATAAAGTGTGTCCTTGGAATGAGTTTAGTTTCGCGGAGTGAGGTGGACGCCGACACAAATAAACGAAACTGTTGGCATAAAGTTAATGTTTTCATAAAAAGAAACACCATTTTTTGAAACCAGATAAAATTAACTTTATGATTTTTGCATTTGAAATTTACTTTAATATTTATGAATTTAAATAATTTAATTTCAAACATTAAAAAGTTGAAAACAGCACAAATAAACTGCAACAGTAGATTGGATGAAGCCATCCATCGCGGATGTGATGACTTCACCAATTTCCTGGGTAGCAGGTATCTAGGCAGCCAAACAGATAAATAATTGGTAGGTACTCACGGAGACTGCTTTGGTGCACTTGAGACAAGTTTTAACCTATCTATAAATCACAGGGTATGTTTGTGGAAAAAATCTTACGTATTTAGCGTTTTTTGCTAAAATTTAAAGTTATTAACAAAAAGTATGCACTCGTTCTAGAGATGCATTCAAAAAGCGAGGAATTAAATTAAAGTTGTAAATCGCTAAATCACAACGTGGTAGAGACATACTGACACGTGGCACTTGGATTGGTCAGTGATCAGTGCTGCCATACGTCAAAAATGAAAGACCCTGTTTCAGGAGTAAGAAAAATAATTTTCTCATTCTTCCGCCGGGCACAGTTTGTGCATCGCTGAGCAGTGCGCCACATGATGCGGCTTCTCATATTCTTTGCTAGCTATTTTACCGATACTCTTATCCTAAAGACCCCTGGCGTTACGAGTCCCTTGAACTCCCTTGACCCTTGAACTCTTGCCCACAGAAAGGTCCGCCGAAAATGGGTTCAAGGCATAGACATATGAATATTAATAGACCTGCCCTAAGTGATAAAAGCGTATTATTTCCCCCTCCCCATACCGGTTCCATTGGAACCGGCTGGGATCGAGTATGGCTTCGCGTGAATTTAAAAAATGTGATGTCATCATTCTTCTGCGACCCAGCGTCGAGCACTCCATCGGTGCATTTTACGAAATAACACGGCAAAAATAGTGGCGTGTGTTTTGAAAACGTGTAAAAATAGAAGTGAAAAAGAGAATACCTAATTGTCGTATTACATTCCATTGGAAAGCATTATTTTACTTTATTAAAAGCTTATTCAGATCACAAAATATGGTCGTTTTTGTAACACACACTATCACTCGAGACACATGGCGTGTGCTCGTCGCTGTTTTGTGGGGTAAGTAAATTATGAAACATTTGTAAAAGTGTCTTAACTAAATACGTCAACAAAATATTGGACTATGAAAATAGGCGAACTTTACTTTGCTGTATTTGGAATTTGTAAATTTGTTCATTTCGCGGCGAGCAATTCGCGCTCCCATGTAAAAAGGTCTATTCATTAAAGAGCAGAGTTTACTTTTAAGAACTAAATGGTGATATTATAATGCGAGATGCCCATATACTCTCACATTGAGTTATTGACGAACCACATATCACCGAATTCATCTTCCCGCTCTGCGCCCCGCTGTAGTTGGTTTCTTCCCCTCACCATTATGTTCTGGTCTATTAATATTCATATGTCTATGGTTCAAGGCGAAAACGGGTTCGAGGCCGTGAAAACGGTTTCTGCTGTATTTCAAGGTCCCCGGGCTTGTGTAGGGACCTGGCTCAAGTTTCCCGGGTCCCGACCAACCGCGGAACTTACCTGGTGTAAAAAAGCTCCCTTGAGGTCATTTTCTCATACAGACGGCGCTGATTATCCAATCATTATTTTAGTGCATGCAATTAATTAAAACGTAACTTGAAAAAAAACGTGACCAGTTCACACGCGGTAGAAGTTACACCTTCACAAAACTAAACTTCGAGAGAATGAAACGAATACAAAATCTCAGGAGTAGTATAATTTGTTGTAGGGTTTGTTTATTATAATATTGTTATCTGCTAATTTATCTTCAAATCACGTTGATGGACAAAGCAACACGTCTTACACAAACCCTTCCAATAAAAAAATAGAAACGTTATTTTATGACTTTTCTTGTTTTACTGTAGGTTTTTCCAGAACTTAAGACAGTCCTGCATGATTTACTCAAAGTTTTGTGGCTTTTCTGCCTAACTCAAAATAGCGTATTAATTAGTAATTAATCACTGGATAGGTACTGAAATGGAGTGATAAAAAATAATTAATTAAAAAGAAGGGTGATATTTTATATACTGGCAGCACCGGCTTCAGTCCAATGTCCAATCGCGGGTGTTATATCTATGATCCAATCCACGTGTCACTGCCATGCTCATTTTTATGACGAAACCAGATCAATAACCTCAAAATTCTTCGCGGTTGTTGACTGCATCTACAGAAACTGTGCGTTTTATTTTTGTCTCAGTTTTAGCTAAATACTAAAGCATATTTTCCCAAACAGTCTGAGTGATTCAGAGATAAGTCAAAATTTGTCCCAAGGGCACATTGCCGGCCGTAAGTATTTACCAACTATATTTTATCCATAATATTTGTTGCATGTACCTAGTGGTAAATAAGTTTTTCCGTCAGAAGTATGATGTACGAAAAAATTAAATCTCTATATTTTATATATATAAATCTCGCGTCACGGTGTTTGTGCTCGCACTCCTCCGAAACGGCTCGACCGATTTTTATGAAAATTTTCACGTATATTTGGTAGGTATGATAATAGGTCGTAAAGTATATTTCAAATCGCTAGGTAATTAGGGTTTTCCTATCCAGAATTTTTTTCTATTCTTTTTACATTTTTTTTCTATTATTTTTTTTTATATTTGGCATCAAAAAAATACCTATAACCCCAAATTTTCATCCTGTTACCCCCACCCCCCCATTTTTCGTCGCGTTTTTAGTATTTTTGTATGAACAAATTTAACCGTCGTTCGTATTTCAAACGGAACAAAATTATTTATGTTGTTTAATGACAGATGGCGCTACGTACGCCTCATAGAACAATCATCCACACGTGCGCAAGCCATTTATGAGAAGCGTCGCGTCATTTTGACTTTTCGTTCGGCATATATGTATTATGTAAGTGATACATAAGTTTTTCGTAGTGACGTTATTGTATGTATCGTTGTGTTGGTGTTTTTCGTCTACAGCGCTCCATTCCTCTTTCTTTAATAGATACCATCCCCACACGCTTACAATACATTCTTTTTTTTTTTAAATTTAACAACCAACATATTCACTAGAAATAATTTATATAGCTGAACGACGTTCGCCGGGTCAGCTAGTACATAATATATATCAATTTTAATTCACGGCCTCCTGTAGCAAATTGAAACACGGTTAAAAGTCAAGTTCGCATGTGCTTGACGTGTCCATCTTATCTTATAATATATAAAACAAAGTCGGGTTAGTTACACCATTTATAACTCAAGAGCGGCTGGACCGATTTTTATGATCTTTGATTTGTTGGATTTTTCTCCTCCCCAAATAGTAGAATAGCTTTTAAAACAACGAAAAAAATTATAAATAAAATTCTTTTCCTCATACATTTTGTATGGAACGAATTCTCATCTCTGAAAGAACTGCAGCAATATTGTGATAACTATAAAATTGAATAGTGAGTGAATACCAAAAATTCAATAACGTCAAATGTCAATGCGCTGATTTTTTTGCTTTTGTTCTGAAACATTGTAATGGTGCCTCTCTTTCTTACACACTAAATGTCAACAGTCGAAAAAGAGACAAACGGTGAACGTATGCCTGCACCCCTCCAAAGGACAAAATACAATTTCTACCTGTCTATCTATCTATCTATCTTCTTCTTCTATCTGCATAAACAAAAATGGAATCCCGAAATGTATGTACAGCGAACGACTGCATCAAATTGGATATTTTTTATTGTGTTCGTTATTGTCAGGCCAAGGTTTGTACAAAACTATTGGTGAACTCTGGCATGAAATTTGTATAAAAAAATTGCAATATGTGGCACCGAGCAGTTTGAAAACTAAATGTATGGAGTGCGGGAGGGTGGAGGAGAACCTGGGAGGTGGGAGGGGATACTCGGGAGGGGGGTTCGCGGGACGGGGGAAAGAGGGGGAGTGGAGTGGGGCGAAGTAAGGTGGATGAGGCGGAGTGGGAACGCGAGAGGGGAAGGTGACGCGGGAGAGGAAGGGGTGACGGATGGAGAACGGGACGAATGGGAAAGGACACACAGGGAGAAACAATTTCTTTATTAAATGGCATAGCAACGCATGCCGGGTACCAACTGGTTTATTATAAAACCTCTTTGCCGCTCTGCAACACTAAACTCATTATAATATGTAAAGACTTTATAAATAATAAATTCTTGGTTTCCAGGAGAACAAGGGTCTAGTCACGATGGAACATTCTATTCTGGAGAGAGTCACCGTCGCAGCAGAACTAGTAGTCCAAGAAGAGGACGGATGTGGGATGTCCTATGGAGAAATAGATATTGATGACACTGATGTTAAGAAGGAATGTTCAGAGCACTCTGAAAGATTCACCAAACGGCGGGTAAAATAAAAATTTCCCTGATAGATTTTTTAATAATGAATCCGCAAAACTTTTTTTTTTAAGTGAATACCTCACAAGAGTCACATCTGCTCCCGTCTATACCCTGTGAGACTGGCACCCCCATTCGGGGTATGTTGTTAGGCTGAAAGTAGTGGTGAGGGGACGGGGGAAGAGGAAAGTGGGGAAGTACCTGGCTATTCAGATCTGGTCACCCAACACGGCTAAAGCCATTTCAAGCAACGTTTCAAATTTGATTGGCGGTCTTATACCAGGGCGATACTGAGAGTATCTTCCACTCTGGAATATACTATAAATTGTTTTAAATGAATTAATTGTGAAATTGCACATATTAATCAAATAATTTTTTTTGCCCACGCTGGGGTTCGATTCCGCGACCTTTAGATTGCGAGCCAATTGCCTTACCTCACAACCACACCGGTTGTCTTTATGCCGTCCATAACTGTTTTCATAAAAAATGTTTTTGAAGATGTACGATCGAAGCGTAGTTTGTGTTCACTTATAGAATATGCAGCATTTGTTATATTAGTGTACTGTTATTTTTTTTATTATTAAGTAAATTCCTGTTGTAAGATATTATATTAGTTTTACTAAACTAATTCTGACAACATTGCTTAGCAGGTGTAAATTGACATCGTAAATATAATGTTTCAAACTAAAAAAAAATGTAACAATAATATAATAAATAAGCAATCATTATCAGCCTGAAACACTCGTCTACATTGAAAAAATCTTCCGAGAAAAGATACATGCCGCCAACGGGACTTGAACCCGTGTCCTTCTGATTGCCGATCAGGTGCTCTACCACTGAACTATATCGGCTTATCTAAAACTCGCCAAATAGTTCAATATATATATACTAGTGTTTCATTCAACAATTACTGCTTATTACCCTTTTCCACCTGAAAACAACCAAATTTATTTTTATGAGAGAGGCATTGTTAGTGCTAAATCTCTCGCTAGGTGGCGTCGAAACAAATTATGTCTACATTTTTTGGTGAAATACTCTAACTTGTCAAATATTAATTAATATTTTTAATTGATAAACTAACGTTTAAAGCAAGATTTTTATGCATAGCACAAAGAGTGTTTCAGGCTGATAATTATTGCTTATAATAATTGTTACCCTTTATGCTATGCATAAAAATCTTGTCTTAAACGTTAGTTTATCAATTAAAAATAATAATTAAATAAAAAATATTTTCTCTTCTAGGTGAAGCGTTGAGGATTCATGAGAAAAATTCATTTCCGCAAAAAGGCAGCCGAAAAGGATCTAAAAATGCAAAGTCTTTCGTGTGCAATAAATGTGATGGAAAATTTACTTTAAAGTCAAACTTAATTACACACATGCGCACTCATTCTGTAGAAAATTCATTTGCCTGTTCCTGCTGCAACTATTCATGTTCACGGAAGTCTTATTTAACTAGACACATGCACACTCACAAAGAAAAACCATTCTCATGTTTGGAGTGTGGAGATTCATTTATATATAAGTCATGGTTAATTAGTCACATGCAAAGTCATTCTGGAGAAAATCCATTTGCATGTTCCTGCTGCAACTATTCATGTTCACGGAAGTCTTATTTAACTAGACACATGCACACCCATGCTAAAGAAAAACCATTCTCATGCTCTGACTGTGGAAATTCATTTATATTTAAGTCATGGTTAATTGATCACATGCAAAGTCATTCTGGAGAAAAGCCATTTGCCTGTTCCTGCTGCAACTATTCATGTTCACGGAAGTCGTACTTAACTAGACACATGCGCAGTCACACCAAAGAAAAACCATTATCATGCTTCGACTGTGGAAGTTCATTTTTATTTAAGTCAAGATTAATTCTTCACATGCAAACGCATAGTAAAGAAAAACCATTCTTGTATTCTTACTGTAATTATTCGTCGTCACGGAAGTCAAGCTTACTAGGACATATACGGATTCATACTAAAAAAAAAAACCATTCACGTGTTCTTACTGTAACTATTCATGTTCCCTCAAACATCGATTATCTGTGCATATTCGTACTCATACTAAAGAAAAACCATTCTCATGTTCATACTGTAATTTTTCATGCTCACAGAAGTCAGACTACCTAAGACACACACAGATTCACTCTAAAGAAAAACCATTCTTATGCTCTTATTGTAGCTATTCATGCGCCCGCCCATATCTATTATCTCTACATATTCTTACTCATACAAAAGAAAATCCGTTCTCATGTACATACTGTAATTATTCATGTTCACAAAAGTCAAGCTTACTAAGACATATGCGGATTCATACTAAAGAGAAACCGTTTTCATGTTCTTGTTGTGGCTACTCATGTATCCAGAAAGTACACTTAATAAGACACATTCGCTCTCATACTGATGAAAACCATTAGCTTAACGTCTTCGTGGTAGTCAAGCTTAACCGGACATATTCGCACTCATACCGAGTATTGAAAAACCATTCTCGTTTTCTTGCTGTGTTTATTCATATACACAGAATTTTAACTTTTAAACTTGTATAACGCGTCCTCGTGTTAAAGAAAAATGTTTTGTTTATGTCATTAGCATACTAAAAGAAATTTCGTGTTCATATTTGAATTATTGAGATTCACTGAAATCAAGCTCATTGAAGCTCATTCGTACATATACCAAAGAAAAACTATTCTTACTAATACTTATAAATATCATAACATAAGCATAATGGTGAGGGATATACTGAAATACGCCAAGCCACATATTATAGCTATGTACACAGCTTAATAGCGCATATTTTGCCTTCTCAAACTATGGAAGAATATCAGTGAGTAAGAACTACGAACTGCTGATGGATTGGATTTTGACAATTTCGTGAGTTTGAAATGTAATTCATTTCAATCTCATTTGTTAATATGTTATTTTTTTATTCTTGTCTCTTATAATATTCTTTACATTCCAAGTAAGTATATTTTTTACTGGTTTGAATTATCTTATTTTTGCCTAATTCGTATAACTATAAGTACTTGCTTTTATCATTGGCGGTCCGTGACTTTTCAGTGAGGAAGAATGTTAAGATTAAAAAATGACGGTTTTTTATGTAGTTTGCTGAAAATATTTTTTTTGCAGAATCTCATGTCCAACTTTTATAATGTCATATTTTTCAATCTTAGCACTCTAGCTCCCGAAAGATTAGAACCGGCCCTGGCTTTTTATTTACGATACTTTGATATATTTTTTACTTTAGTTCTTTTTGTAATTTTTAATTAATTAGCATTTTGCTACTTATTATACCTACGTGATGTTATGATGTGCATACTCCTACTATACTTGTCCTGTTACAGGATAGGAAAACTAAAAAGGTTGATCTACTTTTCATAAATCTGAAAAATGTTCTAAACGGTCACCGGCCAGCTCAGTATCATGCAACTTCAACACATCTTTTAAAAGTCATTAAAAGTGATTAAAAAAAATTAAAATTGGTTAAATAGGTTTCGTTGGGTATATGGGCTATTTCTCAAAAAAAAAAATTGTCATAATTTTTAATGACTTTTCAAAGGGGTGTTGAAGTTACATGATTCTGAGATATCACGGAACAATTCTAAACATCTATGATATAATAAAATATAGGTACATCGCATTATCACAATCCATAATGGAATAAGGCACCATTGCCTAAGGATGTGCCAGTAAAAAAAGGTTATTTTATTTAAAGCTCAGAATAGCTTAATAGAATTAATACTTAAAGAAGCAATACAAACAACCACATCAACCGCATTTAAAATAATCCCAGTGCTGAATATTCAGACATTTTCCTTTAACGTTAAAGGGTGTTCAAACATCTAATATAACCGCGAGCGGTATCTATTGAACCGCGAGCGTTTATGTTTCGTGCCGTTCACACGGCGAAGATAAAATATTTCTTCCTATGGTAGGAGAGGGGGTCAGTTGAATTAGCGAGCGGCCACGGAGTGCGCATTTTTTGTACTGAATCTATTAACTTGACATCTGTCATCCACCGGTCTTGGCAGCTCCGTAATTAAAATGACCCCCTCTCCTGTTTTCATCGGAGTGTGATCTTTTATATTTATATGCTCAATGTGAACGAGCTCGTAAAGAAAATAGATACAGTTAAAACCTTACAAAATCGCAATAGTAGAGCCAAATATAAAACAAACAACTCTTAATTGGTTCAAAAACATTTCACATACCAGGCTATAAAGCTATACAATTAACTTCCAACAAAATTTGAAATTCTCTGACTTTCGGAATAAAAAAAAAACAAATATAAAACTGTATGCAATTCTTATACGTTACAATTTCGTTACCGTACTTATAAGATAAATTTATGTTGTTAAAACATTGTTGATTTTATATTATTATATTAAATGTTTTCTTCTTTTTCTACTGCAACTAAGGCAAATTCACTTTTTATGTACTTTAACTATAAGTCAACTGTTATTATTAATTAACGAACTACTAAAAAGAAGTTCATTTGGAAATTTTATCTTTTATCTTTTATTTTGTTATTTTTTTCTTTCAATTCTTTCTTATTATATTAAGTACCTTTATTCTTTTTTAATAAATATCATTTCTTTAAATCGAAGAGTAATTTATCATTAATAAATATCCTCCACAACACAGGTGAATTCCTGGCACAGAGGTCAAAATACAATATTATTTTTTTATTATTAATATGTTAAGAATTTTTTTTTAATAAAAATGTCAATTTCGTAGTCATTTTTTCTCACACCCGCCGTAACATTAATTAAAGAAAAAAGCATGAATGAAGAAATTACACTTCGTTTCGTCTTTATCACAAGAAACACTATTTACGTCATGTGAGAATGTAAAAATGCATTAAAAGTAGGTATATTATTTTTTATTAAAAATTCAGAATTTCCCTTATGCTACGTTCAAACTGAAGCCAACCTTCCAACTCCGAACTTAGTTCGGAGCCGGAAGGTTGGCCGATCATGTGGTGGCTGCAGCCAACCACCCAACCCCGATTTCCGAACTCCAAAATGGTGGACATCCAACATAGATTTATTTTTTCGCGTCAGATGGTCGTTAACGAAGATCCTCTGATCTGCCCTAGTCATTCCGATGCCCTTCGTTGTGATTCCATTTTTCTTCTAAATGGCTGCTGTAAATTCGTCCTTCTTCTTGTGAGAGGTGAATTTGGCAATAATATTTCCCGAACGTCCATTTGTCGTGTCTTGAGTACGATTACGCTTACTGACTCTGCTGGTAATGTGGTGTTGTTGATTTTATCCCAAAAACAAATTGCACTTAAACGGTCAATTCAGAAACGAATAGAGGGTGAAAAGGTTTTTCTCCACTGGTTAGTCAGCGTGTGGGTCGTCAGATTACTTTTTCGACGACACAAATAGTCGCACTTAGAACGTTAAAAAGGTTTTTCTCCACTGTGAGTCAGCACGTGCCTCGACAGATGTTGCTTTCTAAAACATGAATAGTTGCACTCGGAACATGAAAAAGCTTTCTCTCCACCGTGCGTTAACATGTGTCTCGTCAGATTGCTCTGTCGAATACACGAATAGTGGCACTCGGTACATGAAAAAGGTTTTTCTCCCCTGTGAGTCAGTATGTGGGTCGTCAGACTGCCCTTTCGAGAACATGAATAGTTGCACTCAGAACATGAAAAAGGTTTTCTTTCACTGTGAGTCGAAATGTGGCTCGTCAGATAGCTTTTTTTGAGAACATGAATAGTGGCACTCTGAACAAGAAAAATGTTTTTCTCCACTGTGAGTCAGCATGTGGTTCGTCAGACTGTTCTTTCGAGAACATGAATAGTTGCACTCGGAACATGAAAAAGCTTTTTCTCCACTGTGGGTCAGCATGTGTCTCGTCAAATGTTCCTTTCGAGAAGATGAATAGTGGCACTCAGAACATGAAAAAGGTTTTTCTCCACTGTGAGTCAGCATGTGGCTAGTCAGATTGCTCTTTCGAATACACGAATAGTGGCACTCGGTACATAAAAAAGGTTTTTCTCCCCTGTGAGTCAGCATGTGAGTCGTCAGACTGCCCTTTCGAGAACATGAATAGTTGCACTCGGAACAAGAAAAAGGTTTTCTTTCTCTGTGAGTCAGAATGTGAGTCGTTAAATTGCTCTTTTGAAAACATGAATAGTGGCACTCGGCACATGAAAAAGATTTTTCTCTACTGTGAGTCAGCATGTGGATCATCAGACTGCTCTTTCGAGAACATGAATAGTTGCACTTGGAACATGAAAAAGGTTTTTCTCCACTGTGAGTCAGCATATGGCTCGTCAAACTTCTCTTATGAGAACACGAATAGTAACAGTTGGAACAAGAAAAAGGTTTTTCTCCAGTATGTGTGCGAAGGTGAATTTCGAAAGACGACTTTTGAGAGCCGGAGTAGTTACAATGGGGATAAAATAATTGTTTTTCAACAGGATGCGTCTTCCGATCTGTGGACAAATTGAAAAATAATACGGATAAGGAAGATTAAATAATACTATTTACCTGCGCTAGGAGAAATAGTAAATTAGTTTTATTATTACCTGCCGCCTGCGCAATTCTTTCAAAGTGCCTCGAGCATTCCTTTTTAACATCTGGCATATTCAAGTTAATTTCCATACAAGAAGACACCTCACCTTCTTCTCGGGGTCCGAGTTCCGCTTTGACCTCCACATTAATGCAATCTGAAAAAACAAAACATTTCAAGATGGATGGAGAAGATCGAGTAACCTGGCGATGATGCAAAAGTGAGGGAGGAACGGTCCCCTCGCTTTGCATCTGGATTCGACGCAGCCACGTTATAGGTTTTTAGCTAGGATGTAGATGTAGTATGGTCCACAGGTATGCCTAATATTTTAATATATAAATCTTGTTATACATCCACTCTTTTATTTTATATTTCTAAGCTTCACAACAATGAATAAAATAACAGTGCCCACGCTCTGATGGGAGTATTTCATGCCTACCGACACAGTCCAGCATATCTTGTGCCCACGAGATTTGGCGTCCAAGATCCCATGGGATTAAAGCTGATAACTGTGTACCTTTATGTATAACCCTGTAACTATAACATTTAATACACCTACTCAATAAGAGGTGTAAATGTCATGATAACGTGACCACAAAGTAGGTACAAATCACAACACAACCATCCAGTGTCATTACCCATTCAACATCATTACCCTAATTTACATCATGAAACCCACTAAATAACCCGAATCAGTCTGTACTACAACAAAGTACCCAACATTAAATCGATTTATAACAACGTTTATGTCTAGTTGTGCTTCTGAGGTCCAATAGCGACATTAATTACTGTGCAGCGATTAATGTTGAAGCATCTAAGGATGTGTTCTGTTACACGTGTAAGTTGGTGAATCGTGGAATGTTTTTTCCGAAAACCGAACTGTTCATCGGGTAGGGTCTAACGTAGTTCGTGATGCGGTAGATATCTGTTCAGGATTACTTGTTCCAGGACTTTGCTGAGCGTTGGTAATAAGCTTATCGGCCGATAATTTGACGGATTCCTAGGTTACGAATAACCCAACAATGTTTGTAAATCTCCTACTACCACCACAGTAAGCGGAAATGTTGTTTGTGTCATGTTGGAGGACTTAGCCAGCAGAGGAATCGAATACGCGATGCCCAGGTGGGACCCAAACGCGATGCCCACTCAGCCACTGACCGGTCAAATGACGTTAAATTACAATTTTACATTGTAATATAGTTTTAAAAAATAGGTAAAATGTTTGTATTCTGGAATCATAATATGTCAGGTCTTTGTCTGTAAGCACTGGAGATAACAAATAGTTTTACAATTGGATTTGTTTCAGATTCTGATTAAATAATATACGTACCTTCTCCATAGGAAATGTCCGCACATTCCTTCTTGATATCTGGGTATTCAATTTCTACTTCTGTATACATGACAGCTATATCGCCTTTTTCGACGTGCCCCGGTTCAGTCTTCACTTTTACAGCATTAAAGCCGAGAGGATCATTGTTTTTGACATGCACTTCAACCTCAACAGTATGTGAGTCCACAAACTCCTTGTCTTTGAGAAATATTTTCCTTTCAATAATATCTGAGTGAACGAGCTCCTTATTTTTGGGATCAACTTCACTTTCAATACTGTGTGAGTCGGCAAACCCCTTATTTTTTAGATCTTTCTTATTACCAACATCATGCAGTTTGTCCGAACATTCGTTCATTACGTCTCCTATTTCTTCACCGGTCTCCGGTTCTTTCTTTATATTTCTATTATGATATGTAAAAAGATCCATGACTTATCTATATATTAACGAAACAACTATTATAATTATATTTTATTAGCGAGTAAAATCGGAGTGAGAGTCATTACCCTCAAAATCCAAATGTCAGAAAAGGATGTCTAGATTCCATAGAAAAATGTTTGCGTTTTCTATGGAATAATGATGTTCAAAATCGAATTACGTATCCCGAAACATATTGTTTAAAGTCCAGAATATTCGTGATCTATTTTCACAAATTGTGGTAATTTCAGCAACCATCACAAAATTCTAGCATTTTCACTTTAATAGTGATGTTTCTCAACAGTTTGTGTTTGGCCGCTAAGCTTTGTTTTGCACGTAAGATATATATTGACTTAGATCAGCCATTGATATATTTGATTATTATTTTTGTTAAATTTTATTTGCCGAATCGTACCAACTCGCGAGAAATTATTTAAGCGTTATTATGATTCAAATTATTAGACCGATTCACTATATTACATTAGGAATAACGAGTGACTTTCATTTTTTATAATTAACTGGTTTTTATAATTACTAGTCTGGTATATCCAAGAGACTAGACAACTCTGAGTTTTCATATATTTTATGTATAATTAATACTGTAATAGAGTCTGCGCGTAAATGTCATAATGTAATCGATGATAAACAGATTCATATTTTATCAAAAACTCTCTCTTAATTTTTGCCTTGTTCCACAAATATTAATGATATACATTTTCTTGGTAATTGAAATGAAAAACAGAATAAATCGATAGATATTCTGAGGTTATTGTGGTTCAACCTATGGGCGTAGGCACGGTGGAGAAACACGGGGCGTTTGCCACGGTATTTTCGACCGTGGCGCGTTTTCAAATTTACAGCACTTCATGGGTAGTTTTTTGCTTTCCGTTCATATTTTTTGTATTCATAGGGCCTTAAGCATGAATAAGTTCTAGAAATCTTCCTTTTTGGTACCTACTTTAGATTTAATTTTTTTCCCCACACTAAATCAAAACTTGGCTACGCTCATGGTTCAACCTGTTATCTGCTCTGTTCCTTTATAACATCGATTTGCTAATAAATTGTCGTAAAGAACTTTAACAAGAATTTTATTAACCTAAGACGTTCTGCCCAGAAATTGAGGTAGTTCAGATTATTCATTTACTTATGCGATTATTATTTTCAACCCGCAATTACATATTTATGCCGGTTTCAAAACCATTTTAAATGATAGTCTACCAAAAGTTTAAACATGACATACCTAATTCGATAACCGAAATTTTTTATTTCACATAAACATTTTAAATAACTTTGTAAAACAGAAGTAGGGCGAGAGGCCCAGTTCAGTTGTGGCTTAATGGCATTGTGAATAATGCAATTTTTCTTACATCATTATTTGAGACCAAAATATTAATTTATAATAATGTACCGATAATTCTCTTCTTTTTATTATACTTCTTCTTCTTCTTATTGTGTCCTGTCCGCTCAACGGGCGTTGGCTATCATGTTGTCTATGCTGACTTTGTTTACTGCGGCCCGGAACAGCTCTACAATAATAGACTAGCCAAACCACTGGCTCAGCTTATTCAGCCATGAGGTTCTCCTTCTTCATCCGGCAATCTTTACCCGTATTATGAGATGCAAGATCTCATACTTCTTTGGATGTCTCATCACATGTCCAAGAAATTGAAGCTTTCGGATTTTTATAGTTTTTCAATAACGTATTTTTCTTTATTCATCCGAAACATAACATCTTCATTCGTAACCCTGTTCATCCAGCTTATTTAAGTATTCTTCTGTAGATCCTCATCTCGAATGCCTCAAGCAGCCTTATTAGTTCTTCAGTAAGCGTCCATGCTTCCATTCCATAAAATAATATCGAAAACCGCAGCATCTGACCATTCCATCCAATTTTATTATTACGATTTTTTTAAAAAGACAATGTAATATCTATTTTTTTTTCAATTTCAATTTCAGTGCTGGCAACCCAGGCGTTTATTTTGTTATCATTTATGTACATAGTTTTCTTCTACCCACCTCACTAGACAGAGTCTGTTCCGAGGCGGGTAAATAACATATTATATTTTTTAAAAAGATATGTATCAACAAAGATATGTATGCATATAAAAAGATTAAAAAAATATATAACAATAATACATATGTGCATACATGCACATACGTATTATTGTTAAATTAAATATTTACACGTTGTTTTTATTATTTGATAAATTTTTGTAAAAAGGTTGCATTCGTAATATAAGATTACACACGGAGATAGAAAATGTAAATACAGTAGGTACATGATAATACAATAAAATTAACGTTGAATATCTGGTATCTGTGGTGAATATCTCCAAAATGTACTCCTGTTAGTACTTTAGGATATTTCGAATATCTGTTATTTCCTTTTCAGTCAACCATATTACAAACTTTTGAACAGTCAGTTCAGATTATTTGGGGTGACGTAAATTTTGTTTGTGTTAGGAAGATATTGAAAATGTGTGGAGCTAGGTACGATTCATGTTTTTTTGCGGAAGTTGATTTGATATAGGGAACTTGAAAGTGTTTATTTATTTTTGCTCTTGTGTTTTGCGAGTGAGGTATGTGTTGAGGTGATGTTTTGATACAGTTTTTATATATGATCTTACTTGTGAATAGTTTGTGTACGTCTAGTATTTTGTTTTTAATTATTAGCTGTTCTGTCGGTTGTAGGTAAGGTTTTTTAAAATTTTTTTATTTTTATTTTAATATAAAAAATAGGAGTTACATATATACATATTTTACAAAATATTGTATTAAAGGTCGTATGTAGTCATGATACATCATCAGAAGAGAGGAGCTCTTGTGCCTGATAAGGGAGCCACGATTCTTACTTAGGTTTTAAGTTATAATATGAAATATAAAATATTTACTTTTTACTGTATTTTTTTTTGGAAAAATTGTTTAATTTTATTTATTTGTTCTGATTCATTGATGATACAGCGTAATTCATAAGGGAGGTTATTATAGTACTTTATGGCTTGGAAAATATAATGATGTTGCATTTGAGTTGTTTTAAAATTAGGTGTAATAAATTGATTAGGTGATTCTAAATATTGTGTATTTCACATAACTTATGTCATAATGTACTCCGTAAGTGTTAATAATAAAATAAATAAACCTCCCATTTGAGAACACCAATAGCTGCACTCGGATCATCAAGGTTTTTCTTCACGGCATGTGATACTTTAAACCCTCCTTTCGAAAACATGAATAGTTACACTCGGTGCAAGAAAAAGGTTTTTCTCCACTGTGAGTCAGCATGAGCCTAGTTAGATTGCTCTTATGAGGAAATGAATAGTTGCAGTTGGAACATGAAAAAGGTTTTCCTCCACTGTGAGTCAGTTTGAGGATTGTCAAAATGACTTTTTGCGAACAGAATAGTTGCACTCGGAACAAGAAAAAGGTTTCTCTCCACTGTAAATCAGCATGTGGATCGTCAGACTGTCCTTTCGAGAACATGAGTAGTTGCATTCGGAACAAGAAAAGGGTTTCTCTCCACTGTGAGTCAGCTTGTGGATCGTCAGACTGCGCTTTTGTAAACATGAATAGTTGCACTCGGAACAAGAAAAGGGTTTCTCTCCACTGTGAGTCAACATGTGCCGAGTCAGACTGCCCCTTCGAGAACATGAATAGTTACACTCGGAACATGAAAAAGGTTTTTCTCCCCTGTGATTCAGCACGTGATACTTTAAACCTCCCTTTCGAGAACATGAATAGTTGCACTCGGGACAAGAAAAAGGTTTTTTCACTGTGAGTCAGCATGTGCCTAGTCAGACTGCTTTTTTGAGAAAATGAATAGTTGCAGTGGGAACACGAAAAGGGTTTTCCTCCAGTGTGAATCAGTACATGTTTCTTCAAATTATTATTTTGAGAACCTGAATAGTTGAAGTTGGAACAAGAAAAAGATTTTTTCCACTATGTGTGCGAATATTCATTTCGAACTTTGATTGAGAAGGGCAGGAGTAGTTACAATGGGGACACAAGAATTGTTTTTCCACGGGATGCATCTTCCGATCCGTTAATAAGTCTGAAAAAGATTACGAATTAAGAAAGTTAAATAAGTATACACAGCACGATTAGTTATTTAAATAAAAAAAACGGTTTCAACTGCTGTCTGGGTTATTCTTCCAAAGCGTTTAAGCATTCCTTTTTAACATCCGGCAGGTCTATATCCATTTCCATATAAGGAATGCCCCCTTCAACTTCTTTTCGAGGTCCTGGTTCCGTCTTGATGATAAGAGTCTCCATATTAATACCGCCTGGAAAAACAAAACGATACCACACTTAAAAAAAATTGCTCCACAGTAAAATCCGCCCAATAACTCATTTTATCAATATTAGGATCCGTCAAGGCCCTTTTCACTATTCTTAAACAAGGTCCCTTACCCCTATTTTCAAAATATGCTCCAAACTTGATATCAATAATTAGGGAATTAAGCAACGTCATATGCTTAATTCCCTTTGCAAAGTATTTGAAAAAATCTTCAATAATAGTCTTATGGATACATTTTGAAAGATGAATGTGATTTTAACGCCACCTTACATGGGTTAGGGTAAAACAAAATGTCCACTCTATGCGAGTTATGCCTGTGGAATCTCGATTTAGTATGTTTTCCGGATCAAAATAGCCAAGGTATTCCCATATGGGTACTTACGGCAAATTGACGGTCTTGGCTGGATTATGATCCCTCGTGGTTGGTTTTTGATCTTATCACGAATTAGACTTGATAACGGCGGTATTTTTAGGTTTTGAGTCGATTCTATTGCTACGTTAAAAATACGATACGAAGACAAAAGCGTTAGAATGTGTACTGTCAAAACACTTTTTCAGCTCCTTGGTAACGAATGTCAGCGAGTAGTTACCGAACAGTGTCAGTACCCAATATGCGAATTCTAATAATTTGAATTCTGGCCTTGCCATATGAAACGGAATAAACTTATCGAGATTCAATACAGCATTACAAAACACATATAAATCAACAACCAACTATCGCTCCACCAATTTGGCTTCAGAAAACATAAAATGAATAAGGAAACGAATTATTTATCAGCATTTCTCGTCCTCCGCAAAGCGTTTGGTACAATATCGCATATTAAATTGGAAAGAAAATATTTAACATGGGTATTAGGAATTAGGAACTTGATCTTCTCTCTAGCTTATTTTCTGGCCGAAACCAATCCAATCAACCAATGCGTCAAACTCCAAACTAAAAGAGTCTTAATTTGCCAATTAGGCAGGGGGTTCCAGAAGGCAGTGTTATAG
Source organism: Limnephilus rhombicus (assembly GCA_929108145.2). Lineage (NCBI taxonomy): Eukaryota > Metazoa > Arthropoda > Insecta > Trichoptera > Limnephilidae > Limnephilus > Limnephilus rhombicus. The sequence continues at coordinate 20,886,183 of OV815289.1, read as the reverse complement.
GTACAACACGCTTCCTAATATTTATCAAAGATCTGTGTAAGGTACCTAGATATCAGTCCTACTATTCCAACATAAAGACATGGCCTAAGGTATAAGCCAAATCGAAAGAAGGAATTCAAAAGGTGAAACATTGACTTGACTCTAACTCACTGTCACAAAATGTACCGAAACAAAACACTATTTAGTATCACCAATACTCTGAAGTTAAACCTAAACCTAACTTAAAAAAATACGCGATTGCACGACTGCATCTCTGAACAGGAATGGTGACTGCCGATGCCTAGAGCAAGTATTAAATATCAAATATTTAGTATTAACCCTCCAAACACACATAAATTGGATTAAACACCACGAATAAAATTAATAAATATAGGTACTTTTTCAATCAATCACTGAGAAAAAATATATTTGAAAAAATGTTTATATCAAAGTTCGGCAGAAAGGATGGATGGACCCCATACACTCTTTGCTTCAGTCACATTCATAGATCATCTCACACATACTCCTTTGTTAGTCTGATTTTATTTTGAATATATTTAAAACGTACGGTATTAACATGAAAAATAAATTAAATAACATTTGAAATATAAGGAAAGCCTTAATTTTACCACATACCTACTATGTAAGTTTAAAACGTTTAAAGATTCCTGATTCAATCAATTTAAAAAGTAACCTATCGGGTTTGAATTCTTTTATGGCACCGTATTCACGTACAAAAAATATGATGGAGAGATATTTGTGTAATTACGAATGTTAGAGGAGCGCACAAATGTTTAAAGCGATAAAATCGGTGCGAAAATTGTGAAAATATTTAATAAAACACGACTCGTTTAAAATAAAGCAAAAATCTCGGGGGGTTGTCTTAAATAGCATTTAAAAAAACATTGTGTTTTTTTTCATACACATAACTTGTAAAATAATTGAAACAAAGGTGTTTATAATAATTTTTCGAGCATACTTTGCAATTTTTTTCTATCGAGGGAATTTTATGTAATTTGCGTTTCGGCGTGGGGATGACTAGATATTATCTTCAAGAATAACATTTTTTTAAGAGCTTTAAAAATTAAAGGGTTTAATTGAGATGTGTAAGATCGGTAGAAATTCGGGTAGCGGCGGCTTAAAGTAAAATACTCGTATGTACATCAATTCCAAAGACGAAAAATTTCCCAAATCAAAAAGTTTTCAGTGTTCAAAACCTTTTCGCGAAAAATGTTTTATTCAAACTTAAAAAGAAATACCTGGAATAAAACAATCAATATAAATGTTCAACCAGAGCATAAACCAAAAAATACTGGTTAATTTATCCAAGTTCATACCTATTTTGGATAGAGATTTATTAAATGTTATGGAGCGAAACTGTTTATTTTAAACAATGACGTTATATAAATAAATAGACTCGCCATAGTCTCATATACTCATAATATAATGTGGAAAGTAAAGAACACTCTTTCGTTTTCAGCGATTTTCAGTATGATTTCTTAATTCAAAAGTTTATTCCTGTGTGATAAAGATAGACAATCAAATAATGTGTGTGTGTGAATGGCATGGATAAATGAGCGGGCAGCGTATCGCTTGTCACTTTTTGATGCAACGTTCGCTGTCTTCTTTTCTTGAGGCCCACTAGAATAAAAGGTCCGGCTGCCTGTCGGAGTTTGATATGTCGAGCTATAGGTACAATAAATACAATAGGGCAACGACAGTTTTAAAATGGTGGCGATTGTCATCAATACTTCTCAGAACTACTGATTTATGTGTTGTTTTACCTCAAGCAAACAAATAAACAGAGTGTTTAGGCTGATTAGTCTACTTTAAAACAGTAAAGTTTACTTAGCGACAGAAATGTGGCTGTTGCGCGTCCAGACCCTTTACTTTAGTAGGACTTGAATTTTCTCTAATGACGTGTAAAACCGCGGGCGGGAAACATGAAAATTAATTGTAATATTTATAATAATCGATAATAAGTAATTTGCATGTTCTTACAAATGAAATGTTATTCCTTCACCTTTACTATTATTTGTCGTGTATTGAAACATTTTCTCATCACACAGGAGGGCATTTTGGCACTTTTTAAAATGCAATTTACTTACGGGTAAGTGATGGTAAGACGCAACCTTACTCGACGCGTAGCAGTTTAGTACCATAAATGAACTAATACCTAGATCGATATCTTCCGGCTTTTTGTTCCCAACTGGTTTCAACACATAAATATACCATTTCAACACTATTTTAACTGTCAAAATGAAAATTTTATTACTCTGACGTCACATACCATCGACAAGAATATAGAAAAGTAAAAAAAAAGATACTTCCATAAACAATATAAATCCCTACCCAATTTATCAGCCTAAAAATTATTTTAAAAATAAAATGAAAAACTCATAATTGCATGTACCATTTTATTAAAATAAAATACAAATACAAAAAAACGGAAATACAATCATGCGCAACCTCATTTAGAAAGAACTAATTACAATATCTTAGTAATTCACCTGGAATGGGAAGGTTTTTAACCTTTAATATAAAAATATGAACAATAATAAAAAAGGAATTTAGGATAGATTTTTTTTTATTAGCCCACACGGGAGGCCTTGAGGAAAAAATCTCTCAGGGTCTATCATCTTTAGGGATGCAGTGTGGAGTCTTTTTAGGGGAAGGAAAAGGAGGAAGTTTTGAGAAGGAAAAATGTACAGAGCGGTAGTTAGGAATCTGGGAGTCAATATGTTCAAGAGTGATGGATGTATGAGTCTATCTGTGAAGGGGATGGGTCGACAGAGTATGGCTGCAGAGGTCTGAAGATAATGTAATAACAATAACAGAGTGTGCAATTCACACACGGTACAAGTGAAACCTTCAGAAAACTAGAGTAGACAAGAGTGGGGAGGCTAAGAAGCACCGTACAAATAATAATAACATAATATTTGTATAGCGCAGTATTTTGTTATTTCACTTCAAGTGCGCTTAAATATAATCAACTTAAAATTAATTCTATAGTGTTCCTTACGAGTCCTTACTAAATATTGATAAAATAATAAGAAACAAAGAATATACAGTATACACAAATCAATGCCAAGAGAACAAAATTAACAATAACCGTTCTGTTTTGGCACAGGTGGGTGGCACACATAACGATAAACTATCTCAATCAACAGGAGCCATGAAAAGTGAGCTCATATCCCTTAGGCAACTTGTTCGAGTGTCTTCAAGCAAGGCTTTCACCACCCTACTGTTAACGGTGCCTTGGTCACACACAGTTGCAACGGGCTTGAAACCACAATCGAACAATTTGCCTAAAACAGTTAGAAGAATTTCTTTCAAGTCAAAATAATTAGTTCCACTTTCTGAAAACGAAAAAAAAAACTGACTGCTTATAAGGAACGGTCAGGCCTTTAATCATTAAAACTAGAGCATGATCAGCAAAATTTTTTCTTCTTGCATCACCTTTATCCTCTAACCCTTCAATGATTCCACTATGTACGTTGAAATTTATGTGTGGAAAAATACTCATCTCATCAAACATTAAAATGCAGAATTTGTTTATGTCATCCATATAATCTGCTTTCTTTTTCAAAAAGTTAAATAAATGTTGGTTAATTCCCGGTTTAAGAGATATTAAGGACAATTCTTTTTTTAAAGTTAGAGGTGATGGTAAAGCAAACATTTTTGAGAGTAATCGATAACATTTTGGCGCTTCCTTATAGACAGCAAGTGCCAAAGACTTATCCGCGCGTGTGTATCTTCGACCTTTTTTTAAACGCGGGCTAATTTTTGCTTGCGAGAGAACGAATTTACGGAGCACCGGATTTAGAATTGAAAGAGCATCTTCCAAGCAGGTACCCTTCCTAAAGCGCGTTTCAATAGCGAGGCGTTTCTTGAGTGTACTATTTTTCTTTTGTGCGTATCTAAGTTGTCGCCTTATCACCATCATCTCCAACCGCATTTTCTTCTTTCTTGGAGATAGCGTAGCGATTGGCCCAGTAAAAGAAGAGATTGAGCGACTCTGAATATCTAGAAAACACAATATTTCAGGCCAATGATTACATTATTCAAAACCAAAGGTACCGAACAACGCTAATCAAATAAAAAGCTATAAATATGCTTACTTCGAGAACCTTTATTTTTACGTGAAGCTGAATTGCTGCTGGGTCCAGGGGGGAACATGTTTAGTTCTGAAATAAATATATTCATCACATTAACCAAAGTTCGCAAACAAAACATAGAATAGTATTTCCTTTAATGAAATATAAATACAGATGTATACCTCCATAATCTTCCACTACTTTTTTGGCAGCAAGAGGCATGGTGCTCGGTTCAAGGGGGAACACGTTTGGTTCTGAAATAAATATATTCATCACATTAACCAAAGTTCGCAAACAAAACATAGAATATTATTTCCTTAAATGAAATATAAATACAGATGTATACCTCCATAATCTTCCACTACTTTTTTGACAGCAAGAGGCATGGTGCTCGGTTCAGGGGGGAACACGTTTGGTTCTGAAATAAATATATTCATTACATTAACCAAAGTTCGCAAACAAAACATAGAATATTATTTCCTAATGAAATATAAATACAGATGTATACCTCCATAATCTTCCACTACTTTTTTGGCAGCAAGAGGCATGGTGCTCGGTTCAGGGGGGAACACGTTTGGTTCTGAAATAAATATATTCATCACATTAACCAAAGTTCGCAAACAAAACATAGAATATTATTTCCTAATGAAATATAAATAAAGATGTATACCTCCATAATCTTCCAATACTTTTTTGGCAGCAAAAGACTCGGTGCTCGGCCCAGGGTGGAACACGTTTGGTTCTGAAATAAATAAATTCATTATATTACCCAGCCTCATCCAATGAACTATATCCTACCAGTGCAGAGTATAAAAGAGAAAATAAAGGAAGAACGATCGCGCGTCTCGGATACGCCTGTCATTTTAAATATCTTAATAATAATGGAATTACTGTGTTTGAAGAAATGATAAATGTATTGAATATCTTTATAATAATAAAGACTCGGTGAATCAACATCTATCTCTCCACCTTTTATACATTTTAAACTGTAGTTGTGGTCTTGGACAGCACGATTCGTGCTGGACAACACTCTAGGTAGAACATGTAGTCTCCTACGTACGTTTACCTTTTCTTTGGGTAAACCCCCATGTTTTCCGATTCCAGAAAGATTAAGGGTCGGCAAAGCGTCTTTTTTTAACGTGCCATTGGAATTTTTGCATTTCTTAGCGAAATGGGAACCACATACATACACACAACTTCCCAAAATCGGGTAAGCAATGAAGTCTGATCTGCCGATTCTCCACGCCCATTCCCGATAACGACTCTCATTAGTTTTGCAGCTTGGTACTCTGTGTCGAACTGAAACACTATCCTCACAGCCTTCAACACTGCAACGAAATTTAGGAAGCATTTTTTCAAAATATTTACTTCGATGTTGTTCGGGACAATGTGCTATTTTGACATATAATACCATAGAATCCTACTAGAAATACTACTCAGTTCTAAACAGTTTTTCTATGGAAATTTGGACCAATAAAATGATATGGTCATTAATCATACGTCACACACCACGTGATCGACACGAAAAAGTTCGGAGTTATACCCCCCTGTTTAGTACTAAAGTACTAGATATCGAGACCAGTGCAATTGTCTTGTTTTTGTCTTCCCACTTTGAGATTTCTACCCCTCGTCTAATATAGTATGTAACGTCATTGATTTTAAAACGATAAAAAATATTATACTAACATCTTTCGTGCTTGGATCGTAAAAATAAATAAAAGTTGACCCTCCTAAAACGTGAAAATCTTCGGTAGTTTGGCAGTCAAAAAATCAGTGACTATAAGTCGAATCCAGGAAAGTTTCGGAATGAAACCTTTCGATTTTGCCCATCACTAACTGCGTACAAAAGCCACAGTTCGTATTTCGTATCGTTCGTATTCTATGGAATACAATAATACTGCTGTCAGTTTTGACACCAATCAAACATGCACGATACATCAAACAAATGTGCTCCCGAAATAAACTATAAACCACTAATGCTTCATATTCTTTATCGGGGAGTTTTTTCTGTTTGTTTATTTATAGAAACGGGTTGTAATGTTGAACGCAAAGTACATATTGATTGATTCGTTTGAAATTCTAACTTAAATAATAACACCTATAAATGAATTCTAACGACATAAAATAATAGTGTTATCTTATTCTACTTTTATGGTACAAAGCTGTGTTGCGCTTCCTTCTTTTATTTGTGACAACATTTCGGTCAGTCTTTGTACGCCATTGTGATATCTGTAGAAATAATAAAGAGTGTTCTGTCTTTTAGTTTTTGAACTATAAGCTATAAAATGATGGAACAAGATGTTGAAACGTCAGAATTACGAGTTTGCCAATGTTGCTTATCTACAAAAGTAGATGTTTTTTCATCAAAAAGCAATTATGGTATCGTTTTTGAGATTCTCTCAGGACAAAAGGTATTAATTATCTATTATTCGATCTATCTATCTTAAACATTGATGTATTTTATTGTGATTGAGATCTTCACAGCCAAAGGTATTATAATCGTGATTAATTTCTGGTTTATTGTGCCGTGTTCCTCCCGTTTTCCTATATTTCGCCTTTAAACAATGTTTCGGATAGCATTATAGGATCCATCATCAGGGCAGATTCAAGCTCCAACATGGGAGGCGGGTATGGGTATCTCCGCCCAGGAAATCATTTACTGGATAACTAACACCCCTGCCATAGGTCTTCCCAAGTGGTTCGCTACGTTTGGTAACTTAGTAGGGCTGCTTAGTAGACTTTCATGGGGTGAGGTTTGTATGGGTCTTGGTAGTCGTTGCTTCTGCCCACCTATTGCGAGGTAGGCCGAATCGAGAGAGTCTGGCGGAGGACAGACCTTTCGACCTCTCCAGCTGGACTCTCTCGACCCATCGCCTTGCACCATGTTAATCACATTAGGTACTAATGATTACTTTTCTGTGTAAGGTCTCGATATTTCAATGTTCGCTCGCCGGCGCTCAATGTACGAATGATGACCTCATTTATTCAAGACTTGCTGGAACTCTCCTGGTTCCAAACTAATTGTCACGCGGTTTTTCTCCAGCTAGTTGAAATGATGGAGGGATTTCACGTTAGGACAAGTCTATCTCTACTGAATCAATGGTAGAGTACTTTCACCATTATAAGATCCCGAACTAATACAAGTATACGGAGGTAGTGTCACACACACTTGTTGTTCACACACACATTCGAGGCAGTTCATTGGCTGAACGATAGCGAGCAGTTCAAATCTTGTCCAAACGGCTACATTTAGACCAAAGCTACGAGTATAAGATGTTAGTATAAACCATCATATACCAGAGGATCTTCCATTGAAATACCTGTCGATTAGGGATGGCATTCCCACCCGACGCCTGTGCTCTAAAGATTTCAATCCGTTTGTTTAATATGGGAGAATCTGTCAAACAGACCGCCCGTTTCTACACAGAGTCGAGGGTTTTTTCAGGTATTTTGGAGCTCCAGACCAGAGATGCCTGCCAAATTCAACAGTGGTGCACACTTGAAATGTGTATAGGGTTAGCAGTTGTACTATCTGCAGAATCTATTATAGTTCAGTAGAGGCTAATTTAACTCTGGCTTTGATGGAGCCCCCATACAAAAATGTCTGACTGAAATGTCTAGTACTGTAATTGGATGAAAATAAAATAAGATAAAATTAATTTAAAATAAAACAATAACTTTGTAAACACCACTTTTATTTTTATACTGTATGCCGACCGGGTTTCGCTACAACCGTAGCTTCATCAGGGCAGTATAATACTCTACTGAGTAGTCATCATGAGTAGTACATCAGGGCAGTATAATACTCTACTGAGTATTATACTGCCCTGATGAAGCTACGGTTGTAGCGAAACCCGGTCGGCATAAAGTATAAAAATAAAAGTGGTTTTTACAAAGTTATTGTTTTATTTGAAATTAATAATGTCACATCACAAAGTATCCGCTTCATATGAACAAAAAAAAAAGATATTTTGTTTTTCTCTGTTGATGATTGACTTTGTGTGTATCGCTGATTCCAGCTGTATAAAGCCGGCGCCAGACACGAATTCAAAGAAGTGATCAAATAAGTGTTCACATGTGTGGCACGGGCATTTGATACTGTTTTTTATTTTTTTATTTTTTTTTATTGTACGACAGACAGGTGAGTCCAATTACGGTACAATTTTAATTTTCTTATAACTAACAATACATGTATATAGTTTTTTTAAAACATGGTACGGTGATATCGAACACATCTATATCCGCTGGTAGGGCATTAAGCAATGCCATACCTCTTGTCATGCTGTGTTGAGCCATGACATCTGTCCGACCCTGCGGTATGTGGAATAGGGCGTGGCTACGAGTTCGACAGTATTTGGCAGGAGCGAATAAGCCACAGCATGACAGGAGATATGGAGAATCAATAAGGTTTTTTATTAACTTTAATTCGAATACCATGAGTCCGGCATTACGCCTGGTCTCTAGGCTTTGATAATTTGTCTCCTTTAGCAGTTCCACGTGATGCATGAATTTCGGATATATTCCGTAAGATCGCATGTAAACATACCTTAGGAATTTTTTTTGAATTTGTTCAATCATATTTATGTATTTAAGTTGATATGGTATCCAGACAGTACTAGCGTACTCCAGCTTGCTTCTGACCACTCCGTTGAACATGGCGGTCATTGCTTCTACGTTACTGAATTGTTTGCAAGTTCTAATTACAAAACCAAGCATTTTGGAGCAAGCCGAAGTAAGCTGCACTATATGATTTGAAAATGTTAGCCTGGGATCAAAGGTCACCCCAAGATCCTTGATGATATTTACGCGTGTTAGTATTTCTCCATTCATTCTATACGGGTATAATAACGGATTTTGTGAACGACTATAAGTCATAACGACGCATTTTTTTATATTGAAATTAAGTTTATTTTCTAACGACCATTTCATGATTGAATCGAGGTCTGCCTGCAGTTTGGAATAATCGTCATCTGATTCGATTTCCATCATCAGTTTCATGTCATCCGCGAATAGGAGACATGAGCTATGACGTATGCAGTCCTGAATGTCATCTATTAGAATAAGGAATAACATGGGACCTAGATTCGATCCTTGAGGAATTCCTGACAGAGCTACGAACTCATGGGAGTCGTACATTTACATTTACATACTGGCTTCTATCTTTTAAATATGACGCAAAAAATATCAGTAAGGGTTGATTAAAACCTATTTTGTGCATCTTTCTTAATAGAACGTCGTGATCTACTCGGTCAAATGCCTTTGCAAAATCCGTGTAGATTACGTCCGTCTGATGCTTACAGTCTAGGCCTTTTGCTACCCGTCGAGAAAAAGAGAGTAAGTTGGTTACCGTTGATTTCCTCGGTAAGAAGCCATGTTGATTTTCTCGTAAGAAAGGCGCGATTTGCGGACTGATTTTATCACAGATAATCATTTCAAAAATTTTTGGAATTGTTGACAGTACTGCAACTGGTCTATAATTTCTGACATCAGTCTTTTCATCGGTTTTGTGAATAGGGCTGACCCTCGTTAATTTCCAACACTGTGGAAACGTGGATGACATGATGCAGAGATTAAATATGTAAGCAAGGGATACACAGATATTGGGAGAGATTTTTATAATTATCGAAGGAGGAATACTGTCCGGACCAGTAGCCTTGTCAGGTCGCATATTCCGGATACAGGCTTCTATTTCCTGGATGTTGGTCAATCCGAGTGAGATATCTCCAACATTCCAGGGTGATGCTGTTGGGAAATTGGTTTCAAGTTTCGGGGTTACTTGACTATAAACGGAATGAAAATAGTCAGCAAACTTATTAGCAATTGTGTCAGGGTTAGTAAAAGTTACGCCTTCCTCAGTCAAGCATGTTGTTGAGGTTGGGTTAACTTTTTGTGACCTAATATAATCCCAGAAAAACTTTATATCGTCTTTGATCCCATTCTGAACATTTTTCATGTATTGTTTTTTAGCACAATTTATTTCATATTTTAGCTCGGATCTACTCGCTGAAAATGTTAGATAATCGGATTGCTTTTTGTGCAATAGATATCTTTTTCGGAGCGTTTCCTTTCTTTTCAATTTATCTATAACACTCTTATTGAACCATATCGGATATACATCGTTTGTGATGTTGGGTTTCTTAATAGGTATACATAATTCAAAAACACTGAACAATACATTATATAAATAATTCACTGCTTCATCCACCGATTTTATGGTGTACAAAAATGTCCAATCAAAGTGGGATAGAATATTATTGCACAGTTCTATGTTTGCTCGCTTATAATTAAATTTGTAGAAATGTACTGTTGTCACATAAGTGATCACTTAAGTGTGCTTTGCCGTTCAGTATCGGTTTTTTAGCGCAAATCAAAGGGATAAAAGTCCAAATGTTTGTGTGCCTGCCACACTGCGCGAAGCCCAGTTGCGAGAGCATCGCCGTGGAGAGTTGTCGTTTGTGCGTAAACAACCAAACGAACTAACGATGGAGTGGAATAATGAGAGCCCTTTCGAGTTTGTAGAGTTGATGCAACGAGAGCTAGATATACGTGATACAAAATGTAAAGGGCATAAAAACCGAAATAACATCGAAACAACAAACTGTGTCGACCAAATCGCCGTCCATGTTATGTGAAGTCTATTTGAAAACTGTGAGCTCAAAGAAGTGATCAAATCTTTGAACACATATCTGGCAGATACAACAATATGTGACCAAATGTGTGAGCAAAGTCTTCAAAGAAGTGATCAATTCTTTGAACTTCTGTCTGGCGCTTGCATAAGGCACAGTTCCAACTGTGCCGTCAGTGTTGACATGCGATGGGGAAGTTTTCTCTGTTGATGATTGACTTTGTGTGTATCGGTGATTCTAGCTGGAAACGGCAGAGTTCCAACTGTGCTGTGAGTGTTGCCATGCTATAGGGAAGTTTTCTCGGTTCCGCAACATGTCCTTCCAAGCCAGACAAATTTTCCGCCAGTTCTATACCAAACGATCTGAAAACCAACAGGTAATATTTTTGTTATTTTTTTTTTTGTTAATATTTATCTCGTCTTTAAATGACTTTATCTATGTGTAGTGATCAGAATTGAACTAACTAACTAATTATTCATTGTGACTTTTCCATCCTTAACAAATATGACGTTCAAATAAGAGGTGGCGGTTGCCGAATTTGTAAGGCGTTTGTCCCGGTAAAATGAGAGATTCTGGGTTCGAGTCCCAGTTCCGACTGTTTTCTTTTTTTCTGTGTCTTTTTCTCTTTCACATTTTCGTTTTGATTATTAGTGTTTCTTTTCCATTTAATAATTCTTTATTATTATTATTTGTTTTGTTCAAATGCTCGACCGATGTTTAGATGAATTAATACATTGACAACAGCGCTCTTGAGGCGATTTTTCGCAAAAACAGCGCTATAAAAGTTGTCCAAATTTATTATTATTATTATCATTGAAAATACGTTACTGAGACAATGCTCATGGTTTCATTGAGTTCGGGATAGTAGACATATACTTTATCACTTTATCGGCACTTTCATATACATATTCTTTGAATGGCTATCTTTACATGAGCGTTTCTACATTCGATAGTTAAATTCCTTAGTTTGAAAGGCAATGATTCAGTTTTTCAAATTCTGGTCTGCGGTAGTTATTAATATTTTTAAATAAAATGAAACAATGCAACTTTGTATAAACCACTTATAAAATGTGCAAATCCGACCGGTTTCGGAACAAACGTTCCTTAGTCAGGGAAAGCTTATACTAATTTGACAGTTTAGAACAATGTTTTATTATGGTAGGGGTGGAGCCGTTGTTAGTTAATAATGTAGATTGGGTGGGTAGGTATTAGTGTATAGTGGGTGGGTAGGGGAACAAATCCATGATTGGGCTATATGACAATATTTTTTGTTTGTTGATAATAGATTCATTATTTTTAAGGGATTTTTTAATTTCCAAAGCTTCTAAGTTATCTAAACGTTTTCCTTTATGATTAATATGAAGAATATTTATCCCTGTGTTTTTTTCAAAACTATGGTTATTTTCAATGATATGGTTAGCGAACTCAGAAATTTTTTTATTATTAAGACACCTTAAATGTTCTTTGATTCTGATTGCAAAATTACGAGTTGTTTTTCCAATATAAAATGGGGGACAATCATTGCATTTGAGTTTATATATTCCGGAATTAGTCAATTTATGGTCTTTATCTTTAGTATTTCTCAAAAAATTACATATACATATTAATAATGTATATTAATAATTTGTCTAATTTTTTATATTAATAATTTTTCTCCCAATGTCTAATAATAATTTCCTTTCTGAACTTTCTATAATAAAACAAATTGCTATAAATAACGGATATGAACCAAAATTAATTGATAACATCCTAAATAAAAAACTTAGCAAAATTTCAAAAAATAAATATCTATACAATTCTAATAATATTATTGATAAAGAATGGCGTAAAATTTTGTATATTAATAATTTTTCAGTTCAATGTTGCAAAAATTTCCCTTCTAATATTAAACCAGCGTTTTATACAAGAAATAATATCGGTTTTGAGAAATACTAAAGATAAAGACCATAAATTGACTAATTCCGGAATATATAAACTCAAATGCAATGATTGTCCCTCGTTTTATATTGGAAAAACAACTCGTAATTTTGAAATCAGAATCAAAGAACATTTAAGGTGTCTTAATAATAAAAAAATTTCTGAGTTCGCTAACCATATCATTGAAAATAACCATAGTTTTGAAAAAAACACAGGGATAAATATTCTTCATATTAATCATAAAGGAAAACGTTTAGATAACTTAGAAGCTTTGGAAATTAAAAAATCCCTTAAAAATAATGAATCTATTATCAACAAACAAAAAATATTGTCATATAGCCCAATCATGGATTTGTTCCCCTACCCACCCACTCTACACTAATACCTACCCACCCAATCTACATTATTAACTAACAACGGCTCCACCCCTACCATAATAAAACATTGTTCTAAACTGTCAAATTAGTATAAGCTTTCCCTGACGAAGGAACGTTTGTTCCGAAACCGGTCGGATTTGCACATTTTATAAGTGGTTTATACAAAGTTGCATTGTTTCATTTTATTATAATGGATAACCACAAAGTAATAGCTACATTCAAAAATATTAATATTTTTATTAATTTTTTTTGTCAATAGGTCAATTTGGAATTATTTACACGAAAAAGAGCAGAATTGAATTTGGGAGCAAAACTTTCACAATCTAACACTCTATGTGTAAGCATATTTGCACAAGAAGTGGGTTCCCCAAGTCTTGTGCAAATAAGTTCTGTTTCACATGGTGCAAAACCTTCAAAGAACTTTACACAAGATATGTCATTGGGGGATGCAGAACTTAAAGAAGCAAACAAAATTGAAATCAAAGAAGAAAATTTGAATGTGGAAAAAGAAATGGAATTTGAAATTGGAATAGAACAAAATAATGCTTTATCAGAACATTTCGAAGACGACGACAATGATGTTGACGATTTTGAAAATCCCAAATTTGTTAAAAGTATTGTTAAAGGAAAAATTAAAACAAAACAGAAGACAAAATTTCAAAAAGTAGTGACTGAAAAAAAAAACAAAAAAGGAATTGATTGTATGTTAGAAGCTAAAGGTTTGTGGATTTTACTTAAATTATTATTTTTAGTGAGTTCAGCAGCCACCTTTGGTCTGGAGCCCCAAAATACTTTAAAAAAATACCCTTGAATTTGTGCCGAAATATGGTTCGTTTAATAGATTTTCATATCTTAACGCATTTTAGTTTTTAAAGCTTAGTTGTCAGGTGGGAATGCTGTCTTGTTCTACCGGTATTCCAACTTGAGATGCTCCGAGGAAATGGCATTATTGATCCCTTCAGCACCGGCGCACAGGACGGGTCATTTCTACGACTAGTTCTTGTGTTTGATTTCCCGACCTCTGTATTTCCTCCGTCCTACAACATGGGACGCTAAAAATCTGAGATTCCTTTCATTCCTCAAAAATACCCTCCACCTCAGCATCCCCAAAGACAATAGCTGCGTTTTATTTTTTATTTTTATGCGAAAACCTCACAAGAGTCCCAACTGCTCTCGTTTGCAGCCAGTGACACTGTGGCATTCCCAATTGAGGTTGAAGGTAATGGAGGGTAGGAAAATATCTGGCAACCAGGGCTATACTGGGAGTATTTTCCACTCTGGAACATGCCGCAAATAAACTATTATTAGTAATTCATTAATTGTGAAATAACACAAATTAATCAAATAAAGTTTATTTGCGCACATCGGGATTTGAACTTGTAATCTTCGGATTGCTAGTGGAGAGCCTTATCCCTCGACCACGGAGGCCATGTGAAATTAATAGATTAAAAAAAAATATATGTATATAATTGATTTTCAAAATTTATCTCTTTCAGAAGTTCTGCAGAAATCTCCAGTGGATAGGGATGGAGAGGCGATCCTAGTCTCTCTGGGTCCACAGACTCCGGGTGGTCTATCATGTCCAGTGTGCCGCCAGTCTTTCTGGACCCAGAAAGATCTTACTCAACATCTGCAGCAGCATGTCGGAGAGTTGCACTGTTGCTCTGATTGTGGACAAAAATTCAAGTAAGTATACTTTATATGTTACCCTCACCCCATTAACCCCGGATCTCTGCTAAATCACCGTCTGTAACTTGCCACTCTGACCTATCGCAGAGGTGTTGGTTATCGAATGAACGGTTCCTGGGGCGTCTGTACTCATACCGGCCTCACAAATTGTTTCACCATTTTCAAACATTGTATGGTAATGTGAACCTCGTTGGGTATTTTGTCCGTTTGCGACACCACCAATTGTAAATTTAACAATGTCAAGCTGAATGTACTCCACCCTGAGTGACCCATGCACAAATTGAAAATCGATATATATGTATACAAATATATCCATTTTCAATTTGATTGATTGATTGAGAATATTGATCATCACTGTTCTGGGTGTTTAAAATATGATTTACTTGTTTGCAGGCAAGCCAAAGAACTAGTGAAACACATTTTCGTTGCACACGGAATAGGTCAAGCCTTCTGCTGTGACAAATGTGGGAAAAAGTTTCTAAGGAAAAATCTACTGGTCTCCCATATACGGTAAGACTATTTTTTATAAAGATACTTTCATGTAGTTATTTTGATAAATATGTAATTTTTTCTTTCAATTTGGAAGTGATTATGGGTACCGCCGCATTTGGAATCTTTTACTAAATAGTTCACCCCGAGTGACCCAAGCTCTTTCGGTGACCCAGCAGGGTGCTCGGGTGTGGTTGGTCTGGATCTTGGTGGCGGATGTGTCTGCCCACCAGCTTCGTGGCAAGTCATATCGGGAGATACTGATCGAGGGAGACCTTTTGACCTCTTCATCAGGACTCTCTCAGAATATCGCCTTGCACCGCAGTGGGTAGGTAGATTCTCCGCATATGGATTCATACATCCATCACTCCTGAACACACTGACTCCCAAATTCGTACGCCCCGTTCATACCTTTTTATTATTTTTTTTAATTTATAAACTAACGTTTAGACAAGATTTTTATGCATAGCACAAAGGGTAACAATTATTACAAGCAATAATTGTCAGCCTGAAACACTCATTTACATTGAAAAATCTTCCGAGAAAAGATACTTGCCGCTAACGGGACATGAACCCGTGTCCTTCCGATTGCCGGTCGAATGCTCTGACCACTGAGCTATGGCGGCTTATCAAATACCCGCCAAATAATTCAATATATACTAGTGTTTCATTCAACAATTACTGCTTGTTATATTTTTTTCCACCTGAAAACAACCAACTTTATTTTTGCGAGGAAGATATTGTTTTTCCTTCCCGGAACTTCCTCTCCGTTTCCTGAAAAGACCCTCCACTCACTTTGACTCTCGTTTAGGGGTACCGCTCTTGATTCGCAATCCAAAGGTCGCGGGATCGAATCCCTGCGTGACCGCGTGGGCAAATAAATTTTATTTGATTGTGTGGTGTTATTTCAAAATGTTATGTTCTTTAATTAGTGACTCACTAGCCCACAATAATAAGGTTAGAACGTAAGTTCGTTTTCTTCAGTTTATTGGTAATATTATAAAGATTCAAGTAGTATTGTATTTATGTCAATTGTAGCGACTGTTTACTAAGGCTTCTAGATTAGATCTGAGACCGGCGGCGGGCCCGTCAGCTGTTCTCATGTACCGAGGGCCGCTCATCAATCATCGGAAACCCGAACGTTTCCGAGCGACGATGCTATCCGAACACATCTACAATTATAGACTGGGAGGCGAGATAGGTAAACCCTACGTCATTGAGTACACGGATGAAACTACTTTGTAGTGATAATGGACATTTAGAAAACCTTAAAAAAGCTGGTCTGCCGGTGCGCCTCTTGGCAGGAGCCGCGCAGTCATGGAAATAGTCAGCGATTTTTTTAGAAAAAAATACGTCATCGAGTACACGAACGGGAATGGTTTCATATGATAAAGGTCGATTAGAAAATGAGAAAAAAGCAGGTCTGCCAACCGGCAGCCTGGCACGTTCGCAGGCAGCTGGCGTCAAAGTGGGGTAAAAAATAGTAAATTTTACGTCATCGAGTACACGAATGAAACCAGTTGGAAGTTCAAACAACCAACCCACCGTCGCCGTAAGAGCTGCGTTCGTCCAAAAAACGACGGAAATTTCAGAACCCCGTCCGTTTCATATCGGTTTCGCTTGCCCTGCTGCATCGATTACATCGAATACAAGATAGGAACTAACGAAAACCTGTAGTCTAGATCATCCCATTTATGACTTCTTTGATCTGCCGACCAGCAGCCTGGAAGTTTTTTGTGTACACAAAAAACTGCCAGGATGATCTAGACTACATGTTTTCGTTAGTTTCAATCTTGTATTCGACGTATTAGATGCAGCAGGGCAAGCGAAACCGAGATGAAACGGAAGGGGTTCGGAAATTTCCGTCGTTTTTCGGACGAACGCAGCTCTTGCGGCGACGGTGGGTTGGTTGTTTGAACTTCCAACCACTATGGACTATTAGGCAATGTCAAAAGAACTATTATTATTATAAATTTGTACAAAAATATTACCACGCGACAGCGGTGAGGGGCACTGCGGCAGGTTTCGTAAGTGGTTTGGCGTCGAAAGGCTCGCCTGACGGATGGGTACAATCGGAACTCTGAAATTATTATTTTTTTTATATTTTTCGCTTATTTTTTTAAAATATGGCATTCAAAGTTTTTAAAAATATTGTGAAATTAAAATAATAATAAAGATAAACGAAAAATTAAAAAAAAAATTTAAAACGCCGTACACAAAAAGCTGCCAGGCTGCTGGTCGGCAGACCAAGAAATTCTTATATGGAATGATCTGGACTATAGTTATTCGTTGGTTTCATTCGTGTACTCGATGACGTAAAATTTACTATTTTTTACCCCACTTTGACGCCGGCTGCCTGCGAACGTGCCAGGCTGCCGGTTGGCAGACCTGCCTTTTTCTCATTTTCTAATCGACCTTTATCATATGAGACCATTCTCGTTCGTGTACTCGATGACGTAATTTTTTCGAAAAAAATCGCTGACTATTTCCATGACTGCGCGGCTCCTGCCAAGAGGTGCACCGGCAGACCAGCTGTTTTAAGGTTTTCTAAATGTCCATTATCACTACAAAGAGTTTCATCCGTGTACTCGATGACGTAGGGTTTACCTATCTCGCCTCTCAGTCTATTACATACACTACACAAAATTTCCGAATCTGAGTATAAAGGATACACTTTTACATATTATAACTGCATACTTAACTGAAATTTCGATTTTTCGAGGTGTGAGACAAATCAACTGGACGATCAACATGTTTTATTATTGTTATTGTTTTTAATAATTTAGACGTCACTGTGCAGTGGGGGCGCTCCCCTCGCCACCCACTCCCCCCCTTCCGGTCCACTACTGCGTGGAGTGTGACCGCCACTACAAGTCGGCCTACATCCTGCGGCAGCACTTCCGCCGCACCACTCGACACCGAGACCCCAATGTCTACAGGTGTGTGACAGATAATACCAGACTGATATATATAAATGAATGATGCTTTGCTTATCCCTTATGCATTCCTAAACCTTTTATCCGATTGCGATGAAACTTTGGTTATTTGATGTGCGCATGCCCGCGATGGTATCTATATATAAATAATTGTTGGAATTGCAATAAGAAGAACATATGAAGCATTTGTCCGCAGCATCCTGGAATACAGATCCATTATTTGGGCACCCTCTGAACAAAACCATATCCTAGAAATAGAAAAGTACAAAAAAGGTTTATGCGTTACCTGTACATGAGGGAATATACATACTACCCATTCCTGTATCCATCGTTGTTCTTAACAGGAATGTTCGATCTTAATACCTTAGAAGCCCGCCGGAAATATTTTTGGGGAAACATTTTTTTAAGCTGATCTCCGGTACTGTACTGAATCCACCTATGTTGAAGGAGATTAACCTATATTTCCCTAACGCGTATACTCGTGGGAGATCCCACACACTTTTTTGTGCTCCGAAAGCGAGAACTTCTTCCTTTCAGAATGCCCCATTAAATAGAGCAATTCAACTGCTTAACGATTCTGCATTGAGCATTGACATCTTCAATGTTACCTATAGGTAGAGAGTTCAGTAACTATCTTTTGACATACGTCTCAAAATAGTGAAACTGCCCCCTTGGCCTTTTTTTCTCTTATATTTTGTAACCTTCTCCATAATAATTTGGTGTTTTAACTGTTTTATGGAGAACCTGAAAAAAAAAAATATTATTGGCGCCTTCGAGGCTGCCGGCGGCTTTTTGCATGCGCTCCGAGTTTATGTTGAATATCTTTGGAATTTCTCAGTTTCTCGGGAGTAAATGTAGCATAGACTAAGTGTATAAATTGTAAAGTGAAAAAATGTAAACTGTCGATTTCCCGAAAATGTTTTTTTTGTTGTTTAAGGCAATTCACCCTAAAAAGAGTGCTATGTGACTTCCCGAAAATGAATAAATAAATAAAATAATGTCAACCTATTGTTAACCCGTGAAATTTTAAAAGATCAGCTTTGGATTGACACTTTGTTTGCAGATTCGAGTGCCTGTCGTGTCCCTCGTTGCGGCGCTTCCGCAGCCCCGCTCTGCTCGCCCAGCATGCGCGCGCCGTCCACGAGCGCGTGGAACAGCTGACGTGCCACAGCTGCGGGGGTAACTATGCCACACTGGACTCGCTGCAATCCCACATTAATAAGAAACACATGGGCTACAAACCACCCCGCAAGTGGGCTTGCACTTATTGTGATAAAAAATTTAGGGTGAGTTTTATTAAATAAAAATACTGATTTCGGTTTGAACTTTACAACTTTTGGTTTGAAATCGGGTTTTGGGCGGCACTTTTGAGGGGCGGCAAAACTTAACAATTAATAATAATAATATCAGGCAAATTTTAGGCATTTCAGTTCAAATTTTTGTCGCACCTGCGATTCGGACCAATTGAAATGGGCACAGAATATTTCATTACTTATTTTGTGACAAAACCGGGGAATCCCCTTTCTTTCAATAAATGTATAATAATGTCATCTTGATCACTGTGACTGGCAACACGTCTGTGGTGAATTGTAAGAATTGCCCGAAATTTGTTTTGCACTTGGATTGTTTATGACTAATATTCAGTGATAGTAATTGAGATAGGTCCGTGGGCGATGCTTCGACAATTCTATGAAAATTTCATGGATCATCAAACCATAAATGTTTTCCAAGTGCAAAAATAGTGGTAAAACCATTTTCTTGTTCTGGGTGTAGTATCAATTAAAGTTGAGGACTCGCGTGTAGATTAACTTTTAGGTTAATATCTGTTTCATCTTTTGAATGATCTGTCAAAATTCCAGTAACGGATTTCTGCTGACGCATTTCGGAGAAAACCGTTCCAATATTTCGAGTGGAGTTAAAAATTTTGTTTCAAACCATTCTTCAAAAGTCGTTATTCGAAGGAAAACGATGTGCAAATTATGAGTGTAATACTAATTAAACCTGGGGACTCGTATGCAGATTCGTACCCAATTTAAAATTCCAGTTGTGGATTCATCTGCTGACACATTTCAAAGAAAAACTTTCTCTTATTCGAAATGCAGTTATAAAATTCTATTTGCAGACTATATATTTATGTGCTATCAGAATCAAAGAAAACTCATTTTCATATTCTGAGTGTGGTTTTAATTCGCCGCATACAGATTTAATTTAAAAGACTTTTGAGTTCAGAATATTATGATAAATTAAATAACAAGTTTCAGATTCATCGTGTACCCACTTAAGCTTTACATTTGAGTTGCATACCAAATGCTGCATAATTCTGAGAAAGTGACTATTCCGTGTGATAATTTGGGGACCCTTACACAGAATCAATCCTTAGTAAAAACCTGCCTTCTATTCTAAACACAGTGTAAAATTTCGAGATTCGAAATCCTATCACATGGATACCATTCTCGGTTTCCGAGAGCAGTTATAAAATTTGTAGTAGTTTTTATAAACATGATTTTTATTTGAAGAGTATTTGTCGCATGTGCTTATAAAACAAAATCGGCATAAAATGAGGTTGCAATTAAAAGAAAATAGTTTTCCAACGTACCCTCCCCTGGCACTTGAAAATCTACGGTTGAATTACCCATAAAAGGTGGTGGCGAAATTTTCCTCCGCCCGGGCAGCTGAAACCTACGCTACGTTACTGCATATAGTTATCTTAATAAAATATGTATAACTGTTTGTTTCTCTAATAAACTTATATAAAAAAAAAATCAAATAAAATTAAGAACGATAACCTATTGGCTGTAAGTTTTCTCGTACAATGTTCCGTGTTCGTCTAAGTGTAAACGAGTACACATATCTCGTCATCTCTATAGCAAACGTAACGTAGAATGTAATATTAGCCACAACTTATAAGTACATTAACGCTGCCCGGTGTCATATCTATTTCGTTCATACACATTTATTTATTTATTCACGCCATTTTTGAGGTGCTTTTATATTTGAATAGTAGAAATCAAACAGTATTTATTGTACATAACTGAAGTGCCTCAGTAACAATATTTCACATTTATTTAAAGATAAATTGAAGATTTCCACTGACTTGGTATAATTATTTCCTTTCATTAATACTCCGGGCAGAGAGGAATACATATATTGCAGTCAGTCCCAGAATTTCCGCACTGAAATAAATCCCAACTGCTAGTATTACGTAGTGGAATTCAAAGACTATAAATTATTTCATTTGAAATTTTATATAGATCAATGATCACGTCAATGAAAATCCTTTTGTCTGACGATTTAAACATATTCAAATCATTATATTAATGAACGTTTGAATCAAGAAGTTACTGGAAACGTAAGTGTGTTTGTTAATTGTCACATTTTGTGTTACTTTTGTAAGACAATACTTTGTCTATGTGTTTTTAATGTCATTCGGAAAATCAGTGTAATTTTTTTTAAGTTTTGAAAATGCTTCTGTAAGTGTTCTATTTTCCTCAAATCTTTCTGCGACACCTATTATACATTTCAGTGTGAATTTTTGGAAGTTGGGTTACTTTTATCTTTAGTAATGTATTTTGGTATCTGCCTTGCTGCAGGCCCAGAACGTCCTGCAGAACCACATTAGAATCCACACGGGGGAAAAGCCGTTTGCGTGTGGGGTCTGTCATGACCACTTCCGCCAGAAGGCCGCGCTTGACACGCACGTGCGCGCCGTGCATCTCAAGCTGGGCGCGCGCAGACGCAGGCTGTCTAATACCAACCAAGCAGCCAAGCACCAAGTGCTGGAGAAGAAGACCATTGAAGACAAGAAGGAAGTTTAGTGGAATAATTAATAATGTGAACATTTGATTCATTTACCTTTATTATCCTTAGCCTTACCTTTATTACCCTTATCCTTTTTACCGTCATTATTATTACCCTTATCCATATACACTGGTTACCCTTAACCTTTAAAAAAAAAAATTTAATTAATAAAAATATTTCGCCAGATTTTATTTTGAGTTTGTGGGACAATAGCGTATCTAGATGTATTTTATTTTGTTTGGAAAACCAAAAGTTACAATAATTTATAATGTATGATAAAATACGTTTTGTAATTTATTTAACTAATAATAAGTTTTCACTGATGTATATTAATTATTTAGTGTATGTATTGTCACGATACGCCTTTGAAGGGTTTGAATTACGCGCGCCTTGCGGCGATGCTGTGTTGCGGAACTCGTACTACACAGACGCGGGTGGATCGCCCTGCGCAAGCGCCAGTTCTCTCACCGCGGCGAGTTTACGCATGTCGCCCGGCTCTGGATCATTCCAGACGCTCGCCTCGACAAGCACGCTGTGGCAACTTACGAGCTCCGCGGCACTTACTGTTGCCCGGATTATAGTCCGTAAATCTCGACAAGTATAGTTATTCGGCCCCTTGTAGTGGCTAAGTGAGTGCGCAACTATGTGGGAAAGATCTCCGGGGTGAGTCCTGTGCAGTGACCACCACTCCAGATGACGCCGAGCGGGCAAACTGCCGCCCACGCGGTTCCAGATACATGAAAGCCTCTAATTATGTGCTGATAAATTACCTTATTGTAAAGTCGCGTTGAACCTAGAGGCAGAGAGATTTAAGTCGAATCTAGGTCGAGGATTCCACCTCGTAGGTATTGTTGCTACTTGTTTGCTGTCTCTGTGCCATTTGAGGAATAAACTGTGTAATCATACGCTCTGTTTCACTAACTATTGGTCCGAAATACCCTTTCCACACCAACGTCAACAACCCCAGGGAGATGAGGCTGCAGCCGACCCAGCCTTTGAGTAGGGGCTCAATTCTCTGCCGACTTTGAGCTAGTCACGGCAAGAGGAAGGAAGCTTAGGCTCCCTCCCGTCTCTACAGGAGACCATTGTGCCCAATTATTCCCATTGTAAAGTATGTACGGCCTCCGCCCGGTGGGCATTCACCCGGAACGGAGCCCCCTGTTGGGGCCCAGCCCATAGCAGGGTCGCCATAAAGGGTATGTAAAGAAAAATAGTTACATTAGCTTACGGGGATGGGATGGTGAAACTATTGACTCATTTAAATTTACAGGTTTCCGCTTGGGTATTATAATGTAAGTGGAGTGAATTGAGAAATGATAATAAATAATAACATTACAGGAGACAAGTTATTTAGGTGGGAGAGAGATGGGGAAGAATGGGGGTATGCAAGTATAACATCATCGTTTGTGAATATTTTATTGTACAAAATATTTGATAGCTGAAGTCCCCTGTTATGAAGCGATTGTATTTATCGTAAGTTAGGTACTATTTTTTTAAATGCATTTTAATTGGTTAGGTTGGCAAAGCTGGGGGAGTTTCGTTCAACGCGTCGGTAGGCGGCGTTTGGTTTTTTCCGTTTCCGCACTCTGGTTTTTACGGCGATATGTGCGGTACGCGGTGAAAACAACGGTCACTTAATTTTTAATACGATGTGATTGAAATCCAAGTTTTGGGCATCTGCATTCGGGGGAAGGAAACACGTTGTGTTTTTTAAAATATAAATTTCAAAGATTTATTCACGTAAAACGCGAGTTTCGCACGGGTCCCAAAGTGACCACGAGTTAATTGACGATGTTCGAGTGAAAAGACTATTAAACCTCATTATCCGAGTCATCGGTTTATATAATAACTCACCGCGCCCGTGATTGTATGCAGGGCAAACATCGAATTCCCACCGGGGGTTTATTTATGGAACAAACCCGAGATTACCGCAGTGTTGAACAATACTCCGCCTCGATTGCTGACGAGCCTTCCTATACAATTTGGAGGAGAGTTTGGGTACTCCTCCCTTTCTCTGAGGGTCCAGGTCTATCATCCCTTCCATGCGACCGCCGTGGAGGTCGCAGGCACAAGCTGAGCCGCAGAGGTTGGGACCTCCCTTGCCACCAGGTGGTGTACGGCGGCAGTAAATTTAATTAGTGTAGCTAGGAATAGCATAAATTACGAAATTGGTCCCGGGGGTGAGTCTATACAATTTGCTTTATTATGTCTTATCATGTCAATACAGTGTACCGATTTTCTACTCTACTCTTTGTTTTATTATGTAGATTCCTTGTGCAGCCTTTTCAGGAATGCTATGAAACCAAATGGCCCACACTCTGAGAATTGAGTATCGTGATCTCCGCTTGTTGACATACCCAGACATTAGACTGGGTTTGGCGTCCAAGATTTCCTGAGATGAAATCAAAGTTGACTTGCATCATTACATTTCCCTTTAATAATATAACACAAACACATAACAATATGTCATTACATTCATAATTGATAACACCCCTTAGGGCTTTACACAGAGTTTTCCAAATCAAATGTAGACAGAGACCTTCCTCTTGTTTTGACAGAGGTCACAATTGCGAAATTTCATCAACCTCGGCATAAAATTGTAGATTTGCATACAAATCAAATCCACACCGCCCGCTTGCCAGCCCGCTCGTCCACCACATACAGACATTCTCCTTTATATATTATATATTTCAAGCAATTTACAAAAAAACCTTGACCTTCCTCATGAAACACTATCTATTGGTGAAAACGGCATGAAAATCCGTTCAGTAGATTTTGAGTTTATCGCAAACAGACAGACGCGACGGAGCTTTATTTTATAATATGTAGAGATTATTACTTATTTTCGTTACTTGGTTTTGGGGTGTTATGCCATGTTGCGCTACTTCTTTCTTTAAAAGAAGGAGGATAAAGAAGGGGGTAGAGCAACACGGCATAACACCCCAAAAATAAATAACGAAAATACTTTTGGCCGTGAAAATCTAAAAACGTATCAGATTATTAGTAAGTATAATAAAATGTAGTTGTAAGGTAGCGAGGTAGTGTAACGAGTAGGTCACCAGCTTAACGTGGTCAGAGCTTTTAACGGGATGTCCTCTCTGCGTGTATAAATGCCTCTGGATCCCAAAAGAATTTGTCCGCCCCAAACCAAAATGGCAATGTTGATTTCGGATCGCACTTGTTACTTGATGAATAGGGTGGAATCACAAGCACTGGTATAGTTCATCGTATGTTTTGTTGTTTGACACGGATTATGATCATTTAATGGCGTCAACGGCGATCGTTCACATCGAATGAAAATTCGCTGTAAAAATATTTTTACATACAATAATTTCGACATGTAATGGGAACACCTTAACCCTTAGCGGAATTGTAGTAGCCGAGTGATAACACATACTTACTTAATAATTATAACTTAATGAAGCACTGAGCTTTTAAAAAAGAACACATTTATATTGAAGTAATTAATACTGCCAAATATTTGCCGTTGTCAAAAACTTCATAAATTTTTTTAATAACATCATATTTACTGACAGTTTTGTCCTTTATTATAATGTAAATTTAAGTAGGTAAACGGCAGAGCAAAAGCGACCCATCTCAAGATAGTGGGGAAATTGTCAGGTTCATTTCAAATGAAAGATTTAGTATGTTAGAACAGTTCGTAATGAAAGAAAAAATATACAAAATACTAACATACATGAAAATACCTTTTGTGACTTCAATCATCCTAGTAATAACAAGTGAGAGAAAGAGAGTTTTACAGAAAGAACAATTAGCAATTTATTTAATTCCAAAAACTAATTACACAAGAAGAGTAAATTCAGAAAGAAAAGGAACGTAAATAAGCTTTTTCTCCACTATGAGTCAGCATTTGGGTCGTCAGATTGATCTTTTCCGAATATGAATAATTGCAGTTCCAACATGAGAAGAGTTATTCTCCATTGTGAGCCAGAAAGTGGATCGTCAGATATCTCATCCGAATACACGAATAGTCGCACTCGGAACACGAAAACGGTTCTTTCCACTGTGAGTCAGCATGTGGTTCGACAGTTGATCCCATGGAACTAAGATTGAAGGGAAGCGGCAATATTTTCGGAATATTACGGGGACAAGCGAAAAACCTATGTAGTTCTGCAAACTTTAAACCGTCTAGTGGGAGGGGATAGAAACGGGGAATGTGGCGAGCGTGCGAGGGGAAGGCGGCGCTATGGAGATAAGGGCCGAACTGTGAATGGGAATCATTATTATTTTTATATTTTTTAAACTTTCGCTAATTTTTTATCACATTTTGGACATAAAATATATTAGCCCAATTGAAAAATAAGTAATGAAATGAGGAAAGGGAAGTAACAAGGAGACTGGAGACTTATGTGTTGTTTAATTTTTATTGTTCCCTATACAAGTTATTTTAAGTTACCTTTATCTACTAGGACGTAACTCATTTTTTGCGAAATCAATATTATGATTGATTTGTGAAGCGCTTGACGAAATACATCGGTCACTTTTCACTTGACAAGTGCAAGTGGGTAAAGAAACTAGTGTTATGAACTCGCTGTAAGCTGTAACTCAAGGCGCCATTCCTCGGTGCTATCATTGCTTAACTCATCAGTTTAAAATAGATTTTAATTTATCATAAATAGTAAGTATTGTTTTTTATACGTATTTTATAAAATCAACAGAAAATTTTGTGCATTCTATTCTGATGTAAGCTGGTGCTTGAGTTTTAATATTGGAGTGCTCGATATTAATCTAATAAAAGAACTGTATTTATAGTTTTACAATGATAACAAAAAAATAAGTGATAGGAACAAACACTGCTTGACTTATTTGCGTGGGCAAATAAATTTTATTTGATTAATTTGTGTTATTTCACAATTAATTTATTTTAAAATAATGTACATATTATATTATACTAGCAGATCCGGCCACACGTTGCTGTGGCTAACGTCAAACAATGCCACGCCATTACCCAATCTTTATAACCAACGCCATCTGTTAAATTAAATCCACACCGCCCATTTGCCAGCCCATTGCCCGCTGCCCGCTGCCGCTTAACCAGATATATTATATATTTCAATCAATTTACACAAAACCTTGACAAATTATATACAAAACCTTCCTCATGAATCACTCTATCTATTGGTGAAAACCGCATGAAAATCCGTTTGGGTAGTTTTTGAGTTTATCGCGAACAGACAGATGGAGAGACGCAGCGAATGACTTTGTTTTATAATATGTAGAGATATACCATATAAATCACAAGAATCCCAACTGCTTCCGTCTGTAGCATGTACGTTGTGAGGCTGAAGGTAAATGATGAGGGGAAATAAATGGTGGAGAGAAAGCTGGAGAAGTACCCGGCTATTCAGATCTAGTCAACAAATACGGCTAAATCAATTTCAAGCAACATTTCAATTCTGAATGGTGGTCTTACCTA